>JBBIGA010000040.1:28514602-28526599 GCA_037576975.1 Alestes dentex | reverse complement strand
TGCAGAGGGTTGTGTCAGGAAGGGCATCTGACGTAAAACCTGAGCCAAATCAAACATGCGAATCACAAACAAGGATTGCATCCTCAACTCTCCCACCAACTAACTTCATGTTCATTACAAGCTCCAGATAAAACATCTAAAATCTTTTACAAGCTTTAGAGTTTAACGTTATGGTAGGTAACAGTAAAAATGAATATTTTCTTAAAAATGAATCATAAATAAATAAAACTTAATATCAGAAAGTTTATTTTAGGCAGACAAGTTGGTCTTTCAATAAAGAGGAAATACGAAAAACAATGATAGAAACAGGTTTTAGGAATAAGCAAAAAAAAAAAAAAAAAGCACTGCCCAAAATCTCTGTAACAGTGAGGCACCCATGTGCCTAACAGTAATTAATGGAAACAGGGATTCATTTGCATTTCTTTAGCAAATTTCTAGAAATGTGATTACATTTTTTTTTTATGTTTGAACAGTTGGGAGTTGGGATGGTAAATTGTCTTTGGGTATCTTGTGTAATTTCATTCCATGGACCATTTTAAACACACTGTGTAGCATCTTGAGTGCTAACTAAAGGAGGCAGATAGCAACATTAGGATCTTCAGCTATTTTAACTGCCATTCGATACACAAATCATGAAGAAAAAAGCAAATGTACTAATTTCAACCTCATCAAGGGTGTATTTTTGGTGGTTTTTACATTTGTTAGGCTATCCATGTGGGCATAACAAATGTCGCATGTAAAAGAATTGAATTAACTGATTTTCCATTTTGTTCCGACCAGTTGGGGAACCTTATTTTGAGGTTGAAGCACCTGAGCCCTGCTGACGAGCTCCTACCATGTTAACCCTCTTTATATCATAAATTCCCTTCAGCAGGCTTTTGTTATATCCGTTTCTTCTGTGCTTTGTTTTCAGAGCGTTTTAAGCCCACTCCAGGCACTTTAAAAGAAGCAGAGTCTATGGCCAACAAAGAGTTATCGGTAAACGAGAGCTCTCTGTTTCTTTTGGGCTGGGACCAAGTGTTAATAAAATCCAGACAGTTTCGCCCTGATGAGATTTAGATTCATCAGTGTCTTGTCAACAGCTCCAGCAAAACAGTGAGATATAGAAAGGCAGAAAACACATGTCTGAGGGGCTTAGAACAAACAGAAAGAACTGGCAGCTACCCTGGAGGTGAGAAATACGCTCAAAAGTTTGGGACCACCTGTGAGAACTGACAGTTTTTGATCATTTTAGAACTGGATGTTATCAGTTTATTCATTTTTTTTTTTTATATCAAACATGATATCATTATTATGTAAAATTTATTGATATTTGGAATGCCGACCTTTTTTCTGTGTTGACTCC
Source organism: Alestes dentex (assembly GCA_037576975.1). Lineage (NCBI taxonomy): Eukaryota > Metazoa > Chordata > Actinopteri > Characiformes > Alestidae > Alestes > Alestes dentex. The sequence goes on along the minus strand of JBBIGA010000040.1, from coordinate 28,525,254 downwards.
CCAAGTTTATGCAAGATCTGATGGTCCACCTCACTGATGTAAAGATATTAATGGTAGTTCATATGAGCTTGCATAGTTTGTGCGACTCTAGTCCTTCATCTGTTCAGACCATAGGACACTGTTGGTTAGATATTTTTGTTTGGTGGACTATTCTCAGCACAGCAGTGGCACGGAGGTGTTTAAAAAGTCCAGCACATTTTAAAAATGCCATTAATGCACTTTTCAGCTGCCCGAAGACCAGCAAGAAAGAACGGGAGACTGTGTCCCTCTCATTCAAATGTAAGGCTTTTAAAGTGCTACCTTCCACAGACTGCACTGGACAGCACTCAGAGGAGATCCATGGATTAACCAATGAGGAATAAATTGCAATTGCACTGGAACTGTTGACTGTAAATATGATGTGAAGCCAACTCCATAATTCTTAGAACCCTTGATAGAAAGAAAGATAGATAAGGTCATGAAACATGTCACTGAGGTTATTTAGCTCAATCTCTCGCTTGCAAAAGTAAATATAGTTTACTGTAGATAAACATAACCCTTGGCAAAATTCTCATAAACCTAATCAACAAGTTAAGACAATCAAAGTCAATTTCAAGCCCAAAGTGGTTTGAATCCAAAATGAAACTGAGTCCAAATGAGAAAGACTAAAGAATAAAAAGCAAGTACAGTGTAAAAACAATGTAAGATAAAGTTAGGCCACATATTTATCGATCAATTAATCAATCAATCAACCTATCTTTTCAATTTATTTAAAGTAGAGTGGTTCACTTGATTTACTTGACTTACAGACATTGCCGAAATGAAAATGATGAGCATGGATGCTTGATGTTTCAAGCATAAGTTTGGTGAGGCATATGATTGGTCATCAGGCACCCAGTGGCGATGCCCATTCTAGATGGATTTTGAAATTCTTAAACCAATGATTTTCTGAATAATTAATCTTCTTTAATTGATGATTTTGTCAGACATTGCTACTGCTTTTGTTTTGTTGAGAGATTGTTTTTTTATATGCTGTGATGGCAAAGATTTTGGTGTGGTTAGAGAAATTTGTTTTTGAAGACCACTGGACACTAACTAACGAACATGTGGTGAGAGTGATGGCCGAAACAAGACCGAGTTTAAATACCAGTGAGTCCAAGACAAGTCTGAGACCCTGACTACTATATGTTACTCAGTAACTAAAGTGAATTATTCAGTGTGTGATACAATTATCCAGTATCATCCCATAACTGCTTTGATTTTGTGTTTGATAACAACCATACATTTTTAGTAAGTACTATACATCTTTCAATAACTGCCATAATTTCATCAGTAACTACTCTGAATTATTTAATTACTGTGGATCAATACTGTGGCAAGTTTTTCACTACTCTGAGGTAACTTCAGAAATTAAATAGCAACTTTGAAACTGACATGTCAAATGTCTGCTTGAATGTAACTAAATACTACTTATCACTAGAAATCTGTTTGATAACAGTACATAAATATCAGACATTGTCCAGTAAAGTGCAGGCTGACCCCATTCCTTTGCCTTCAGTAGTGATATGTGGCATGGGAATGGCTTTCTCACACTCTGGCATCCAAACCAACAGCTGTTTCGTTTGGGTTCCCTGGTCACGCTGTATTTAACAATAGGAACATACAGCACCACCATCCCAGTGAAGCTGTAGGAGTGGAAAGACAGTGTGATGTTTAACCCAGTAGAGCAGAAATGGGTCAGCTGGGTGTGTATAAACCATTTGTTCATGCATTTAAACTCACATATAAACATCTCTTATGGGCCACACACTGACACATTGACATTATAAGGAAAGAGGGTGGTCAGAGGGTCTGTTAAAACTACAAATAATACTTGAAATAAGTTAGTACAATATATTTTCTGTGGAATAAAATCTATTTATTGGTCAGTTTAAGCAATGTTAATTTCAGCTTGCTATTTAAATATACTGCACAAAATGTATTTTAAACTGAGAAAATGTAGTTTTGGACTTAAAGCATTGTTTAGAGTTAACTGAACTATTAATAGTATCTTTAATAACTTTTAACATAACGAAACCCTTGTTTTACATTCTGTTAACGTATTATTTGAAGTTTAGTGAGCTGAAAAATCAAGGCATTTGAGAAAGTAACTAGTTTATGTTAAAACAAATTTTTATAGCAGCATAGACTACTTTTGGTAAAAAGTGAAAATGAATAAAGAATACATTCTAATTTGATGCAGGTGTGAAGTGCTGCTAAATAAGTGTTACTATATCAAAAATGTACAAGAGAACAGATAACTGAAAGAAAAAATGGACAGATATACACAAATATCTCTTTCATAAAAAGGGCTTCAGGTTCACATTTTCTTTTGCATGTGAACTGCATTTAATATATTTTTATATTTATAAGCCTACCGCACAATATGTTACAAACATACACACACAAACCATCCCACCTGCCTGTATTAACACTCTTTGAAGCTGAACGAAAACTTTGCCCCTCTGCTGGGTTTTGGTCTTCTGTGCTGCTCAAGTCTCCTGAGCACCAAGAGTCAAGCCTCAGCATCATCTGAATAATAATCTGTTCATCTGTCAATCTAACATACATGTAGACTCATTTCCCAGCTGTGATGTGACGGCGTCCTCTGGGTTTGTGGGCAGGCTGAGGAGTTTGAGGGCTGGATGGCTGCGAGGAAGTGAACGAGGAAGAGATAAGCAGACAGAGAGCTTATAAGAAAATGAGCTGCAGGGGGGAATCAGATTAGAGTGTCTGGAGGTGAGAAATATTACAAATGAGTGACCCCTATGGGGCCGGACAGAAACAATAACATCATCACCCACAGAGGTCAACCTGGATACAGTCTAATCATGGACAGCAGACATGACTGTGAGTCAGAGGGGAATGCAAGAAAAAGGAGGACGAAATGTGAGAATGCAAATTGGCTTCTGAGTGAAGATAGACTGGATGGAAATAGTCCAGTAACCGAACACATGAGCTTATTTGTTTTAAACACAATCATACAGCCATTTCAGACAAATGCTTACAGAACAGGTTTGGTTTGGTCTGGGTGCTGCACCACCAAAGGGGGTTGTTGGAGGGGGTTAGGGGGGACTTTTTTTTATCTCAGTCTTTCAAAGTGCTACGTTAGCTGTATCTGTTGCCTCTGAATCTCACAGTCCATTCAGCATCAGTCGTGATCCCCAGAGTCGCTACAAAACCAAACTCCTTAATTTTATCCATTAAAATTACCTTAATTTTAAGATGAAAACTGCACAGATTAAGTCTGATTAAGAGATAAAACTGCTGAATTTTCCCCTTCCTTTTTCAAATTTGCCCCTAAATAATAGAACCTCCTGAATTAATGCCTTATGTTCAAGATTAAGGGGTTTCAAACTTAAATCCACTTAAATCCCCTTTTAAGGTAAAATTAAGGGACCGGTTCACAAATCAATGGCCACTTAATTGTTGTATTTTCAGGGGTAAATTAAGGTAGGGTTAAGCACATTTTAAGCACATTGTATTTTGTAGTGAGTACTGTCCCTTTCTGGAGATTCCAGTCCAATGCAAAGCAATCTGTACGGGTTCTGGGTGGGCTTACACTTATATATTTCCTCCATGTGTAACCTCATGTAGCTTAAAGACAAATCTTTGTGTTATACTGCCATCTAGTGGTAACTGGTTGCATTGTTATGTGAGGTGACCAGAAAAAACAAATTGTCCATTGCAGTATGAATGACTGACTAATTTGCTCACGGTAATGTGACGGTATCTAGCTGGCTGGTTGTTAATTTACTCATTTAATGGGTTAGGATTAGGGTTAGGGTTAGGGCACCTTAGCCCTCAGTGCACCCTTCGATCCCACTCCCCCACTTTGATGGTGTAGGGATCAGTCGTTGAAAACTGATGCCACAGCAATGTCCATAGGCATTAGCTGTAAATATCTGTTGCAACACGCATTAGCTATCATAATGTCTTTAATGCTAAAGGCCTTAGCTGCTGTGACGTTCGATGCTATGGGCATTAATCCCTAAGTTATGCTATTGTTTGTCCTTGTAATGACTCATGAAATAGTTATTAGCCACTGTGATGACTCATGCAATAGTTATTACCCACCATGATGACTCATGCCATTGCCATTGTGCAACTGACCAACTAATTGTTTCAACAATTAAGCACCCGCCCAAAATTTGTGACGATCTAAACAAAGACTTTTCATTCTGCATCATATATTTAAGGTGGAAAAAAGTTAAGCACACATTGCTCTCCCGTTAACCCTTAATAATTGTGTCCTAGAGGTCATCAAGCAAATAATCAAGAATATGATGCAAGACGGTCAATAGATTCGATTCTGTTTGCCAGTAGGGGTGTGTGCTATGGTTAAAAGTAAAAGTACATCAGAATGTCCATGAAGAAGTTAAACATGTAGAATATTAGCAAGAAATATGACTACAATGAAATAATGGCAAATAAATATATATTATCATCCACTCTGTGCTTCTAGTGGAGAAGGAGGTCAAGTGGAAAAGGAGATCAGTAGGTTGTTGGCAGTTGGGTGGAGACGAACAGAGGGTGTAGTCTGGGTATGGGTGATGTGGATTAGTTGTTTACTAGGAACAAAACTCAAGCATTTCAAATGTATGTGTGTGTTTGAAGGGGGGAGTGTGTGGAGTGTTCTAATGACTGTTCAAGTTTCTAAGTTCTTCAAGAGAAGGCGATGGGCTCTGGAAACTGTTGTTTCTGTTAACCCCATGAACTGCAAGCTCATTATTAAATAATTACACTAATATATTTTTACATAATTTGTTATTCTGTAAGTCAAAGTGGCAAACCATGACTTTTAAAACTTTCATGTAGTGTAGGCAGGCTATACAGAGGAAGATACAGATCTAAATAGATAAAGCCATCCCTCCTCATTGTCACAGCTGCAATAATGCTAAATAATACTAGCACCCCCGTGGCATTTGCAACATTAGTGAAAAGCACAGAAACATTTTATGGTAGCTCTATTTAAAATGTGGACATTTTAAGCGTGTATAGTGTATTCCACATATTAAACAGACTTTAATATATATATTTTTACCTTGCATGTTGTTGTTTTACTGTGACTCCTTCATTGAAGAATCTTACCACTGAAAGCTCTGCATCATGCTCTCTTTCTAACTGCTGACAGAAACCTAATAGTTGGGCTGGAACTGGATTTTACAGTCTCTGATGAACTGAAGGGTCCTTCAGGTCCAGTTTGGAGTTTTTTCTGCTTAGATACAAATAATTCTGTGCATGTACTGATGCACAATAGAGCACAAACTTCACATGCAGTCATGTTTTACATGTGAAAACATGTTCAGATGTGACTAATGTGATCATGTTTTTGTTTCATGTCACATTATGTTAGATGTGTTTGTGAACACATGATTTTTTAGACACATGAAATGTAGACTTTCCTGTAAAAGCTGCCAGGTTTAGTTTTTGTGTTTGGCCCTTCAGTACTCCAGAGCTCTGTTGTACAGCATCCAGTGATGTTTAATTTCTTAAAAAATAGCCAATAGTCCCAAAAGTAGTTATTTGTCATTTTGGTCTTCCCTGACCTTGCTGCTTTCACTGAGCTTTATTGCACCTACCCAGAAACAAGGGGAAAACACACTAATGACTATTTGGCGTGTCAAAACTCTTTCATTTCCAGCAATGAAATAACACAAATGATTCAATATTTACAGAGATTAAATGCAACAAGCATCAGTACTCTACGAAATAAGATTCAGTAATAATAACAGACATGTGTTTTGTTGTCATGGCCAATTCCACCCAATAGCAAGGTTTCCCCTTCTTTGGAGTCATATAAAGCACCACTGCACTGGACAGCCCAACACGTTTGGAAGGGAACAGCTGGGGATCAGACACGAAATCTTCTGATTAAAGGCCCAATACTGCACCAGCCAGAAGCCAAGACATTTATTTTTTTTAGTTTTTTAGTTTAGAAATCATTAAACCTTAGAGGGTATAGAAGGCCTTGAGGATTCTTCGCTGCAAATTAATCAGTAACTCCTATGAAATTATTATGTAAGCTGTGGATACCATTAGAGCCCACGTCTCCTAAAGTCTAAAGGTTTAAACATCACTGAAATAAGTAATACACTGATTATATTTTAGCCATTTTACACCTTAATAAATCAAAGTGCATCATCACAGCTTCGCCCGTCAACAAATGTAACACCCCCCGGCCATTCCTCTCTAAAAGTCTAAAGGTTTAAACATTTATTGGGTAAGATTTCACTGAGGGCCGGTGTTGGTACAACTACATAATATACATAAAAATATTATGACAACCTACATAAAACCACATTAACATTTCTGAAAGCTTATTTCCATAAGTGTCAATTACAAGCTTTTATAAATGTTGATGTATTTATTTATTAACCCTTATAGTCACACGTGAACACACCACAGCACAATGTGAACAATGTGAAATTCTTTCTCTGCATTTAACATATTCAGCAGGGAGCAGCGTGTAGGGACCATACCCCACACACGGGTACCTCAGTGGTGACGCTAGCAGCCGGGATTCAAACCCACAACCTTCTGATTGCAGAGCCAATGCCCTAACCCCTCAGCCATCCAGCTGCCCTTGACCATGATAGTAGTCATGAAAGGTTTTGTAGGTATCATGACAACACATGTAAACCTCACATGTAAACATTTGTAAAGGCTTATTTTCACAAGTGTCAGTTATGAGCATTTATAAATGTTGACCTAGGTTTATGTTTGTCGGTGTCATGAAGTCTTATGAATGTCAGAAAACAAGCACTTCTTTTTTTCACTGATGCATTTCTAGAGCAGGAGGAAGTCTGTTGTTCTTTCCAGTCGTGTTGTGTTGTAGTTAACGGCTGTGTGAGTTTATGTGTGCGTGCACAGAACGGACCCCAAGCAGTGCTTTTCTGCTCTTGCCAGCCGTGTAATGAAGTCAAGGTGCAGCGTGTGATAGAGTTTTGGAGAGTTAGTGCTCCGAACATTGAGCTTCTAACCTGTCACTGCCGGAGCGGTGTGTTCCCTGCTAATGAGGACCAGCGTGATGCCTTTTCCTCAAACACACTCCTCACACTCCTCAGGCAAATGGGCACACACAGTCCAACAATCCACTCCAGCACAGCTAGGGTGGGGAACATCAGAGTCTGTGTGTGTGTGTGTGTGTGTGTGTGTGTGTGTGTGTGTGTGTGTGTGTGTGTGTGTGTGTGTGTGTGTTTTCCCACTAATGTGTGTGTTTGGAGTAGAAAGACTGGCCAGACCTCACAGAGCGGCTGAGTTTAATGCGTAATCTGTCCAGAGAGAGCAAAGTGAAATTTACAGGAGAAACAAACAGAGCAGGGAGTTTTCCTTTATCCCATCAACGAAAACCCGGCTACATCCCAGCAGTGCAGTGTTGCACAACAGCAGAGAAAAAAAAATGAACATAAAAAAATCAAAGACCACTGGCCCTCTCCTCCCACAGTCTTCTGCTGTACCATTGCAAATGCACATGTTAAATGCACAGTTTATATTTTCAACTGATCATTTAGCATAGGGTACACATAACAAAACCCTGTATCTCGTAACATCGGAGGAACTTTAGAAGTAAAGGAAAAAAATTACATCTTATCTTCTGTATTGGTGAAAGTTTGTCTGTTTCTTTTTTCAGAGATTAAAAAAAAAGGTCTGAAATTTCTTTTGGTCCATTCATCATGAAAAGCTCTCACAATGTAAATGGTGTACAAACCAAACTCAAGTCAAATGTTGACTTGACTTGGATTATCCCTTAATGTAAGGCAAGTTACAGGGTCAAGAAAATATTTGTCTTGGACTTAAGACTGAAGCTACGTGAAAGTTCTTTTGGTCCATTCATCATGAAATACTCACATAGTGTAAATAGTGTAAAAGGCGGACTTGACTTGTTAATTATCCCAATTTACCCTTTAACCAACTTGCATCTTGACTTGGACGCGCCCTTAATGCACCCTTAACTGAGCTCAGACTGTCTCTTAATTGACTAGCCACTCAACTTGGACTGCCCCTAACTGACTCCTCACTCGATTCAGGCTGCCCTTATACTGACCTTCAACTTGACTTGAACTTGCCTTTAATAGACTGACCGCTTAACTCAGACTGGTCCTTAACTGACTCACCACTTGAATTGGACCGGCCCTTATTGACTCACAAATTGATAATGATTCCTTTTAAATTGACTCAAGACTGAAGACTCATGACAGTTGTTTTGGTTTATTCATTATGAAATACTCACACAGTGTAAATTGTGGAGAATGTTGAGCAAAAACACTCCTAAAGCCATGCATGACAATGCTGTAATTACTTTCTCAAAAATGTGCAATACATTCTAGTTCAGATTTTTGTATTCACATTCTCATGTACAGTTGTATGCAAAGGTTTGAACATAAATGGCACATTTTGTTTCCAGAGCCCGGTCTCACGAGTTTTCGTGAAGCCATCATGATATACAGTGTAATCAAAACAAGTGCTGCGATTACGCTTTAGGCCTTTTTTTTGTGCTAGGACAATGCTTCACTACCCTATGTATTTTAATGGGCACTGCGTAACACCACCAGTATCAGTATCAGGTAACTGCTGACTGACGGACAGTAGGAGAGAAATAATGAATTGATTCCTTATTGTTTTTGTTTGCAAACAGGTTAAAATGTCGTGAGACGGGGAAAGTCCCTAACCCTAAACCTAACCTTAACCCTAAACCTAACCCTAACAGTCACCAGTTAGCGCTGATACTGGCGGTGTTACACACTGCTCATTAAAATACAGAGGGTAGTGAAACATTGTCCTAGCACCAAAAAAAGGCCTAAAGCGTGATCGCACAGCATGTATTTTGATTACATTGTATATCGTGATGGCTTCACGAAAAGTCGTGAGATCGGGTTGGTTTCCAAGTACATATGGAAACATAACTATGGCATTTTCATGCAAAATTTAGTGCACAATTTCTATTTATTTGTTAAGACTATAAATAGAACATTTTAAACATAAAAAGAAGGTGAGTCATAACTTTTCCACAGGCCAAAAATAATCCTTATTTTCTAATATGTAAAATTCTGCAAATAAACAATAAATACATGGTGAAAAAGCATGTTCCCTGTTGAGCACATTCATGCATTTCATAGCCACGCAAATGTCATGTCACTTAATTAGAACCTAATATTATTCAAAGGAAATTATGCTGACACCTGCACCAAGACAACAGCGATATATAGCTTCTACTTGTTGAATACAAATCTCTCTCTCTCTCTCTCTCTCTCTCTCTATTTCTCTCTCTCTCTCTCTCTCACACACACACACACACACACAAAGATCTAAGCAGAAAAAGAGCCCATTAGTGGCTTGAAAGTATGGCACAAGTCCATTTGTGTGTATGTGTGTGTCATTGTGTGCCTGTATGTGTCTGTGTGGATCAACACACTATAATGAATGCAGCATGACCTCATTCAAGCTTTGTCATCACTCAAGCTTTGTCATCACCTTCCACCCTGTTACACACGTGCAAACACACAAGAATGCTCACTCACACACACACATACACACACTCACACACACACATACACACACCAAAAAAACTCATGTAAGATTAGCTCATCCAGCAGTGTGCATGCCCCACAGCTTTAATCAGAGTTAAACTGCTCAGTAAAGAGATGAAGCACAGAGAGTAATGAAGGCCAGCTTTCAGCAGAAGAGAGCATTTGCACACATGCTGAAACACACTGGATTTATTTGGTTGCAGATGTCCAAAATGCAGTATCAAACATCTTGTATTATAGGCATTAGTGACTGTGATGTCTGGTGCTATAAATATTAGCCCCTGTCATGTCTGATGCTACAGGGATTAGCCCTTGTGATGTTTGATGCTATTCGCCTTTATCACCTCCCTGTCATTATGAGTGAAAACGAGGCTTGGGTGGGTAATAACATGGGCGTGGCTTCAGTAGAGAAAACCAAACACTGAGCAGTCACTGTCATGGACGGATGCTGGACAGAAAACCTACAGATGGTCCCCCTAATAACTGCTGGACGAGTTGAAACGTTGGCAGACGAAGGACATCACATCCCTAGAAGTGTCCAAAAGAAGGGATATAGTAACTTCATTGAGGGGTATATTCATGACATTAAAGGTAAGTATGTGAGAACATAAATTGTAATCTGCTGTATAGTATAGAGGCACACTTGATTCAAAATATGCTATCTGTTTTTAACAAAACAATCACCATTTGGGAATCTAAGCAAGTGACCACAAACTAAATGTGCCAAACTCCTGGTTCTGGTACACATTACTATGGTATATGTCAGTGCTTGTGTTGCATTTCTATTTTATACTTACCATATATAATTTAAAATTGAATATTCAACTAATGTGATGAGAGAACATCAACAAGCATTTTTACTGTATTTTTGTACTTTTAGGTGGACCTTTCAGCTGGAAATCCAGTTATTGGCGCGGTGATATGCCTGTGTAGATTGTTCTTAACTCACATAAGATCTAGATGGCAAGTTGTCATTAAAAGAGGGCCACAAATATGGATTTCAAATGCTTGGACAAATGGGTCTCACCTAGAAGAGAAGCAGAAGTTCTGGAGTGAGCTAGATGATTTGATGCAGCATGTCCCCAGAGCCGAGAGAGTGGTAAT
>JBBIGA010000040.1:28493928-28514502 GCA_037576975.1 Alestes dentex | reverse complement strand
CTGCTTTCACTGCAGATCACAATGTCATCTGCAAACATCATAGTCCATGGAGACTCCTGTCTAACATCATCTGTCAGTTTAGCCTGCTTGATCTAATCGATAAAATAATTTGACAGTTTAGACAAAAAATGCAAAGTTGATCAACTCATCTAACATCTAAGAACCTCTGCGAGAACATAAAAACCATCCCTGCTCCACACTTTTTTTTAGGGTGGTTTCGCCATACATTATCATTAGATAAGCTACCTGCAGCCACTAATAAGGCAGGTCTCATCCAGTAGAAATGTTATCACAGCGGATATGAGCCTGTTTCCAGTTGTTTTCAGTGGGGAAAAAAAAACATGTTTTCCTTGATGATTCTGCGTAAAATTGTGACCCTTCAAAGTGACCTCTCAAAAATGGTTGTATAATTTTATTTTATACTGATAAACTGTTATGTAAGGGTCAAAATGGTATTCATGACTCATTAGTCCTGTTATTTTTTTTAAATGAGCATCAACTGCTACCCCTCAAAAACTTCCAAAATTATGTTAAGCCTTCAATGTAGATATATTTTTGTTTAATCCGTTTGTAAGTATGTATTTATCCAAATATCGCTTTGTGATATGAATTACACGGTTATTAACCGAGAGTATATTTGTAAAAACTTATTGCAAGAAGGATAAATGGTGAAAAGCCGGTGTTTGCTCTCCTACGTGTTCACCATTTTCTGCTATTTCTCTTGACACACCGTCACTCTGCCGCTCTCCGGACCCCCTCCCTCTGTAAGATTTCCCCAGCCACTTGTGGGTGGGGACTGTCCTGAAAGTTATCCAGGGTTCAAAGATCTTGTGGGGGGTTTTTTTCAGTTTGTTTTTTGGCCATATGACAATGATTTACAATTTGTTGTACTGGCGGTACATATCTGTGCCATTCGTGTTGTAAGTAGTCAAAATATAAATATTGCTACACTGAAAGTCTAAACATTGACAAAATCAGACTGACAACCTCAACAAAATGCACACCACTAGAATTTGGGCTTTGTAAACTATGGAATTTTTATAACTTTGGTGACAGTAGTCCACAGTTTGAGTAGCAGCCAGTATAATTGCACAGATTTTGCCTCATGTAATTTAGTGCCCTCAGTTAAATGTAGTAATATTAGAAATTCAGCTAGTAGGCAACCTCACTTCTGAAGGGTGTCCATTCAGGGTGGACAATCTACAGAGGACAAAGCATATCAGCTTTGTTCACCACAGAGGCTATACTAGTGATTTTCAAAAACACCATTCATTTTTCCCATAGAGAATACTAGCTTAGCCCTATTGTATCCTTATGTAGCCATGTCGCCAACTACAAAATGATGACATCAGTGATTAATTATGACCATGATGGCAGATTGTGCAAATCAGTTCACAGTGCAAATAAAAAAGGAATTGTAAATGCTTGAGTTTAGGGCAGAATTGGGGGTCAGTTGTCTTTCTGAAGCTGCTGAGGAGAGTGTGTATAATTCCAATGGAAGTGTGGATACACTCCAGCCTCCTCAGGGTGCTCCCAGGACTTAGCAGGGTAAACGTACCACATCACAACTCCAGACGGGTTGATAGTGACGGTGAAGCGAGATTTTACTGACGGCAAAGACACCGTTTCATCTTTAAACACATCATAGGCCTGTGGGGGAAAAACAGATTTGAGTTTTTTAGTACTGCAAGAATCTGCTTTTTATGAGGTATGATTATTTTTAGTTATCATGGTTCTTAAAAATGATTATATCAGCCAAAAATCTAATGTGCACAGTTTTAATTAAAATGCATAAGATGCAGGCATCAGACACCAAACATGTCTTGGCTGAGAAACTACATTTGAGGTAAGCAACTGGGGGAAAAAACTGGGAGAATGAGATTTGTGGCTGAGTTATCATTTCTACCATGTTCTGGTCTGTGGTCAGTTGTTGCTGGAGCATTATCTAACCATGTAGCTGCCGTCGGTGTAGTTGAGAAGGCCGAGAGTGGAGTGGTAGCTGTAGGCATAGTCTGTTCGTCGGCTCAGAAACACCAGGGCACTCGCATATTTGGACAGAGGCCTCCAAAACACCTCAATACGACCCTCGTCCTGAGACAGGGAAATATCTTGCATTAAGTGTAAAGTGTTCATTTATTACACGTGAACACACCACAGCACACAGTGTGAAAAGTCTGAAATTCTTTCTCCGCATTTAACCCATTCACCAATTGAAGCAGTGGGCAGCTAGTGACGGAGAGCCCAAGGAGTAGTGTGTGGGGACGGTAAGTTGCTCAAGGGTACCTTAGTGGTGCCACTGGTAGTCCTGGGTTTCAAACCCACGACCCTCCGACTGCAGGGGCAACTCCCTTACCATCAGGACACTAGCTGCCCCAGAGCCAGGCTAACTCCCACTCTTTCTCTCTTTTGCAAAAATTAAAGTAATCGATTAAAGAAAAACTGTTAATTAAGAGTTTAAACAAGCTGACAGAAAAAAAATACTTTGTGCTACTTTAAGAAAAAAATTACTTTGAGTTACTTTAAGGTAATTTACTCTCTAATCTCACTCTCAGTGCTGAAAGTTTCACTGGGATTGTTGGCAAACTATGCTTACCTATTAGTTTACCCAGAACATGAACTAAATGATCTAGCTAACAGGCACTCACCTGTTAAACCTGAAAATTTTAAGTTTAATAAAATACTGTCATTTGCTTAAGTCTAAAATAACAAAACACAAGCCAGTAAATCAACATAGTAGCTATTTAGCTAAGTAGCTAGTTAGTCTGAGCACTAATTGGTTAGAGGTTTCTATTAATAAGAGATTTTTTTAAAACTCTTAAGTATGGTTACTTAAAATAACATGGTAAAATACATTATGATATACATGGCATAAAGAAATGTGAGTGTTTGTGTGTGTGTGTGTGTGTGTGTGTGTGTGTGTGTGTATATATTTAAAGACATCAAGTTCCATTCACTGCCACTATATATGTTTTAAAGACGTCTTGTTCCATTCACCACAACTATATGTGTTTTAAAGACTTCTGGTTCCATTCAGCACACTATACGTGTTTAAAAAACATATTGTTCCATTCACCACCACTATGTGTTAAAGACGTCTGGTTCTATTCACCTAGGTTATATGTGTTTTAAAGACGTCTGGTTCCATTCACCGCCACTATGTTTTTGTTAAAGACGTCTGGTTCCCTTCACCACCACTGTATGTGGTTTAAAGATGTCTGGTTCCATTCACCATTACTATGTTTGTATTAGAGATGTCTGGTTCCAATGACCACCACTATATGTGTTTTAAAGACGTCAGGATCCATTCACCTCCCCTATATGTGTTTTAAAGATGTGTGGTTCCATTCACCACCACTGTATGTGGTTTAAAGATGTCTGGTTCCATTCACCATTACTATGTTTGTATTAGAGATGTCTGGTTCCAATGACCACCACTATATGTGTTTTAAAGACGTCAGGATCCATTCACCTCCCCTATATGTGTTTTAAAGATGTGTGGTTCCATTCACCACCACTGTATGTGGTTTAAAGATGTCTGCTTCCATTCATCTCCACTATATGTGTTTTAAAGACATCTGGTTCCATTCACCAGCACTGTATGTGGTTTAAAGACGTCTGGTTCCATTAACCGCCAATATATGTGTTTTAAAGATGTCTGGTTTCATTCACCACCAATATATGTGGTTTAAAGATGTCTGCTTCCATTCATCTCCACTATATGTGGTTTTAAGACGTCTGGTTCCATTAACTGCCAATATATGTGTTTTATAGATGTCTGGTTCCATTCACCACCAATATACGTTTGTGTTAAGCGTCCCATGACATGAAAATTTCACTTTATGAGATTTTTTAACATTAATACAAGTTCCCCTGGCCTGCCTATGGTCCTGCAGTGGCTAGAAATGGTGGCTAGTACCAACTCTCCTTGGCCCTCCTTAAGCTACAACAGTTTACACTTTTGAAAAAACTTTACATAAGCTGAACTGTATCACAAAAAGTTTTTTTTATAATGTGCCAAAAGCCTGATTTTCCTGAAAAAACATGATTTTATGAATGTTTTCTGACCAAGATTTACTATTTGCAGTGATATAACTGGTCACCTGGTTTAATGATATGAAATATCCTGTAAAATCTTTACCTGCAGGATGCGTCTCCCCTGGATCCCCAGAGGGTCCTGATTTATGGCAATGACCGCGTTGTTCTGTAGAATATTGCGGGCTTCGCCAGTCAATGTTCGAAGGTCATTTGACATGAACAGCGGAGCGGCCATGATGGCCCACAAAGCCATCTGAGCTTGTGACTGCTCTAGATTCAGCCCAAAGTTTCCAATGATCAACTGAAAAAACATAAAAATACAAAAGACAGCCCAAAATGCTACAATGTATTCTGTGTGTTAGTCATTTAAAAGTAAAGATAATTCACATCTACGTACTCTTGCCATTATCTAGATGATGAAAATCGAATTATAACATGCGTTGATTGTTTAAATCCATAGCCTACACATGGGCCAAAACAGATAAGGATACTCCTTCATCAGAAAAAAATGGCTACAAACATTTATTATGTTCTACTAAAGTACTTTCTGTCATTGCCCTGCATTTCAGCTGTTTCTAACAATAAAATGCTAAATAAATAGTGAATATGGGTTAAACTTAACTAGATAAATGATAAGCTAGCTAAAGTTATTTTACATCTTTTGTAAGAATTGCTGCTATGTTTTGTATGTGATATAATGTCTACGCTAAAAACATCCCACTGTTGGGTAGTGCATTTTTCATATGTTTATGTCAGGAAGGAAAACCGAGGCTAGCAAAAGCAAGCAGACATCCAGACTAACCATGTCAGGGTCATTCCAGCCACCAGGCCCTGAAACAGGCTGGAGATCATCCTGATTTTGGAAGAACCAATCGATAATACCCAGCACACTTTCCCACGAGTCCTCAATGTCGTCGGAGTTACGCCACAGGTTACCGATTTCTCCCAGAAGGGTGTAGTTTACCTGTAGAGAAAAAAAAACTGTAATGACGCCCAAGCCAGGGTAACCATGATGGGAAATCGAGATGTCAATTCAAGCAAAGTGTCAAATTTCAGCATCACTGCCCTGCTGCTGTCATCATATGGGATGGTCATGATACAAAAATAATTCCATCATTTGCTTGTCAATTCATATTGTTTGACTCACACTCGGAGGAAGTCCACCACGGTACGCAGGCCAGCTACAGGAGTAGGCAACTGGACGTCCAGTGGCATTTAGAGCCTTGGACATGAGAGGATAGCCTGTGGAATGTAAAATAGTATATATATTTTAGCTTCAACATTATAACGAATGTTATCATACAGCATTCTCCAGAATCATCAGCAATCTTGGTAAAAAATTTGCAAAAATGTACAAAAAAGGTTTGATTTGATTTAACTCTTAAACAGAATTATTTATGTGTATCGGCCCACATTCACATTATTCTACACTCAAAAATGAGAACTGTTAAACTTAGCTTTACTTAATATATGTCAGTAATAGGATTAATTGCTGTTAATGTTCTCCAAGCTAACAAGCTATATTATAACGTTAATGCATTTTCCTACACTGACCATTCAAACCATCAGGAGTAGTGCATGCTGAAGCAAGCTTGTGCGTCACATGTTGCAACAGAATCTGTGCTTGCAGGAGAACCATGCATTAATCCATTAGCATTCATTTATAATACACAAAAACACTGACCTTTTGTCTGTTTAACTTACTTGTTTTCTTCTATACTCTTTTATTCCATGCATTCTATGTTTACTCTTATTTTAAATCTTACTTTTATTCTTCTGCACTTTTTTAATGCTTTTAATGATTTTATTGCATACTTGACTACTTTTTTATGCTCGTATAATCTCAGTATAGCACACTGAATTGCCTGTGTACTCTTGTTAATAAATGTTAAACTAAAGAATAATTTGTTGTGTTAGAGCTTTTCTACCCTACTGCTGTTCTTCAGCATTTGAGTAGCAGCCGTCAAACTTTAGCATGTCCACCTCCCAGTCTGAAAAAACGTCTGGGCGTCTGTCTCTATCTGATCCAGGGTGGTCCCAGGGTACCCAGCACATGTGTGTGTGCCCATGTCAGCATAAATACCCAGTTTAAGCCCACGGTCATGTGCGTACTGTGCTAGCTTGTGGATTCCACTTGGAAATCTGCGACGGAGGAAAAAATATACATTCAAAAAATAAAACTATGAATTTGTTCAGTAAATTATGATTCTGAAGATGATAATGAACAATAAGATGAAGAAACCAAGAACATTTGTGAACCACAATATCTAAGTACTCAAATGTAGAACTATTAAAAGTAAGAAAATGTTTACATATACTTATTAATCTTGCCCTAAAGAACGAGAGAGAAACAGAGAAAGGGAGAGAAAGAGAGAGAGAGTACCTGACTGGATCAGGCATAAGACGTCCCTTGTTGTCTCTAGACGTGAATGACCAGCAGTCGTCTATAATGAGGTATTTATAACCCAACTTCACCCAGCCATCCTCGGCCAGTCGATCCGCCATGTATATATATATCATTGTTGTTACTGTTAAACTTTACAGGAGAAGCCAAAGACCCTCCAATATTGGACCATCTCTATTGGCTCATTCATCATGATTTTTAACACAGCATAAAAAGCACCTGATTTTTTCAAACTTTGTAAAAATGACAAATACGCACATACAGTACGCACTGGCCACCACTGCATGTTAAATGCACCTTGGAATAGCTGATAATGGAAGACCATTCTTCCAAATTATCCTCATGTTGACGTTTTCATGGTTGTTCAGGAGCGAACTGTGAACACTTGCTTAATGATTTACATCCGCATGAGTTTACTTTTATCCTACTCAGACACTTGTGATCGACTTAACTCAAGTGTGTTTAATGCAAAATAACAGGGCTTTCATAACTAAGTTTTGTGCAAATTATAAACAGACTAATATAATAAGTGTGAATGGCATAATGCTGCCTTCATGTGCTGTGGGAAAGATGATCCTTTCCAGTTGTAATTTGGAAATTACGAGTGCGTTGTGTTCAAGTGCTTTTGTTGTCGTAGTGAAGAAAAAAACCACAGTTTGGCTTGAGCTGTTACCTGGACTAAACAGTTTTAGACTTCTCCCTCCCGCTGATAAAGAGTTTGGGCTACGGGCTGGGTCATCTCCTGGTCCCAGAAAATCATGTTGTCACTGGCGTACACTACAAACCAAATAAATTCATATGAAAAAATTGCCTTTTTGCCGACCACAAAGTACTAGGAGGCTATCCTCGACTGACACTGTGGTAAAACCAAACAATAACGGTATGTCTAAAAATGACATTAGGTGTAAACCCAGGTGTCATTAAAACGGTGTATGTCACAACATTGTATAGGCTGCAAACTATTCGCTAACAACAGCAAAAAAAAAAAACATTTATAAGGGTGCAACACTTCCCATTCACGGTTTTTTCTTCGCTCTCCGCCATGTTGAAAGGTCAAAGTTGATCTCATCTCGGCAACTCGTGTATCAAAATGTTCTCCCAGTTCCCCAGTGGAAATTCCGACGTGAAATTCCTCGCGAATGTTTTGCCCAGGGGCCCACACAACCCATAATCTGTCCCTGATTGAAAGAAGAAGCTTGTGGAAGGATATCCAAAATGTTTGACCCAAGTTATACAGTTTAAAGGCAATTCCTCCAAATACTAATGAAATATATGTAAACTTTTGAATTTGACAAAAATAACTTAAAAAAAAAAAAATCTAAAAATGACCTCTTTCATTATTCTGGCATGTAGCAAATAGAAATAATTTTGGTAATTCTAACTGACCGACAATAGGAGAAGTTTATTCTGATTTAATGTCAGACTGTGAGAAAAAAAAAAGTTATGTGTCTTTTTATACAGCGTATGTAAACTTCTGGTTTCAACTGTATACATGTAACACACACAAATTGATAAACCAAGGCTTGTTTGCCTGTCTGTTATTCTTTAGTTATGAAGCTAAATACTGCTGTAGTTATGCTGTAGTTAGCATCATGCAAATTGCATGCAGATGTTATTACACACTTAGCTATGTCTAGTTTATAAGTGTCAAATCTTAAATAGATTTGGCACTCTGTGACATACTGCTATCTGTAAAAGTGGAAAAAAAATCAGTCTTCAGTTATGCCTGTGATTTGCCTAAAAGTAATTATCATTTCATCAGAAGTAATTCAGATGTGCTAGGGTATTTTTAAAAAAGATACATATTTACAATGGTATATTTACAATATTTACAAAGATTTTGGTTTGGGGGTAGATTTCTGGAGAGAGAAAAAACATGAATCATCTAAGTCTACATGTGCAGTACTGAACTGTCCAGCAGATGACGCACTGTTCCCAGTAACACTGTGCGATTCCTCAATCAACAATTCAGCTTAAACCCATTTAGGGAGTAAAATCACTGAAAAACCCTAAAATAAATCAATTGAAAAGCAATATAATGGAAAGCTTTCAGTTTAAAACAGACACTCTGCAATTTAGACACATGGCACGTAACACAATTATAAAAGTATTATCATTATCAAAACGTACAATAAGTTATAAACACTGAAGATCAGTTTATTAATGCAGGCACAAATGCAGGCAGGCATCTTATTGCATCCTACAGAAAGAGCAAAGCAGTTTGCAATTTACTGGATGCAGTGAAGAAGAGTTATTTACAAAATATAGCAGTGCAAATCCATATTTTTTCTGTTTTAGAAAATTACGACTTCCCACCACCCCCTCCCCAAATAAATAAATAAATAGATAAATAAATAAAATTTTGTATGTGGGCAAAATGTGTTTTTCCTTTTTAAAAAACACCAAATAACATTAGAATTAAATACAAATAAACAGTGCAATAAAAAAAAAAATCAAAACTAGTAGCTGATATCTGAGCTAGTTAGAGGAACAAACATTCAGTTCCAGATTTCTCACTGCTCCCCCCCCCCCCCACCATATTTTATTTATTCAATTCCATTAGCATCAGATTTAATTAAATGAAGCACTGACTAATGAAACGAGGTATTTGATGACCAATGCATATAACACCGGGGTTCTTTAAGAAGAGGTTTGAAATGGTTAAACCAACAAGTTGACTTATATAAAATTGCTATTTAGAATGTTATTTGTTTTCCTGTGTATGTATGTAAACACACGTGTGGGTGCGGGTGCGGGTCCCGGTCCCGGAGCTGAAGTAAAGGTAAAAGTTCCTTGAAGACCTAAACTGCCTTCCTTGGAACCAAAATGTGAGTCTTGGCAGTCAGACAAGTCTTTTATGTCCATATGACTGTCCTGTAACAATAGTGGAGGAGCTAAAACACATTTAATAGGAGGACTATTTATTACAGTTTGTGCAGTTTCATTGTGTTAATATTTTGTGAAATGCAGGGAAAAAAAGATGCCAGAGAAGATGACCTTCCTTAAAGTAAAGCTCCCCTTCAAACACACCAAACACTCTCCAACAAATGGCAAGACACTCAAATATTGGTTCAAGCCACCTACCAATATCAGAATGTTGGTATTTGCTGGGGAATGTCTCAGGGTGTTGTAGCCTTGGTAGTCCATGACAAAACTTCTCATATCTGCAGATCAGTGGGTGCCGCCCGCCTGCTGCTGGAACTACTGGCCACTGAAGTGCGGCGGCTGGGTGATCCTGGAGGCCTTGAACTTCGATGAGACTCTGAGCTGGATTCCTCAATAGAATCGGGAGTGCTGGGTCGACTCTTCCTGGGGTCCACCCTGATAGAGGCTCGTGGCCGAATATTGGAGGGCACACACCGGGGCTTGGAATCTCCCACTGAGTCTGAATCTGAAGCGGTTCCTTCTGCCACAGGGGCACAGTTCCAGGGGGCTGTGACCTTCCATGGCCTCTTTGTTGGGTAGGATGAGACATGAGAAGGGTCCCTAGGTATGCCTGATGATTCAAGCTTATCACATCCCTGGTCTTCTTCATCATGTGTTTGTAGCTGGTTGCTGTCCTCCAGGTCCTCTTGCTTTGGTGGTGTGGACTCTCCAGCTGGGGATCGTGTGGTCTCACTGCTGGTGTTGTTGGAGTTGCTATTATGCTCTGTTGGACTATGCAAGGAATCCTTTTGTGCATCTAATCCACTCTTGGCTGGAAGGTCACCTTGCACTGGCAAGAATGCAGAAGAGGGGTTGATTAGAGGTGGATAGGAAGGACCGTCTTGTGGTCTCTCCATCAGAAGGTTATAAGTGCTTGGGGCTGAAGGTATAGTGGCCTTGCGGCCAGTGGAGATGCCTATGCAAGTCTGCAGAGCTACGGAATCCTTTTTGCCCTTGTTTGGGTAATAGCCATCATCCAAGTCTGAATGTTTCAGATGTGGGTACAAAGCCAGGATTCCCTTTTTGAGCTTCTTGTAGCCCAGATGCATGACCTCCAGGATGTTGAGGAACAAAGAGATGGCAGCAATGCACTGCATGAACACCATGAAGACACTTTTTTCAGTTGGACGGGACACAAAGCAGTCAACAACATTTGGACAAGGCTCTCGCTCACATTTGAACAAAGGGTCCAGTTGGAAACCATAAAGAAGGTATTGACCTGTCATGAAGCCAACTTCCACAGCAGAACGAGTCACTATATGGGCCACATAGGTGCGCAAAAGTGAGCCTCTCAGTGGGGCTTTATTTAGCTTGCCTTGGTCAATCTGACGAAGTTCTCGCTCTATTTTCCGCCGGACTTCCGCCAATTCGGGGTCCAAAGCTTCCAGCTCCCGGCGAAGTGCTGTTTTCTTCCGCTGACGCTCCTTCTCCAGTGTACGGAGGTGGTACAGAGCATGGCCCATGTAGACCAATGAGGGCGAGGAGACAAAGATAACCTGTAGTAGAGGCATAGTTTATCATTTATATATACTGTTTCGAAACAAAAAAGAAAAGTTGCAAATCAACAAAGAAATACAATTCTAAATCCATTCACTGAAAGAAGACATTCCCTCACTAACAGACTGACCAATTGAAAAAAATAAAATAAAACTAAAGTAATACTAGTTCCTGTATGGTTGTCTGAGGCAGAAGGTCAATGCCTTTAGAATCCAGGCACAGTATACCAGTGGTTCCTGATTCCAGGATACTCAATACTCTGAATACTCTTTCCATCTCTAACATATTAGACCTATCACATGAGGGGCTCATTGATTTGAATCGGGTGTGCTAGATGAAGGTAAGACACAAAAATGTGCATAGCCATAGCATTAGGCTGTGATTTAGCACTACCACTAGAATCACTTTGACCAGATTTGTACTCTGCCCCAGGCAACCAGCCTGGCAATGGCAAGTGGGAACCATTGCAGCATGGCTATTACATCAGACTACCTACTAACCTGTAGCACCCAGTAACGGATGAGGGAGATGGGGAAGGCAAGGTCGTAGCAGACGTTCCTGCAACCTGGCTGTTCTGTGTTGCAGATAAAGTCGGCCTGCTCATCGTTCCACACATCCTCCGCAGCCACACCCAGCACCAGCATGCGGAATATAAAGAGGATGGTCAGCCATATCTTCCCCACCATGGTGGAGTGGATATGCACCTCCTCAAGTATTCCACCTAAGAAGTTCCAGTCACCCATCTTCACTGGGGCACAACTGTGGGAAAAGGTTTGGAATAAAGTTCAACAGAAGGCATGAACAAATGTGTTGGAGAGAATGCTAGGTCGGTACAAAAAGTTTAAATACAAAAGAGTTGTATTTACATTTACTGAGACCTGTAAATGTATCTGCAATAAATGCTGAAGCTTACTAAGCATGTCTTATAGAGTGAACAAAGGAATTTTATTCAGGCTGTGTGACACCTATACGGGCCTCACATTACAACTGACGCTCACATTTAAAAAGACTTCCATTACACCTACATGGCCCTTCCATTAACAACCGACATACACATTTATAAAGGCTTATAAAGGCTCATCATAATACTTTCTGATTGGAAACCATCATAAGTCTTGAAACCAGTGCTAATTGGAAACCTTATGTAGTGTTACAAAAGCTGCCACATTAAAAATGAGAAGTTACTGACTGTTCACTTGACTGTATTCCAGATGAGTAGAAGCTTATTACCCAAAAATGAACAATTAAAGTCAATAATAATCTAAATGTTTGGTTCAAGATTTATTTAATGATAATTGCAATAGCAGTGGACAACTGCAGGGATCAAGTCAAAGTTAAGAAATAAAGGTTGCTTACCTTAAATCAATCAATGTAAAACAAAGACAACAAAGCGCTTCATTGCAGCTTAAAGTAATCCCATCTACTCTCCATGGTTAACTCCAGTAGGAACTCATATTTACTGAATCTGTTCTAACAAAAAAATGAAACCGCTCTTCTCTGGCCCAACTTATAGTCCAGCAAGAGAAATCAATGCACCCCACCCCCACCCCTGGTATGACATGTACATGGGCATGTGCACAGATGTGGGTGTGGGTTTGATCACAGGAGTCTGTATGGGTGGCTGTGGCCATGTATATGAATTTGGGTGTGATTGAAGAGTTGGGCGTGACTGCAGGAATAAGTAAGAATATGGGAGGGGCAGTCGGTGTGGGGCATGGCCAGTTGTGATGCAGTCCCCCCGGGTCAAGCAGGCCAAGCTAGTTCAGCAGAAAAAGAAAAAGTAGACTTTTTACACTACACAGCTAACAACTGTGATACTGGCCACTCTGAATTTGAAACTTTAAACATGGCCCCCCACCCCATTCCACAATGTGTGGACATCACCTGAACCGCACAATATAAATATGTTTTTGTTTGTTTGGTTTTTTTTTAATGTGCGTGTGTGTGTGTGTGCGTGAATAAACCCTTTAGAGTTTCATGGGAATCCTTCTTGCACATGCACCCCTCATTTACACCAACACATGCTCTCATGCCCCTTTTAAACACTCTCCCTCTAGCTGCTTGTTTGATTTTCAATTAGCACCTTTAATGGAGCTTTAGAGCTGTAAAGACACGCACATGACCACACCAGTGCTTTAAAACACCAAAGCTCACCACTTTGCTTAAATGGGTGATGAGTGATTACAATTATGTGCTAACTGTATTTATTTGCAATTAGTTTATCTTATGTTCCACTAAGTTATCATATCTTGTAGTGACCAAAAAATGGTAAGCAAATCCGTACCTTAGTCTTAGATGTTTTTTAGCCCCCAACACTACTCTGCAACCTTTGATGTATTCCAGTTTTATACATTCTTGGTGCTCTCTTATGCAGGTTTATTTGGAACCACCTGGAAGGCTTTTCCTTAGAACATTTCTCCAAGAATCATGATTAGAGATTTGCAGAAGATGCATTTAGGGGTCATCAAGTCTCCAAACAATGATCGCCGTCTTCATATCAACAACCCGTTGGAAGTCGCGTCAGTCTTTCACATAATGTCAAACGTAAACAACTGGAGAACCTTGGGGAACCTTGTCAGGATACATCTTCATGGCCTCTGTGGAGCACCCAAAAAAAACCTGGCTGGCTGCTAAATAGCTAAAACTGGGTAATGGTTGATGTTCAGGCAAGACAATAATCACACAAAAAATGGTTCAATGACCATAGAATCAAGCTTTCGACATGACCATCCATGTCCCCTGATCTAAATCCCTCTGAAAACCTGTTGTTGGTTGGGGGTGTTGCTGAAGATGATCCTAAAAAAGCTAGGAGGATCTGGAGAGCTTTTGTATTGAGAAATGGTCTCAGATTGCTTGCTCTGGGTTCTCCACTCTCGGTAAGTTATATGCAAAGACATGGTCATTATGCTGATAATCAGATTATTTGCAAAGGGAGCCAATAATTAAGGTACTTTGGCATGTGAACATTCAAAAAAATATAGATTGTTTGCACAGGTCCATAAAGGCTGCTATCTCAGAATGGGTTTTGTTTTCTTTGTTAGGGTATAAATAGTGCTGTGCTAAATGCCACTCTTCATAATGGCATTGGCACATTTGTTTTTTTGTTTTTTGTTTTGCTAACATAAATCAATCGGTCGTGTCCGATTTCATACCCTGCTGGTTTCACCCCAGTGTAATTAAGCTGCCACTGCTAGTTGTAGCCATATTTTATTCCATTTTCAAGAAATCAATACTGAGGCCTGTTGCTCTTACTAACTGCGACTGGTTGTGCTGGCTGGCTCTTTGGGTTCATGTCAGGCAAATTGTATTAAATACACCCCTCAATTACACAATCCAGTCTGACTCTTACATGCTTCTGACATCATGTTCATTCATGTTTAGTATGCCAGTGCTTTTTAAAATAATGTTCATAGATGTATTTTTTCAGACTGACAAAGTCTATAAAATATGAATGCCCAAAACATATGCATAAAATACATAATTCAGAATGACTCTGTATAAAAGCCAGCTATACTTCACAACCTGTAAATAAACAGGAGAAAAATATTTAAATGACACAAGCATCAGGTGAGTAATACAGGTCAGGGTGTGCAATTTACTAGTTTTGGTTTGTGTTTTTAAAGGGGTATTTCATTGGTTTTTTTTTCAAAAGTGCTGCGTAACAAAATGATTTACATGTAAACAAAGCATTCACAGTACTGCTAATAATATAATAATGTAATGTAATAGTAAAGCTGAGAATGAGTTATTGACAGTGGTGGTGAATGGAACCAGACATTCAAAGCATCCAATGCCCCTAAAAGCTCCCTCACAGAATGTTTGCACATAAAATGATTATGAATATGTTGCCTGATGCATCTTTGAAATTGAAATTTCTCAAAGGACGCTGTAGGTCCAAATAGTACTGAAGTAATATGTTCCGTATAAACATTACATGTAAACATGTAAGCAGACATGAATATAAAAACGGATACGGAGGTAAAATGTATGTGAAAAAATGTTTAAAAATGACGTGTGCAAACATGAATATGAAAACTGGATGCATTGGCCTTTTTCAATTGTAAAAAATTCCTATTTTTGTGTTGTAGACATTTCAACCTCTGGTTCCTATCACCATCACGGTATAGAAATGTGAGTCGGTAAGAGATAAGAGGCTACAAGGTTTTCCAGGCCAATCTTTGAGTGATGCTAAGGCCGCCTGAGTGTTGCTAAACAGGCTTTTGATCCGAGTCATGGTACACCACAGTTACAAGTCCTCCCAGGTCAGGCCGCATGAACACTGTTACATAACAGGCCTGAGGCTGTCATCTTTCTGGGCCAGTTTAATTGACTCTACGCCATGGTCTGAGGAGTTGGTATGTGTGTGTTCTAGGTTCATTGTTGATGGTGTATTTTGTTACTGCTACATCCTTGGGTTTGTAAGGATGCTATAGAAATAAGGCTAATTATTACTTTTCACTGGAATTAACCATTTCACATGAAATCATTTTAACTGACTTTGCTGCCAACAGAAACATTTTTAAAAAGTCAATAGAAGTTCCATTTCCATTTACGGCATTTAGCAGACACTTTTATCCAAAGCGATTTCCATTCCCTAACTACAGCGGACAGTCTGCCTGGAGCATCTTGGGATTAAGGGTCTTGCTCTGGATCCCAGTGGTGGTAGTTCCAGTCTTGGTGCGTAAATGGTTGGAACTATAAAAAATTATAAATAACATAACAACTTGGGGCACCGTTTGGTCAAAGAAGGATCGAAACATTTGGCAGTTTGCTGTAGATTGGGCGACCTTACTGGTCATTAAAGCTCCAGCTGATCAGAATGGACAGTTGCAGTAACCAGGTCACATCCCCCATTGACCTGAACAGCCTCTAAGGTCACATCACATATGCATGTTTAATTCTAACCCTATCCCATTTAGTGTAGATCAGCCAAATTATGATCAACACCCTGTAGTTTTCACTGTAACATGTCTCAGTCCACTGCAGTGTGAGAGCCCTGCTTGATACACAACACAGACACTCTGTAGCCTGTTTCCCACATGTTATCTAAGATATAAATGGATCACAGCATAACTTATTCCAAGCAACAACACCTATGTTTAAATAAAGCCTGAATTGATTTGTTTGGGCCGAAAACAACGGAATGTCCTGCCTGACAGACAAGCTGGATCGCCTGTTCACCATTGGGTCACAATCAATGAGCTCTCTGTTGTAAGCTGCTGTTGGCTAATTAGGACTAGGAAAGGCAACCGCAGGACAGGAGCAGCATCAGAGCAGGACACACAGATACACACTGATACATACTGTACCAGTCTTTTAGTGGCCTGGGTGATGGTACAGGTCACAAAAGACCAAACGACAATGACCAAGCGGTTTCCCCCAAAAAACCCTCTGATTATACCTGAATAACTTCCAAGGGAAGTTCTAATTAGTTGTTTGTTGGATTCCTAATATAAAAAATAAAGTAACTAAGTGAAGTAATCTCAAATAGACTTATGTGGTCACTGGTACTCTGTGATGGAAGCATTCAGCTCCGGTCCTGCAGGGTTGGTGTCCAGTACAGTTGAGTGACAGCCCTACTTAAACACACCCACCGAATCTGGCAATTAACAGATGAGTTTAATCAGAACTATTTCAGGAGAAAAAAAAGATCAAACTGCACTGGACACCTGCTCACAAGGACCAGAGCTGATACCCCTGTGACATGACATACTGTATCTTTATAAAAAATCCCTTTCTAAAAGTAAGTGATACACAGTGTTTCATAGTCATGCGCGAGAGTTTAAACACACACACTCAAAAGAGGTTTTGTTGATTTTCTATGTAAAAAATAAGTACATGCCTAAACATGGCTTTTCTGCAAATATTACCGCACATAGTTTGACATATTGTAAAGTAAAATAAATAAGAAATGTTACATAACACTGCCAAAAGTGGACTGAAAATCTAGAATGAGGGCCTGTTCAATGGGCACCACCATTTAAATGACAAATTAGTCCGCGACTCATGATAAACCATGTCCATGGAACTCGTAGGAATGGATTCAGGCAATTCCTGGGAAAAAAAAAACATCTCTAAAATCTTTTAAGGCCTTAAATTCCAATGGGCTTGTAAAGTCGGCCCATAAGGTTTGCTTTATATGTATTTCAAAACGTTTCTGGATATAGTAAAGGTTATCTTATGTTAAAGAATACCAACAACATTCCCAATTTGGGAAAAAAAAAAAGTTTTAATAAAAATAATTCCAATCGTAGAAACACATTTATGAAATGATGGTAATAAGGTGTTATTCGACTGATCCCTAGAAACTCCAGCACTCACCTGTAGATAAGGATTGAGCACAGTGATATGATAAGGGAAATGGTCCTGACACAGGGTGATGGCAGAAGCACATGGTCCTCAGTGATTTGATACAATTTTACATCAAGCTCATATCGACTGTTTATGCAACACCATGTCCTTCTGGCTACACAGCTGACGCCTCAAACTGGGTCAAAATAAAAAATAAAAAAAAAAGAGAAACGAGACCATTTACCCTCTCATGCTGCCCTCTGCTGCTCAAAGTGACCTTCTACTGTAGTGTTAAATATCAGTCATTAAAAGGTACTTTTCACTTTTCTACCCAGATGTCTAATGTTTGAGTATTTCCATAGTTAAATATTTATTACAAATTTCCTTTCATTAGAACCAAACACAGACTGCAGTAACAACAATCCATATAACATCACCCCAAAAAGGGCAGAACTAAACTGCTGTAGGATGAATGGCCTGTCTATGTGAATATGCTGATGGTTATGACATCACAAATATTTACATACTACACAACTCTTATTAAAAATTATATTCAAGTGTTGAATTCCCACTAAATCCTGAATGGCATCTCTTTACTGGATGCTTCTTCTGATCACCCTTTACCTTAAACAAACAAAATCAAATACAAAAAAGATGGAAGCCCCACCCAACCACACCCAACAACCAAACCTGAGCCATTAGATCTCATTTGGTGTGGCCACGAATTCAGTTCCATGAGTTCAACAAGCAGCCATCGCTTCGAGATCCTTGGATAAACCCTGCACCATGTAAAGTCCACTTATAGGTAGTATGATGATCCAAAATAAAAACAAATGGCACCACACATAAAAAAAAATAAAAATTTTCACAACCTGTATAAAATATTAAAATTCCTGCTTGGCTACATGTTATGACTATAAACACCTATCTGTAGTGTTTTGTGTTGAGGTATGATGAAGAAAGACAACCATTCTAATACTATGGGGCCTGTCTCACGAAGTACAGTCAATTTAAAGTTTCAAAACTTTTGCCAGCTCCATGGTAGTGCTTATTGGAGAAAAAAGTTCTTTATACTCTTGATATCAAGGTATGATATATGAATGTCACCCCAAAATCATAAAAAGTCAAATTTGGTCCAAAAACTGTTTAAGATGCCTTCAGAATTCTGAAGTTGACCAGCCCTGGAGCGAGTTAGTCATACTGCATAACTTGCCATGATGGTGTGGGTAAAAGTGAGCCACCCTCGTGAGACAGGCCCCTGGCGTACAATAAAAGCTTTGATGACGCCAAAACACAACAGTCAGTGCCCTGCAGTATTTACAACATATTTTGGTGTTAACCTGAGAGGCTTAGAGGAAAAGTGAGTCAAAAATCAAAAATCTAATTTACACCATTTCCCCCTTATTTCAGAGGCCGTACATCTTTAAAACTGGACAAGAAGAATTCAGGCTTCAGTATATGGTCACATTCAAAAGGTTGGCAGCCCCTCGTCAAATGACATTTGGTTGATTTAAAACATTTGGTTCTATTTTTGTTAAGTGCACATAAGTACACTGAGGGACAAATAATACAAAATACAACCTGCAAAAAAGGCATGTGTTTTTTTTTCCCACTAATATTTATCAATATGAACTAAAATTACCATATTTAAGTGTACATATTTTCAAATGATCAACAAAACGTCATGTAACTGTTGGTGTTCAAACCTTTAAATAAATGACTTGGGATGGGTATCATGAACGGGTACTAGACACATACCCGTTTCTGACTGATCCATATTGAAATATGGATAAGCTCCTGGATAAACAGAGCTGCTATAGGTATGTAATGTTCATGCATTCGAACATAGCCTTATCAACTGATTGATGCTAGATTGGATCAGTGGGAGTGACGGAAGTAGCACTCAGCACATCACCAGCACACGATTGCTCTTCACTTTATATATATATATATATATAAAAAAAAGAAAAGTCATATGTAGAATCTCTTTTATGCTATGTCTATTTTTTGCACCAAATTATGGTAGTAGAATCAATAAGAATACTGCTAATTATCAGTACTGATAAAGTGTAAAGTGTCCATTTGTCATATGTGAACACACCACAGCACACACAGTGTGAAAACTGTGAAATTCTTTCTCTGTATTTAACCCATTCACCAAGTGAAGCAGTGTGTGTGGGAACGGTACCTTGCTCAAGGGTACCTCAGTGGTGTCACTAGCAGTCCTGGGATTCAAACCCATGACCTACTGATCTCCCTAACCACTAGGCCACCCGCTGCCCCAATACCGCTATTAGAATCGATATTGGTATCAGGAAAAATCCTAAGAGTACCCATTCCCTACATATGACTATAGCCACTCCTGTTTGCATTCTTTTTGTACATTTTATAGCTGACTGTAAGCCATACAGTGTCAGTAACAACCTAAGCAAGTCTTTCTGAGATTCCTCAATATGGATGGATATGGCTTGAGCTGCAGTTTCGGCACATAGCTTTATAATTTTAGACCCCAAGCCAGCCTTGTCTGGTTGATTGCCTTTGGGTTAAGGGGGAAATTGTGCAAATTTGATTTTTGCCTTTCACATTTACATACTACCTAAAATCTGCCAGTGCAATATAAGTGCATGCATGGTGACTCGACATCTGGCCTTGACTTTGGCATTTAATGAGGAGCTGGAGAGAGGAAGATGTTAAAGAAAATAGCGAAGATCAGGAAGACGATGTATCCCACGATGCAGAGCCAGAAGCGGGGGTCCTTTAGAAGCTTCTGGTTGTAGCTGCTGAAGAAAACGTAACCGATGGTCATGCCTGCTATACCTCCACCGATGTGGGCCACAAAAGACACCTGGTGCAGAAGGAACATGAACACTGTGTTCCTTAATTTGAAGCAACTTGTGGTCATTCAGGAAAGGCAGGTCAATAAAGCAACCTGAGATTAGAGGTGGGCCAAAAAGGGGCCACTATGTTTGGTATATCTGTTTCCAAAATTCAGTACAAAATCTAACTTATGTTGATTATTTTAATATGTTAATATGGTAAAACAGCAACAACAAAAACAATAATATTTAATATAGAACATGAATTTAAAAACAAGAACAATAACAAATGTCTCACTTATAATTATGATTTTTTTATATATTTAACATGCTATTATTTATGATTGGTAAACACAACACCACCACCACTACTAATACTACTACTACTACTACTACTACTAATAATAATAATAATAATAATAATAATAATAATTTGTTATTATTAATTAATGCAGAATATAAAACAACTTAGTTAAAATAAAAAAATTATGGTTGTTTTTTTTCCATTTTCCAAAAATGCATATGTAATGTAAATTAGCTAATTCAGTCATTTAAATAAAAAGCATTGATACATGATACATGAACGGCTGCAATAGTGTCACCACC
>JBBIGA010000040.1:28474058-28489812 GCA_037576975.1 Alestes dentex | reverse complement strand
ATTATTGCCATTTTGTTTGAGTAAACAAGAGATTTGTTTTCTTTGAATTATTCAAGTTCTGTAAACACTGCATCATTTCTCTTATTTTGATGTATTGTCTATGCTTTAAAGAACACTATTTGTATTAGGAGAAATATTGTCAGCAGTTCAGGCAAAGTGGTTCAAAGTCGTCTCATTTTTTTCCCGGAGCTCATTTTTTCTACACAAACACACACACACTGGTGATGGAATATAACCATCACCTAGACTTTCTTCTCTTAGTAAGACTATATTTAGTGGTCTGTGGGTGGGACGTGGTTTACAGGGACATTTCTGGAGACCTGAATCTGGTCATTTAGACAAACTCTCCATCAGCAGGAAAAACTCGCCTGCTGAAGCACAAGAACCTCTCAGTCTCCTTCAGGAGGAAACTTCCAAACCAAACACATCTGGTCACAAACCAAACAGTGCTACTAACATTTAGACAGGCCCACTGCAATACACTTTTAAACAGAAGGACAACTAAATGGCTTGAGATGTACATACTGTTCAACGAAAATGTCTTTCATTGGTATAAAACCTTTACAGGTTCTTTAAACTTAGAAGTTGTTCTTCATACTTTACAAAAATGGCTCTTTAAGGTCACCAATATTCAACATTCAATCCACTTCTATAATTTATAATGTTGTGTGTTTATGACTGACTGTGCCTGATATGCAAATGATCCCTGTTCTGATTGGCTTCCCTGTATTTTGCCTCACTCCAAAAACACTTGTGAGAACTTTAACTGGAGGGTTTAAATGATTAGGTAAAAAATCAAATGTACATTTTTCCATCCCTTTCCATCCAAGACATGCTTTGGAATCCACCTTTTGGTTCTTTAGTTTAGAACTGGAGCTGTGGGCCTAACGTTGCTAACACTAGAAGTCAATAGTCACCCAAATCTTTTCCATAAAACCATGCCCAAATGTACCCATGTTCATGGACCATGTAAAACTAATAGAAATTTAACCGGCTGGTCAAACACTGCATGTAGTCATTTTAGACTGATCTAGAATCAGATTTTTTGGCACCAGTTGTCATAAATTTGGACTCCGATTAGTCTCCTTCAGCCCTGGTGTGGTCTGAAACTGCTGCCTGTAGTGTGTAGTTTATTTAGTTTTATAGCTTACAGTAAGTCATACTGTGTTCTAAACCACAACGATCTGTGCCACATTCACAAAGAGCTGGATGCTGGTTTGAACAGGTTTTGGGGCTGTATTTACAGAAAAGATTTGGGTGACTAATGACATAGGTTCTAAACTGAAGAAGAAAAATTGCAACTCCAAGCACATTTTGGATGATTGACTACATTTGGGAAAGTGGAC
This sequence comes from Alestes dentex, assembly GCA_037576975.1. NCBI lineage: Eukaryota > Metazoa > Chordata > Actinopteri > Characiformes > Alestidae > Alestes > Alestes dentex. Next base: position 28,488,466 of record JBBIGA010000040.1, on the reverse strand, counting down.
AACTCTGAAGCATTCTAACAGCTCTCAGCTAAATCGCAGGATAATATATACATGGTTTAAAGATATAGATTAGTTTCCATGGATTGGGAGGGGATGGCATGTTTGAAACATTGCTTCAAAGCCAAGGAAGCATTTTTCCATGACATGAGCTCTTTAAAGAAAAGCTTCACAGAAAGGCTTTAAAGAAATCTTTTCGGTTTGTCATTATACAGTAAAATGAGACCAACCTCTGCTATACTGATAAGGATGATGAAGATAGGGGGTGGCAGACAGTTGGCGCGTTCTAAATATGTTTCTCGAAGATCTTCTGGAAGCATCCATCTGGACACATGGACGTGAAACTTGTCGCAGCATCCTTTCGGCTCGTCATCTTTCTGTTCCTTGTCTTGCTCATCTCTTGCCACAGGAAAGCCGGCCTCCTCGTCGGGGTCAATTTTCCCCATTTCTCAGCCTTAACAAAAAGAACAGGGGCACCCCAGAACACCTTAGACCTCTCAATGCCTTTTATTCTTCTTTTATAGTTAGTAACGGCGCTGTTATTTGATTTGATCATAAAGAGAATATACCAAGCCCACATTCAGTAAGGAACACCGGAAATGCATTCAGCTGAATTACGGTTGCACATACCTCTCTGTTAATCACCAGGGCGATATCAGTATTTGCAATTTTAATATCGCTTAAGGCTGCAATATGCAAATGAGTCTCAAACCAATCAGTGTTTGAGACAGAGTGGTATATTCTTTACTAACAAATACAATTACAGTATGTTCCTTATCTGAATACCTTTATTAGACTGAAAAGGTCATATTTACTTTTCATTCGTTACTACTGACCTACAAAAAGCCACCTAATATTATTAGAATTATAATCATAATCACCAGAAAACTATTTAATGAGCTATTCAGTGCTGAAATAGTTAACAGTTAAAATTAATAGTTAAAGGACAGTTTAGAATTTGATAGGATGTCAGTTGATAGGATGTCAGGCATGCACTGTTACATAATCTTAAATCTTCTAAAAGAAACTTGACATATTTCCATTTACGGTTGTTCACTCAACAACTTTCCAGAGTTTAACGAGAATAAAAATCTGCAGTTTATGAAATAAATGGGATGAAAAACGTTTGACTAATTGTGTACATCTTAACTACTATACTGAAGAACTTTTGATGGGTGGAATTCCTCTTTAAATATGAAAAGATCTACAGTGCACTGTACTGCAGAAGCTCTGGGCCTCTCCTTTGGGACTCTTCCTGCCAAGCACGTAAACAAAGCCACATCCTGTACATTCCTCATTCAGCATTCGGGAAAAAAACAAACCAACACTTTAATGCATTATATAGTTAAACATAATTAAATATTCAGCTGCATTTTAGCTCAATTAGATCCAACTAAATAAAAGCAGAACTTACATCCCACAGATCATAAAGATCTTCCCGAAACTTTTCAGGGGGAAGAAAAGAAGAAAATCCAGACTTACCACTTTTATCTCAAATCTTCTTCCAAAGGCGTTGACTAGAAAAAGTTAGTCCAAGACTTTAGGACTGAGCGAGGGAGCAGCTGCTTAAAAACCAACCATGTATTTAGGCTGTGTGTGTGTGTGTGTGAGTGTGAGAGAGAGAGAGGGAGAGAGAGAACACCACCCAGTCCGTGTCTAGCTATAATCGGCAGCCTCTGCTTTTCCTCTCTTGCTCTTCCTTCCTCTGTTGAGTGTTTGAGATTAGAAAACAACGACAAAAAACTTCCACCTCATCCAAGAGCCGCTCTACTCTTAGAGCACAGCGTGTACACACGTCTGCAGTTCAGGGGCTCCAGCAGCCATTCCTCCCTCCACCTGAGCTTCCGAATACCTGCACACCTGCCGTGACGTCACGGGGCGGGGCAAAGCCTCACGGGACTGGGCGGGATTTAAAGCACTGATAAAAAATATTTTGAAAAAAAGTTTGGTGTTTGGTTTCCCAGGAAACAGTGTAATTAGTGAATGTACAAATTTTATTGTAGTTTATTACTATTAACTTTCATTATAGTGGTCAAAGTTCATATCCATAAACGTTTACAGGAATGAAAACATGCTGTATTGCCTTTAGCAAAGAGTTTACACATTTTATTGGGTCAAATTAATACTGTATAAAATTTTTAAAAAGGGATCAGCTTGCACTGTTTGAAACTTTATATAGATCTCTACTGCCCCTAGCGTTGAATTTGTATATAAATTGACAAATACTGTATATAAATGGACAAAAATATCCCACCGACAGCGTCTTGAATGACGTTGCCTTTAAACACTTTAATATGGAGCTGGTCCCCCTTTGCAGCTATAACAGCTTCCACTCTTCTTGGAAGGCTTCCCACAAAATTTTGGAGTTTCTGTGGGAATTTGCGCTCATTCATTCATTCTGTAGAGCACTTATGAGGTCACGCACTGATGTAGTACGAGTCTCCCAAAGGTGTTGGGTGGGGTTGACGTCAGGGCTTCCCTAAAACTGTGTCCACAAAGCTGGATGCATGGTGTTGTCCAATATGTCTTGGTATGCTGAAGCATTAAGATTATCCTTCCCCGGAAGTAAGGGGTCTAGCCCAAACCCGAGAAAACAGGTGTCTCAATACTTTTGTCCATATTGTGTAGTTCTCTACTCCCCCTAGCGTTTAATCAGAAAAAAAAATCATTTTGCTTCTGCACTGTTTTTGTACCGGTTTTAATATTAATAATGGAAATATGGGTGGGGGTACTTTACAGAACTACTCCTACTCTTTTTCCTGTTTCACTTTAAGTAACATTCAGATGGCACTGCATTTGTGGCCTCCATGGATTGAACTAGTTTGTCCATGGGACTTGGATCTGGGGAACCTGGGGGCCAAATCAACACCTTGAACTTCTTATGTTCCTCAAACCATTCCTGAACAGTGTTTACAGTGTGGCAGAGCTCATTATCTGCTGGCTTGTCTTCTTCCTATAGTGCATCCTGGTGCCATCCTCTCCAGGTAAGTGATGCACATATGCGTGGCCGTCCACATGATCTAAAAGAAATTGTGACGTATTAGATCAGTCCTCCTTGTTATGTTCCTCAAACCATTCCTGAACAGTGTTTGCAGTGTGGCAGAGTTCATTATCCTGCTGTAAAAGGACAAGGTCATTAAGGAATATCATTCGGAGTGTACTTGGTGTACATGTCAAAGTAACATTAACATGAATGCGTGGAGAACATTGTCCAGAGCATCACACTGCCTCTGTTGGCTTGTCTTCTTCCCATAGTGCATCCTGGTGCCATCCTCTTCAGGTAAGTCCTTCTTCCATTCTTCCGTCAAGTTCTGACCCCTTGTAGGTACTTCTGGCAGTGAACAGAGGTTAGCAACGGCACTCTGACTGCTCTGAGGCTACGCAGCAAGCTGTGAAAAAGTAATTGTTCCGACACGTTCCATCATATCCGTCACGCACCTTTTCAGCATTTTGTGCTACAGCAGCTCCTATGTGGGATTAGCCTTCACTCCCAACAGATCAGCAAGCCTTAGGTACCCATGACCATCACTGGTTCACGGATTGTCCACTTTCGGTAGGTATGGACAAGCTCATACTTGGAACACCCCACCCCACCCAAGTTCTGGAGAGCTTTGACCCAGGCGTCTAATCTTTGTTAAACTCACTCATTCTTACTTTTCAATTTCTCCAGCTTCCAATACATCAGCCTTAAAAAACGGTTTATTTGATGCCTAAAATTTACTGGCACCATCATAATGAGGTCATTCACTTTAACCATCATTCTAATGGTAGGTTCATCTTTAACCCATATTAAGCCTGTACCTGGACAAAACTTTTCCAGGTTCAATAATGAAATACCATTGGACATGCAATTTAGTCCAATACTTTGCTTAAAGCAGGTCCATGAAACCATCCATCAATATTCCCAGGGACTGACAACCCGAGCTCACTTTTCGTGCAGCCATCACAACATAAAATCGATTCAAAAACGTGCTGCGATCACGCTTTAGGCCTTTGTTTCAACCGCTTTGCAAACAAAAACGATAACGAATCAACTCATTATTTCTCTTACCGTCCCTCAGTCACCAGTTAGCGCTGCTACTGGCGGTGTTCACTACCCTATTAAAACACATAGGGTAGTGAAGCGTTGTCCTAGCAAGGAAAAAAGGCCTAAAGCATGATCACAGCACATTTTTGAATAGATTGCATATCGTGATGGCTTCACGAAAACTCGTGAGACTGGCCTCGACTGAGATGTCAATATGGTTACTAGCTGCTGGGTTTAGTTTGTCAAGCTATTTAGTTTTCCACCTGAATCCACTAGAGGGCAGCACACGTATGAAAAAAAGGGGAAAAACAGGTTTAAGTCAAAAGACAGCTCCAGTGGGGGAGAAGCACATACATATTTACATATTCAAACATAGTCATACAAAAAGCACTACTTGGAATATGAGTCAGAGAAAACTACAGGTTTATCACAGATCCTTTATTTTCCAAAAAAAAAAAAAAAACAAAAAAACCAAATAAAAATCCACATTCCTCAGGTAGAGTTTGGAAATAAAGTGAGACAGAAGGAGAGAGGCAGAGTCTGGTACAGCTGCTGCAGCCCCGGTGAGGGCGGATTATACAGAAACATTCAGACATTAGCCGAGCTTTTCTATAGCGGCGCGCAGTCCCGCCGTCAGCTGATGTGTTTATTTTTCGAAAAAGGAGCACACATTTATCCAAATGGATCTTATTCTTATTTTACTCAGACGGAGCTGGGCCTTCAGTAAGAAGAGAGAAGTACAGGGGGATTAAATGTGGATAACCAATGGCACCCGAGCACTTTTTAAAAAGGGGAGGGTTAAGGTTTGGAAGGGGGGGGGGTACTGCAGCAACCATGATGAGGAGAGTTGGCTGGTACCCATCCATGAGGTTCTTCAAGATACATCTGGGGGAAAAGGAAAAAAATAAAATAAAATTACCCTATGTAACACCATATTTCTTCACAAAGACACTTTATCTAGTTAAAAGGAAATGTTTTAAACCTGCACACTAAAAGCTGGTTTAATCTAGAGAGATGTTTCACTCACCACAAAGTGTTTTTTTTTTTTTTTCTTCCATAACTGACATTTGATTTGACCTCACAGTACATGAGAAGTGACTTCCTCAATTAATTACTGTCAAACTGGTGAATGTTTACCAGTTGGCTACTGTTCAATATCTTTAGTTTTTATTAAATTGTACAGGATGTGTACAGGATTTTGCCATTTCTATGCCATTTCAGAGTAATAGGTGAGCAGAATAATTACGATCATCATCACGCTGAAACACCCTTTATAACTTCAATGCGAAATTGCTGTATGCCGAATTAACTAAATGTGCAAATGCATCACTTCTCGGGACATTACACGGGGCAACTAAAAAGCTGGACATTTTGGCAGCTTAATTCCATGTACAAAGACTGGTGTGTAAATTTTATGCGTTGTACCCAACGTTTCCATACATACAACTTATTTTGAAAGAGTGAGGGATTCTTTTTACCCCCCCAATGATATGGGCCCTTTAAAGCTCTGAAGCCAAGCAAGATAAATGACACTACAACACCGTTAATAGAGAACATGTCAGGACAAGTGTCGGTTGAGCCGGTATTTGAAACCCACTCCTTTTCCCCCTAAATGGTGATTCCACTGATGCAGCTGATTTGCTTGTGTCAGTGTTGTGTAAACTGAGGACACTGTTTGATAGTCATCACAAGCAATTTTTTAAAACTAAAAACAGCATTAGACATCCTCTGTTGAACTTTAGGTGTGGGAGGTTAAACAGCTCAATTTTCAAGCCTGAGGAATCCTGCTATTCCAGTCTTCCATTTGGAAAATCCAGGAAAAATCAAGGATTCCCTCAAGAAACAGAGGGAAACTGCAGGGCCAAGGGAAAAAAACAGAAAAAAAAAAAAAAAAAAAAAAAAAACAAAGCAAAAAGCAATGAGCATATTACACTGAGAATAAATAGCACCCAAATGAGTTCTGATTTTACTTAATGGTATTTAACTTAATGATATTTAGAATTCACACCACTTTGTAATTTTATATGAATTATTTTGCACGCTCAAACACAATATGTTGTATTTAAGTGGAAGATATTTAATGAAGATTTGAATTTGAGGGTGACCTGTGTGTACATTCCTGCACGGCAAACCCATTAGTCAGAAACATGATAGAAGTTGGTGGGGGGTGGGGGAGGAGTCTTAACGTGCAGAAGCCGTCAGTGAAGATTAATGATGAGTTGAACAAACACTAAATACGTACAGCTGGCAGGCCTGGCTCCATACCGCCGCATGATCTGATCTTGTGTGAATTTCACAAATGACTCATATTGTTCTGCAATAAAGAGAGACAAGGGTGAGCCACAAGATACTCAATCCTCAGCTGGCACAAGACATTCTACAGGTTTAAGCCTAAAACCCAACAAGGATTTGATTTCAATTTTTGGGAAAAAAAAAAAAAAAATTCTGATTGCTCAAATATACTGAATGAAAATGTGACAGTCCTATTTACACAATCTTCAATCAATATATACAAGCTTTCATTATTAATTTTCCCCCATTTGAAGTTTTACTAGAGTAATTTAATCAATTTGAACGTTTCAAAAAAAGATGCATCTTGATACATCTTCAGATTGATACATAACATGACGCATGAATTTGTTTTGATTAATACATAGTGATATAGGTTTACATATCATTGCCTGAACCATAGAATCCACCTTTACCTGCCAGTTTTGTGTTGAGGATCTGCTCGTACTCCTCACGGATTTTGTCTTCGTGGTCTTTGAGAAGGCGCTCACACAAGTAACCCACCTGCCGCAGCGTAAACGTGGGCTGGTCCTTCTTCAATGACGCGGCACCTGATAAGACCAAAACACGTTAAACAAACTTTGCTTGTACGCCATTTGCCCAGTTCTTTTTTCCTAAAACAACGTATTTTGTAAATCACAGATGTAGGCCAGAATTGGAGTAAGAGCCAAAGTCTAAAACTTTTTCTAAGTAAAAATAAATAAATAAATAAACAAACAAAAACAAACAATTCCTCAAAGTCAAAGCTGGTTTACTGAAAAAACTTCAGCCTCATGGCCCGGCAGGAAGACCCTTTCCCCAGCTCAATTTAAGCCGGGCATTGATCCTTCCCACCTTACAGTAATCGACGAATAAGTTTCAATTACATAAGTATTTGAATATTCATTGTTTTGCCCTCTCCATTCTTCTACTAATAAGTAAAAGCCCAGACTCTGCCTGCCATTACTTCATAGCTGGCCATGTCCGTCCCTCCCCCCCCCTTTATTGGAATGCTTTTGTTTTACTGCAGTTTGTGTGTCCTACCAGCTTTCACTTTAAAATTGTAAAGTCTTGGTTGAGCCTTACAGACATACCTTTTTAATTGCTTTTTGTCTTAGAAACATTTCTAGCTAGTGGTCTTAAATGAAACACTGACCTGAGGGTGAGCTGGGGGAGGAGATGGCGTGACAGGGACTCGAACCCTCAGCAGAGCTACATGCCTCCGTCTGGTTGAAGGCCCCCTCCAGCTGCCGCCGCCGTTGGTATCGGCTGTACTCCTGACGGATGTTCTGGAAGATCTGCTCTGTAGCATCAAAAATGTAAAGAACATGCATCACATTTTAAAGGCCACAGGTGTAACAAAGCCTTTCTAAAATGATAGCGTTATAGGAGGAATAAGCATTCTTGACTTCAATGCAAGTTACCGTAACAAGATTTCATTCCAATTCATTTAAGACAATCAATGTATTATTAAATAATCAAGACCTATTTTATATGTACAACTAGTACAGATGTATAGTATACATGTGCTACAGGGTTAACCCAAATGCTTTACTCATTTTTCTCATCAAGCAGAGACAGCAAACCATTTGAAAACAGGGCTTAACTGCTCAAAATTCCTTTTTACGATGAAAGACTTAGATAGTGAGAGGTGAGCTTATGTCCTGTCAAATAAGGAAGAGATAAGTCTGACTGAATTTTTGCTTACCAAGACACCAACGATGATACAGAAGGATATAATAAAACCCCCTAAAAGGAATCGGTTTTAGGGGGTATATCAAAAGGAACTAATTCCATTTCATATTACTATTTCATTTCCGTTGATAAATACTATGGATTTAACAGGTTGACTCATACATACAAAACTCAAATCTACAAAACTAGGAAATCTAAACCAAACAACAAAATGGGCGAGATGCTCAAAGCCCTTCATGTCTTCTTTACACACCTAGTCAAAACACCTTCAGGACAAGATAACCAACATGTGATCTGGTTTTGACTATGAAAGCCTATGCTAGGTTTTGTGGTTAAAGTCATCTATTTATGGCAACTGAATCTGGGTGACAAGCCTGAAAAGAAGGGAGGGAGGGTGCAATGAAATCAGGAACTTCTTCCTCTATTCTAGAAAAAGAGGGCTTTTCTCATTCACAGACTGCTTTCTTTAAATGATCTACAAAAGGCATGTATAGAAATAGGAGTGCATGGTCAATATGAACAATAACTTTCCAATAACTACCTACTCACAGGAATTCATGCAATGAGTTACAATTCTAGCTCCTTATGCTCTCACGCTCCAGGAGTAACAGGTTTTTGAAACGGATCAATGCCAGATTGAAAGTGCCACAATGTACCTAAACACTGCAACTGCAATTCTGCTGATGAAACTGAAAGAACTTCCACACATGACGACATTTCCAGCATCTGAGCCCACATTAACAAACTGAGTCATTGACAAATTCTACAATACTGAAGCAATAACTCCTCAATTTTCAGCAAACTTATCAGGTACTAACATGAAAGGACAGCAGTTTTCTTTCCCCACCCACATTCACTTTCATTTGAATCCCAGTATTAACTGGCTGCCACAGGCAGGATCAGTGCACACACATCGATCCTTCAACTGCAAACGGTGAGGTCATGAATACAAAAGCAAAAGTAGCACGCTTTAAAAGCAGAATTTAGCATCAGCATCATGGAGCTGTAACCAAATGATGTTCCAACATAAACACAGTCATTAAAGGGGACTTCTTATGCAAAACTCACTTTTATAATAGGTCTATGGGCTATACAAAACATGTTCATGAAGTTTTTGCACAAAATCACTCACACAAAGAGATCTCACCAGCTTTATTCTTGACAGTTTCAGTCCCTTTCAAAATGAGCCGTTTAAGGGCTCTGTCCCTTTTATGCAAATAAGCTGCTGCAGGCCACGCCCCACCCATCCCATGCTTACGCTGCATGTTTAACACACATGAAAATGGCAGAAAACAGAGGCGCTATCCAGCCCTATATGTTCGACCCCGAGTCGGACCCAGACCAAGATGAACAACACTTTGTGTGACTTGCCTTTGCCTGTAGTCATAGCGCTCGGCGTCTTATGCATGCTCCTAAAACCAGCAAACAAAAATGGCAGATCTTCAACTAATCTAGTGGGTGGGGGCTCGATAGATGAGGGGTGGTTCTATGCAAATTAGAAGCATATGCGGCTCATAGAAGCATATGATTCCTGACACCAAAATCTTTCAATTAATTCACCGAAAACAGAATTTTTCGGTGAGTGCAAACACTCACGCTTGGAGTGTTTACAGAAGCAGGAGAGACTGAAATGGAAATACAAAAGGATGCAAAAAGTGAGTTTTGCATAATATGTCCCCTTTAAACCATTTGCTAGGCACAGCATCATCGGCATCTACACTATAGGGACAAAGGTATTGGGACAAACCCGTTTTTCAGGGTTTGGGCTAGGCCCCTTACTTCCAGTGAAGGACACTCAATGGTTCAGCATACCAAGACATCTTGGACAATGCCATGCCTCCAACTTTGTGGGAACTTTACGGAAGGCCCTTTTCTATTACAGCATGACTGTGCCCCAGTGCACAAAGCAAGATCCATAAAGACATGGTTGGATGCGTTCAGTGTGGAAGTACTTAACTGGCCCACAAAGACCCCTGACCTCAACCTAACACAACACCTCTGGGATGAAATGGAACGGAGATTGTGAACCAGGCCTTCTCGTCCAACATCAGTGCCTGACCTCATAAACACTAGCTTAGTGAGGCCATGGAAAAGCAGCAGCAACTGGTCTGCAAAAGTAACATGCTATCTTGGTTGTGGTTCGGCAGTTTTTTCTACTGTAACCACTAATAAAACTACTTGTTAAAGAAATGGCTAAGATCATCAGATGATGTTACTGTTACTGAAGCCCATTTTTATTTGGTTAGTCTCTATAAAATAGTCATTAAAAGCCCACATGCATGTTTGGGATGCATGGAAAGACCTTCATGGCATGGAAGGCTACAGTACAACTTGTAAAGACCCCAACTGGTAATAGATAAAATAATCAGATTGCAATACACTACAGGAAATATAAGTCTCATGTCTCTATTGTGTTGTACCATATGAGAAAGGAAATCATAGAGGAAACCTCATGATCACATCTTGTTCCATCAGTAATCCAATAACAGTCAAACGATTATTCAGTTACAGAAATCATTGGTTGCAATCCTGGTTACACTAAATCAACAGATTTCTAAGCCTCAGACCTGAAATATTCCCTGTTCTGCAAGTGTTTACTTTAACCCACTTCAGCACAAGAAGGGCTTGTTAATTAACTGATTAGATTTAAGCGTTTCAAAAACCTAAAATGTGCAGATACTCCAGGAAGACGTCAAATTGCACATTATAAGCAAAGATGGTGGGGGAAAAAAAGCAAACTTCTACTTTCGGCTGCTCCTGAGTAGAGGTCCATTTCCTTCTATCCTCTGCACCTTCCTCTCTCGCCCCAACTGCCTGCATGTCCTCCCTCACCACATCCATAAACCTCCTACTAGGCCTTCCTCTTTTCCGGCAGCTCCATCCTCAGCATCCACCTCCTAACACACTCAGTCTCCCAGAGTCCTTCTCCCAAGACACTCAAGAATCTCTGCTCAGCACATATCCAAAACAGTCTCACTTCTGACTTTTCCTACAAAGTTCCAACTCAAGCTGCCCCTCTAATAAACTCATTCCTGATCCTATCCATCCTCACCGCTCCCAAAGCAAGTCTTTTTCAGCTCTCCTTCCTGTGTTTGTCAGTTCCACTGCCTCCAAACTATACAAGCTTGCTGGTCTCACCATCATCTTTAACACCTTCCCTTTCACTCTTACTGGTACCTGCCTGTCACAAAATAAGAGTGTGAACACTGCCTTAATTTTTTTTTTAATAAGGGGTGGAGGTAGCTCAGTGGGTAGGATACTTGCCCCCTGACCAAGAGGTCATGGGTTTGAATCCTATCTTCAGCATACCACCACTGGGTCCCTGAGCAAGACCCTTAACCCCAAGTTGCTCCAGGGAGACTGTCCCCTGTAGTTAGGGAATGGAAGTCTGCTAAATGCCGTAAATGTAATGCAAAGACTATAGTGGGTATAAACAAACAGGTAGCAGCTGAACAGCCCTTGCTGAGAACATGATCATCTGTATTGATCCATTGGTCTCTAAGCCATAGACCAGGGCTTCCCAAACGGGTGGGGTGTCTGCTTTTCAGAGCTCTACAGTCTCTCCAGCTACCTCTGGAAACACATCCACAAAACACACAAGACAAAGGAACGGGTCTTTAAAGAGAGACAATAACACACAGTACACAGACAAAGGACAATATCAATTTTCGACTTACGTCTTATCTACATTACAAAACTCCAACACAAATCTCATGTATTAAGTAATTTAATGTCTGTTTTGTTGCTGATTATAAAGTTGCACTCCAACAGTTCTCACTTAGTCACCAGTTGTCTGGTTTTAACCTGCAGTGAATAACCCAACACAAACAATAGGCACCAAAAATAATGGTTATGAAGATTAATGAAAAGGCTGTGCTACTTTGATGGATTTGGTGTCTTATTCATAAATAAAGTGCAAATAAAACAGCCCTGTAACTGTGGTAATTAAAGGGACATGACTGAACAGCTCCTGTAGAGCTGGAGCTACCTGGCTAGCTTCATTATTTAAGGCCCATTTCTTTCCAGCTTTCCTTTTTATACTTCCTCTCCATTGTCTACCTTGACTTTTCCTCCTCTCTTATTTCGTGAACTATTAACTGTGTTTTTTCTTGGCCATTTTAATGCCACTTAAAATGACGATGCTAACAACAGTTAGCTTAGCTTCTTATCTTGTTTAGCTAATCGATTCGAAGACATTTGGCGACAAGTCGACAACTAGGAGAGTGGGGCTATATTTATGGATGAAATAAGAATATAAAAAGGTTTTTACAGAGATTAGAGTCTCACTAGAAAGTGAATAAATCAGAGGTCAACGTTAGTGGACGAGGTTAGCTATTAGCTTAGCTTTAAAACAACACAACCGGCTAACGGAGCCCGTTTATCGACGAGTTTCATCCAAAAGTGTTGGTTTTAGACGATTTTCAGCTAGATGTTCGCCAGGTGTGAACAATAGACATATATTGATGCTTGATTTTCCCCTTAACAGCATTAATGTGTAAAGTTTCAAATGTCTTCATTGTTTTCTGCGATAAATCCGTTTTCCTCTAAAATGGAGTCCCCTTCCCCTCTTGAGCTTGAGTTCCTTTTTACAGAGATTTGCTTCGTGTTCATCAAAAAAATCCAGACATTTCACCCCTACACTAAAAAAAAAAAAAAAATCATACTAACAATTAAAAAAAGTATTGGTACAGAGGACCGACCAAGTCTTTAGAAACCGTTCTCATCTGCATTTTTGGCCTAAATTTGTGCCTTTTTGAAAAGAAAACCCATCAGAAATCAACATTTTAGCATTTCAGGGGCCTGGAAATATCCCTGGACTTTTTTAAATGGTCTTTCTACACACCAGAGACATAAAAGTCCCTATTGTAGTGGCCAAACGGCACAGGAAAAATAAACCGGTGATGGTATAGAGGACCAAGAGATCAGAAACGCTGCAGTTGTAGCCTTTTTTTTTTAAAGAAAAGGCATCAGAGAACAACATTTTAGCATTTCTAACGCCTTGTGCTTGTTTTAAGGATCTTTCTACACCCCAGATATGTATAAGTGCCCATTTTAGTGGCCAAACAACCATCACCGTTTCATTTTTCCTGTACTAACGAATAACAATTTAGAAACGCTTAACTTTAGGCCTCAAAAGAAACAGAAAAGGAATCAGAAATCAACATTTTAGCATTTATAACGCCTAGAAATACCCATAGGCATGTTGAAAAGGTGTTTCTACCCCTCAAGAGACATACATTTGTACACTTTAGAGGCCAAACAGCACATAAAAAATAAGACAGAGATGGTAGGGGACCAAGAAGTCAAAAACGCTGCACACTTGGCCTCAATTTTATAGCTTGTCTAAAAGAAAACGTATCTTATAACATTTCTGACACCTGGGAATACTCATAGGATTGTTCTAGGGTTGTTTCTGCATCCCAAATATGTGAATTTGAACACTTTAGTGCCCAAACCGTACAAGAAAAACATGAAAAGTTAGCATCGTCAGTAAGCTAGGATATGGCGATCTTCCCCTTCACCAGGGCCTCAGATCAGGAACCTAGGGGCTCTTCAGACGAAAATAAGTCGAGTTATTACTCACCTGGGGTTAGCCTGTGCTCTCCTCCCGTGGGCTGAGGGGATACAGGGTTGGGTGGTGTCTCTATAGCCGGCCGAAGGCTGCACCTCTGGGGGGCCGGGGTGGCAGGACTGCCCGGCAGAGGGTTGCACCTTCTCCGCTTTGGAGACTGAGGGCTGAGGAGGGCCTCAAACTCCATGGATCGTTTTAACGTAGCACCACAGGCCATGATGACTGAGCGGACAACCAAATCTAAGCTCTTAAAACTGCCTAAGCTCTCGACGAAACAGCCAAACTCCTGATCTAGTACTCCTTTCCCTTTCACTCCCCTTGCCTTTCTTTATTAGCCCACACTTCACCTCCCCCCTCCTATTCGCACCGGTTCGTATTTCCCAACTGCCAATCTCCACTCAAATCGTCTAAACGTCACAAGGCCGGACTGTACCAAGTACCCCACAAAAGGGGGAAGTCTAATCCTTTTCCGTGGACAAAAGTATTGGGACAAACCTCATCATTCTTGAAATCAGGTGGTCCCTTTTACCTCCAGAGAAGGGCAATCTTTAATGCTTCAGCATACCAAGACATTTTGAACACAACTTTGTGGGCACAGTTTGGGCAGGGCCCTTTTCTACTCCACAGGGGAGCTCTACTTCTTTAACGTATTGAAAGTACACAACATGGACAAAAGTATTGGGACACAGCTCTTCCTCAGGGAAGTTAGGTGGCCTCTTTTTATTCGCAGACAACGGTTGGATGAGTTCGGTGTGGAATAACTTGACTTGCCCGCGGGGGCCAGTCGCGGATAGGTGTAACGGGAAAACCAGCCAATAGGACGGCAGCTTTTGGTGATTCGGAAAAAGA
>JBBIGA010000040.1:28443867-28473958 GCA_037576975.1 Alestes dentex | reverse complement strand
CACCCTACCCCCCCAGAGAGAGAGAGGACAGTTATACTGAGTGATGGGGAGAGGGAGGACCACCCTACCCACCCAGACAGAGAGAGGACAGTTATACTGAGTAATGGGGAGAGGGTGGACCACCCTATCCACTGAGAGAAGGACAGGACAGTGACATTGTCTTGGAACCTAAAAAATGAATATCTGTGGCTTTGTCAAGAATCAGACTGACACTCTCCTGAAGTTTAGGTCAAAACAAAGCCATTGTGGAACCGATATTTTAGAAAGTCTTGGCTGGAGGAGCCTTCAGTACAATGTTATTGTATGATATTTTATTTATTAGATATACTGTAGCCTAGATGCATTATTTATTTTGTGCAATTTACATTTTAAGTAAAATTGAAAAAAAATCTGTAAAACAGCATCATGGAAACTTTGCACTTTTTGTGTTGCATTGCAGTCTTCTTAAAATAAACTTTCCATTTATGACTTCGATTTATTGAAATCTAATAATGCAGTCAATTAATATCTTAACATACTTTTGTGTAAAAGGGACAGAATAGTCTAAATGAGAGCGATCGTTTCCAAACTTGTCATAACAAGTGTTGGAATGGGGTTATTGTTGACACATACAGTGCACAACTCTAAGGCACCTGCAAAAATAATATTTAAAACTGTTTAGTTATTTTTTCACATTAATACCACTAAATATTCTAAATAAAGTTGAAAAAGAATAAATACAGAGGGTCTCGACATACGACGTTTCAAGTTTAAGCACGGTGTACCAGTGAGGGTTTTCCTTTTCCTTTTTCTGTGGCTTAGTTGTGTTTTTATGATTTTACAGCTGTTAGGATCAATGAGTGGCTGAGACCAGGGTGAGTTTCAACTTACACCAACTTTCAGGTTACATTACTTTTGAAGGAATCTGTGTCATAACTCAAGGACCCCCTGTAGTAATGTTATGTTCAGTATATCAGTGTGTTCTTGTGGAAGTCCAGTATTATTGTAGTTTCATCAGAAACCTGGTTTGACTCAATTAGTCCTTCATTAAATTAAATCAGGAGCTGCTGATGGAGTTTCACAATCCAGACAATGGCTGGAGGAACCGAGGAGGAATCTGGAACCGAACCTGTGTTCTCCTCACCAGCTCACACAATATCACAACTACTTTTTTTTTTTCCCAAACAAAAGAATTCTTGATACTTTGTATTGCTGTCTTATTTGTTTATATAAAGTAACAGATTAAATATATATATATATTGTTGGATAAAAATGAGCAATGCAAGCACATGAAAAACCCTGAAAATATCTGGCAAATATTCACTTCTGATGTTCAAAATGTGATGTTAGATAAATCTAACAGATTATAGGGAAAAAAAAAGCCTGCTGGAAAACCGATATGTGGACCAGTGGTGTAGTACAAACATAATCAGTGTCACAGCATGAGGAGCCAAACATTGTCCTGGGTATCTTGGCTGATGCCTTCCATCATAAGCAAAAAACAAAAGACATGTACTGACATGCACACAATGTTCCTGAAACCTAACCAGACTGGTAACCTTGCAGAAAGGCTTTCATTTCGTGTTATTAAAAAAAAAATCCATAAAATGAAAACCATAAGGTTACTGCGGTAGATTGAGGGGGAAATTGGAAGCCCCAGAGCAAGTTCTGTCACTTAAATTTCATTACTCCTGCCAGAAAAAAAAAACCTCCATTATCTTCCAGCCATGTGTCTTATATTTTCGACGCTCATGTACTTTAAGATGCTAAATAAAGAAAACATAATTCAATTAGGCCTGCCTAGATCACCGCAGGCTATTTCAGGATATATTAATGTGGAAATCTGTGCAGGATGTCTGAACTAAACCCTGGTGGGATCAAGAGTGGGAAAGCAACAAAAAAGATAAACGAAAAAAAAATAGTGTTAACTCTGCACTGTAGCTCACAAATTATATAAAACACCATTTTTATTTATTATTATTATTATTATTATTATTATTATTATTATTATTAGTTGTAGTAGTAGTAGTAGTAGTAGTATTTCTATTAGTATTAGTATTAGTATTACCTCCCAAACTATGAAACTCCTTCTCTAAGAAACTTTGCAATGCTTCTTTTGCTTCTTTCAAAACCCAGTTAAAACAGATCTTTTCTTTCAGTGCTCTGCTCTCCCAGTTTTTCTGCTACTTGGTCTTTCCTCTGTCTGTAATCTGTTTTGTAATTTGGACTGTTTAATGTTTAATGTTTTGTCTGTTAAATGATGTTTTTTTGTGCCATCTTTGAACCATTTGTAAAGTGATCTTGAATTTGAGAATGGTACCAAATAAAATTTAAATATTAAATACTCAAAGTCAAAGTCAAAATCAAATTGAACTTCACTGTCATCTCAACCATATCCAGTATACAGAGAGTGTACCAGTATGCACAGTGTACATATAGTGCAACAGACATAATACATTGTTAAACAAACAAAAGAGTGCAAATAAAAAGTATAAAATAAGGTAAGAATGAGATTTAACCAGTCCTCAATGTGTGGACAGCTCACTATACATTGTATAAATATAAGAAAAAATATTATTGTTAGTAGTAGTAGCAGTAATAGCAGTAGTAGTAATAGTCGTAATAATAGTTCTAGTAGTAGTAGTAGTCATAGCAGTAATAGCAGAAGTAGTAGTGGGGGTAGAGTAGTAATAGTAGCAGCAGTAGTAGTAATAGTAGTAATAGTAGTAGCAGAAGTAGTAGTGTAGTAGTAGTAGCAGCAGTAGCAGTAGTAGTAGAGTAGTAGTAGTAGTAGTAGTAATAGCAGCAGTAGTAGAGTAGTAGTAGTAGCAGCAGCAGTAGTAGTAGTAGTAGTAGCAGTTGTAGTAATAGTTGTAGTAGTAGTAGTCATAGCAGTTGTAGCAGTAGTAGTAGTAGTAGTAGAGTAGTAATAGTAGCAGCAGTAGTAATGTAGTAGTAGTAGTAGTTGTAGTAGTAGAATAGTAGTAGTAGCAGTAGTAGTAGTGTAGTAGTAGTAGTAGCAGTAGCAGTAGTAGTAGAGTAGTAGTAGTAGTAGTAGTAATAGCAGCAGTAGTAGAGTAGTAGTAGTAGTAGTAGCAGCAGCAGTAGTAGTAGTAGTAGTAGTAGTAGCAGTTGTAGTAATAGTTGTAGTAATAGTTGTAGTAGTAGTAGTCATAGCAGTTGTAGCAGTAGTAGTAGTAGTAGTAGTAGTAGTAGAGTAGTAATAGTAGCAGCAGTAGTAATGTAGTAGTAGTAGTAGTAGTTGTAGTAGTAGAATAGTAGTAGTAGCAGTAGTAGTAGTGTAGTAGTAGTAGTAGTAGTAGTAGTAGTAGTAGCAGTAGCAGTAGTAGTAGAGTAGTAGTAGTAGTAGTAGTAGTAATAGAGTAGTAGCAGTAGTTGCAGTAGTAGTAGTAGTAGTAGTAGCAGCAGCAGCAGTAGTAGTAGAGTAGTAGTAGTAGTAGTAGTAGTAGTAGCAGCAGCAGTAGTAGAGTAGTAGTAGTAGTAGTAGTAGCAGCAGCAGCAGCAGTAGTAGTAGTAGTAGTAGAGTAGTAGCAGTAGTTGCAGTAGTAGTAGTAGTAGTAGTAAAGTAGTAGCAGTAGTTGTAGTAGTAGTAGTAGTAGCAGCAGCAGCAGCAGTAGTAGTAGTAGTAGTAGCAGTAGCAGTAGTAGTAGTAGTAGTAGTAAAGTAGTAGCAGTAGTTGTAGTAGTAGTAGTAGCAGCAGCAGCAGCAGTAGTAGTAGTAGTAGTAGTAGTAGTAGAGTAGTAGTAGTAGTAGTAGTAGTAGTAGTAGAGTAGTAGTAGTAGTAGTAGTAGTAGTAGCAGCAGCAGTAGTAGTAGTCGTAGTAGTAGCAGTAGTAGTAGTAGTAGTAGTAGAGTAGCAGTAGTAGTAGTAGTAGCAGCAGCAGTACTAGTAGTAGTAGTAGTAGTACTTCCTCTTCCTCTTTTACCTTCAGACATTTGTATCTCTTTTACATGAACTGGTTCTTCTCATTACAGGTGCAGAATAAGTGCTTCAGTTTGGTTATCTGGTTGTAGATCCATTTGTTCATACAAAGTTCTTTCAAAATTCTTCACCAGCAGCAAAGTTTGAAACATCAATACTTTGCCCGTCTCACCTTTTTATTCTCATTCTTTCACATCCACAAAGAACCACAGAAGAAAAAATGCAATGTCTGGACACTAATTACAAAACTCATTAATCACTACAGGCAGTTTCCACAGTCTACAAGAACCACTCTGTATCTAAACTGTACTGTGATAGAACTGAAGTTGTATCAGGTTTTGATGTTCCAGGTTATCTCAGTCTGGTAACAGTTTCTGACTCAATTCTCTCCCAGCAGAAAGTTTTTCTGTCTGCATTTTGTATCCTTGTAATGAAAACGTAACCCAGATATTACAAGGATCACCTTAATTTCTCACAGATTTAAAAATCACACTGAAGTTAATCCCTGGCCAAACAGACAGTAGAGCTTATACTTCATCACCTTCCCTGTTGTGATACTAACATTTCAGCCAGTCAGAAAGCCGTGATGCAGTCAACTCGGTGTCGGCCCACTTTTGGCCCTGCCATTGAGCAGCTCGGGTTTGCCTTGGGTTTGGGTTACTTTATGTGTGAAGAAAAAATATTTGTTAATGGCACGGAACAGTTCCCTGTGCCAGTGGAAAAGCTCCATACATCTGGAGATCATTTCAGTCTGCTTCATCCTGAGCACCAACCTGCGATGTATTTTGCGAAGTGAGTGCTGGATCCTTTTTGGTTAGTAGTTGATCAGACAAAGCCAAAGATTTCCACCACTCATACATCTTCAGCACCGATGGTCCTGTTAACATCTTCCTCTTTGTCATAGTCTGAGTGTTTTTAATGGAAAATTCCCTCTTCTCACTTTGTTATTTTGCTTTCCTTTTTAGGGTTTTGAGATAACTGATTCATCCACTTTTCAAGGCTTCTTGAAGTGTTTTAGACCAATCATTAGTCCCTGATACCTCAATGTCTGAGATGTTACACTCTCCACAGAAGGGTTGCACCACAATTCTTTCAGAGAAGTAGTAGTAGTAGTATTAATTTTCCCTGAAATTGCTCACTGGTGTCGACTGTGTGAGAGAATTTATTGGAAATTTAAAGTGATTGAGAAAAAAAAAAATCCTTTTGCAAAATATGGTCCAAGACATGCTCTTAGGCTAATATAGCTAACAACTGATGGAAACTTATACCCACCAATTATAATTTTGCTGCAATGCTTGATTATTAATCTTCCCTCAAACTTTGCAGATGTGTTTAGCAGTCTCTAATATCTGGCTTCAGACAGAAGTCGGGTTTTCACCCATTTTTAGCAAATAACTACAAAAATCTCTAATGTTGAGTTTCTCGTTGCTGGTGTTTGTAGTGAAACATCAGTGGTGTTCATGGACTATGATATGTGTCAAAGAACACATTGTGAAACAATATTCGTCCATTATAGTATTACAGTAATCCCTCGCTTTTCACGGGGGTTACGTTCCAGGAGCACCCGCGTATAGTGAAAAACGATGTTGTTGTGTTTTTGTAAAAAGAAGCCAAATATTGCCTATTTATATAGTGTAAACCATAAATATGCCCCAAATATGTTCCTAAAACACTTTAATTTCATTTAAAACCCAGTTTAATACATAACCCTTAACGAAAATGTAAAGGTAAGCCCATACAGACTGTACTGTAATTCATGCACAGGCACTTTCTTTGGTATAAATTGGTGTAATTTCTAGTAACAAAAATACAAAAGTAAAATGTAGGGGAAGCACCAATATTTTTTTTCA
The DNA here is from genome assembly GCA_037576975.1 of Alestes dentex. Taxonomy (NCBI): domain Eukaryota; kingdom Metazoa; phylum Chordata; class Actinopteri; order Characiformes; family Alestidae; genus Alestes; species Alestes dentex. The sequence goes on along the minus strand of JBBIGA010000040.1, from coordinate 28,468,187 downwards.
GTTCAGTAATTTACTGTTCAGCGGCGTGTCTTATTCAGGATTCGTCAGGAGGAGTACTGTATTGTAGAGACCTGCTGGTTAAAGCAGACATTGGATGGCAACTGAGCTCAACAGCCTCTTTTAATTTAATTTACAGTGATAAAACTGCTGGGCTTTAAGAAGAACAAAACAAAAAACAAGAGAAACATTCAAGATGAGTCAGAGGCGGACTGGCAATCTGTGCGTTCTGGAAAAGAACGGCTGTCCGATGCACAGCGGCCGTCTATTATTCCCAGAAAACCATTCGCTTTGCCAGCACACTGTCCCAACACTTTTGTCCCGACATTCCAAGCGGCATAGCTCCGCGACCACATAGACACTTCAAACTTCACAGTTAGATACATCCCCATTGCCATGAAAAAAGCAAAAAAAAAAAAAAAAAGGCAGAGAATATTTGCAGGTTCTGCATTATGGTGGAGATTTCCGCATAAAACGTTCAGTTAGGTTCTCAGAAAAAATCACAGTGTGACTGGATCCGCGTAAAACTGGGGGGTTACTGTATACCATATAATACCATAAGACAAATGTATTGTCAATTCATGGAGTCAAAGTTTTTCCACTTTTTTATTGTGGTCTTTTATTATTTATAGTCTTTTATATAGTCTTGTTCTATAATAGTCTTACTCATACAGTATTTATGAAGTAAAAAACAGTGGCCTATTTCTATGTTGTGATGAAACATTTCGACCAATCGGAAAGCAGTGATGCAGTCAGCCCTGCCATCCAGCAGCTATGGTTCAACTCAGGTTTGGTTTTCTTTCTTTTTAATGGAAAAACAACAAATAGTAAATCGTCGTCATACAGCAAAACAGCTCCTAATATGGAAGTTCCCCCAGTGTGTGCTGGTGCTTGAGGTGTCAGACATCATGCTGAGCTTTGTTTGGTGTTCCTATGTGAGGTAGAATCAAAGTTATTGTAATTTAAAAACATGTAACAATAAAAACCACTACTGGGGTTTGAAAACGGCATCACACGCAAATGAACATAAAGAACAAAAATTAACAAATTTCTTTAATTTTAGGTTTTAAAAACAAACAGAAAAAAAAACAAGGTCTCAGAGCCCGGAGAACTTTCAGGATAGTCTCCACTCAGAGATGGAAGAGGCAAACCCACAGAGGGAGGGACTCTAGAGAGCGGCCGAGAGAAAGAGCAGCAAATGGCGAGCGTGTTTTACACCATTTATATTTACAGAAATCAGATTTTACTGATCCACCATGGTGGTCAGTCAACGTTTCTGGGTTGTAAAAAGGAACAGTAATGTTATTTTTATCAGTGTCTCAGTTTGAGTTCCTGCTGTGAAGTCTCAGGATAAACAGTAGATTTATCTACAGGTGGAACATTGATTATCTCATTAAAATGGCACCTGTCAAGCAGCACAATCTGAAATGTTCACAGCCAGATAGCAGACACTGCTGCACTGCTGAGTTGTACCTTTTGTCTGCTTGTGCTGGTTGGTGGTCCATGGAGAGGGTTTTTTTCCCTCTATAATGACTTTGAAGCAACAGTGCCGTAGTTTGAAAAGATTTGGTTCCAGCTGTGGCCATGTCTGTCAGTTTTAGAGCATCTGTAAATTGAATAAATTCAGTATATCACAACATAGTGCATGTGTAATCTACGCAAAGCAGGAGCAACACAACAACACACTAATCTGATGGGTAAATGTCCCAGAGTGATGTTTGACTGGAGGACTGGAGACATTTGGATAAGCAGCTCGTTCTCGGGTGTCGGGGTCAGCAGTGCTAATGCAGTGAACAGTCCCTGCTGAGCTGTTAGCTGGAAACTGCTGGAGCTTCTCTCCACACAGTACTGCTGCCACACACACACACACATTCACACACGCACACACACACACACACACACACACACACACACACACACACACACACACAAAACCACTACACAGTGATTACCTGTGAAGATACTGAAATAACAACAGAGAAAATACCATAACAACAACAACAAAAACAGTAACAACAAATACAGTAATAACATTGGCAATAATATAGTAATATAATACAGAAAATGAAGTAACCATGAAACTACAATAATAACAATTGTAAAATTACAGTAAAAACCATTCACACCCTGGACACTTACACTTTTTTTAACCCAGAAATCCAAGTGCAATATTCACTTACATGACTGTGCAATAATACTATTTGTGTAATATCTATTCATAGAGAAGGTCTCTGACATTTCCACAGGCTCAACTTTGCACCTTATATTGTTTATGGGCTGACTACTTCTGCATTTCTTGTTATAAATAGGTTTTTTGGGTTTTTTTGTATTGTATACATTTTACATTTAAAGTTTTCTATTTAGTTATTTTCATAACTACTATGCTGCCATGAAGAGCTATAGTGAAACTACAGTAATAACAATAGTGAAACTACAGTAATAACAACTACAGTAATAACATTGGCAACAATATAGTTATATAAAATTAAGTAATAGCAACCATGAAACTACAATAATAACAACTGTAAAACTACAGTAATATCAATAGTAAAACTACAGTAATAACAATAGTTAAAACATATTCATAACAATAGTGGCACTATAGTAATAACAATAGTGAAACTACATTAATAACAATTACAGTAATAACATTGGCAACAATATAGTAACATAATGGAGAAAATTAAGTAATAGCAATAATAACAATAATTAAATTTGTAAAACTGCAGTCATAACAATAGTGAAACTACAGTAATAACAATAGTGAAACCACATTCATACCAATATTGAAACTACAGTCATAACAATAGTGAAACAACAGTAATAATCATGAAAATACAGTAATAATAGTAAAAAAAAGAGGTAATAACAACAGTGAAACTGCAGTAATAACATTAATGAAGCTACAGTAATAATGGTGACAATACGGTAATAATAGTAAATATCACCACAGTAATAATGATGGTGAAATAGTCAAAATCATACTCCTTGAATACTCTATTCTAGAGCAATGCTGTGTGTATGAGTGTGTGTGTGTGTGTGTGTGTGTGTGTGTGTGTGTGTGTGTTTGCGTGTGTATGTGTATAGCAGCAGTACTGTGTGGAGAGAAGCTCCAGCAGTTTCCAGCTAACAGCTCAGCCGGGACTGTTCACTGCATTAGCACCGCTGATCCGACACTTGAGAACGTGAGAACCACTCAATTTTACAAATGGGCCAAGTCCTGCAGTTAAACTCCAACTATCTGGGGACCTCTTAATGTGCTGATCAGTTTAAGTTTATATATATAAATTAACAGGAGCTTCTGCAGTATCTCTATAATTGCAATGTTTATAATTAAAGTAAATGTAAAATTGCGGGAACGGATATGTACAATTATCTTTGACTGGCCCTTTTTCTCTGATCGTGTAATTGCTTTTCATCACAAGGCCGCAATTAAGTGAGTCACTTTTCCCCTCGCTAAAAAAGGCAAGATAAAGGTTGAGTCAGAGAGCCGAAGTTAGAAAACCATCCCGAAAACTTTTCGTCTTTTTTTGTTTTATATATTTTTGTTAAGAGAAGCTACTGTGAGCATTGGGGCTTCAGCTAGTTTCTCTGAGTTTGGAGATTGATGCCCAGGGGCAGGGAAACCGTTATGATAAGTGAAGTTCACTGATGAATAATTTATGTTGGGATTGATTAATACAAATCAAAGACTGCGAACCACAGCGTAAAATATTGTAGAAAATTGTCCTTTTTCTGCCAGGACAGCCTTTTGTAAGAGAAGTTCAAGAACAGTTAAAACAGGTTTGAATGGAGTTTGAGAATGACAGGTTGTTGAGGCGAATTAGTAACTGAACTGTTTTATGAGGATGTGTTGCAGTTTTCCAATTGAATTGAATTTGAACTGAAGAATGAATTATATGTAAATGAGACTGTTTTGATTGCCACACTCCAAAACCAGTGAAGGGGGGGGAGAAATCTCAGGGATGTATTCCAGCTACCCTCAGAGCAACAGCCCTCATCACTTCAACAGGAATGGGTGGAGTGGAACTGCTGTAGGCTGAATGGGTGGAGTGGAACTGCTGTAGGCTGAATGGGTGGAGTGGAACTGCTGTAGGCTGAATGGGTGGAGTGTAACTGCTGTAGGCTGAATGGGTAGAGTGGAACTGCTGTAGGCTGAATGGGTGGAGTGGAACTGCTGTAGGCTGAATGGGGGGCTAAACTGCTGTAGGTTGAATGGGTGGGGCTAAACTGCTGTGAATTGAATGGGTGGGGCTAAACTGCTGTAGACTGAATGGGTGGGGCTAAACTGCTGTAAATTGAATGGGTGGGGCTAAACTGCTGTAGACTGAATGGGTGGGGCTAAACTGCTGTAAATTGAATGTGTGGGGCTAAACTGCTGTAAATTGAATGGGTGGGGCTAAACTGCTGTAGGCTGAATGGAGGGGGGTAAACAGCTGTAGGCTGAATGGGAGGTGCTAAAATGTTGTAGGCTGAACGTTTGGTCCTATGTAAAGTTTGTGATGTCACAGTTCAAACTGAGGCATTTTTGTGCTCAGATCCATATTTGGACAATTAAAGGTTTGTTTGGTGTTATGGGAACTTTACTTTTGAAGGCTTGTATTAAACTCTGTAATTAAAGGTGACTTGAGTGAGGAATGGGTTCAGAGTTGGAGAGTGTGAAACTCTTTCTTAAAAAAAACATGCCTCATTCAATCTGGATCAGTCTAAATTTACCCAAGCTGGGAGCACAGCTGTTAATGAAACACACTGGGATCCAGCATAGCCTATATTTAACCTGCTGTCAACACCAGCACTGCCGCTAAAGGTGAGTGGAACATGGAGGGTGAACATACAGACAAAAAAAGCTATGAAAAGAAAAGGAAAAGAAACATACACACACACACACACACACACACACACACACACATATATATATGTGTGTGTGTGTGTGTGTGTGTGTGTGTGTGTTTGTACAGATGGATAGATAGACAGATAGACAGATATAGATAGATAGATAAATAGATAGATAGATAGATAGATAGATAGATAGATAGATAGATCAACAGACAGCCATTTGAAAATTTGTAAGCATATTCTGCATAAACTATATGTAAATATTAATTAAATTAAATGTATTAAAATTAATGCCTGGACTTAATGTTCTAATGAAATTAATATCTAGAATACGGTTTCAATGAAGCTAGTAATGGGAATGAAGTTGTAATAAATGTGTTGATCGATGTAAGAGGGAAGTCCCAATTTAATCAACAGGTACACAAAAAAAAACAATAACCAAATCCAGGTTAAAACCCAAGATAATCTAAAGGGGTAAACACGGGACAGGACAGGCAAAAGAACCAGGATTGGGACAAAGACAACAACACACAGAACAAGAGACAGGGACAGGAACTGACCAAAAATAGTACAAACAATGTGACTGGATAAAGACAGGACAGGCACATGAATCAAAGTGGGATGTGAATCAGTGTTGAACAGAAACTGTTCAACACTGCCTGTGCGGGTCCAGGAGACTGGGAGACTCCCAGTGGGTTACGAAGAGACTGGGAGATGTACGCAGCTACTCTAGAGGTGACATGGTGCTCTCCGGAGCAGCAGGAGGCGTCAGTTACGCGGTGCTCTGGGCAGCAGCAGGAAACGTCGGTGACACGGAGCTCTCCGGACCAACAGGAGGCATCGGTGACATGGATCTCTCTGGAGCAGGAGGTGTCGGTGGTGCTGTGCACCTAAAAGCCTGCGAGGAGCTTCTTCTGGGTTGCTGGGTGGCACTGATGTGGTAATGAAGAGGTAGGATGTGGATGCAATCCCGATATAATCAACAGATACATGAAACAAAGCACTAACCAAGTCCAGGGTAAAAAGGAGACACAATATAATCCAAAAAGATAAACACAAAGTCCTGAACAAGGCGCAACTTTTAACGAGATACCACAACTAAACTCTAAAACACAGGGGCTTATACACTAACAAGAACAACTGGACACCTGGGCAGGAAAGGAGACGAGAACAACACATAGGTGAACAAGATAACAAGGGGGTGGAGCTAAGGCGAAGACTTACAAAACAACAACCAACTCACATGAAACACATTGTGGAGCTAAACAATAACATAGTCAAGCAACAGAGACATGGCAGGGGCAGACATTATGAAATATACATCCACAAAGTCCAATATAAAGAAAATAAAGTCACAAAAAGTAATAACAATTAAGATCCATAATAACACTGTAATAAAATTATTATGCTTTAAACTTTCAATCAACCTTGATGAGAAATGTAATAATTTAGTGTTAATACATTCTTTAATAACTTCCCACTGCCCTTGCCCAAAAATCTTCTGGGATATTACATTTAAATTTAAAAGTATCCCAAATTATGTCTAGAGTAGTATATTTCACTGTTCTCTGCAGAACTTTACATTCATTATATACTTTAATAACACCTTTTGAAAGGGAAAACTGAATACATGAATAAAGAGTGTAGATGCACCTGGACAGGTGTTGTGTAGCTACATTCATCTTTTAATAAGTTCAAAGATTCAAAGATTCAAAGAGATTTATTGTCAGTTCACATATTATGTGCAAGACATACATGGGAATCAAAATGTCGTTTCTCACTCTCTGTTGTCCGTACCCCTAATTAGAACTAGAAAAGTTTAATCTAGATTACAAAATTTTAATTGAATTTACAATAGACGTTCTATAAGCAGACAAAATAACAAGACACAAGACAAATAAGGCAGTAGTGCAAATGATCACAGCAGATAAGATAGTTGTGCAATGGTAACAACAGAGTGCAAATAGTAGCAGCATATAAGTCAAAAGCAGTGGAAAGGTATGAAATGTAAACGGTCTTTGAGACTATAGTACAAAAAAAAAACAGAGGTAGTCTGTGAGTATATTACTGTCCAGGGGCGGAGTGGGGAGGTAATGGACAGAGTTTAGCATCCTGACAGCCTGGTGGATGAAGCTGTTTGAGAGTCTTGTGGAGTCCGGAGGGTCCGGCACCTTCTCCCTGAAGGCAGGAAGCTGAAATGGGAGTGTAATGGGTGGGAGGAGTCACCAGCAATGCTGATGGCTCTGCGGGTGTGGAGGGTATGGAAAGTGTCCGTGAGGGGGGCAGGGAGGTGCCGATGATCTTGCTGGCTGTATTCACTACCTGCTGCAGAGCCTTATGGCAGGAGGCAGAGCAGCTTCCGAACCATACAGCTATACAGCCAGTGATGACACTCTCAATGGTGCCTCTGTAAAAAGAGAACATGATCGGGGGTGGAACTTTTGCCCTCTTCAGTCTACGGAGGAAGTAGAGGCATGTTTGTGCCTTCTTGGTCAGTGATGTGCACCCCCAGAAATTTGGTGGTTGTCACCCTCTCCACAGCAATGCTGTCGATGGTCAGTGAGGCATGCTGAGGAGGTCTTCTCCTGAAGTCTATAACCATTTCTTTGGTCTTCCCCACATTGAGGAAGAGATTGTTCGTCTTATACCACTGGACCAGTTGGCTCACCTCACTTCTGTAGTTGGTTTCCTTGTTGTTGTTTATGAGGCCCACTACAGTTATGTTGTCCGCGAACTTGACGAAGTGGTTTGTGCTGTAGGTTGGGACACAGTCGTGTGTCAGTAGTGTAAAGAGCAATGGACATAGCACACACCCCTGTGGAGCCCCTGTGCTGAGCTTCCTGGTCCTGGAGGTGTTGCTGCCAACCCGTACTTTTTGTGTCCTCCCTGTTAGAAAGTCCAACACCCAGTTACAGAGGGAGGTTTTGAGTCCCAAATGTCTAAGTTTTAGTGTAAGCTGCTGGGGGATGATTGTATTGAATGCTGAACTGAAGTCGAGGAACAGCATTCGTACATATGAGTCCTTTGAGTCAAGGTGTGTGAGAGCTGGATGTAAAGCAGCGGAGATGGCATCATCTCTGGACCTGTTTGACCTGTATGCGAACTGAAATGGGTCACGGGAGGGGGGGAGGATGGACTTGGATGTGTCCCATGACCAGCTGCTCAAAGCACTTCATGATGGTGGATGTCAGTGCAACAGGCCGATATGTAACTATCAGTTAACATTTAAGATTTAAGCAATATAAAAATGACTATAATGTATTTTTACTGTTAAAATCTTGCCTTTCTGATTTTGCTGCTAGGGACTCCAGCGGCGAGAAGGAGGAGCAGGCGCGCCTGGACCCTGCCTGAGCCAGAGGGACATACGATGGTTTTCAGAAAGAGGGTCCTAATCAGCAAGTCACAGCATCACAACCCTAAACAGAGGCCCACATCACATCCTGCTCCGCACATACTCTGCAGTCAGGCTCGTACCATCACATGGTGGTAAACTCATTATAAACCGTGAATTATCTTGATTTTAAAGGTTTAATGGGTGATTTTTTTTTTTTTTTCAAATGTTCTCATTTGGGGCAATTAAATGAAAGCTGTGTGTAAGTTCGTTGTTCACCCACAATTCATTTTTACCCATTGTTACCTAGAGGACGTTGGCATCCTATTTAAGATGGCTTGTTCCTCTCTGGGTCTTTCCCTACACCTTAAAACCTATTCTGTTTGTATTAAATTCTAGATGGTTTAGATTAGTCATCCACATCACCTCACTTTTTACATGGCTATTAAAGCTAAAAGAGCGGAGATGCCTCAGGAATCACTCTTGTGGAAATGTTTGAAAGAAAAATGCTCAATACAAAATTTACAGCAAGGGGTTTGGATGAACACATTTGATAAATCTTTTCTCTTTCTGTCTCTGTCTATCTATCTGTCTATCTTTCTATCTCTCTATCTGTCTATCTATCTTTAAGAAATACTCCAGCTCTATGTATGCCACATCTCTATATGCCACATGTAGCACAAATTATATTTGAAAAAATTCCCTGTCTTTGGAAAAGGAAGACAAAACATGCTTATAATAGAAGTCAATGGTGAAACTGTTTCTAAGAGACTCAGCTCCTTATCTGATACTGAGGTAGTAGTAGTAATAATAATACTAATAATAGTAAATCCTAATGGTAAAACACAGAGACCAGGAAAATAATCACAAACATTGGCAAATAAATGTAAAACATGTGGATATGCTCTCTTTCTAAAAGAGTAACAAACAATAGGCGAATCAGTTTATCTGGTTTTATGTTTCCCTGTTAGTCACAGTCATCACTGGTGTCAAAGCATTGTGTTATTTTATGTGACTTATTTTTCTCACTTGTAGCTCACTGAAATAAAGGGAGATACTCTTTCAAAAGTGAGGATCATTTGTGCTGCCAGTGTAAGTGGAGATTTTGTTACAGTTAGATGAAAGTTTGTGTGTATCAAAATGTTTGCAGAAATAAAAAAAAAATGTTACTTTTTTGCTGTGTTTTTGTAATTGTTTTATATTTATACAAATAGGATATAGGCTGAAAGTGAATGCAAATCAGCAACAATAATATAAATATTATTTTTTATATTAACAAAATAATAAAAAAAATTACTCTTTTAAATTGATTTTTACTGTTAAAATTATGCTCTTCTGATTTTGATGAAAAAATATGACAACAGTATTGCGCTATTAAGAATCAATCAGAATACGTTCTAGTTTTCAGTTGTACGTCATGCTAAATTGAATACGAGTGTTAAAAAGTTTGGAATTAATATGAAAGTAGTTTAACAGATAAATGTATAAAATGGCTGTTACATAGTAGTCTTGTCCATCTTTGAAATCTATGTAATTACAAATAATATAATTCCTGTAAAATAAAAATACAAGTATCTTAAACTACTTTCAAAAACTTCCTCTTGTTGTCCAGTTTTACTATATTTCAATTTCAGAATCAGAAAAATGTATTGATCCCAGTGGAAACTGCTTATCCACAGACACAGAAACAAAAAGACAAGAACAAAATAAGAGAAATTAAAGTCACAATAAATCTCTCCGTAAAATACTCAGAAAATGCTGTTCACTAAATGCACTACACTATGTGTTTTCAAAATGCTGTGGTCAGTAAGAGAGGTGGATATCCCTATCTCTTCCCCCCCCCCAAAAAAAAACTTTATGCCTTGGTTGAATAGTGGACATTGATTTAAGTTTAGCTTTACGGGTTTAAGGAACAGATGTGGACTTGAGCACTGATGTATGTCGCTCTGGATAAGAGCATCAGCTAAATGCCGTAAACGTAAATGGATATAAATACTGTAGATAATCAATTACCTCTGAAGTACTTTACTTTTGAAGATTACTAATATATATGGTTTATGGCATTTTTGTGTATAAAATGACCAAAACCCTTCATTTGAAAAGTGATTCCAAACTTTTAAATACTGGTTATTTATTTTTAACTGCTGCTGATGCAACATTTGCATGCTATTTTGGAGGTTAAAAAAGAACCAAATTGCACATCCTTGTAACAAATAGCACATTTTTACTTCTAGTTTAGAGTTTGTATTTATTTGTGTTTATTTATATGTATGTATTCTGTGTGTCTTTTTTGTACTCTGTAAAATCTGGAGCCACTTCAGTGTGATTGTAAAAGTGTAGAGTAGTTACACACTGTAAAAAAGGATGTTGCGTTTAGGTGTTCTGCCCAGGGCAAAGAAATATTTCGCGATGTAACTGCCAGTATAAAAGTAATAATTCGCTATGTGACTGCCAGTAATACACTTTGACCTGTTTTCCAAACATAGGCCTTGTGGCTATGAAGTTCCCACGCTGTGTGTGTTGCTACACAGTCTGGCCAAACATGGTTTATGGGAAACCATGTGAATCTGGACTATTTCCAAAACAACTTCAAGACTGTTACAATGGACGTGTTTGAAATACTTTGGAATGTTGACACTGGAACTGACATACAACAGTTTTAACAGACTAATACACTCTCCCCATACTGTATGACTGAAAAAAATGATTTGGTGGGAATAATAAAAGATATCTGAAGACTGGACATTGACACAGTCAGGATCACAAACCAAATACTACAGTAAGTGTTGGTTTATGGGATGTTACTCCTGTTTCAATAAGATCACTTGCCCAGACTCATTCCCAAATATACTTATTCAGCCCCCAATGCCTCAGATCCAGCAAACCTCTTCAGGACTGGCCGTTGGGTGTGAGGAACCACAAATGGTCCACCAGGCATTGCACATTAACAAAAACACCAAAACTTCACACCTAGACATCTACTGGAGCTGTAATAGCCATTGTCAGTGCTATGACCCAATCTACACACCTCTCCTCGGGTTTTGATCTGGTAACGTGAGAAACACAGGAATGGGTGATAACAGTTCTTCCCCGTTAGATGCCATTCTCTGGGGGGATGGGTGTGGGGGCAGCAGTATTTTAGTATGTTTGATGGTTAATGCAATAGTAGGACAATCTCATTGGAAATGGTGTCCCAGTATTCTAAAATTATATTCTGGGAAAAATACATTTGATCTTTTTTTTTTTTTAAAGCCATAGGAGGGGAAGATTACACTCTTGTCATCTATAGTACTTCTTTAGAAGGGGGTGCCTGTAGAAAGGGCAATGGTAATATATAGAACTCAAAAAACATGCTTAAATGGCTTCGTGTCTGGTTAAAAAAATTTCTCCATGTGATAGAGAACCTCTTGAGTACGGTTCTTTATTATTGTTAGTAGTTCTATATATTACCATTGCAAGAACCCCCTTTTAGAGGTCTACTACAGATGGCAAGAGTGTAATCTTCCCCTCCTATGGCTTTTGAAATAGATAATATGTATGAAGTTGCAGCCATGGAAAAAAGGCAACTTATCCATTTTTTCCGTTCACTGTTCGTACAGTTTGCAGCAGTGTGGGTGTAAAATGCACAGGTTGCTATTCTTTTATGAATTTTTGCAGTGTGAGCTGTGTAAAAAATAAGAAATGTCTCCCTGTGTGTTGTAAGTGCAGTAGTGTTTGTACAGCAGCTTTTGTATCTGCTGTATTCCTGCAGCTTCGATTTTGAAATAATGTGAGAGTATTGTGTAGTTTAACATTATTTTGTTAGTTTGTTTCTGTATTTTTTCTCCAAACATTTTTTTGTTAGGAATTTTGAATCAAGTGTGATCGATAGTGTATAAACCAATAGTGACATGCACATTTTACACAGACACACTCCCAAAAATTGCAAAAGTAATAACCAGAAAAAAAGAATTATGCAGTCTCTTATTTTTTCCATGGCTGTATGTGTAGGCAATTAAGTTTGTGAATGAGTTTGTGGAGATGTTTAGACTTAGTAAAGGTGAGAACACGAGTGGCAGAGTTTTGCACAGACTGAAAGCCTTTAGTACCAAAACGCTAACTTAACATGAAGGTTAATACAGCCATGAAATGGAAGAGTGGGCCTTTGTGTGAGGATTGATGGGGAGTTTGAATAGCTGTGTCAATAGTGGAGTAAAATGAACACGAAGAGGAGGAGAAATGGACTCAAGAGTCCGAGATAAAATAGAAAAATAATTTGTTGGAGCTCAGAAATCCCCGAGAAATGTAAAAATGTACGACAAAGTGAAGAATAATGAGGAGGGAAAAAACAACAACGTACACAAACGAAAACTTCCGTTATCTGAAACACCCTGCCTCAGCGACCGTTGCCTAGGGAGTGACGTCACGATAGCAGCAACAAGCCTGCCTCTCCTCTCCCATTGGTCATTGGGGTTCAGGGCTCGACTCTTATTGGTCGATTTCTGCCAGACGCGAAGTACTTATTGTGGCTAGAGGAACCATTTTAAGTGAGACAGAGAGACGGAGGAGGGAGAGAGAAGTCGTCGTTGTAGTCAGTTTCTCGTGGTGGAGGTTGTTTACACATCGTGAAAATAACTTCGTTGCTTGGAACTACAGGATAGTACGTGGCCTGTATCAAAACAGCAGGCTTTTGCCATCAAACCCCCCTCGAGGGAGTCGGTGAGTCCCTGTTGTTTGTTAACAAAGCCTGGCGCCGCCATGTTGGGAGCTAGTTCTTTGTTTTGGTGTGCAGCCAGAATTCATGACCTAGATTGTTCTGTTATTTTCTCCTTGTTACTCGACCCGCACACCTGCATTACTTTGACTTTTGATATTGTAGTCTGGTTGAAATTACAACCACGGTGTTTAGAAAGTGGCATCTGTAGTTTTCCTTCGTTTGAATGTTTATGTAACTTGAATTCAGCATTAACCAAACAGTTTTCCTTTTCCATTCCAAAAAGTGTAATTCTCCTGAAAATATCCATCAAGAACGTATATTTTTTTTAGGGTTTCATTTTCCTTCTGTTTATCTCACTGAAAGGGTTAAATGGCTCGACGAGTTTTCTTTGCGTTGTGGAGTAAAATCTGATTTTAATGCCTTCCGAAACATTGTATCACACTAAGCTAGCCAACTGGTGTGATGTAGGAAGAAAGGATATTAATATTTTCTTTGTCTTTGTAGATCATCGGCTTCCCAGTGATCCGTGTGCCGGGGTGAACTGATGTTCAGCTCGGCTTCACGACAAAACCTCGCTCGCTGGCACATGAAAACCTCGGACACTGTGGGCTTAAAGCGTGCAGTGAGAAGTAGAGCCACTACTTCGAGGACCTGGAGCCCGATTGGGGAGGAAAAATTAAGAAATAAGGACATCTACGCACTCGGCTTCTTCGACACAAAGAGGTCTGTCGTCTGTACTTCCTCTACCAAACGCTTAGGTGGGGGATGGGCTGAGGCTTGGCTGCTCTGCACGTAGGCTCTTTGTTTTTGCCAAGCTAAAGGAGCACGACCTGATTTGTTTTTCCTCACACTTTTGCCTTTTAAGACTTTCTCCTTATTGCCTGAGACTGCAGTATGTCTTCAAATACGTATTTGGATGTAATTGTACATCGAGCTTATTTACACTATATGGACAATAGCACTGGGACACGTAATTACTGATTTCAGGTGGGCCCCTTACTTCCGGTGAAGGACAGTCATCATGCCTAAGTGCACAATACATTTTGGACAGGGTTTGAGGAAGGTTCTTTTCTGTTCCACTGGGACTTTTTGATTATCAAGGACTGTAGTATGTCTTCAAATTCAGATTTCCTTCACCTCCCACTTCCAAAATCTGGTTATGTAATATCAGTTAGGCAATAAGGATAAGGATTTTTCATTGTGGGAATCATGTAGATTTTGGAAATTTTGAAAACCTACAGAAGGGGTCTGGTGACTACAATAGCATGTTTGTGATCAACTTATTGCTTATACAGCATTTTAAATGGAGACATGTGTATACCAAACTTACTGTTTTCATTGTTTTTGTTTGTGAAGGTGACATCCAGTGTGAGCAGTATGGGAGGTGGTGAAAGATACAACATTCCAGCATCCCACCCCGATCACCCTGTGTTGAAAAAGAACCACCAGGTTGGCAGGGCCAAACAAAGAAGCCGTAACCAAAATGGGGGAGTGCTTGCAGCCTCTTCTGGAGCCCCAGTGGGGCCCCACCTCCACAGCCACCGCAGGAGCGACAAGGGTAGTGGCTACTCGTGGTCTCCTGAGGCGCGGCAGGCCGCGTCTGCAGAGAAGAAGAGTGGGTCGGTTCGTTTTGCCACACCATACGACCAAAACTGGGAGGGGGCTGTGTCACATCTGAACCACCTCTTGGCAGCCCAGTGTGGCCACAGCTATGCAGGAGCCAAGTTCAGTGACCCCCCTTCCCCTAGTGTCCTGCCTAAACCACCCAGCCACTGGGTATCCCTGCCCATGGGTCCTTGCGATCACCGTGAGATGATGGCTTTTCAGTTAAAGCACCTTCTTAAGGTGCAAGCATGAGAACGACTCTCGTCAACGATCTCTCAATTGAACGAATGCTCCACTGGTCTTTTACCCTCCTGCAATGCTGCAGCACTGCTGTACCCTCTTTTTTTAAAGATGTTTTAAAATGTCAGTGACCACTTTTGCAGGTTTGTTAAATGTTTGATGTTTGACCCCAAGATGGTTTCCCAGACCTGGATTGAACTGAAATCTGGACTAATTTTAACGATATGAAATTTGAGTCCAAGATGAGGTTTAATCCTGGTTTAGGGAAATGGCCCTGTATTGGTTTCCTGGGGAAGGGAAACCTGTGAATGGTTTCCACATCAGTGCTGATCCACAACTAAAATTTCTTTAGTTTTTTTAGTGGTGGATCACCACTGATATGAATTTAGTAGAAGACCACCTAATCCACCTTCTCCAGGAAGCCACTTTTAACCCAAAAGGTGTTTCAGTGTTGCAGCCTTGCAGGTGGGAGAGCTCTTAGTGGAGTTGTACGCCTTTGATAGATGATGAATGCAATTTCCTCCTCACTTATGTTGATGCTTTTTTGTTGTTGGCCGTTAATGATAGTATGTGGGTACATGTCGCTAGAGTGACTATGCTTCAGTCTCCAAACATTTTGTTCCCCTCACTCCCCCAAAATAGAGGCCTGCGAGTCCTTAGCATGAGGTTTTAATCATGCTGGGCTTTGGCAGAAGCCCCTTGGTGCTAAAGCACATCCACATTTGTAGCATACTGGTCTGTAGGTTGGAGAAAATTATACATTAGTCATTTCTGTTTTGGGGGAAGAATAAGCTGCTTGACCCTGCTCTGAGGAGACCAGAGAAGACTGAATGTGGAAGTCATGTGTGTAGGCTGTTTGATCAAATGTCAGCCTGATGGGTGTAATTGTGGCACGCATACCTTGTACTTTCAACTCCTGTAACTTTTTTTTAAAATTGCGCTGTGCGCACTGCACTATGGGTGTTGAAATTCAAGGTTTGCCCGTTCCTGCATAGCATATCCCTGTTGCGTTAGGTTATCAATCGTGTTTAAGTTTACTAAAGCGAACTTTGAGTCCCCTTTGTTTATCATATGGTCACAAGTGCCATATTTTGAAGTAGTGAGTTGTACTTATTTCTGGGAAATGGTAATACAATCAGTGATGTTTAATTAGCTTTTCAAATGCCACACTTCACTTCAGAAAACCTACACGGCAGGCTAAATGCGGAGGAGGGTCTTAGCTGCAGGAGACGGGGGTGTTTGTTCCCCTGATCTTGCTTCATGCCCCTGTTTGCCTTGTGGGGTATCGAAGTGCTGGTGTGTTGTAGCACTGCAGACATTAAGATGCGGGTCAAGCGTGGAAGTGTTTACAATATGAGGGGGGTGGAAAAGGGTCCTCCCTGAAGCCTGCCAAAATCTTACACACTCTTCCCTTTCATGCTTGGTGTCCACTTTGCACTGTTAAATGGTGTTCAAAAGTTGCAGACTGTTCTTCCAGTGGCTGGTATATACTGCATCACCGCCCCCTAGTTGTTTCTCAGTGCTTGTTTTGTATGTGTGGTTAAACAGTGCGGAAGCATGGTACCTCTCTTGCTCAGACGTAAGCGTATTAACGGCCATCCAAAAAGATGACGAGACAAGTCTGAAGACTTGGATATGTTCTAGAGCCATGTAAATAATGAAATGTATAAAATATTGTAGCATATTGTACATTGGGCAGGGTTGTTTTAAACCTGCTGATAAAGTATTTTTAGTAATAACACTGAATGTAAGTCACGCTGAAGATGTGGCTTGATTTGAAATGCTGAAATTATTTTTGTTTTAAAAAAGAAAAAAAACATTTGCCTATAGCACGTGGAACCTCCTGCACTGTGCAACCTCTGCCAGTGATCTTGCACATAATGCTTTTATTTTGTATAACGCACAGTATAGTGGGAGAAAACAAGCTTTAAGTGCAAATTAAAAAAAAAGAGAAGATGGACTCAAGTTTTAAAGGGACTTTTACACGCCGCCATTTTATTGGATTATAGCCTAGGCACTTTCAATAAATATAACTCTTTGTTGCAGAATTGTTACTATTTCAGTCCATCTCAATTTAGTTTTAACCCTTTCACCAGGCAATGATCATGTTGTACCTAAACATCAGTCTTTCCTCCGCAGACTGATATTTTGGCTACATCTCGCTGTACTTTTTCGGTTTCATTTCTGTCCCGGGAATTTTTACAGTTATCACCTTCTAATCTGTGTGTGTAAAAGTCTCTTAAATTTAATTGGCTTTGAATTTGTCCCAACCTCAAGTGTCACTGTGGAAAAAGAAACATAATGCCCATTTAATTGTAATTGGTATGTACTAAACTTTCTTGACAGCACTGTGTAATTTGGTTAAAAAAAATAAATAAATCCCCCCCTCCCCCAAATATTGTTTGTCTTTATCTGAAATACTTAAGAGGTATTTAATAATGTCATCCATGGATTTAAGTGTTCTCCTACTAGTGCTCCTTTTTTTTGTTTTAGTCTTTTAAGAAAATATTTTATACTAATAGTTTTACTGCAAGATATTCTAAAATTCCCAGATCATCTCATAAAGATATGTAATCATGTTTCAAGTCACAGTACATTCCAGTTTTGGCAGTTGGCACACTAGGTCATCATCTTGTATTCTGTGCAAGCTTTGTGAGGTCTTTCCATTAATCATCTTTCAACTCACAGCTGATCAAATTTGATGCGTGCAGAAGGAAAGTGCCACAACTGTTCATTACATACCAACATATACATACTGACATACTTGCACATGCAAACCAGCACCTTCCAGCACCTCTTAACAAGCCCATTGTAGTCGAAAGATACATACTGTGTATTTTAATGGAAACTACATTCAATATAGTTGCCTTTTCCTCAGAATATTTTGTTAGAGGAAGCTCACTGTTAAAACCAGAACCAAAGATGTCAAATATATTTATCTTGCTGTAAGCGTATTTCCTGGTAATGGCTGATGAAAACAGCACAACACTGGTAGCTTTACCATATAATTTGTATTTAATGGTAGGAAGTGTCAATGCTGAATTAAGTCAGATGAGGGTGAGATAAAAACCAAAAACCATGCATGTTTGTGACTGATTTTTCAATTCAAAGAACTGATGTTTTGGAAAACAACCAATTAGATTAGTATGTTTTGTTAAATAGGGAAAAAGTAGACCACATGCATAATCCCCCAAAAACTAGATAATTTATAGTGCATATGGTGGCTAGGGATGTCACGATTTAATCGCGATTTAAATCAGCAGGGTTAATTAATCATAAAGGCTCATCAACACCGTGTTTCCGTTGGTGCTCTTAAAAACGTAGGTACAGCTATCAACACTGCTATCAACAGATTGGCGGGACTTGCCCTGAACGAAAACATTTCACCAGCTGTGCACTTGTGCTAGAAACACAGTATAATCAGCGAATGACGGCTCATTTGACTGCACTAAACAATGGCAAAAACTGAATATGCTTTATTTCCTCCCAAGAAGCGACCGAAGTTTCCTTTTTTTAATGTGAGGTTAAATTTAATTCTAAAAAATAATTTATTTTTGTTTTCACTACAATGCATCACTGTTTACATTATTATTTGTTCCAAACGGCAGTATCCATTTGTTTATATTCCATTCATGCACTGTATTTTGTTCTTGGTTTTTGTGGGGTTTTTTTTATCTAAAATAGTGACATCCCTAATGGTGGAACCCCCTTATTAGACAATATTTTTTGCATAGAAAATGGCATAAAATAAAGTATTTAAAATGTCCTGGTCCATAAACAATATCAAATGTATAAACAAATGAACATGAATCGAAATGGCCACAAACCCAGCTCATGGCGTTTGTGTCGCTCTTGTTCTACATACATAGTCTTTACGTTGGTTTGTAAAATATTAGGGAAAAATGCGAAAACTCCGTAACAACAAGAAATTGTGATACCTGCAGTATTAAGGTTGGACAGATCATATGCTTTTGAATGCCATTTGCCTTTTTTGTCGATTCTGTTCGTTATTATACAGGTTAAATTTACTTCAGGCTGACCAGTGTCCAGTCTCTGAATGACTTCCAGAATAATAATGATGTGATTAGAAACTTCTGAGGTTATGTTCTGTAGACCTTTGCCGATAATTAATTGAGCTCTGTGGATAATTAATTGATACCTGTCGTATTCCTGCACAGTGCAAACTCTTGATTAGTACACGGCACTGAATACCATTTTCCAGATTCATGTGCATACTGCACCATCATTACGGTACAATTAGACGACTCCCGAGGCTGACCAGTCGCCCAGTTTCTGTAGGCTGAATGTCCACCATCGGCCCACTCAAAGTCATCAAAAAGCAGGCCGATCCAGAAGGAGGTGCTGCTGTTTTTCCCTTCTTTCTTCACTGTTTCATTCTGGTTCTGATCTTTAATGGTCACCAGGTCAGTGTAGTTCTTCCTGCAGTAAGTCTGAGCTTCATACCAGGTCTTATTCTCAAGGACTGAATGGTAAGAAAGGTTTTGACTGGAAACATCTGTGCCGGTAAAAGAATGAACATGGTTAATGGTTCACGTTATGAGTGAATGGCCGATACTTATGTTCAGTGCTGTTGTTACCTTGTTTGTAGCACATGAAGTTTCTTCTCTCTCTGCAGTCGAGACATTCCCATGAACCATCAGCCTTCATAGCAGTACAGCAGGGACTCATTGAATGTATTGAATTATCGAATGTAACATTATCCCCATTAGACCATTTATAACTGGACTGATTGCGAAAGAGACCAATCCAGGCTCTTTGGACTCTTTGTCCCAGTTTTGCATTTTCATCATCATTGTAAACAGTGACGATGTTGCCTGTGAGATTTTTGCAGGTTTCCTGAGCATGAAACATGCACGCAATTTTTTTCTCAGGTGTGAAGAATGTTCTTAGATGGCCCGGAGCTGAAAAGGCTGTGGAAGAAAATTGAATTGTTAAAATCTATCTCCTGAAGGCTCATCAATTCAAAGAGCATCCCCTCTCCTGATGATCTACCTTCTTGTATTACTCGTTACATAAAGATTTAGCACTTAGAACTCTCACACTGTCCTGAAACTTGAAAAAGCATCTGCCAAACGAATGTAATGTAAAACAGACTACGGCTCTTGTTTTCTCCACTGATGTAAAGTTAGGTAAGAATAATGGGGAGGTTGACCCTGTTAATACCTATGGATGAGTACTTCTGATTGACAAATACCCTAAAAGGGTTCTGGGGCTCCAGGGCTTCTTTCAGCTACCTTAAAATGCATTTTGGAATGTTGTATTATTTTGGTCCACTCTGAACATTAGACAGTGGAAATGACCGAGTCCAGGATATTAGGTTGCTTGAAGGAAGTACGAAATGCTTGAAGGTTGGGAGGAGCCTAATTTAACATTTGAAACTGAGACACTATAGGTTTAATAATTCCATCGAGACATGTTTCTCAAAGCCCAAGGACCCCTTCTTCCCTCCATATGGTCCAAATATTTAATGTTTCTAAATAGTACCCTAAAACAGGTAACAATGTAATCCATGTGCTAAAATGTTTCAGTTTTATTTTAAAAGAGGGATCTATGTGTCATTAGTTGTGTTCCAAGATCAAACAAATGAAGACTGTTCCCATTAAAGTACCTTTATTATTGTTTTGGACTTCAGTTAAATGTATTCAAGTCAGTTTATTTTAGAATGAGCAATACCATGCCTAAAAGATGTAAAGCCAGAGGGCGCTTTAAAATTCGTACGAGGCACAACGGTTTTTCTGTTGAACCTGTTGTTTCTGTAAATACATATTTTAAGAAGCTGATGTCTATTGTTTGACACAAACTACAGTAGAATTAAAATATGGCTTACATTTTCATCTTCTTTAAAATCAATTTGCCATAAATGAATGACAATTTCTCTATAGAAACAACATTTCCCAGACAGGAATTAAGTAAAACTACACAACATTTGCAATGAAGATGATCATTTGAAGGACAAATTTACAACAGGACTAGACTAGAATAAGATAAAATAAACTTTGTTAGTCCCACAGGTGGGAAATTTGCATCGTGCCAGCAGCAAAGTGAAGAAAGTGAAAAACTGCAATTCATTTTGAAATCAGCATCTCTATGACTATGACAACCATTCCATGCCATTGTCTGTTAAATTCCTACTCAAGCACCTCATTCTGCTTTATGAGGTACTGATTGGTGATCATCTGAATCAAATCTTATTTAATTACGAAAAGTTTAATAAACCACTGCTGTAATCAACACTCGCCTCTTGCAGTGTGATTAGTTAGTGGTAAAACACTACTAGAAGTACATCGAAGGTCAGTATTGCCATTTTGTTTGAGTGAACAAGAGATTTGTTTTCTTTGAATCATTCAAATTCTGTAATCTGTAATGAATTTCTCATCTCTATTTTGATGTTTTGTCATTTCCTTGAAAAATTATGCTTTAAAGCAGGGGTGTCCAAACTTTTTGCAAAGAGGGCCAAATTTGATAAAGTGAAGATGCCTGGGGTGCCAATAGTTCCTTCTGACATTCTGACTCTTATAAAACCATTTTCATTGTCACAATTACCTTGATTTTTCAAATGGCAATGTAACCAAATATAAGCCACTCAGGCAGATGTGAGCAACTCTAAAAACACAATTCCGCCTTTCATTCATGTCTGGAGAGTCAGATACCATTGAACTGTATAGAATACCTTAAATTTCCATGCGTTTGATAAATATCTTTGCCTCATGAAAAAAACAAAAAAAAACAGGAGTTATAAGTAATGTGAAGTGGTCTGTTATCATTAAAGTTTAAAACAAGTGAATTTTGCCCTTGTCTTTTACAAGATCTTTCAGAAAGCAATAGTTTGTGTTACATCTACAGGTACATCACATCAGAGCCAGATAGCATTAAAAGATTTCAAGCATTACATTTTTAAAGTTATATGATGTATTTATTCTGAGCCATACAATACCGCATTATAAGAGCGAATGCAATCTGACAGTGGGCCGTGATTGGACATGCCTGCTTTAGAGAATATTTTTATTTGGAAATTACGAGAAACATTGTCAGTAGTTCTTAAAAACTAAGTCAAAGCTGTTCAGTTCAATACATGCACGGATAAAAGATAAAACCTGAGAAACTGAACATTTTTGATGTGGTCTCATTTTTTTTCTGGATCTGTATTTCTCTTTGAGTGGAATCTCCATTCATTATGCCTTGTAGACCTATTCTAGGCATAATCCATGTCTGGGAAACCGCCCGTCTTGCGGCTGTAAATGTAAATGTAAATGTTTTGCGCTTACCTGAGAGGAGAAGTAAGAGTTGGATGATCGCCATGGCAACTCAGAACTTTTACACTTCTGCTGAATAGGTGTGCTGCTTATAAAAAGTTGAGTTACTATTGAAATGAACGTTGCAATACGCGACGGTTCGCTCGTGTCAGTGTAAATATTAACCTGTCAGACATGGTTAAAAATCAAAATAGGACTTCACTAACACATCACTGACAATAAAAAGGCTTAAACAAGTATGGGTAGATGCTAGACCTTACCTGAGGAGGTGTTTGATGCTGTATGGATGATCAGTCCACTTTTAAATGTTGTGATTCCTGCGAAATGGGCAGAACCACAGATGCGAGGGAAAAGGTTCCCCAAATTTGAAGAGCATGGACTGCTTGTATGGGGAGCAAGTGGAAAAGAATCCGTAACGGAGAATGCGATTCATTTAACCGCAAGCAATTCAGCAGAAATTAGGAGTAGAAAGAAATACTCATCTGATAAGACTGTCTTGTTTGTTCATCCTTTATGATAAAGGATGTTGGAACTGAACAAAACTATAAAAGGTTGTAACTATATAAACAGTGCAGTCCAGTTAAACATTTGCTGAACAAACAAGACAGTCTCATCAGATTAGTATTACATTCTAATTCTAATTTCCGTTGAACTGTACGTGATGTCTATTGATTTGACAGTAAACACAATTCAACAGAAATGTAAAGTACTGTACTATTTCAATATTCAAGTTATGTCAGCGCTGCATTTGTGGCCTTTATAGTATAGGCTTAAGGCAGTGCTTTTAGTTTATTCGTACCTTAACAATGTCGTCCAGAATTCTTATAAATAACCATGGGAAATGTGAAGGTGGAGGGGTGGCTATGAAAAAATTCGACAAGAATCCACTAGACCTCTGAAGGTGCTGTGGTATCTGTTCAGCCATTGGCAGCAGATCCTTTCATTCCTCTAAGTTGAGGTCACACCCTCAGATGTCAGCATAGATTGTTATGGAACTGAAATAGTTCCTGAACAATGTTTTCAGAGTGGCAGGTTTGTTAATCTGCTGATAAGAGACTACAAGCACCATGAAGGGGTGAACTTGGTCTGCAACAATATTAATGTATCTGGAATCTGGTAGGTGTCGCAGTAACATCCACAGGAATGCAGGACCCAAGGTTACCCAGTAACAGAGCATCACACTGCCTCTGCTGGCTTGCTTCCAACCAGTAAGCAGTGCACAAGCACTCGGTAGTCCACATAATGTCAGAGAATACATAATTCATCAGAACAGGACAGCTTTATTGCTTCAGTGTCCAGTTCTGATGCTCACATGCCCATTTTAGACACTTTTGACATTGGACAGGGGTTGCATGGGTACTCTAACTGGTCTGTGGCTATGCAGCTCCATACACAGCAAGCTGTGATGCATTGAGTGTTCTGATACCTTTGTATCATAACCAGCATAAACTTTTTCAGCAATTTGTGCTGCGGTAGCTTTTTCTGTGGGATTAGGCCAGATAGATTAGCCTTAGTTTACCTTGGGCACCAGTGACATTGTCGCCAGTTCACCGGTTCACCTTCTTTAGACCACTTTTGGTATTGTATCATAGAAAAATATGAGCTTCCCTCTAATAATTAAAAATTTGTTTTAGCACATGAGGGCCACATTATTTGCCAGATATCCCATTTCACAGGAAATATGTCACTTTATGTGAGGAAAATGCATTTTCCAGCCTTTACCAAAGCTGACCTTAAAAATAAAAGACTTGTGCATAAGCACTATTAACACATTTGTACAAGATTAAAGTCGATTGCAAAAATTACCCTGTTAACCTTTAAACCAAGCCAAGCTGAACAGAATGACTAAAACTAAAAGTATTAAAGAACTTTTAAATGAAAAAGTTTATTTTTCCCACTTTAGTAACTACAAAGACACTAAAGAGTTAGAGTTAATTATTGTATTTCAAACAATATATTCTTAAGACAATTTTAATATATTTTTATTGGAGATAAAATGTTATTAACAACAAGAAAAAACTTCTCAAGAGAAAAAAAAAAATAGATCAGTTCAATTCAAACATCTCACTTTCCTAAGAATTTAATTGATCAGTCCCCGCTGAAAACTTCAACAGGCATCAAAAACTTCCTCCACTCTGTTAGCATAGCCCCAAACCAACAGATCAGATGACCTGTTCAAGTTTTTTAACTCCAAAAGCATCTATTTGTACTCCACTATCAAAGCTATGTGTGAAAACACTTAAAGTTTCCATAGCAAACAACATAGAACCTCAACATCCTGAGCTCTGCAACCTCCAGTTCTGCCTCCTGTCTTTTCCTCAGTGGCACAGTCTCCAGACCA
>JBBIGA010000040.1:28408811-28434460 GCA_037576975.1 Alestes dentex | reverse complement strand
CCTCTCTACCTCACTGTACTTCACCTGCCTCTCCACCTCACTGTATCTCACCTGCTGTCTGTCATTTAACTCTGTATAGCAACCAGCACACTGCACTTTACAGCACACAGATATTCTAATCTGTTTCATTTTGCACACTGTACAGATCTTGTTTCAGTTTGTAATGTTTTTAATACTTGTTTAACTTCTTTTGTTCTGTATATTTTTAGAAATTAAATTTTAGCCTTGCCAATTTTCTCTTTAATTTAAATCATTTCATTCCATAGCTTTGTTATGGGGCTCATTTCGGTACATGTTGTACTTGTACAACTATGTATGTGGAAAATAAAGAATCTTGAATCTTGAAGAAGGGAATGCTGTCCTGAGGAAGTTAGAAATGACAGAAAATTTATCATTTATCTCTTAAGTTAATGAACCTGTGATTAGAGAAGACAGTACACGGCCTTGCATAAATAACTCAGTACTGCCAATGTGCTCTCAATTCGAAAACCTTTTTCTGCCTCTCATGGACACTGTGAAGTTATACCAGCATATCAGCTTTCTGACACCAACGCCTGCTTCGGGAGGAGCTGGACAGGAAATGTAATTAAAGAAACGTTACAGGCGGAAAGATAGACTGGCCAGCTGTGGTTGGCACAACACTGAAGGCTCGGTCATTTCTCTTGAATATGTCAGCACCGCCATCTCCCAGCTATCGGCTTACAGCTCGGAAAAACTGCCTCTCATTAGACTAATGGAAGCACGTCTGACACATCAAACTATCAAACTCTTCTTTATGGAGGATATAACCCAATCACACGCAGCCAGGCCTGAATCGGTTCCTAAAAGGTTCTCGGTGGGAAAAATGTTATTGAAAAAATGTTATAGTATTGAATAGAAATGTACATAATTCAAAAGTTGTAGGTTCTTAATACCTATATATTTATTTTTAAAAAATGGTTCTCCTGAGAACCATCCAGTGAGAGGTTCTTTAGGAAACCAAATATAATTCTTCTGTTTTATTGAGCCAAATAACTATTTTTTGGTGTATTTATTTTTAAAAGTGGATCCATTTAATTTCTACAGTAGTTTCTACAATAGTTCATGTTGTTTAATTACTAAAATTGACTACAGCTATGTGCTAAAGTGATTCTTTTAGTATAACAAATTAGTTGATTATAAGTATAATAAAGAAACGATAAGTGTTTGTTGGTACACTGTAAAAAAACAATGTTAGTTGTGGTTTCTGAAAGTTTATTTGGCAAATCGAGCAAAAAATGTGAAAAACAGAATTGGAAATGTGACTTCCTTCTATTCTATTTTAATATGGACTACTACAATGTACATTTTAAACTGTCACAAAACTATTAATTGTTTCACCAAAAAAAGGTATGTAGCAGACTGCTTTAAAATGTCCATGAACTTCAAATGAAACTAAATGTCACAGATAATGATTCAGTTAGGCTTCTTTTGAAAGTCCAATGATCTCAACATTTTTAGCCCCGTTGCCATTAAAGTCTAAGTGTTCATTCTGTTGACTCAGTGAGTGTTCCCTGAACTTCAAATTTTAGGTAATTTCATTTTTTCAAACACAAATCTTTATATAAGCTTAGCACAGATTTCACTTGTGTTACTTATCTATAGTACTTGTATTGTTCTCCGTGTCTCTGTGTGTCTTTGCACCCATAGCATAAGCAATTTCCTCCGGAAGCAATAAAGTTTTCTGATTCTGATTCTGAGTCCAAGCATTCTAAAACATACGAGCTTGCTGACATAACTAAAGGAGCCATCCTAAAAAAGTGAGGAGAACCTTACATTAACATTGTCTGCAATTGGTCTTGTAGTTGATTACATTGGACTATTATATATACAAAAGTCTTAGGAACCTATGCAAATTGTTTAAAGCCATTTCTTTCCAGCAAATGATAATGTGTCTCTCTGCTAGCAAAGTTAACATAGGAATAAATGCAAACAAACAAGAAAGCAGTAAAAATTATCGAGATTTGTTTTGTTTTCAAAAAAGCAGTTGATACTGTGTGAGCTGGTGAGGAGAACACAGGCTCGGTTCCAGATTTCTCCTCGGTTCCTCCAGCCATTGTTTGGATTTGTGAAACTCCATCAGCAGCTCCTGATTTCATTTAATGAAGGACAGATTGAGTCAAACCAGGTTTCTGGTGGAAACTACAAGTAATACTGGACTTCCACAAGATACACACTGATATACTGAACATAAAAATACTATTTACTCTATAATGTTACTTGTATAACTGATTTATTCTTTCTTGGTTTTATGTAGTACATCTAGTTATATTAATGTGAGAAAACACTCACCGCATGTCTAAAAAGATTTTAAATATTATTAGACTTTTGGGCTTGACAAAAATGTACACCCTCAGTCATGCACGGCCTTGTAATACAAATCTCTCAACCTGATACTGAAAAGTCAACACTCAAGCCTAAATCATGACTGAATCAGAGTCATTGAGACTCATTTCTACTCCCTGTGTGCTGTATGTCCAGTAGGTGGCATTTTTGCCTAAGATAAGCTGCGCATGGTTTCAGAACTCCATCAACATCTGTGGTTTCTTTGGTTTCGAAAGACGTCAGATAACTCAAATGAAGGATTTCACCTTAGACTTCCAAGAAAACAGAAAAAGTATGGTAAGACTGACTTAAATGTAATTCATTTCTTGTACATTATCAAATAAATGCATTAAAACATATATTTTTTAGGTTTTTTTTTTTTTTTGCACATCTTTAGGGACAACAGCATTTTGCATCACATTTAATGCCATCGGTGCTCTCTCATTTAACTGAGTGTGTTCAGATTTTGAACACACAAATTTACAAAGGCTGTTACTTTTTGGCTTTTTATTATATACAATAATATTAATAATATTTCAATGTAGTTCACAATAGCAAAATACTTTTTAATTTGCTCATTTTAATAACATGCCAAAACTATGCTGTACAGTGTCTTTTAGTATTGGACACACAAATGTCATTGGTAGTAGAGGGTGGTGGTAACATTTACCCCATAATGATGTAAGGGTCCCAGATACAAAATATATAAGATGAACTGAAGTCTGGCCGAAGAGATCTTAATTAGGGTGGATCCACCCCCCTTAAAACCTCCTGTACAGACAAGAAGGACTTACATAAAGAATCTGAATAAAACATCAACAACATTAACAAAAGTTCACAAAGGTTCATATTACAAAAATATTGTTTACTAATTCGATGCCAAATGCTGACAATACAACGCTGACAAGGGTGGGATATATTAGGCAGGAAGTGAACAGTCAGTTTTTGACACTGAGGTCTTGGAACCAGGACAAATGGGTGTAAAGATCTGTGCAAATTTAATAAGGGCCAAATTTTGAAGGCTAGACCACTGGGTCAGAGTATCTCCAAAACAGCAGGTATACAGCGGTCAGTACCTACCAAAAGTGGATGAAGGAAGGACAAAGGTGAAATGGCGATGGGGTCATGGCACGCAAGGCTCACTGATAAACATAAAGGGTGAAGGCCAGCGCATCTGGTCCCACAGAAAAGTTCACGAGGCACAAATTGCTGAAAAAGTTTTCTTCAAATGAAGACGTTAGACCACACATGACTGCTTTCTGCACATGGAGCTGTGTAGCTGCAGACCAGTCAGGGTACCCATTCTAACCCCCACTCTCTCACAAAAGAACCTACTCTGGATATGTGAACATCAGAACTGGACCATGGAGCAATGGAAGAGGGTGTCCTGGTTTGATCATGTTTTTTTTTTTTTTGCACCATTTGGACGGCCGTGTGTGTGTGTGTTGCCTACCTGGGGAACACCGGGATGCACATTACATATTTAAAAGAAAATTTAATGGGATCATTCAATATGGAGGAAAAAATGAAATCCACAATTTGTACTTTGTTGCTCTACCGCCACACTCTATGTTAGATTTTTTTTTTATACGGTTTATAATCCCTTCCATTGTTTTAATTGGCAAGTCTCTTGTTGGTTTTCAATTAACCAACCAAAGTCCAACAGCTCGTTAAGGTCTTTAAGCACCTTCCCTTAACTGCAGACTCATTTGCATTTTTAGACTTGTGCCGGTATTTGTTTTAGAAATGCAAATTACAAGGTGATTTCATCATTACTTCCTCCATGTTGAGTGATTCCATCGTCTACTTCTGGAAAAACATACGTCATTAATTAAAATAATGTAATTTAATTTGCTTGAGGTGTGTTTCACAAAGCCAGAATGTTTAGCTATCAAACAAAAATAGTTATGGGAGTTGGTTATTTGATATAAAGTAAAAAAAAAATTGAGTGAACGTCCTCTAAGTGTGGTAATTTTATAATTACAAAGTATCAGAACCGGAATCCGAATCAGAAAACTTTGTTGATCCTGGAGGAAATTGCCTATGTAATGACTGCAAAGACACATAGAGACACAGTGACAAGAACAAGATAAATTAAAATCTAAAAAATAAAAAATCTGTAGAAAATACACTATAATATATACAGAAATGTTAGGTATATATAAGTAACACTGAGTGAAAATCTACCTACACAAATGGTAGTTTGGAGTAAGTTATTGCACTTAGTAGTGAAGTAGTCTGATCTGTTGAGACTTCACCTTAAAGGACTTAAAGGACTTAAAGGATCTGCTGTAACGTTTAGTGCAGATACCACCGAACCTTCTGTGCTCAATAGGGGTGGTGGAGGCCTAGTGGGTAGGATACTTGCCTCTGGGCCAAGAGGTAATGGGTTCGAATCCTACCTTCAGCAAACCACCACTTGGTTCCTGAGCAAGAAGGACCCTAAACCCCAAGTTGCTCCAGGGAGACTGTCCCCTATAGTTAGGGAATGGAAGTCGCTTTGGACAAAAGCGTCTGCTAAAATGCCACAAATGTAAATAGGTCTGATCTGTTTTGGCAGCACAGGGAGGCCTTACTGTTCTACCACTGATCTCTATTACATACAGTAACATAATCCTAACCATTGT
Organism: Alestes dentex; assembly: GCA_037576975.1. Taxonomy (NCBI): domain Eukaryota; kingdom Metazoa; phylum Chordata; class Actinopteri; order Characiformes; family Alestidae; genus Alestes; species Alestes dentex. The sequence goes on along the minus strand of JBBIGA010000040.1, from coordinate 28,429,490 downwards.
GTGTTACTAGTAATTCATTAACTGTAAGTTACGTATCTGTAGTACTTACACCTCCGTATTTGTGTATATAGCATAGTGTATTTCATATAGAGTATTTTACTATAGAGCTGTTTTCATTGGATTTATTTAGGCTTTATATTTAATTTTGTTCTTGTCTTTGTGTCTCTGTGTGTCTGTGCAGTCCTAACATAAGCAATTTCCTACGGGATCAATAAAGTTTTCTGATTCTGAGTAATGTCATGATTGATCATCGTGACTTTGGTACACACAAATGATACGTTTGAACCAAAGTTCTACCAGTGTGACTCATCAACAATGACATTAGTGTTGGGGATAATTTTTTTACCCCATAATGATGTAGGGGTCCCAAATACAGAATATATAAGATGAACTGAATCTGACCAAAGTTCCACTATTCTGAGAAGGAAAAAAACAACAATGGAGCTACAAACTAACAACCGGGGAGTTGATAAAGCACAAGCACTACTGTCAGTTTGGGCTGAAGAAAAATTGCGATTGTAGTGTGGTTTTAGCTATGGTTATGCTTATGTAAAAGTACTTCTATTGTATTGGCCAATGATTTTCTCTGGAGATTCTACAAGTTGGATTTACATAGTTGAACACCTGTGTCTTAATGATAACACTAAGCATAATATACTCTAATGTTGGGATGTTTGATTATGAATTGCATTTTTCTGACATGGCTGGATGAAAACACATTTTAATGTTAACTATTACTATTTACAATATGTATTAAAAAAAAAACCACCCCCTTTGTTTTGGGAAAGGAGATCATAATTAGGATGGATCCATCCCTCTTTAACCCTCCTGTATTTCATACTCCTCCTTGAATCATAAACAGGTAGGACTCATCTAAAGAATCTGAAGAACACATCAACATGAACAAAAATTCACCTTACAAGGTGCAAAATTAATGTTTACTTTGCCTTTTAATGTTTGCACAAAAAAAGTGGGAATCAACTAGCTGCCCACATGATGATGGTCACTTATAGGTCACAGCCCTGGCCACTGATTTCCTCTCCACTTCTGCCCTTATCTGCACTTTCATTGGATCTTCTTTTATTGATTTTCGAAGTATTCTTTTTTTACTCTCTGTTTAGTATTTTATTCTATGTCTGTAAAGTACGTTGAGCGACCTTTGTGTATGATAATGACCATAAAAATAAATTTGACTTGACTGAAGGAACTTGCCTTTTAGATGCTGCATAAGATTTAGTGAAAACCAAAAACAAAAGTAAACACAACTGGGAGTGTGATGTGCTAGACCTGCCCACACCCCTCCGGTTTTACATATTTCCTGACTCCCATCCTGCCAGAACAATCGAATGTTTTTTCCTTCTATATTGCTTTATTGTATTTCTCACTCCCCTTGTATACACACAGTCATTACCCTTCTGTGTGTGTGAGCGAAGAGCGGCTCGTCCAATTACGGCCCTTGCCTCTCTATTCATCTCCAAAATGGGCTGCAACAAATCAATAAGCGCTGGGGAAAGCGGTTTTATATAGGCAGTTATGAACTCATAAGCTACAGTATGTCTCATTCATTTCAGCGGCAGCTGAGACCTCTTACCAGCGGCCCCTCCCTGGCTGCGAGCCCTGCAGGGACCATTATGAGAATCATAAATAATACGAGCTAATGAGATATGAATTGATTACGTGGGGAAAAGCCTGACGCTTTCCATCCATCACTCTAAATGATGTTTAACAATGGATTACCAGCCAATAATTCCTCCAATATGAGATTAAATAAAATAGCTGGGGCTGTTTTCAGCAGGCTCCCCCCTCCTGCTCTCCCTCTCTCCCTCTCTCTCTCTCTGTCTCTCTCTCTCCAGCACTCTCTCTCTCTCTCTCTCGCCCACTTTGCCATGGAGGTAAAATAAATCTGCTCAATTACTGTACCACCAATCCGTTTTTCACCGCTAAGGATATTATTATTTCATTTAGGACTTGTTCATGCATCATAGATTATTTCATTTCACTCAGTCAATAAGGAGAAGTGCAGTATTTTATTTTCTCCGCAGGGGCCCTGTGGAGGAAGCCGGGCCTCGGTGAGCCGGGGCCTAGCCACACGCAGCAGAAATGCTAAGCTCATGGGTCGTTGAGAACTTTCAGAAATTTGCAATCAATGCACATTAAAAAGTTGCCATTATTTCTGTGTTCATACCATATCAGCCTTTTCTTCATGAGTCTCCTCCTCGGCCTTGGCCATATCCTGAACCTGAACCTGAGGCATGTGACAGACCCAAGCAGCGAGCCTCTTCCTCAACCGGTGATCAATCGAAACTGAATTATTGGTTCCTATAAGGTGATTTGGAACATCACCTCAATTCCAAGGAACACCAGAAAATTGGATCAGGTTTGTTTCCTCAACCAGCGACAGCCCACCCAAATCAGGTTAGGGCGTATGTTAGAGCAGCGACTCAGATTTCTTATTTCGTATCTAATGATATCAGAGCCTGTCTTGAAGGGCCTCGCTCCATGTGATCTACGTTAACACGGCTTTGGATGTTTCTGCAGCTGTGGAGCACATGTTTCATTCATGTTCAGTGAAGTTGTACTGTACAGCACCTTCAAATAACCTTAGGTTCATATTGGGGGTTTGATCAGTAAGCATATAGATTAAAGTTATAAGCCAAAAGGGGCAAAAAGGTTACAGTGATTTTATGATTTCAATGGGTTTTGTTAGCGTAATGCTACATAAAGCTACATAAACCTTACATAAACTATTAGCATTTATATTACTTGTCCAAAAGGTTGTTTCAGTCAGATTTACATCAGAAAGTATTATGACAACCGAGGGTTTTTGGAATAGACAGCATTCATAAGGCTACATTACACCTGCATAAGTCTATCATGGTATTGAGGGTTTGATTTTTTTAAGCATTTAGATGAAAGAAATTAGCAAAAATGGGAAATGTTACAGTGATTTTACAGCTTAAATGGGTTTTGCTAGCCATGGCATAATGCAGAGTAAAACCCTCTGTAACCCTTCACTGAAGGGAGGCATACATAAAGGCCAGTTTCACCCCAGCAATTGTTATGGCAACTGATGCTTGTTGGGGTAAACCTTCATAAGTCTGCTCTCATAAGGCTACATTACACCTACATAAGCCTATCATGGTATTGAGGGTGAAGCACTTAGATTAAAGAAATAAGCCAAAAGGGCTTAGTGATTTTCACAATTTCGGTTGGTTTTGTTTATCATTTTGTAACAGAGTAAAATCTCCAATAACACTTTATTGAGCGGAAATGTTTGTAAGGCTACATGAAACCTACATAAACCTTACATAATCTTTCTTTAGGCCCAGAAAGTGCTAGGACAACTTTGCTGAAAAAGACCTCCTTTAAGTCTGTATTCATAAGGCTACATTACACCTACATAAGCCGATCATAGCACATTACATAAACCAACATCAGCATTTATGAAGGCTTATTATAGCCATCATCAATTGTCATAAAGGCTGCTTTAGTCAACTGCACCCTAGAAAATATTGTCACGACCTATGCTTGTTAGAATAGGCCTTCTCAAGCCTGCACTCATAAGGCTACATTACACCTACATAAACCCATCATGGTAACAGAAATAAACCAACATCAGCATTTATAACGACCCATTACAACAAGCATTAGCTGTCACAGAGGATGCTTTAGTCAATTTCACACCAGATCATAAGGCAGTCATAAGGCTACAAAATACCAACACTACCAGTGAAAAGTTTTTGTGCACACTGAGATTTTCTCGCTTAATATTTACTAAAAATACATTCAGTATTTTTGATGACAAGGACATTTACAGTATGTTCACCATTTGGGTGCCTTTATTAGCCACATCACAACATCACAACTGTTCTATAAAAAGCCGCCTAATATAATTATAATTACGTGGATCACCAGACAAGCGTTAGATATTTAAAGAGCTGTTAAGAGCCGAAACAGTCAACGAATGCATTTAAAGTTAAAGGACAGTCTAGAATTTGACTCTGCATCATCACACAACCAGTTAATAGAATGTCAGACATGGACTGTTACAAGTTCTTCCATCTTATAAAAACTGTTTTGTTTTACATTTTAATGTATGGTTGTTCATTCAACCACTTTCCAGTGCTTATCAAGAATAAAAATCTGCAGTTTATGAAATAAATGGATGCCCTGGTAGTGCACACATTTATGATAAATGTGTGCATTCATATGTATGTAAGGAGAATATTTTATAATGGCTTTGATGCACAGTAATGCACTGGCGTTACTTTTTTGTTATAACATTTATAACACTTCTCAGTGTGTGATAAAGATCATCCCCTATTTGTTAACTTGCCTTTTAATCTAAGTAATTGCTTCACATCTATAAAATTGCTTCGCATTATGAATTACTTTGAATGGAGTACTTTTGAGTATGTCAAATGCATTTGTTCTTATAGCAAAAAGCCAGTAGATGGATGTGCTTTGATAATATTTCTCTCCAGATGTTTCTGTCCAATTTTATTCGTTAAAACAGCAGATTATGGGGTCATAATGTCAGTCAAGAAAGCATTACGAATGATTGCTCATATTACATCATTGAGTTCGCTGTAAACTTCCAGTGTAAAGACATTCCTGCCACTGAAGCATTTTTTTGTTTCGTCAGAATGAACCAGTGGGTAGTGAAATAAAATCATAATAATAATAACCAACATACACTTCTCCAACAATGTAATATTTTGCACCCCTCCACCATCACCACTGCTAGTCGCACACATATCTACTTAGATTTCACTGTCTTGACTTTCCCCATTCTTACAACATATATAATAATACAACATAACGAATAATAGGCCTTAGAATGAGGACATGCAAGCCTTGTCATACAAAGTTGTCACTGTCATTCTCCAATGCTATTTATTCTGTAACTAATAATATTCTGTACACTCTGTACATCACTAATTACTAATTAATTTCCTTGTGCATCTTGTATTTTTCCATTAGGTTTGAAGAAGAAGGTGACAAACTAAAGACAAAAAAATGTAAAAAATGGCATTTCTTCGTAACAAGAAATCATCAAATTGGAATAACATATCTGCTCTAACTGCTGCTTTTAGGAGGATAATACGGACACGATGAGGACCTTGTCGAGAGACACCGGGAAATAAAATGCGAGTGCGGAAATCTGCTTCATGCTCTGCTGGGATGTTTTAAGAGGGCTAATCGAGTCGCCTTTTGCATGATTTGATGTGCTGATTGGCTAAGATCGGAACACTGCTCTTCTCCTGTAGTGGCATTAAACAGTCATTAATCAGGATCACACGAGGTCCTTTAACAGGATGTGAGGCACTACTCATCCCGGGCTAAATAAAGAGGGGGATTGAAATTAGGAACCAATCAGCTTGTGTTATGTTCAAATGGGCATAAATGACAGAGCAGAACTAGACAACACCTCCACCCCCAAATCAGCTTCAAGGGGACCGAGCACCCCCCTGAATTGGATCCCACTTAACCGGCAGGGCCAATTTGTATAGATGAGTTTCAGATGTTGCCAATCAACAGGAATTAAACCAAAAAAAAGAGAGGGCTTTTTAATGGAGCTCTAAAAAAGGTGGAGTCCCAGGTTCGACTTTAAAAAGTAGCCCGCCGTTCCCAACACCTCCAGCAGTAACATCCTCACCCCTGCTCCCTCTCCCTTCCCTGTGTTCTCTTTCTCTGCTCTCACGGACCCCTGCCGACCCGCCTGCAGATGGGGGGAGAAGGTGGCTGTCACCGTGTCTGATTAATGACCCGTCGGAGGCATGTCCAGCCACATTAGGGCTCCATGTATCTCTCGGCAGTCCGCGCGGGGCCGAGAGCTTTTGTTCTGGGAGGAAATGGTGTCAGCGCCCCCGCAGCCGTTTGCCCATAAAAAGATAAAGATTTACTGTCATCAGAGAAGCCAGATTAAAAGCGCACAATGCCGACATTGATTTTTGCCCAAAAAATTCACGTTTTGGGAAAACTCATTCCAGGCAGCCGGGGCCCCGATATGATCAGCTTATTTGGAAAGGGGATAATATGGAATCTTCTCCCCAGAATGAACTTTGAAAGAAGTAAATTGTAAATATTGATTTCTGAAATGAACTGTCAATCTTGGTTGCAGCAGATTATTCCTATCATCCCGCTCCAACCCCTAGCGACGATGAATTCAAAACTGCTGACAAAGTGGAGCGTATAGGATTTCTGTTAGGAGAAGGAGGCCGGCCGGCGAGGCCCGAGCCGGCGCCCGGTAATGGCTGTTCAATTTTATCAGATAGCACGGGAGATCTCATCAGAGGCGAAAAATGAAATGAACTGTGACTCTGAATCAGGATCCCCTGCTCTTATCCCGGCGAAAATCATCCGAGCGGGGCCGAGGGCTTTCCATTACTTCAGGTCACTTCATTACGGCGAGGCACACCGGACCCAATTGCGGCAAACAAAGCGGGCCTTTCCTGTCTCACCCAGGGGTCGAGTGTGAGGGCCAGTCTGATAGGCCCAGCGACGTGTCCAGGGTTATCCTATTACCACTTAAGAGGGATGGTGAAAGGCAGCAAATCTTGACCACTTGTTTGTTATCCTTTCCCTCAACCTTTTTATTGTGAGGCTTGTGTGGGGGGGATTCTATTACTTCTCCCCTTGTTCCTTATGGAGGAATATAATTCATCTTTTCCGCTGATTGTTTAAAATTGATTTCCCCCCCTCCTTCTGAGGTGGCGGATCATGTTGTTTGAAACTTAGCAAGCCAGGCAATCGGCTTCTAGAGCTTCAAGAAGGCATTGTGGTGAGTTAGCCTCTTAATGTTGAAGGAACTATTCCTCCTCTTCTTTAAGGACAGGATCTTTTTATATGTAAATAACATGATCTACTTAAGATATTCAGTGGCCTCCTATTGTTGACTACTGTTTCCATAGCATGAACTGCATTCTGAATGCGTTTGGATGTTTACTCTTTACCGTCTCAGTCCATCCAACAATAAGGGCAGCATGGTAGTTCTGTTTCACACAGAGAGTTCCAAGTGTTTTATTCATACTCTGTCCACAAGTGCATTCATTCGTAGCAACTAATGAGGACAAGCTTTACATAATGCGGAGAGACTGTAACACACTTTGTTTGGTTAACTTAAAGTTATTGGGTTAATGTTCTGTGCTACTGAGATGGACTATATTGTACCTACTGGAAACTCTATGGTTGTAAAGGTGAGCTTGATAACTCAACACAGAAGATATACATGATCTGACCAAACAGAATATCTTTTCAAACAAGTGCAAAATAAAAATACATAAAAAATAATCAATTTTCCCGAAACCAAAAAATCAAACAATGAGGAACCAATGTTTGATGTGAGTTACAGTTTCATGTTAGGCTGAATAATGTTTCTGCCGATGTTCTTAAAAGCTCATCCTGTATCCAACTTGCTGATACAGTTCAGTACATGAAACATGAACTTGCATGCATCCACCTACTCTGGGGACAGATTTAAGCTACAGGGGAGTCTCTGAATATTTTAGGTAATTCAGAGTCTGAGGCAGCCTGAGCGCAGAGAAACAAATGAGGTGCAGATTCCTAATGCAAAGTTCCATAAAGTTCCAAAAAGCTAAAAAAAAATTCCAATGTTTGAGTTGCAGATGCCCATAAATTTCACAGCTTCATTTTTGAGCATATAGGGAGGGGAATGCGGAGGCGGCGGGCGTGTCGAATTCTGAAATAATGCCCTCTGATGCAAAATAATTTCCTGTTGAATAAGCAGTGGGCCATAAAACTCTGCTGCACTTCAAAATGATATGTGAGTCTTTGTGTGTTATTGTTATAATGTGTCTGAAAGGAGCCCCATATAACAGAAGGTACTTTTTGCCCATGACTGACTTATGTTTTATTTTACCTTCCATAGGCATCGCAGCTGTATTGATCCTGCAGGTACTTCAATATGCGGGGATGGTGGTGGCGGTGGTGGTGGAGTGGGGGGGGGGGGGTGCAAGGGCACTTGATAGCTACGCGGGTGAAAAATGATGTCGGCCCGAGCGGGGAGATTTGTACGGAAGCGATAAGAAAAGAGAAGGTATAAAGACACACATTCAGCGAGATAAACTTACAACTGGAATCAAGCCTTTCGTTTATTTGCGTTCAGGTCTCTGGAGGGAAAAAAAGTTCTAGACATTCTTATCCCTGTTTTATTTGAGGCTTTTTGACTTTCAGTGTAAAACTTAAGGTTGGTTAGAAGTTGATGCACTACTTTTTTGTTCTTTATTTAATAGGAATCATATATATAATACCTCCACCCATCCATCCACTGAGCTACTAATACTTAATGAGGGTCATGGGGGGTGCTGGAGCCAATCCCAGTGGTTACAGGGCGAAAGGCAGCAAAACACCTTCTATGTAATTTATGTAATGACTTATTATATATATGTCAATTGTGACATTATAGCAGATCAGCGAAAAGTGAATGACAAAGTGGTGAGTACAGGCTGAACTATGCATGCTTTGGCCAAAATGTTTTATTTTGTTGCAATTGTTGAGCCACCTTTACAAAAGCAATGTGTTCTTGTAGATGCTCAAAAATGTTGGGTTACAGTTTATCATTAGTCTTAAAGGTGTTTTTGAATGTTCTGGCCCAAAATGCTTTATGTTGTAACAATTTTTGAGCAACCATTACAAAATGTTGTCAGGAACCCCATTAAGTCTTATGATAAAATAGAGTGGTGAGGGGTGAGTACAGGCTGAACTATCCATGCTCCGGTTAACAATGCTTTACTTTGTAACAATTGTTGAGCAAACATTACAAAATGTTGTCGTAAATCCCAATAAGTCAAATGATAAACTAGAATACAAAAATCAAATACACAGTTTATTCATTCTGAACAGCAACATGTCCTTGCAGATGCTAAATAATGTTGGGCTCCAGTTTATCATTAGACCTAATTGGGTTTTTGAGGACAGGGTGAATGCTCTGGCCAAAAATAATTTACTTTGTATCCATTTTTAGTGAACTTTACAAAATGTTAAAAATCCCATTAAGTCTAATGATAAATTAGAGCATAAAGTCAAATACTCAGCCATAGAGATTTCCTTAGAGATGCCAAATAACATCAGGTTCCAGTTTATCATTAGACCTAATGGGGTTTTTGAGTATGGGTTGAATGTTCTGGCAAAAAAATGCTTTTACAAACCCAAAAAACCCCATTATGTCTAATGATAAACTAGAGTACTAAAGTCAAACACACCATTTATTCATAAATGTTTCTTTGGAGATTCCAAATTATGTTCGGATTTAGCTTAACATGCTATGCTAAAGAGCTGGACTGTATTGTTGTGACTAATTGACTGTAGATTGGTACGAAACAGCAGCAGAATTAGCCACCATACTAACACTAGATTACATGAGATTAAAAACAACACTCCAATTTATGGCCAAAAATGCCTTCTTTTGCAACAATTGTTGAGCAACCTTTACAAAATATTGTCAAAAACATCATTGGGTCTAATGAGAAACTAGAGCAAAAATGTCAAATACACATTTATTCATCCATATTTCTTTGGAGATGCCATATGATGAAGGGTTCTAGTTTAAAATAATATGCTAAAGTCTACTAACACTAGATAACATGAGAAAAAAACAACAACCGATTTTTTTGAACAATGTGACCCTATCCCATGTATTAAAGATCACTTGAAATTATGCACCCTAAATTTGATCTGATTGATTGATCTCATTAGCCGCAATAAAATAGTCAGTAAGCCTTAAAGAACACATTTGTGGACGGAGCTTGGACAAGTCATTTGACACTGATTGATTCTGTTCTGATACTGAATTTTGAGCCAAGTAATGCTGAAAGAAAACTGTCTGACAAGAAAGCTGAATAAAACTTAATTGCCTTATTTGAGCATTTGGAGAAGATTCCATAGACTTAAACTTATGGTGCTAAATGGCTCTTACACAACTTCATGGATTCATCAGATAAAAGAATAGATGACTAATAAATATATTAACTTGTAGTAAGTTGCTGAAAATCTATTACACTTGTATATGGGAACATAAATAAAATAAAAATGTCCTGCCTTCTACTAGAGCAGAGTTATGCATAGGAAAAGTTCATGTAATAAATACATGAACTAATAATATGTCATAAGAAATGTATCACGCTTTATATGAGAAGATATATAAAAGAATCATTCACACCTGAGGTGGGCCTTGATTTCTCGGGCGAGAGAGGCAGCACTGCCGTGGTTTTGAAATCAAACGGGATTGCGAAAGAAGAGAGTTAGTGTCTCCGTGGTCGGATTGCTTCTGTGTTTGATTACAGAGTCTCTCTTGTGGGTCACTTGGAGCTTGCGGAACGCGTCTGAGCTTCGGTGGAGTCTCATCTAAGGAATCTCCCGCATGCCTCACACTCCTGGATCCATACATCGACCCAGTCTACTGTTACACCCTCCCAGCGCACGGCACACTTAGATGACACTGATATTAGCCCTTGCTCTCGGTGCTGTCCTCCAGCGAGACAGGCTCTAAATCTCAGTGATTTCCCAGCCTTCCAGAGATCTGCATTATTAAGCTTTACCCTTTTTTCAAGAGGTTTTCTTTAAATCAAAATTCGTCACAATTGCATGAAATAAAAGGCAGCTGATCCTAATGTACAGAACTGTGCAAACCGTCTTAGGCTCCTGTGCAAACTGTGTAAGGCCATTTAATCTGAACAGTGAGGGACTTTCTGGCAACAAATACACCACATTAGAATCAATGCAAACAAACCAGAAAGCATTAAATAATATCAAGTTATGTTTTGTTTGTAAAAAGTATGAGAGCTGATAAGGAGAACACAGGTTCGGTTCCAGATTTCACCTCCAGTCTTTTCATGGATTTGTGAAACTTCTGATTTAATTTAATGACATATTGATTGAGCTGAACCAGGTATTTGAGGCTACAGTGTAATACTGGGCTTCTACAAAAAGAGGTCTGGAAACACACAGACATACATAAAATGTTATTTGTTGATATTCTAATATTAGCTTTTAAAATATGTGTTGCACAGCTAAACAAGTTTAAAAATTGGTGTTTAAGGCTTTTGCATGGTACTGTACATCGTTGTCATTGATTCGTTTTGAAAATAGCATTACTATAGCAGTAGCATAGTGCATGAAAAAGGTGCATGATATGGGCTACTTGACCAATCTGAGTTGAATTTTCTCAGCTCAGCATCTCACACATAAAAAACAATGGGAGGTGCCTTTTTATCAAGCAAAATGTGTCGCCTGACAAAGTGTTTGTTTTGTGAGGTTGTTAAAATAGTTTGTTGATGTAGGTCGTGGAAAATGGAATTGTTAGTAATATTTTATGAAAGTCAGTGAAACCTTTTTAGTGCTTAACTTAAATGGAATTCCTGGACTGATGTAAAATCTACTATCTCAGCCCTGAACGGCACAAAAATGTGATTAATAATCATAATAATAAAACATAAAATCAAAGCAAATGTCCTTATTGGTAGGTTATGAGGAGGTGACTGAAGCCAAAGACTAAGATATCTTTTTAACGCTTTTTAATTGATTTAGTTGGGTATACTGGTCACTTTTCAGTAGGATCACTATTATTATATATTATTTATTTATATTTGAACATTTCCCAAACTGTTGCTGGGCCTTACACTAACCCTAACCCCTTAAACTCAATAGTAAGTTAACACAACTAAATAGTAAGTTAACACAACAAAAACCTGTGCCTCACATTATTTCATATGACGACTTATGTTTATTTTAAGACAGTTTTCAATGAAAACACCTACCGGGTTCCTCTGCTGATTGGGGGTGCCGCAGCCTCTCCCTCCCGAAAAAAATCAAGAAAATGTGTGGAAAGCACAGATTCTAAACATTCGATATCAACCACATTTGCATTTGTAAAGGAAAGGAGGCATTTTTTTATGGTTTGAGTTTGAAAAATTGAAAGGTTTATTGTTGACCAATTGAATGGTCAATGCTCTGAGGCAGTTTAAGTCTAAGGTCATCATGCCATTCTGTCATACCTCACTCAAGGGTACCTCAGAGGTGCTTAGCAGTCTTGGGAATCGATCCCACAACTTCCTGATCATGGGGCAAACGCCCTAACCACTAGTCCACCAGCTGCCCCTCAGCTAGAGGCATAGAAAGGCATTGGGCTGTTTAGTTCTCTAGTGTGATGAAGCTCCATCCAAAAGCTTTGAGGTGAGCTGGAGTGGTATTTGTGATCCTGAACTAATCATCCAACAGCAAAACCTGGTCTCACTGCGCTCTCATGGCTGAATGCAGTCAGATCCTCACAGTAATGTTCCAAAGTCTAGTGCAAAGAGGCTGTTACCGCAGCAAAGAGGGGACAACCGCCCCCCTCACTTGTTAATGCCCTTGATGATGAGCAAGTGTCCACAAACTTTTGAACACACAGAGTATGTGTGTGCATGTGAGGTGGAGAACTCTCCAAGATGTAATTCTGGATTCACAGTGTGGTGTGGACTTTTAAAAAGTCTGAAGTTAAAAGGAAAAAAATAAATATATAAATAAAAGGAAGAAGAAAGAGAAGAAAATAGTGTGACCAAGTTCTAGCCTTCAGTTATGTTCCAGAGCACAGGGCAATTTAAAGCCTCGAAATGTGGAATTAGAGGGGATTTGATGCGTTTCAAATGAAAGAGAAAGGGGACAGCATCAGCGGAGTGGTATCTTCAGGCCCTATTTAAGTAATGTCTTCTGGCATGTCGGAGGTGATGGAAAAGACGAGGCCTTAGAAAATGAGAGGAAAAAGAAGAAAAGGGAGCTGCGTGGCGCATTGTGAAAATGTTTCACTTTGTCTTCATCGCTTTGGTACAGACAGCATGACTCTGGCATGCTATAGCAAAACACGTTTAGGAAAATGACCGACTCATGCGTTTGCCTCTTTACCAAATTTTTGGTTTAATTAATCTTTGATTTGATTGTAGTCTGCACTGACTTGTTTCAAAGTCCAAAGTCAAAAAATCCGCCCTAAAAACTGAATAGGAAAATTGTATAAAATTCAAATGACAAAATTCTAACTATACTAACAGATATGTTATGCCTTAAAAAGGTGGAATCTGCACTTTTATTTTATACAAAACTTTCCCCATTCTCAGTGAGCTACAGCATTTACAAACATTTCATATCAAATAAACTTTTGTTGTTGGTAATAACTGAGACCCCTATGGGATATCCTGAGGGGAAACGTTTTCAGTGGTACAGCACATTGTTCCGTGCTTATTGTTCCGTTTGTTGTTCTGTGTGTTACTGTTGCTTTTGTGACTTTCATGTCATTCTGCAGCTCTATTGGCTTGTCTCTTACCTTCCTTATCTTAGGAGGTTTGTAGTAGTTGTGGATGAGTAGTTGTGGTTCTAGGTCTTTGCTAGGGCTCTGATGCCTTTTCCCTTTGAGGACGAATTTTAGGAAGCTCCTTTACCATGATTGGGTTTTTTTTATAATGACAGCAGGTGCAACACAAGAACATTTTTATTGCTTTGTAGTGTTAAGATGTAGAGCTTAATTTATTCATCTTTATGTATATATATATATATATATATATATATATATATATACAAATACTGCCTAAACACTTATTTACCTATCAATTACAATTTATAGAATGTAATAAACGGATACTTATAGACTTTTTGCTCACATGTATGAATACAAAGTCAAAAGGTGTTTTGTGTGTAAAGTGAAGTGAATTAATGCAACTATATAACAAGGTGTACAAATGCTCTCCCTTCCCTCTAATAAGTAAAAAAAAATTTAAAGTAAGGAAAAGAGAAAAAAGAGCAAGAGTTATATACCCTCAGTTCTGTTCCTAGATTAAAACGAGGGATCTGTTGAGTTCCCCTCGCGAGGGTTTATCTAGCCTCCTGCCACTCTGAAAGTGTGCTCGAAGAAGAAACAAGGCCGCATACACGTCGATTTGGATCATACAAAGTGTGTATTAGAGCTATCTGGATATTCACTTAAACAACAACTGAATCAAGCGCTTGCCCCCCACAGACCTCATTCAGCTCTTATCGCCGAATGCGAGATAACTTGATCTGCTTAAGGAGAAAAAAGGGGAAAAAAAATCAAAAAAGATATTCACGTTGTTTCATCTTTCGGCGAAAGCCCTGGATGCTCTGCGTATTCAAGCGATCCCCCCTTCATTATATCGCCGTCTCAGGAGAGTCTGTACAGTGTCTCTTTATCTTTCTCCCTCCACTCTAACTCCCTCTCTCTCACTCTCTCAGTGTGTCCCTATCCTCGGTTAAAGAAAAAAAAAGGGGGGGAACGACTGGCGCAGCAAACAGGAGCATCATCAACATGCACAGTGAGTGAGGTGTCATGCAGATAGCCTCTCTCTCTCTCTCTCTCTCTCTCTTTTTTTTTGGTAATGGAGAGAACAAGAGATCGATAAGGAGCTGGAGATGGCTGTGGCCATGCGGTGGCTGCGGCGGCAGCGGCGGCGGCTGGGCCCGCTTCGGCTGGCCTTATCCCGATGAATAATGCGCCTGTCATAATAGCCGGGATAATTTAATGCTGACACTTAAGCAGGGTGATGAATAGCCTGTCGGCCAGTGGCACTGACACACTCCTGCCAAACAGGCGGAGCCGGAGTTCAGCCAGATCCATTTCCCACCACCCAGTGACTGGTGAAGAGAAGACAAAGATACAAACTAATAATTTAGCAAAACACATTTGATAATGAATTCCTGAAACAGGCCTATTGTATCTGTATTATATCTTAGATGAGTTGCTTCTCATGCGTTTTGTGTGTAACTGCACAGCTTGGTGAGGTAATGAATTGCATTTACATACCAAATAAATTATCTAGTAGTTCTGTAAATATTCCATTTATTTAGGAAATATTTAATGTTTGGTTTTTGAACTTCTAATATTCATATTACAGTCCTCTTATATGTTCAGGAATATAAATTTGATTAGATTAGAATCAGCTTGTTTTAGTAAACAGATTAATGTAGTATGTAGAGGAGAACACAGGGAGGAAAATCAGTGTAATCCATCTTTTACTGCTTTTCTATCTGTAACTGGGGTTTCTGACAATTCGGGTGCCCTAGGCAAGTTTCGTTTAATGGGGAATGGTGTTGCTGTGGATGGCAATCGACAAAAGTTTTGTCTAACGGGGGAGGGGTTGTGATGGAAAAACACTTTTAATCAGCCGGGTGTTCTTGCACCATTATGAAACTCCCCCCCACCCCACATATGCCTAAACTATCACTGATAAATGATCTGACTCAGGAGGTAATGGAATAAATCTAAAGGAACTATGTAATCAGGACACACAATAAAAGTAACTGTATTCTGTTCTAGTAGGGGCATTTCTACGTATAGGTATATTTGGGGCGGGTGAGGGAGAGTTCCAAAGAGGTACAACAACACCTGGTTCACAAAAGGTGTTTTTCTATCTCACCCCTCACCCCACCCCAAATATGCCTATACTTAAAAACACCCCAACTAGAACAGAAAACAGTACCCTTTATTGAGTATCCTGATTCCATAATACAACATTTATTCCATTTCTGCTCATGTCAGTTTTTATCACTAACATTTTAGGCATGTGCAGGGTGCGGGGAAGGGGAGATCCAAAACAGTGCAAGAACACCTGGTTGACAAAAAGAGTTTTTCCATCACACCCCGCCCCCGGTCGACTGATATCAACAACATCCCCATTCCGCATTAGATTCTTTAAAATTTTAAAGAATCTCCACATAATGTAAAGATTCTTGGAAAAAACAAGTAAACTTTCGAAGAGCCTTCTTTACACTCATCTGTCATTTTCAAAAATGATTCTTTATTGGATTTTTTCTTCTAAACTTTGGGACAGTGATATTGACTCATTGTTATCCTTTTTAACTTTGCCACTAAGATGTATACTTCTTGTTGTGATACCTTAGGAGAACCGCTTGTTTAAAAATGTCTGATTAAAAATCAATTTTGGAAACAAGATTTGCGGGCGTGAAGAATCTTTTATGAGTGTAAAAAACCCTCACATCATGGAAGGTTCTTCACCGATTTATGGGTTTTTCCAAGAATCTTTCTTTTATGTAGGTTCTTGAAAATTGATAAAGGATGCAATTTATTCCTCCAAAAACCTTTATAATGGAAAGGTTTTTGTAAAAACTCCTAAATGGGTATAGAACTGAAGGTTCTAATACTTTAAGCTGGTTGTTAAGTTTACGTTTCTCATTTGAAAAGAAGTTCTTTAGGGAACAAAAAATGTTCTTCTACAGTATCAACTACAATTTGTGGCACTTTTTTTGGAGTATGACTAAAAGTTTTTTCCACAATCATTTAAGAACTTTGATTGTGAATATTTGTTATTTGGTCTTTATTGTTTATTTCTAATTATAACTTTAAAGAATTAATTTTAAGTGATTATTCCTCCTCAAAAATATTCCCAAGAAAGCCAAGGTGCAGCCAAGAGTGTCCTCAAGGGTGGGAGTCCATCTACAGTACCTTCACGTTGGCAGGCTTGGACACTTGGGTTTGTTTGCTTTGTGCACAGGGGGACTTGTGTACAGAAACTGGAATTGATTTGATTCGTAACTCCCTTATCTATAAATGTTTAGGAACAGAGCAGTTTTTTATGATTTATTACTTCAAAGCAATAAAGTCTCCTGTTGACAAAGACCCCAAGAATGAACTCACTTCTTATCCGGCGTAGCTCATCTATAGACCAAGTGCTTCCTCAAAAAGATATTTTGATTTTGTTGACGGGCGGTATGGAAAAAATAATGGAACCGATAAAAACCGCAATTATGATTTTTTTTTCCAACCGAGCAGATGGGCTGATAAATATAATGTGGGATGTGGTTGAAGATGTGCCTATTTCTTGTGTTCGCAGTGGATAAAGTAACATTTGGCCTTTTTTTGAAATCCAATTGTCGGAAGCTTTGATGCAGCGGACAGATATGAAGTCCTAAAATGATATGAGCTGCAGTGCACAGTATAAAGGAATCTAAATGTATGATAATCATACGTGTTCTTACGGCAAAGCGCAGCGCTCCAGTCGGATTATCTTGTGAGCTAAAGAGTGACAAGATGCTTCAAGAACAAGACCTGAATCTCAAAGTGGCAGCACCAAACAGGCTTTGACATTGCAGTGTCTGCTTAACCTGCCTAAATATTTACCTGTCATGTTTGATCCCCGAGTAAATACCAACATATGAATCGATGTTAAATCGTCCAGGTATTCAGGGTGCTTTGCTATCAGGGAGAAAAATACATGTTGTAATTGAACATAACATGGGAAACTTTTGACCCCCTACGCCCTTGACAAGTAATGTGTGGATTTCCAAAAGGTTTTAATATGTGTACTAATGTGTGATATATTGTAGTGATGTAACAATACTAGGGAGTACTATAATGTGAGATAATGGTGCTGGTGTGCATCAATCATGTAGCTAAAAATGAGGCTGAGACACCAGCGGATCCACAGTATAGCATGATCTCGAGTGTATTATTGCAATTATATCCAAGTGTATATCATTTTTTTTTCAATTGTGCATTAGTGATGACACAAAAAAGGAAGTTAAGTTTCCACACCTTATGAAGACAAATATCTATTGCTGCATATAAATGCTAGCATTGCAGAAAATTCAGGATGTCCATACCGGAACCATATATTCTGCTCATCAAATTAAAACCTAATCAATCTACTAACCTATCAGCCAACAGCTTGAGAGAACTAGAGACACACTTTACATGTGTGCAACCTTTTAAATGCAAAATCAGCAGCTCACTGTAGATCAAAAATGCAAACTGAAACTGAAACACTGGAATGTCCAGCAGCCTAGCAGTTTCGCTATGAACTATCCCATTTTGGTAAAACAGTAGATCAAGGCCAGTTAATTTGTCCTCCTCCATTTTTTGACTAGTTTGAGTGTATTGCGAAGAAAAGTGTCTGGTTTAACCACAGTATTTTATTTGACACTCACGGCTGGTTGATTACAGTGGGAACGTTTTGGTATTGCTGGTTTTATGGGGGTTCTTTGATTTTCTTTGGCTTTTGAACCTCATCAGGACATTTTGGGCCAGAAAATGCACAAAACACACACATACACACAAACACACACACACACACACACACACACACACAGTTATGTAGAGGGCATAACTGTGCTGATTATAAGCGGTGCCTGCAGGCGGATCTTCTGGGTGTTAGCAGTACTCAGTAGACTCCTGAACCGTGGAATAAACAGTGAAGCAGAGGGACTGAGGCAGAATGACTGCCCCGCCTCCACCGCCCCCCCCACCCCAAACACACACACACCTCTTTGCATCCCTGAGGCGTCTGCCACTCTCATGGCCGTGCACTTGGGGGAAAGCTGATCACTATTTCAGATATGGCCTCATCATCTCTTATCATTTACAGCTGTCTGCCAGTAAACAGCTAAACAAAAATAACACAACAAAGGAAGATGGAGAGAACTGCTCAGTGAACCTCTTTCATCCAACTTCCTCAGCTGCTGTTTTTACACCAACTTTCATCCATTCCTGGCAGAATGACTGTCTATCCTAATTACTAATAACAGAAACCACTGAATATAGTGTTATAACTACTGAAATCGATACCATTGTCCACACCTTAATTCTTGAAAATTGTATTTTCAAGAAAGCAGTTTGTATTGTTTGGTTTGTATTGTTTTAAACCGAAACACAGTCCATACTGTTGTTTTTACTGAAAATGAGGAAACTATATAAAATGACGCTGATTGTCTATTTTATATCTATTTACAATCGTATATATTTTATATAAAGCCATTACCATTGAAAATTGTGAAATATATCAAGCATCCTGTGGTAACTTGATAATAACTATTGTACATACTGTCATAACTGTTGAAGATGATAAATATTGTGCATAATTTCATAACTACTAACCATACTATTGTTCATTTAAACAAGTCTTGACTTTCCAAATTGACTTGTTTCAACTCTCTCCTCCACTTTGGCTCACTTTTTTTTAATTTAACTTGCCCCTTGGGCTTCAAGCAGCTTGTTAAAGAGTGTGTGTCATGTCTCAAAGCCAGAATCTTTGGTGGGCCACCACTGCCATCAGGAGTTGTGGCCGTTAATGCTTAAGTGAATGAGCGTGCGCTCCGTGGCGAGCGTGCTAAGTTTGGGGCAGTGTGCTGATTAATATAATAAGGTAACAATGCATTTTTAACTCGGCCTAATTGGATCAGTCATTTCATTATTATAAATATTAGGTGTCTGTAATAGGGAACACTAATTCATTTGACTAGACTAAAGGATCCCGGCTGCAAACAGGCATGCTAATCTAATTAGAAAACTAGCGGAGCCGAACGACTACATTTTCTCATACTTAGCGTTCGGCGGCCGGGGCCTTTCGCCGAGCAGATGTGCTGTGAAATTAATTTCCTCTGGTGTAACCGGAGACGCTCTCTCACACTCCGTCTCTGTTATGCAATTTCCATTTCACAGATGATAACCTATTATCACTTTATTCAAGGGAAACGTGTTAATGGCCGGGAGGGTGGGGGGGTGTGGGGGATGGGGTAACTGAATTATTCATATTTGCTCATTTCTATTCCGCGGCGCGGCCCTGCACTTTTCATGCACTGGGAGAGGGCTAATGTAAACATGACCAGATCCTTGTAAATTGGCTTGTAGAGGAGGCTGTTAGCATAGCGCCTGGGGACCGATGCTAGATGTGGATAACGGCTGATATCTGTAAAGTACAGCCTGTGCCCGTGTGTGTATGTGTGTGTGTGTGTAGGTTTGGCGTCTCAGCGCTGTTACCAGGTGGTAATAAGAGTTAATGGGAGATTTTTCATGACAGGTCAGCGGGCCTACGGCTTCTCAAGAGCTTTACAAAAGTCACGTTTATGCAGTGGAGCTTTTTTGGGCAGCCTCGGGTTTATGAACCTTCAGTTGGTGAATAAATGGTACATCCAAGTTCAATACTATCATTACCTGTTTAAACATACTGGTCTTATTGTTTTATTTGAACTCTAAATGAACCCCTTAGAAAGTATGACGTCTTTAAAATATGAGTGTTCCTCCGTGGTTCTTGGCTTAGACAAACAGTTCTAAGACCTTATTCTCACAACCACTGGTTTATACCACTACCACTGAAAAGAAATTAGTCTTTTCACATTAAACCAATAATTGAATCTCAGTAATTGAATATTGCTAGGGGAAAAACGTAATTCTTAGTGTAATCCTTCTTTATAGAACCATTTATTGAGAAGTTAAAGGTTCCTCAGTGGTTCTTGGCTTGGACAAACAGTTCTAGGACCAAATTCCCCTCACTGGAATGAAATTTTTCCATTTTGAAGATAGTTTCTCATCATTTCAGCATATGAAAGTCAGGCATTCTGAGTGGCTTTGACGTGAAATGTTCAACCGGGGAGAGACTTACCAAATTTCAAAGTGGAGCTGATAGGAATCAGATGACTGATGCCTCTGATGCCTCTTTACAGGTTAGATTTTGATCTTATACATCTTTTTTTTTATGCACATTCATGGCGGAGGGGTATATGTAGAGTGTTCTAGGGTGAAACTGAACCCAAAGAAAGTACAGTCTTTCAGATTTTCCACTATTTTTCCATCACCAGCATTGCGTAGAAAAACTCACTGGAGCTTAGGTTTAATAAATGAAATAAAATAAATTAAAATATATACATAGTAATAAATAAAATGGC
>JBBIGA010000040.1:28355455-28368751 GCA_037576975.1 Alestes dentex | reverse complement strand
TTATGCTAATGTTTTTGTTAATGAACTCAGCATTGTTTTTCCAAATAAAACGTTTGAATTCCTTAATTTATTATTTCCACTTTGAGTACAGTGCGTGTGTGTGTGTGTGGACCCCCCTGAAATAGCAGTGGCCACCCCCTGGCCACCCCATGTAAAACATTCTAGCTCCGCCACTGAATGTCACACTATTTTTCAGTAAGCAACGAGCCATAAACAATATTGTATTACACCATGCGTTACCAGCGAACACTGAATTAAGGGTCAAGCCTAAAATCATAAAGTCCCAACTTGCATCTGTTAACATCTGGATGGCCTGTTTTTGTGAGGACATCAAGACAGGCGGCTTCAATTACTGCCTCATCTTGTCCTGCCAGTCAGATAATAATTGGAGGTTGACAAAACCCAGAGCCCAGGTTGGAGAGCTATTGATTTGGTCGTGTCCTCCCTTTACAGGATGAAGAAAATAAGACATGAAATTTACTGTCTTCATAAAAGTTTTAGTAAATCAGACCATTTGAAAGGCACATATTGACTGATTTTTTATTACCGCACGTAGTGCGCTCCGAAGTGTTTTGATTATCAGCAATGAGGGGCCTCGACTTGCTGTCCTGCATGTGCCAATAAATAATAGGTCATTTGGAAAGATGTGGCCTGCAGTTTTAATCATCCAATATACCCGGTGCTGACACTGAGGTTATAAACTGTGCCTTGTTACCATTGGGCCTTGGGAAATGTGTGCTTGAACAGCTATTTGAAATTTTTTTGCGCTTAAGATAGTCTGTGTACATTGTGTTTTTATATATTTGTAATACTTTGTATGCCTTTATTTTGCTGTGCAGATTGGAACAAGCGCAAATTTTAGCAATGTAAACACACGAAATTTCATGTAAGTCTTATATACTTGAGTAAAAATAGATTTGACTAAAAATACATTGGCATAAAGGAGAGGAGGCATGGTGTGCAGGTCTGGGCACCTGCCTGACTCATTGTGAAAGCCAACCCGCCCGGCCCGACCCACAAAATATTCATTAATCAACAGCCTGAAGCTCACTCAGCCGGCAACATTTCTATAAGTTATTTATAGCCTAGTTGGAATATAGCTTTGTTTTACATTTACATTTACATTCACACTTACGGCATTTAGCTGATGCTCTTATCCAGAGCGACGTACATCAGTGCTCAGCTAGTCCACGTCTGTTCCTTAAACCTGTAAAGCTATACTTAAATCAACGACCGCTATTCAACCAAGTTACTGCAGGCTAAGGTACACCTAAACAACATCTGTCAAAGAAAAGTCAGAAGTTAAGGTAAAAGGAGTGTGCCCCATACCCCATAACCCAGTAAAAGCCATTCAAGCAATGCTGGTCTTTACAAATGAAAACTTACAAAATCACCAAAGGTAACAAGAAAAATACAAGATAATGCCCTCAAAAACTTTCAGTTTGGGCGCAGTTAGCAAATTAGTGAACTGTTAACTCAAAACACAAAAGTAAGAAGAGTTCCTCCCTGCATACTATGTATTCATGACTTTTGCGCAGTAAATGATAATGTTTGTGATATTACTCCACATCACTTGAGCTTTGGCGGATTTGAGGCTTGGGAGTAATACTTTTGTTTGAACTGTACTAAATATTCTATACACCCCCCATACCCCAACTTGTGGGAAAAATATCCCTAGCAATCAGTTGTAAAAGTTGTATTTTTTGCTGGGGTTTTACGTCTTAAGGTCAGTCCTGTCATGTCAGTAGACTCAGATATGAACACTGGCTTCAAGACCGCAACATTAGACACTGAATAAAACACTGCTAGTATCAGACAGGGGAAAGTATAAAATGTAACGTTAAATCACATTTTTATGTCCTCTTTAAGGTATTTGCCAATTTTTGCTCCAGCTACATCATTCTTTTGGTGGAGCAGTTCTCACTTTCAGAGAGGATCAAGCTTGACCAGGTCTACAAACCTTTCTTCATGGAAGTTATGACCTCATGAGAAGGTCTGCTCAGCTACTGATACCATCTACGGTCGGGAATGAAGTTAATGTAGTCCTTTTTGCCTCATAATCTTAGGTCGTAATATACATGATCTAACAATATATTGGATATTTTTTCATGTCATTCCATTAACATTTACTGTGCACTTTTAGCCAGTTAGCTAATTTGCTATCTGCAACTAAACTGAGAGTTTATGGAGGGATTTCTTTTTGTATTTTTCTTGTTACTTTAGGTGGGTGTGGGCAAATACTTTTGTTCAAATTGCACTGAATGCTCTACATGCCCCCTACACAAACACACACACAAACACACACACACACACACACACACACACACACACAAACTTTTTTGCTGCTAGCATATGGGGAAAATATCCCTAGCAATCAGTTGTGAAAGGTTTTTTTCTTTTTTTTAACTGGGGTTTTATGTCTTAAGCCCTGGGGGTCATTTGCCAATTCGCTATGGACAGACTATTAACTTTTTGATTGGCGTTTCAGCTGACATTGTCTGTCCGTCAGTGGCTGCTGTCAATTCCTTGCTGTGCTAAGCTGCACATAAATACCGGCGTGGATATGAACAGAAGTGTTCAGCAGCTTCTGAGTACGCTCATAAGCTCACACAGCAAAGCCCATAAAGATAAACAGCCTTTCCCTAACCATTGCTGATTCTCTCTCTCTCTCTCTCTCTCTCTCTCTCTGTCTGTCTGGCAAGGGGGTTGGTGAATAAATGAGTTGGAACAGTCTCTGTGCAGGAGATGATGCTGACAGCGTACCTCAGGATCACTTCTCCCTCGCTTTTATTTTCCCTCTCTCGTTTCTTTTCACCTCCATTGATGGCCTTCTACTCTCCCTCTGAGAAAACAAATCATTTTGGCCCCCTGATCGGGACGAATTCAGCAGTTCTTTTTTGAGAAATGGCTCTGGGCCGCTCCTCCTCTGTAATACTGAAGTGATGGAAACTTTGCCCCCCCCCCTTTCCCTTTTACATCAGCTCTCACTTTAATTACTTGTTTGTCTTTTTACTGGGAAAGAAAATATGTCTGTCAGGCTTTATGGTGGTGGGAGGTGGGAGGGGCAAGTTTAAAAAAAAAAAAAGGGCTGACCTGGTTTTATCTGCCCTTGCATGTGCATCAGTGTAATGATGACAAAACGGGATGTTAACTAATGATTAGTAGAAATGGTTGCAGTTAATTAGTTGGTCCTTCGTTTATCGTTCCATTTGCACATTTTGGGGAGCAATCGTTATTAATTAGGGCCATCATGCCGAAAGGGGCGAGGTGGAACCCTACAGCCAAGTTAATCAGCCTGCAATGAAAGCTCCATTATCCTGTCCCATCGCGTTGGCCGGTGATCTATTAGCATTATCTAAAAGCTGCATTGGGATCAAAGAGGAAAAAGAGAGAGAGAGAGAGAGAGAGAGAACGGGGCATAAAGAGGCGAGCTTTGATCGGACCCTTTCTTGGGTCAGTGGTTATATGGGGAAATCGTGCATGATATTGTGTGGCCCTTTTTGTGTCATTGCATAAATTCCGCCTGTTCCTATCAGGCAGCAGGAGAGTGTGTGTCGGCATGCTAATGCGACTTGCCCTGGATGGCTCGGTGCTCTGTAGCCGAGAGCCTCGAGGTGGTTAACGTGGCAGTGGGCCGGACCATTTAGGAGCGATTAGACTCGCACTCTTTGGTGCATCTTAAAACCGCACCGTGTGACTAGAAAATCACAGCCTTATATAATCATGGCATAATAATGAGGAGCACTTATCGCCCAGACACAGTCTGTCAATCTATCAGTCTGTCACTCTATCTATCTGTCTATTTATCTATCTGTCATCAATGTGTTTAAGTGGAAAAGTAGTAACGGCAACATATTGTGCACTGTTATAACTGTTACTGAAATATGTGTGCTAATAACTGATCTATCTATTTATCTATCTAGTTAAGTATATACACACAAAAAACACACATTTATATATATCACTTTTATCCAAAGTGACTTCTGTTCCCTATCTACAGGGGACAGTCTCCCTGGAACAATCAGTAGTGGTATGCTGAAGGTAGGATTCAAACCCATGACCTCTTGGTCCAGAGGAACCAACTCATATATATATATATATATATATATATATATATATATATATATATATAACCTCAAAATACTGTTCTATTTCAGTACTAAGTATATACAGACAGGACCCTCACATTCTCTTTCCGGTCTCTTTGTTCTCCAGTTCAGATCTATGTTTAAACACTATATATTTTAGTGAGATTTATCCCAGGTGAATTAACTTGAAAAGGAGCTTCTTCTCCAAGTCTTCAGCACAGAAGACTGAGGGTCATCAGCCAGCAGAACTGGACACCGAACTGCATGCTGGGAAATCAATACATCTTCAGTGGCTTTGGGCTTATTAATGTAAATGAGCAACACAGACCACTGTTACAGCAGGTTATAGAGAGAGAGAGAGAGAGAGAGAGAGAGAGAGAGAGAGAGGGAGAGAGAGAGACAGACAAAAATGGAAATAGAAAGAGAGAGAAAGAGAGCAAGAGAGAAAACAGAGAGGAAAGAGAGAGAAAATGAGAAATAGAGAGAGAAAGAGAGAGAGAAAGAGAGAGAGAGAGAGAGAGAGAGATAGAGAGAAAGAGAAAAGAAACAGAGAGAGTGGGAGACAGAAAGAGTGAGAGATCGGAAGACAGAGAAATTGAAAGAGAAGAGAGAGACAGAGTGAGAGAGAGCGAGACAGACAGACAGACAGAGAGAGACAGAGGGGAGGGGGGCTGCAGCAGCAAAAATCAATTGAATAAACAGGGAAAATGGAGCAGATATGAACATTAAAATAAACAAATAACTTTAAAGGAAATCAATCATATAATTTAAAGAGTAAACGGGCCCCGGTTTTCCCGCGCGGGTTTAAAGGGGGGGAAGGGGGAGGGGGAAGGGGTGTGTAGGATTTTTTAATTTTGCCATTGATATAAATGCCAGGGCCTGGCGCGAGGAAGGAGAAGAAAAGGAAAAATCAATTGGTCTGCGGCTTTTTTTATATTTATTTACAGCAAGCGCACCAGGCACTTTGTATAAATTTACATTTTAAGAGATAAAGAAGCTCCTGTATTTTGCCTTGTTATTGTTAATAGAAAGTGTCGACTTTTATTCTGTTGAAAGTGAAACTGGTGCTTTGTATGTGTGTGTGTGTGTGTGTGTGTGTGTGTGTGTGTGTGTGTGTGAAAGCAGGAGAGCTTCTAAAGGCAATTTTCAAGCCCTTTTTCTTTTCTTTTTTTATACTCAATACACAAAGCCACAGTTTGTGCATTTTTTTCAATCCCGCTTCCAACGCCCGAGCCCAATCGAGGTCGCGTAATTGCATCACAGGAGTTGTAGAAACCCAGGCCTGCAATTTAAAGGAAGGATGAGAGAGAGGGAGGGAAAGGGGGGTAGAAGCGAACGAGAGGAAGGAGGAGAGAGGAGAAGAGCGAGGGAAAAATGACCTCGGACAGCTTCATTTACCGGGCCGAGACGGGACGCATGGGTTAAGGTGTAGTGACAGCAGGACAAAGTAAAGAGTGTATGTAAATGCGCGCGCTCTTATCACCCCTGTAATCCCCGTGCGCCCGTGGGACCTAAATTATATTTAGGACACATGAAACACCCCCCCCTCCACCACCACCACCACCAATTGATTTACCTTTAGCTCGGCCATGTAAATAGTGCCGGATAAAAAGAGCTCTGAAAGTGTTTACATCATTTGAATGATTTAGAACTACTACTTTGTCGCGCATGCTTTAATGGAGTGCCCCATGCTTGGTCTGGCTCGCGGGGTCTCCATGGTGCTGATTCCAGGTACAGTATTCTAGCTCTGGGGAGGGGGAATATGCTGTTGGTGGTAGTAGTTGTTGTTGGTGATGCTGTTGTTGTGGGTGTTGTTGTTGGTGGTGGTAGTGGTTGGTGGTGGTGTTGGTGTTGTTGTTGGTGGTGTTGGTGATGTTGGTGTCAGTATTGGTGGTGCTGGTGTTGTTGGTGTTGGTGATGGTGTTGTTAGTGGTTGTGTTGGTGTTGTTGGTGGTGCTGGTGGTGTTGGTGTTGTTAGTGGTTGTGTTGGTGCTGTTGTTGGTGGTGGTGATGGCGTTGGTGTTGTTGATGGTGACAGCATTGGTGGTGGTGAAGATGTTGGTGGTGGTACGGGTATTGGTGGTGATGGTGTTGTTGGTGGTACTGGTGTTGGTGGCGATGGTGTTGGTGGTGATGGTGGTACTGGTGTTGGTGGTGATGGCGTTGGTGGTGGTAATGGTGGTGGGGATGCGGTTGGTGGTGTTGATGGTGGTGTTGGTGGTGGTGATGGTGGTGTTGGTGATGGTGATGTGTTGGTGGTGATGGTGGTGGCGGTGGTGGTGGTGTTGGTGGTGGCGATGGGGTTGGTGTTGGTGGTGCTGGTGATGGTGTTGGTGGTGATGGTGGTGATGGTGTTGGTGGTGGTAGTGGTGATGGTGGTGGTGGTGGTGGTAGTGGTGATGGTGGTGGTGGTGGTAGTGGTGATGGTGGTGGTGGTGGTGGTGGTGGTGATGGTAGTGGTGATGATGGTGGTGGTGGTGGTGGTGATGGTGGTGGTGGTAGTGGTGATGGTGGTGGTGATGGTAGTGGTGATGATGGTGGTGGTGGTGGTGATGGTGGTGTTTATTCACCTTAATTCTCACCAAAATATGGTTATATCCAGATCCCAAACAAGGTACTGACTGTGGACAACAATTAAACCTGTTCTGTTGCAATATAGAACCATGTTAAATAGTTTCTTACAACTGTTTCTTCATCTAAAGCATTCAGATGGTTCTGCAAGTTCTATTTACTCATGAACCCTTTGAAAAACACATTCACAGATGACGGAGATGTTCTAGTGCTCCTAATTTAGCACACACTCTCCAAAAGATACGGTCTACAAATGGTTCTCTGAGCACAGTGGCCACAGAAGAGCCACTCTGGCTCCCTAATGAACCGTATTTGTAATTATTCAATTATTCATCAGAACTGCGCAGCCGCAATTTGGTGCTGATTTCTAAAAGTGAGATTAAAGCGATTACTCTGCTCTCTGCTGCTCCCTCACTCACACCAACCTCCGTCATAGCCCTCCACCCTCTCTCTGTCTCTTATACTCTCTCTTTCTATCTCTTACTCTCTCTGTCTGCTCATCATCTTTCTGTCCTTTTTTTCTTCAAGTCTTTCTCTGTCTTTGCTTCTCTCTCTCTCTCTCTCTCTCTCTCTCTCTCTCTGTCTTTTCCAGTCTAAACATTCCATGTCTAAAACTGCTTGGAACATCCATAAAAAATCAGATTTTTTTTTTCATCAGCCAAAGGACCAAATTGAATTAACTTTGTTAACTGTTGTTAATAACAACAACAACAACAACAACAACAACAATAATAATAATAATAATTTTTATTATTATTATTATTATAACAACTATAACAAACAACAACAATAATAATAACACCAACATTAATAATACATTTTTCATTATTTTAAAATATAAAATATAGCATAAATTCTATAGCAGAGTTTTCTCATATTCAGTTTTCTCCAGTTCAGTCTTAACCTCTCTCTCTCTCTCTCTCTGTTTCTCTCTCTCTCTCTCTCGGCCCAGATGCACCTCCCTTCTTGTCCTTTTTCATTTTTAATTACTGCAGTCCCGTCACCTTTGCTGTGTCTGTGTTGGAATTAAAGCTCTGGTAGGGAGGGGAGGCTCAGAGCTTTGTCTGCTTGTGAAGCAGCACAATCAAGCAGGGAGATCCGGACCACTCAGAGACGGTCATAACACTCACTAGCCTCCCTGAAATCAGGGTCAGGGGCTGGAGACAGTAAAACCTGAGGAGCAGTGGCCGAGGCCTGTCTGTGGTGAATGTGGGGTATTAAACCAGTATGGTGTTGAGGAAAGAGGG
This sequence comes from Alestes dentex, assembly GCA_037576975.1. Lineage (NCBI taxonomy): Eukaryota > Metazoa > Chordata > Actinopteri > Characiformes > Alestidae > Alestes > Alestes dentex. The sequence goes on along the minus strand of JBBIGA010000040.1, from coordinate 28,360,845 downwards.
ATACAGCAGTATGATACAGCTATCGGGCGTCTGAGGGGCCAGTAAGCCTGTGCGAGAGAGAGAAAGAGAGAGAGAGAGACGAACAGAGTGGTTCCATTAGTGCCAGTTTGACGGAAACAGTAATTGATGGGGCAGCGCGTTTCAGAGTCGCGGAAAAAGCTGTGTTAATTGTCATAAGAAGTTCAAATTGATCGCGGCCCCTGCATTAGTACATACATTTAAATTGATTAATGTTTTGCTCTAAAATGAATGCGCTCGGTGAACGGGTGGTGTGGCGCTTTATTTATCGAGCTCATTAATGCGAGGGGCCTGGGGATGTCGGTGGGGTGGGGTGGGGTGGGGTTGGGGGGGGGGGCAGGTTGCTAATGGCAGGGTTCGGTCAGCAGCAAGCAACAGTGGACTTGATTCAGTTCTGAAATCATATTGTCTTAACTTTTGAAGTGACAGTTCTTAAAAAACAAGTCAGATTTACCCACTTGTTTACCCAATAGGTAGTTGGGCGGCCAAGTTTGGTGTCTGAAGTTCGCTTCTTTAGTTATGCAATGCGGCTAAATTTAATGGAGGACAATGTAGCTAACAGGTTATGGAAGGTTATACTCCATTAAATAGCATAAAAAAAATGCTCTAAACCAGGTCAGTTTATTAAGTCATCTCTAATAGTCTAGCTTCTGCTGTTTCTGGGACTGAGACAAAAACTGCGTAAAAATGAAGACTTATTATCGGCTGCTAACCCTGTTTCTAGCTAAGCGTTGTACTTCCCCCATTTCTTTTTAGCTTCAAAGCAAAACCAACAAAGCTTTGGAGCCCAAACACACTATGTTTTGGACAAGGGAGTCTGTGTGAACTGGATTTTTTAAAGCATTGTTGTGTAGGTCTTTAGACTTTAAAGCTTCTGAACATTGTTTCTGATGTTCCTCTATCCTGTTAAAAGTCCACCCATATGGTGGCACCAATGAGTAGCTACTAGCTGCACCTGGACCTGTCCTCCCCTGTTTTTTAGTATCAGGACCAAACACAGAATCACACACTCCTCCACAAAATACCAGCATTTTAATTTCAATACCAAATGATTCAGTGGCATTTTTTTCTACAGTCTTCCTTATTTACTAGCATTTTATCCACTATCACAAACAAATGTGTCACAAAGGGTTCTTTGAGTGTTTTTTTTTTTTTTTTTAGAAGAATCCATTGTGGCTCCCTAAAGAACCATGTCTTAAAAATAGATTTGTGAGTATGAACCTTTAAAATCTTTATAGATCTTTCACCTAAACCTTTTAGTTAGCACAATATTTACATGCAGAATTCAGAGAACCTCAGAGAAATAGAAATTTTACTGGTTAAACGGTTCTTCTTTTTTGATGGTGAACCTCTTGTATATGGCTTCTTATGGAGCCTTTTAAAAAATGAGTTCTATATAGCACTGAAAAGGGTCCCACTATTGTTACAAGTCAAATAACCCCTTTTAAGTGTCAAGAACTCTTTTTGCTAAGGGTGTAGTAAATGAACCTGTCATAAGTAGAACCATTCAAAATTTGAATTGGTTCATTGCATTAATAAATGGTTCTTCTCCACAATGGGGAATATCTTGCCAAGATGTCTTTATAAACTTTTCAATTGCTTCTATCTAGCACCAAAATGGTTCCGCTCAAAGAACCTTCATTTGGTACTGTATAGAACCCTTTTTGCTTAGAGTGTAATATAAATGCTTGATGCAAAAGAATAATTTGGTTGTCTGGTTGACGTTTTTTTTTTTTTATTATTATTTCAAAATGTTTAATTATGTTCATTTACAAAAAAAGAACCATCACTGAAGTTTTTTAAAGAATCAAAAGGGGTTCTGACTTGTAAGAAGAACCCTTTTTGGCATCGTTATTTTTAAGACTGGAGGAAATTTCCCAAACTAGCAAAGCTATTTGCTTTGGGTTTGCAGCATTCTGGCCATGTTTTGAATTCTTTGAAAGCACAGTTCCCCAGGTCAGACTTTAGAGGTTGTGAACATTGTTTCTGATGTTCTTCTGTCTTGTTAAAAGTTCACCCATATGGTGGCACCAGTGAGTAGCTGCTTCTGAACCTGTCCACCCGTTTTTTAGAATCAGGACCAAACGCAGAATCACACACAGTTGTCTGAATTCTCTACATAAGAAGCAAAAGCCGTGGAAGACCATGAACTGAGAAGCAGAGATTTGGTGGACTTTAGGGTCATCAAGATATCTGAGTTTTTATTTTAATATTGATGGCAAGAACCTCACAACTAAGTAATTCTATGGAAAAAATGCCATAACACTCATCACCTTCTGAACATCATTATTGAAACATTTTCAATAAAGATTAATTATATACATTCAATCTCTTTTTTACCAATAAAAAACTCAAGTATAGGTTAGCGTTTACCTTTTCAAAGGTAAAAGTCCCCAAAATGATGGTCTGTATTCCAATACTAGGCAAAATATTGATGTATTTTTGAACATTAACACATAAAATGAAATGTGTTGTTTTTTCCTCTCCATCTGCTTCTTTTTTTGTTGTTGTATTTATGTATCTATTTTTTCATTTTTTTATCCCTAGAAAAAAATACATAAATAAAATAAAATACTACCTTATAATAATACATAAGAATAGAGTTAAATACTATATGTTAGCACATTCATATATTATTGGACACACAATAGAATTGTATAATATTATTTTTGTTGTTGTTATTATTATTATGTTATTCATTCTCTATTCTCTTCTTCTAAGAGAGTACATTGCTTCACCACTTGTATATGAAAATGATATGAAAATGATGAAAATCGTACAAAAATTTGCAATGTATGTAATTATACCGGCACTGTTATAGATGGTCTGTAAAGTGATTTCTCTCCTCTATGGATCCTCACGTGTTGAACTGTTTCTTCTTGTTCTTCTCCCAGGAGCTGATGAGCGAACACATTTGAACGGATTGCCGAGACATCAAGGCCGGGGCGTGCGAACGCTCTCATTGACATGAAGGAGGCCAAGATGAAGTGCTTTAATATGTTAAAGCCCCTCGAGGGTCCGAGGAGTGGATATGCAGAAACCTTACTATTCTCCTGTCTCCTGCTTTTACAACTGCAGCTTGGATTCGAAGGTGCTTTATTAGTGGACCATGCTCTCTCTCTCTCTCCTATCTGTCTTTTCCCAATTAGAGTGGAAAGACAAAGCCTTTACTGCAGTAGTTCAGCACGCAATAATCTGTCCATGCTCATCCCGAGGAAGATGATGGTGAACGTATTGGCCAGCTGCGGTCAGTGTTTGAGAGAATCAGAATCAGAATCAGAAAACTTAACTGATCCCAGAGGAAACTGCTTATGTTACGACTGCACAGAGACAAAAAGAAACAAGAACAATATAAAATATAAAGTCTAAATAAATCCAGTAAAAACTCAGTACTCAATATGAAATAAAATACTCAATATGAAATACTCTGTGCTATGTACACAAATGCTGAGGTATAAATACAATAGATAAATAACTTACAAGTGAAGTGAATTACTTGTAACACAAATGGTGGTAGGAGTATGTTATTGCATGGAATAGTGATCAGTAGTAGATCAGGAATATTGACGTCAGTAGTGATATTTCACATAATGATAATGATTTAAACCCAATAAGAAATTGCCCAACTGAGTAGCAGCAGGTTGTTGCACAGATTATTGTGTGGGTGTGTGACCGGGGGTGGAGTTATAGAGTCTGATGGGTGTGTGACAGGGGGAGGAGTTATAGAGTGATGGAAGGGTGTGTGATGGGGCAGGAGTTATAGAGTTTGATGGGTGGGTGGGTGACAGAGGGAGGAGTTATAGAGTCTGATGGGTGTGTGTGTGAGAGGGGGAGGAGTTATAGAGTCTGATGGGTGTGTGACGGGGAGGAGTTATAGAGTCTGATGGGTGTGTATGTAATGGGGGAGGAGTTATAGAGTGATGGGTGTGTGTGTGACAGGGGGAGGAGTTATAGAGTGATGGGTGTGTGTATGACAGGGGAGGAATTAAACAGTCTTATGGGTGGGTGTATGACAGGGGAGAAGTTATAGAGGCTGATGGGTGTGTATGTAACAAGGGGAGGTGTTATAGAGTCTGATGGGTGTGTATGTAATGGGGGAGGAGTTATAGAGTCTGATGGGTGTGTATGTAACAAGGGGAGGTGTTATAGAGTCTGATGGGTGTGTATGTAATGGGGGAGGAGTTATAGAGGCTGATGGGTGTGTATGTAACAATGGGAGGTGTTATAGAGTCTGATGGGTGTGTATGTAACAGGGAAAGGAGTTATAGAGTCTGATGGGTGTGTATGTAACAGGGGGAGGAGTTATAGAGTCTGATGGATGTGTATGTAACGGGGGGAGGAGTTATAGAGTCTGATGGGTGTGTATGTAACAGGGGGAGGAGTTATAGAGTCTGATGGATGTGTATGTTACAAGGGTAGGAGTTATAGGGTCTGATGGGTGTGTATGTAACAGGGGGAGAATTTATAGAGTCTGATGGGTGTGTGGCAGAGGAGAAGCTATAGGATCTGATGGGAGGGTGTGTGACTGTTGCCAGGATTGGACTATGTTGTATAAATCATATTAAAATGAAAAGCATTCTGACAAGAACTGAGTTTCTCATCATGGTTTTAATTTAGTTGAATAGGATTCCTTGCTAACGTTTTAAGCTTGTCTAACCTCAGAACAGTCACTATGAAAGAATGTATCTGTGGGTAGTCCATAGATGGGTCATTTCCTGATGGGACGGGATGAAGGTGGTCATTGCATGCATTCCCCCTGCTGCTGGGTTGCTATTTTAGAGTGGTCAACATATGCAGAAATGCCCAGTCTAATCTCAAAATTACAATACAGCCTTTGCTATGGCTGCTCTAAAGGTGCAGTGTTGATATTAACAGGATTACACCGATCATGTCACTGGTGTTCAGTTCAACAATAGCAGCTTAGGCTTGTCAGAGGGTTTTTGGGATTCATATTTACAATATGGTGATTAGTGGGGTGGTCTGATAAAGCTTTTCTGCCATACAAATCCGTACATAACTCGGTCCCGTGAGGCGCTGCAAGCAGAAAAGGCCTTTAGTGTCCCGGGATGGACTGCAGCAGGCTTGGAAATCTCTCCAGTGCCAATTCAGTTCTGATAGGAATGCGAGAGAGAGAAAGAGAGAGAGAGACAGACAGACAGACGGAGAGGCGGGGGGGGGGGGGTTGAGAGAGGGATAGAGAGAGAGGGAGGGATAGAGAGATAGAGAGAGAGAGAGAGAGAGAGAGATCGAGGGAGAAAGAGATTAAGGCCCCGTCCACACGAAGCCGTAAACGGTGATCGTTTACAAAACGATTTGCGTAAAGACGGAACCGGCTCAGAATATATCCGCGTCTACACGAAAACGACCGTAAA
>JBBIGA010000040.1:28309091-28355355 GCA_037576975.1 Alestes dentex | reverse complement strand
TGTGTGTGTATGTATGTGTCTGGGTGTGTGTGTGTAAGTATGTATGTGTGTGAGTGTGTGTGTGTGTGGAGGTGTGTGGGTGAGTGTGTGAGGGTGTGTGTGTGTTTGTGTGTGTGGAGGTGTGTGTGTGAGTCTGAATATGTATGTGAGCGTGTGTGCATGAGAGTGTTTATGTGTGTGTGAAGGTGTGTGTATGTGTGTGTGTGTGTGTGTGTGTGTATGTGTGTGTGTATGCACTCTGTGGTGTTAGTTTTCCAGCTGTATGATGGATTGCTGACAGCGAGCTGCTATATTGCCCTGTACAATAAGCAGTGGAATAATGGTGCAGTGGATTATCTCAATTGCGGGTGGTAAAAGACAGGCGGCGGGGCAGCCCGGGCGACACTGGACACCCGCCCCTGCTGGGAGCTCTATCAATTATTTCTGTCCCGCACGGTCGCTGTCAGACACGGCCCGGCTGGGGAGGGGCACAAAAAACCGCTCCAGACGGACGTCCAGTGAATCATCCCCAGCAAGCGACTGAACTACAGGCCCGCAGAGAAGCAAGCCAGTGTTTTACCTTGTCTGGACTCTAAGATATAATGCCATTGGAATTATCATACATTTGTGTTGGAGACCTATAGATTTTCACCCTGATGTCCCTTTAGGTTGTAAGTTATGGCTGAAGTAAAATACTTTGAAAAAGTAGTGATGGCAGAATCCTGCATACAGATTCAGTAGGGCATTCCATCACTGTACATAAAAAGTAATGCAATCAGAAGACCTTTAGGATTCATAATACATTTTGCATGGCATTTGTGACACACCTGTGCTGTATATTAACTTGTTGAATTCCTTTTTTGCAATCATTCTGGATGGTGAATTTGCCGTTCACTTTTTGCAACATGAATAAAATATTAACATGATTGGACTAGAAACATATGGAAGGTCAGAGTGGCCAAGTTATTTTTAACTAGCTCTCTTTATGTGTTTTAAAAGCTTACAGCCAGAATCTACCATCAAGGGAAGCAGGTGAGCTAAAATGCAAGCTACCTTTGGAGCTAACCCCGACTTACTGCTTACTTCGAGATTAGAAATGAGCAACTGTATATATTAAAGAAGTATATAATGCAAAAGATTTGAAAAAGAGATTGCAACAGATGTATTCAAAACGTTTTTTGAAGTAGCTGTATGCTAAATAGTACCTTGCCAAATGTAACTTGACTGAAAACAGATACTTTATTTTTGTATTCTGATGACGTTGTACTGATACGATGTTTTCTGTTACGTGCCAATCCGTGTTTTTTTCAAATGCATGAAGAGATCAGGCTGGCTATAAAGCACTTTCAGTTGTTCGTAATGACTTTTGAAGACTTTTTAATATCGAAAGTGTTTTGTAATTACGGTTTTGCAGAAGAAATGGGATATTCCGCTGAGCGCGTGGAGGCAGCAGAACTCGGCCGTCTGGGGCTTTACAGTACGGGGCTGACGGTGGTGTAACGGGTCTGAAATGTGAATAAAGCGTCGTCACCATCCATCACTGTCATCCTGCTTGGGTCACGCAGCTCCGCTGCCCTGCTCACAGGCGGCCTTTCCACCTCCCTGACAGCACAGGAATCAAAGGGGAAGGAAAGTGATATCCAGGTTTAACCATGATTAAATTGACACCCCACGGACTGGCTCAGATACTATTTGTAGATGCACCTCATGACTTGCATCTCTCTCATTCATTTACGCACTCGCTCATTTACCCACTCATCTACTCACTCACTCACTCACTCACTCCACCACTCACACACTCACTCATTCACTCACTCAGACTCACGCACTCACTCATTCACTCGCTCTCTCACTCACTCACTCATTCACTCGCTCTCTCACTCACTCACTCATTCACTCACTCAGACTCACGCACTCACTCATTCACTCTCTCACTCACTCACTCATTCACTCACTCAGACTCATGCACTCACTCACTCAACCACTCACACACTCACTCATTTACTCACTCACTCTCTCACTCACTCAACCACCCATGCACTCACTCATTCACTCATTCATCCACTCACGCACTCACTCATCCACTCACTCAACCACTCACGCACTCACTCGTTCACTCACTCATCCACTCACTCACTTACTCACTCACTGACTCACCCACTCACTCACTAATTCAATACTCACTCACTGACTCACCCATTCACTCAGTCACTCACTCACTCACTAATTCAAACACCCACTCACTCGCTCACTAATTCAATCACTCACTCACTCACACACTCATTCACTCACTAACTCACCCACTCAACCATTCACCATTAATTCATTCATTCACTCACTCACTTACTTCCTCACTTACCTGCTCACTCACATGTAGCAGACTGATTATTCTTCTGCAGTGTAAGCTATTGGCACTCTTTGTGTGCGTCACCGAAAGGGAAGAAACTATCATGAACCTACACCAGCAGGATCTCACAAGCATGAAATGCATGTGCGTGAATTGAAAGTCTGAATGTACACGCCATCAGTACACAAACATGATACACCACATGCTGCTGCAGTTCCAGTACAGCAACAGCTGCTTAAACCTTCTCTCATTCTGAGTAGAGATACTGTGATGAGATGACCACAGGCAAAAAAGCACAAGGGGTGGTATGGATGAATTGCGCTCTGCATCAGTGACACTGTGTGTCCTTGTTTTTTTTCTCTGGGCCACGTTTTAAGACAGATGCCAACTTTTGCACCGTTTTCTACATTGTGGTAAAAGCTGAATTGATTAGGAGGTTCCATAGCAGTTCAGTGGCGATAAATGACTCAGTTACTTTACTTCTTCTAAGTTGTTACTTTTAGTTCTACTTGAGTAATTAGTTGATTGCCATGCAGTTCTTGGTAACACTTTACTGAAACCCTGCTGCATAAGACTGACATTCTCATGCCTTAAACATGACATGTCATATGCTGCCATAAGTTGTCATTACAGTTTATGGCCATTTATATAACAGCTGCTGACCAACTCTCAAACACTGTAGCATCTATCATGACACCTCATGACATCAAATAATATGTTGTGTGACATGTTGGTTATGTCAATGTTATTTAACCTGAAATCAGGTTTAAGCTACTCTGCTATACTCTGGATACACCAGAAACTCAAAGAGCTAGTATATGATCAGGTACAGATCACATATATGTATATATCTATATCTATATCTATATCTATATCTATATATATATATATATATATATATATATATATTTCATGAGACTACCGTTTTAATTATTTGTATATGTAACTATGAACTACATTTAAACTACTGTGAACTATATTCTGTAAAAATGGTCCCCTCTTTATTTTACGGATGAGATACTGACCGCTCAGTCCCATAAAAGTAGATCAAAATAGCCCCTACCCCACAAGTAGATTACTGCTCTGTTCATCAGCCAAAAGAAATTGGTTATATTTTGCAGAGCAATATAAGCCTGAATGGGACCGTGGCCCGGGTCCAAATCGCTCCTTCGTCCGCTCATCTGCTGGGCCTGGAGATGTCGGAGGTCAAGGCTCGCTTCCTGAACATCTGCCTGGGCTGATCAAAGTCCTCTGGGCTATTTCGGGGCTCATGCGCAGCTCCGGGCCTCCAGGCAAAGTGACCAGCGCGCACCCCGTGCTCTGTTTGTTTATCACTCCTTAATGTTTCTAGTATTTGTTTTTCCTTGCATTTATTTTCATTTGCGTTTTCTCCCCCTACCCCTGCTCAGAGAAACAGTGGGTAGGATTATGGTTTTTATTTAAACTATTATCGTGTCAAAGGCCCAGTGAAGGTCTGAGATATCTTCTTCGCTCGGTCTCATGGTCTGGGGGCTCTGTACGGACCATAACGCACGATATGCAAGCCTTTGTTTTTTAAGCTTTTCCCGGACTGGACTAGCGGAACTGACTCATGACTCTGTGGGACAATTTCTGGGCGCAAACTAAGCCCAAGAACTTGCAGTCTAGTTTGCTTTATTACACCAAGCTTCAGACTGTCAGTGTGGACCATTGACTTCCGTTCTATATTCATTGTAACACAAACTACAAAAGAAACAAAAATGTGAGGGATACTGATACTGATTTAAAGCTGAAAATTATTACTCATAATACCAGTTGATATACGCTACATGTCGACAAAAACGCACTCACTCATTCACTCACTCATCCACTCACACACTCACTCATTCGCTCACTCATCCACTCACGCACTCACTCATTCACTCACTCATCCACTCACTCACTTACTCATTCACTCACTCATCCACTCACGCACTCACTCATTCACTCACTCATCCACTCACTCACTTACTCATTCACTCACTCATCCACTCACACACTCACTCATTCACTCACTCATCCACTCACGCACTCACTCATCCACTCACTCACTTACTCATTCGCTCACTTAGCCACTCAACCACTCACTCCCTCCATTCCTCATTCCCTCACTCATTCTTTCACCCACTTACTCGTTCACTAATTCAAACACAAACTCACTCACTCACTCACCCACTCATTCATTCACTAATTCAAACATGTCGAAGGTTTTCTCTGAACCTCAGGTTTTTACCACTTATCCATTCATTTCAAAACCACAGGTTTATGTTCTTGTCAAGCATCGGACAGTTGTTGACTGAACTATAGAACTACAAAAGAAAATTTGTAGAAACCCCATTTTCAAATAAGTAAAGTAAAGTGGTCCCGTATAGTCACTTGTGAACAACCCACACCACATCACACGGTTTGAATGGTGTGAAATTCTTTCTCTACATGTAGGACATTCACCAAGTGAAGTTGGCAGCCACCAATGAGGAGTGCCAAGGGAGCAGTGTGTCAGTACGGTATCTTGCTCAAGGGTTCCTCAGTGGTGCCACTTGCAGTCCTGGGATTTGAACCCACAGCCTTCTGATCGCAGGGGCAACTCCCTTACCACTTGGCCAGCAGTTCAGGCCAGTTGGGACACTTTCTGAAAATGCAATAGAGACTAAAGTGTCGTGGCTTAGCACTTTGTGCTGAACTTTGTGAGAGAATTATCTATCAATTTAAAAACAATGTTTTTCAGCACAAGATAGCAAAGAAACTATATAATGGAAAGGGGAAGCCAAACATCAGTTTTGTGCAGAAATTCTGGCAAGTTCTTTGGGCCCAAGCTCATCTGAGATGGACCTAAAACCAATGAAAATGTGTTTTGTGGTCAGGTGAGTCCACATTTCAGCTGTTTTTTGGAAAAAAAGGACGTCAGATTCTACGTGCCAAAGGTGAAAAGAACGATCTAGACTGTTATCAATTAAAGGTGCTAAACCCAGCATCTCTGATAGTATGGGGGTGCATCAGTGTCCATGTCATAGGAGATCTGTATGTAAGTGAAGGCACCTTTGATATGGAGGCTTAGATTGGAATTTTAGAGAGAGAGATGCTCCTGTCAAGACGACTCCATATGTATTTCAACAGGACAATGCCAGGCCACATTCTGCAGAAACTACAAAAGCATGGTTTTTGTAGACAGAGTGTGTTCTTGACTGTCCTGTCTGTAGCCCCCATCTCTGCCTTCCTATTTAAAATGTCTGGTGCATCATGAAGAAGAGAATCAGACAACGGCGACCACAACGGCGACTGTTGAGCAGCTCAAGTCTTGTATACAGCAAGAATGCCCAGAAATTCCACTTGCAAAACTGCAACAATTAGTTTCTTCAGTTCCCAAGTGATCAAGAAGTGTAATAAAAGTGTAAAAAAGAAGTGTAAAAAAGTTTGTCCCAACTTTTTTGGAGTCTGACATACCATTAACTGGTTAGGTGGAGATGCAGAGTCAAATTCTAGAGTGTCCTTTAACTTTAAATGCACTGGTTAACTGCTTCATCTCAATGGATGTCACTTAATAGCTTGTTAAATATCTTACACTTGTCTGGTGATCCATCCACATTATAGGTATAAATATAAAGAAACGAGTGGTGGCTCAAGACTTTTGCACGACTCTGGAAATGCTCAGAGGCATCCTGGCAGCCAGTCTAATAAGTGAATTTCTAATGAGATGCACCCATTGCCTAAACAAGTGTATAATGTCCATAGAGGGGGACTGACCAATAGAATGGGATGCACTGAGGCAACACCCTAAGGGCACCAAATGTCAGCTAGAGCTTCCCAACAGCAGACTGTGAAGAAGTGTCACTGCCTTTTCTGGATTCTCTCACGCACCTTCTCAATTCTCTCATGACTGAATCCAATCAAATCTTCACAGCAATGTTTCAACATGTAGTGTAGCCTTCATAGAAAATGAGAGACAGTGGGGGGGCAATTCCCCCTAGTATTGCCTTCAATAACTTGGATGAGGATGAGGCCTGGTGTATGTACAGTCTTGGACCACGCCTCATTTTTCCATATTTTGCTTCCAAAGAGCCAGACTTTCGTGTGTTTTTAACATAGTCTTGAAGAACCTATGGCCTGAACCAGTGAAGAAACAGGTGCAGATGATTCCAGATGATCAGGCGGTGATCAGTATACTGGTGGTGCTGAATGCTGAGTGGCTTTATCTAGGCTCCTTATATCTTTTGGCACTTTGCAGCCTGTCACAGTAAAATGTTTGTTCCCATTTCTTTCATGTAATCTACTCAATATGCCAAAGATAAGACAGGCGTAAAATAGTAGTTTTGCACCAACAAGATGATTCAAACAAATTATCGAATGAGGGGTGGCTCAAGACCTTCACACAGTACTGTAGAGTACGCTTGGGACATGTGTGAGACACGACGTCCTGACACTGTATAAAAACGTTTGTGTGTGTTAGTGACAGGCCTCCCAGGTGACTTGAGTGTCAGCGCCATCCTTTCTCAGGTCAGCATGTTTCCATGTTTTTATTAATGTCAGATCAGCATACTAGCCTAGAGGGAGAGAGAGAGAGAGAGAGAGAGGGAGAGAGAGAGTGTAGTCACAAAGAGGGGCTTTGTTTATGGCCTTCATTCTTGGCCACACACGGGGCTTAGCAAGAGAGCATTTCCTGTCCTGATTCATTCTCCCCTTCATCGTTTGCGTAACATATGCCTCTATTAACAAAAGAGCAAGAGAAAGAAAAAAAAAAAAGTCTCACACTAACCTCATGTACAGCCCCTAACCCCCTCCGTGGCATGGCGATTTCTCAGGTTTCATGCTATACCATCTCCATTTAATCACAGAACCTTTCCAACGTCTGTCTAACGTGACATAATCAGTGCTTCTCAGTGCATAGACGTTTCCTGTCTGGGTTTTCCTCTTTGGAAAATGGAAGTGTGGCACGTCTGAACAGAATTTGGAAGTGTGAACAGGTTGGAGGTGGTATGAAGGCGTATCTTTATGTTGTATTGCTTGAGGGCTTGACCCCAGTGAACCAAATTATTATTTAGCACTGATGGCAGTTGTGCTTATACTGCACACACACACACACACACACACACACACACACACACACACACACACACACACACATATATATATATATATATATATATATATAATGTGGATATATTTAATAATATTAATAATACTAGCTTTAAAACACCTTTAGCCTCTACATACCCCTTCATAAATGGACCAACAAATTATCATTTTAGTCAAGGTAGCATTGTTCTAGGTTAAAGGGGAAATCCACAACATTTTCACAATTTCCAGACGTTTGAAGAGTTTAATGCTTCAAAAACCTATAACGTTATTACATAACGTGGTTAAAGACAGCATTATTTTATTATTTTAAGAAAACGTATTTTTTCAGTTCAAGCACTACTTCACCAGTTCACCAGTGGGTTTGGAAAGTTAATGGCTGTATTTGTGTTGACATTGTGCTGTGTGGACATTCGACCCCTGGTTCCATTCACTCCCACTGTAATGAAATCTGACGATTTCACATCAAAGCTCTTCGGATACTTTCATCTCAGCAACTGAATTATGACTGTAGTGTGAAAAATTAGTTGAATTCCATTTTAAGCAGCACCGCACTGTATGGAAAACAACAGCTTTACTGGTGTAAAGTGATTCACACAGCAACAAATCATGGTAAAACATTTTTTTTAAAAACCAACAAGAAAAAAGGTCCTAGAATCAAACTAAATTATCAGCAAATATACTGAGAAAACAACACTTGTCAAGCCTCTTAAAACAATAAAAAGTTTCTAAAACTAGATTTTTTTATCTTATATATAGTCAAGTGAGTAGTTCTTAAAGTAGAAAAACAAGATTGGTTATTTCTTTTCAAGATTTTCTGGCTTGTGAAGATTTCATTTTTTGCAACCCATATACCTTCAAAAGTGTGAAATCGCAATTCTCGTAGCTGCTGAATGACCAATTACACTGTTTCCACCCAGTGTGTGGTGTAACAAACTGTTGTGTGAATGAGATAAATAAACCCTTTCCATCTCTGAATAGCGCATGAGCTTCCAAAGCTGAACTCATTTATCCCAAAAAAACAAAAAGCAGCAAAAATGATTTTGACAGATTATTTTGACAGACATATGCACACCATCCCCGACCTGATGCTATATTCAGACTCTCCCTCTCTCTCTTTCTCCTTCTCTCTCTGTGTCTCTCGCTCTCCGTGTGTGGGCCTGCTTGTTTTATCATCTTGTTTAGGAATCATCTGCGATGTGCAGACCACAGGGTGTCATCTGCTGTATTGCGTGTTGCGAAAACACACACGTACACAAAGGGAAAGATGTCGTGGATATGCATAACACACACACACACACACACACACACACACACACAAACACACACACACAGCCACACTCTCTCCCACACACAAAATGTGCACAAACAAGTGTTCCCATTCGCATAAACGAGCTTTATTGCTTATGGAAATGGCATATGAGGCGCAGCTTACGTCCACGATCTGATATCGCTGTGTGCGGATGTTGCCGTCCCATGTTAATCCCTCATTTCTGCACCTCACATGGATCAATAGTCATTTACATAGAGCCTTTAGGCCCACATTTTTATGTAGCACTGCAACCTCAATCCCCTGGAGTGATCATTTTCATAGCAACACAGACAAAGGCTGCTGAGCAGAGTCTTACTAACTGACACACGGTGGTCCGATTCTCTTACTGCACTGTTGTAAGGCTGGTCGGTTGCATAACCGGGACTTGATGGGCCCTGGTGCAACATAATGAATGCAGCCCCACCAAAAACAATTATTCAGTGACAATGTAATTTGATTGCTTACTTTCTATTGCCATGTTTCAAACTTCTTGATGCTCTCAAGGCACAACACTCCACCCATTAGCGTGCTATGCTAACCTAAATGTTTCCATTAGACCACGTATTTAAGATTTGGAGTTATAAATAGTGAATATATCTTGTTGCAAGTTACGAAGGGTCCGCCATGGATGATGTATAATGAATAAGAGAGGGGTAGAGTATGTGTGCAGTGTAATGGAAGCTAATTGGTGAGGTATGATGTTAAGAAACTGGATCTTTCTGTGAGTCATGGGTGTACAGTTGTGTAAGTATCTATACAAGGAGCCTAATAAAGATTTTAGGAGGCCTAGTTACCATAGACCCATTGGGTTTGCACCCTCAGATTGAATTGCCATTATTAATACAATTTAATTCAAGTGAATCTTAATGTATGCTTCTTAGCATTATTCTAACTGTTGCAAACAAGCTTCCCTTTATTGTTAACAATGTTAGTGTTTAAGCAGAGCATTCCTATACAACATGCAAGTTTTAGACACCCGAGAAAATTATCTTTAAGAGCTGTTTAGCTGAGTAATATATGTCTTTAAGATCCAATATAGACTATATACAAATAATGTTAACACAACAAATAGTGATTTTAAACATACAGTCTATGTGTTTGCTTAATCATTCCCGGATCTCTCCTCACGGAAGCCCAGTATAACTCTGTAGTTCTCATCAAATATCTCAAAAACCAGGTT
This sequence comes from Alestes dentex, assembly GCA_037576975.1. NCBI lineage: Eukaryota > Metazoa > Chordata > Actinopteri > Characiformes > Alestidae > Alestes > Alestes dentex. The sequence continues at coordinate 28,345,449 of JBBIGA010000040.1, read as the reverse complement.
CAGCTCAATCAAGACTTTATTCGATTAAATCTGGAGCTGCTGATGGAGTTTCACTAATACATTCAAAGCCTGGAAACATCGAGGTGAAATCTGGAACTGAACCTTTGTTCTTCTAACCAGCTCACAAACAAAAACAAATCTTGCTATTATGTAATGCTTTCTTGTTTGTTTGTATTTATTCTAGTGCTAATTCTTGAGACTTTTGCACAGTATTGTACGTTGTGCTTTGATAGCCTACGTGAAAAATAGGTGACTAGGACCTGTTAGCATTATGCTCGCTGAATAGTGCTAGCTCTTCTGCACAGGCCTTCATGAACAGATATTTATCATTTTGACCAAAGTTCTCATTTAAACATCGTCTCTGTCCTCCAGGTTTCGTCTCAGCTTCAACGCCCCAGACGTCCTTCGTCGGCCACTCGCTCCAAGCAACACCTGAGCCTAGTGAGGCGGTACGGCAGCGGCCCGGCCACCGGCCTGCTAATGGGACACTTAGCCGTCTGGGCTTATGTCATCCAGTCCCAGCGCGGTGCATCGGATGGCCCTGCTATCGGCCACCCACATACCCTCAGCCCCCCTCACATCGATCTGCGGCCAGGCTCCCCCCAACCTGCCCGTCCCGCTGCAGGCAACCGGAGCCCCCCCAGCCCCGTCTATCATACCCACACACTCATATACACTCACACTCACACTCTCTCAAACACACACATACACACACACACTCACCCACACTCAATGGTACCCTGACATTGCTGGCCTGACCTTGACCTGAAGTGACAGACGCAGGATGGAGAATTTCTTAATGTAAACATTGCTTGCTGTGGCAGGTGGGAGATGGTTTGGAAACACACCAGGCACTTGCGGGTGGGGGTTAAAGTGTCTGGGCATTTTGACGGCTCCACTGGGACAAAAGTGATGCTACTACCAACTCTACACCCCACCACTGGTCTGTGCTTCATTACTAATGCACCACTTATGTTTTAGATAGGGATGTTTTTTTTTCGTCCCATGTAGTTTGTTGGGTGTCTTTTTAGGACTTTGAACCATGTGTAATCAACAAAACTTGTCATTTGACCAGGGTGCCAGAACTTTTGCACATGACTTCACATACAAATGATGACTAAACCCCCTGGAATGCAGGGTTACAATCATAAATTAAATTAGTGCTTTTTTCCCCACTCCATTCAGTTTACGAGCCTGTTGATAGAAATGATGTAAAGTACTGCCCTGCCTTGTCTTTGTCAATTTTCCATCCTTATTTACTTTTCCATGTGTTTCTGACTATGTGCTTTTATCATTCTTTGGGTTTCTTATCTCCTCCCTATTCCCCACCTTCTTGTTAGTGTTCTCGTCCATATATAGTTTGTTACCACTCCTGTCCCAGGTGTTTCTAGTCTTGTTTAAAACTAGCCTCTTTCTTTCAGGGTACTTTTATCTGTTTTTTTTTTGTTTGTCTTGTCTTGTTGCCACATAAGTGTTTATCATAAGTTGTCGTAGATTCCTTTTTTAGTGTTTTGTTTCAGTGTTTTATCCTAATCAGGTTTGTGGGGGGTACTGGAGTCTGTCCTAGCTTTCATGGTGCTAAAGTTGGAAAAATGCACTAGACAGGAAGCCAGTACATCACAGAGCTCACACTCACGCTTACTCACACTCGCACTTACGTGCTATCACAGTTTAGATACAGCAAGGTTCCTGTATACCTGTGGAAAAGTACGTTTAGCATCTTCAATTCACTTCAATTCACTTGACGTGCATATGGGAGGAAACCTGAGTTCCTGGCAGAAACCCACACAGACACAGGGAGAACAGACAAACTCCACATAGAAAAGACCCTGGCCGGAAACCAAACCCAGGGCCTTCTTGCAGGGTGGGGTGCTAACGAGGGTGCTAACCACCGGAGGATCAGGAGGAAACATTAAATAATTGATAAAAATAAGTAAATGAAAATAATTACCTTAATGTGTTGACATCTAACCAGCAATTGTTACTATACAGTGGCTATAGACTGATTTTTGTTGTTTATTGGTTCTGTATTACTAGTCTCAATGTGTTATTTTTTATGGCATATGCAGTCACTCAATACTATAGATACCCATCACATTCTCAGGACACAGTGTAATTTCATAAATGAGAACAATATCAATAATATGATAATATCAATAATAATATCAATAATAAAGTGATAATATGCCCACCCCTAAAGGTTCTTCTAGAGAAAAAAAGACTCTCAACGAAAATTACATCAGCATAGGCTGCCCAACAAAGATTTCCACCAACAGAACACGTTAAGGACCTTCATCCCTCTCCTGTCAGCTGGTGTGGCTGCTTGATTTATGCTGTCTCATTTGGTGCTGGAGTCTTCCTCCTGCTTCTGGCCTGTGTGTGTGTGTGTGTGTGTGCAGCCCTCCTGCATGGCCCATCATCTTCATTTAATATTAATAGTGCATCCGTCTTCCGAACAAGGCCTTGGTAATGAAGGGGCAAATTAAGAGAAGGAGGGCGATATTGATCAGAGAGTGTGTGTCTAACTCTCAGAGAAGAACGGTGTGTGACTAGCTGAGAATGAGTGTCGCTTCACACCCCGCGCCCCAAGAGACACCCTGGGAAACCCATCTACCTACTTGCTTACCAACACACATAAGTACCAGAGCTGCACGGTACCACTTCACAATGAGACCACCCTTATAAAGGATGTTATTTAGGTTGTAGACAGTTTATAAATCATTAATAAGCAGTTAGAAACTAGTTATAACAGTTGTCATACATTGAAGCAGGCTCACTATTTTTCAAGATCTGGTGTTGTAATGGTAGCCTACAGAAGCAAAAAACAGCTAATCAAAAAAAAAAAAAAATGAAGCTAAAAATATGTCCAAATGACCCTCACATTCAGAGAGTCAAACCTCTCTGTGCTAATGGATGTAGTTTTTAAGGCTAAGAGTGTGAAATGTGCAAGAAGATCACTTGGCCTTTGACACTTGCTTCGATAAACACGTACAAAATGAAGCTTGGTTCGTGGGGCATTGCCCCTCTGACACCAGGCCTGGTCTAAACTGAGTTGCTAGTTGCTAAATGCTGTTTTAAAGAAAGAGGCTAAATGAACTGAAGCAGTGATGTGCACCTTGGATAGCAGGATTCTGGCCAGTACAGTAGCTAATTTAGCTGCAGATAGCATCTAATCTAGTTCATCTTTAACTGGATTAGCTATTATACAAGCTAACTAGCATACTTGCTATATAAACAGACTAACCAACTGTTTCCAGCTGTTTTGCTCCTTAAAAGATTGTGTGTACTGCATGTAGGACTTTGTTATAAAGACTAAAGCCTTTTTTGCAGGGTTTATTGTTTGGAGCTGTGTTGGAACTGCCCGGTGTGTAGTAGGGTTTAGTTTTGCACGATGTTGGGCCTGCAGCTAATAATGTCTCTGGTGTGCTCTGAAGTCTGAACTTCCTCTCTTTCTCTCTCTCTCTCTGTCTCTCTCTCTCTATCTCACGCAAACACACACACACACACACACACACACACACACACACGCACACACACTTCCAAACACATTAAAAAAGTTAAACACTGTCCTGTTGTTATTTAAATGTTTTGAAAGGGACTTTTTAACATGCTCATATGAGAGCAGGATGTCACCGAAATGTAATGCAGCGTCTCTGTTTAGACGAGGAATACAAAAGCTCAATATTTAGCAACAAGTAACTGAAAAATAAGCAATCGCACTAAGTGTTGTTTAGTCAAATAGAGGCATACACAAAAATGGCCTTGTTTGCAATGTTTCCTTCCCCCCCTCACCCCCCACCCAACCACCAATTAAATATGTCCATTCTGAAATTCTTCTCCTAAACGCTGTGTGTGGTCCAGCTTCCCTGTGGCTGGCCACGGTGGCCACTTTTGTTGTTTTTCGCCTTCATTTTTCAACATGGGCCAGTGTTGCTTATAATAAAACCGGATTATGGAAACATTTAGGGGGCCTGACAGGCAATGACAAATTCAAATATCAACACAGAGATATGACAAAAAGGGCATCCAAAGCTGCCTGCCACCGCTCACATAAACTATATGAACAAATGGAGGCCGAGCTGGCGCTACTGGCTCCGTCTGCTCTAACTCGCCGGCCACCGCGAATGAATTCATACCAACGTCAAAACAAAGATTAGCGCGCCATCGATGACAGTTGATTTGACATGTTGTCAATTTAAGGCCTGGTTGCGGAATGTAGTCATGGTGTTTTAGAATTAAACTCCACGCAAAATTAAACACATGCTGTCAGCTAACGTTACCCCATCTCATAGCGCTGGTGAAGCCACACATCACTGTTGAGTTAAAGAGCCTTTTAAGCACTTGTGGGCAGTCGACACAATGACATCAGATAGAAATCACACTGATTTGACCATGACTTCGAGCCTCATCACCTTTAAAGGAGTTTTTCATTCTTTCGATTACTGCCTTATCATACAAACCGCTGTGACAGTTTTGAAAGACAGTTTGCAAAATGGAAGTTCCCACTTTGCATTAAGTGCCCCTAACAAACTGTTTTTTACACTCACAATGTCACTCCAGGGCCCCTAGACACAGCTGCTTCTGGATGAAATTCGATTCTGGCCTCTTGAGATGAGATTAGCACTCTTTTTTATGCCCACTAAGTTCATTGTCCCACAGTTTTCAAAAGATCTTTTTGCATAGGAATGAATAGAAGAATGAGGCCCCTCTTATGCACATTAGCAACCACCTGGGACACCATAACAGCCACTCAGTAACACCAAGTGCAACCAGCGGGTTCATTTTAGAGATTTGATAGTAACCGCCTAGCACCACACTAGCAATCATTTGGGTTCCAATAATAATCACCTAATAACACCTTAGCAATCTCAAGACTCATGATAGCAACCCTACAGCAAAGCACAAGTAACCGCCAGTGATGTCAATGCAACCACCTGGCCCAAAACTAACCTCGTAGTAACACCCTAACAACCACCAGTATCACTATAGCAATCGTATAGCAAAACGCTAGCAGCCACCACTGATGTCAGTGCAACGGCCTGGCACACCATAACAACCGCAACCTGCCTGAGATACTACAGCACCATTCAGCATGCTAGCAAGCACTGGAAACAACTCAGGTGTCATGGGAATCACCTGTCAGCAAATTAGCAAACATCCAGGATGCAATAACAACTACCTAGTAACACTTTAGCAACCACCAGGATGACTAAAGCAACCATATAGCAAAGCACAAGCAAACACTTGCCACAAACAATAACAGCCACCTATTAACACCTTCCAACCACTAGGATAATAATAATATTAATAATAATACCTTTTTTTTTTTAAAAGCGCCTTTCAAAACACAAGGACACTAAAATAATAAAAGAACAAAAAAAATAATACAATAATAATAATAATGATAATAATACAATAATAATCACAAGATCTCCAAGGGCTACAGGTTAGAAAAGAAAGAAACAAGAAAACAAGGCAGGATAACTAAACCAACCATATAGCAACACGCTAGCTACCGCCAGAGATGTACAAGCGATCAACAAAATGTCAGTGTAACCATCTGGCATACCATAGCAACCCACAAGCAGCTGTTGAGATATTACCAGAGATGCCACAGTATCCACCAGGCAGCTCCCTAGCAACCACCTGGAATACCGTAGACCTCAAGCAAGCACATGGAACAGCAGAGCATCCGTGTAAGCCTTTTTCTTTATATTTAGCCGGACCACTGGGACAGGAAAACTCCTTAAGCGGCCCACCGTTAAGAAACTATTGACATCATTTGCTTTTTAAAGGTTATTATTAATCCGCTAAGCTTCATTCCTCTCCACTGAGCTAAGACTAGCATAAGCATGAGCACTTTGTTTCTCGATTGTAATCCCTAATGTTTAAAGTGGATGTCTAATAGGCCACGTCATATGAGAAAAAGAAACCCTTGAACATTTGCTGCTCAGTGTCACGAACTGGATTGATGCAGCAGCAGCACATATTGCATGAAATGCGCCAAATATGGCTAGAATGGCTGTATGCCATATGAGCTCTCTCTCTCTCCATCTCTCTCTCAATGATTCTCTCTCTCTCTCTCTCTCTCTCTCTCTCACCGAGGAGGGTCATCAATGCGTCTTCCCCTGAGACGGACGCCGGGAGAGAGTATCAGCGTTGTGGGTGCTAATCACGTCAAGCGGTTTAGGCTTTCATAAACAAAGAGGCCAAAAATTAGGCCACTCAAACAATCTGGTAATTCAGTAGCGCGCCAGAGCTGCCACTATTTATTCGTGGCGGATTATGAATGAGTGTGCAAAGCCGTTGCCCTCTTAATGAGGAGCCTGTGATAGTACAGCTGCTCACAATTAAAAAGGACTTCCCTGGGCCGTCCTGGGCCCGGCCCTGCGTAAATAAACGGCAGGTTTTGGAGGAGGTGGAGGGCGCAGGGAGCGCTGCAATAACAAGGTCTGATTCAGCCATCTGGAAGAGAGAGAGAGAGAGGGGGGGAGAGAGAGAGAGAGAGAGAGAGAGAGAGAGAGAGAGAGAGAGAGAGAGAAAGAGAGAGTTATCTTCCTGCTCCGACCTGCTGCTTAACAAATGATTGTGCTCTAAGGGTCTTGTTCAACCGGAACTGTCCTCAGAGACACACACACACACACACACACACACACACACACACACACACTTACACAAAGACTAGTGTCTTGCCGTTGGCCAAATAGCCATGACATCAGCCGTCCAGGCAGTAGAAAAATAAAGGTATTGATGATTGCCAAAACCTCCAAGAAGAGTGATCACATACTTTCACTGGAGAAAAAGCAAGCTTGCAAAAGTCAAAGACTGAAACACAATGGTAAAGGAACAAACACACACCATATTTCAAAAATAAAGAAAAATATCCTGCTTACACTTGGGGTTTAAAAGATAAACGGACAAAAAAAACCCCAAAAGAATAGACAGACAGACTGACGGATGGATAGACAGATATACAGACAGACAGATAGACCGTCAAACATACTGACAAATAAAAAACGAAACGTGGAAATAAAATTACTTTAAATAAAATCTCATTACATGTGTATGCATGTGTGTATGTAAGGCATAAGTTCAGAATGCATTCCTTTCTCCTCCAAAGAAAGTTACAGAAGAAAGAAGAAACAAGATCAAATGTTTTGTTTTTTATTAAATACACCAGAAACATCAATGCCATACAAGTAATTTACCTATTTTCACTATTATTTGTGTTTAACAGCGTTTTTAGCACAATTTACTTTATAACATGATGTATTTGGGAATTAAATATAGCTGATATTAGAAAATAATCATGATAAATCAAATAAAATGTGTTTATCATAGTTCTGATAGTATTTTAGTTCCATGAAAGCAGCCTCACTTATAAATATGGACTCAGATATGATATTTGACTTTTGACTCTGACTCTTGTTCTGGTCTGGACTACCCATCTTAAGCACGGTGATCTTCTGAGCAGCTGCTTCTTCCTGAGAGTAATCGATCTCCCTGAATACATAGTTTTGTAACCTTGACTTTCTAGATAAAGTTGCACTTGTCAGTGGTAAAGGTCATCCTCAGATGTTAATTAACCTGGAGGGAAATTAACCAACCAGGGGTTTAAGAGTGACATTTGCAAAAGGCCTTAATCTTAAAACCCTATCCATGTTGTTTTTTTTTTCTCTTTCTCTCTTCTTCTTCTTAAGGTTGGTGACCGCATATCTGCCTTTGACCTGTTTCAGTCCTCATGCTTCTAATAAATTCAAGGCACCGGGGCAGTTCAAAAGTGTGTGTTTGCTGTCGAGTGTGTGCGATGACTCCGGCCAACTGTCTAATGGTGTAATTAGTGGCTGCTGGTGATGAGATACCTGGACCATTGCTGCCTCCTGCTGAAGAGAGAGCATTCAGGGGAGATCTTCAGGAAATTCTAGGAAAAAAACAGCCTAAAATCCAGACTTTGACTCTAATTTACCTCATTAATAACGATATTAACTGTTTTACCTGGAAGATGCTTCAAAACATCCACATTTATAGACAACAACAAGTCATACAGCGTCAGAAATCACATAACTGACCACATTTGTGAGGGTACGTAAAAACAAATATTCTAATTTTGGAGAAATTTTTGTTAAAATGTCATATTCACACAAAGTGCTGGTGATAGGAACCAGACATCCGAAGAGTTCAGTGTAACCAGTAAGTCATATAATGTCAGAAACCACAAGTGAGTCTATCTGAGTGCATACAAAGACAAAAAATGTGTTGTATAATTTATCATTTTTGTATCATTCAAACATTAAATTGTACACAAAGTGGTGGTGAGAGGAACCAGACGTCCGAAGAGTTCAGCACAACAGCAAGTCATACAGTTGTATAATTTATAATTTTGTATCAATTGTAGTAATACATGTATAATGATGTAGAATTTTTGAATAATTTATGTTAAAATGTCATATTCACAGTGGTGGTGATGGGAACCAGATGTCTGAAGAGTTCAGTGCAACCCCTAGCGTGTATATGTGTGTAAATATTCCGGATTTCGGAATTCTAAGGAAATGTGACGTCAAGGATAGAAGCCCTCACCAGTTTATGTTTCTTTTTTTTCTTGTCCTCCTTTTGCAACTTAATTCTGAATTCTCCTCCACAGACTGCTAAGCCCTGCCTCTCTCTCTTCCTCTCTCCATATCTCCCTCTCTCCCTCCCTTCATCTCTCTATCTCTTCCTCCCTCTCTCGCTCTGTTCGGATTCCTCATGCTGTGAATCTTAGCCTGTCATTAGCGGTTTTGCCCTCGACATGGAGAGGGAGGAGATATCAGCCATCAGAAGCCAATTCCCGCACACACACACACACACACACACACACACACACACACACACACACACACACACACACATGCTTCCTGGTTCCTGTGTGACCCCACTACAGCCATCTGGTGCACACTGGGGACTGCCACTGTCATCTGCTGATAATTAGTGTCACCTGCACACTATGGCCGACGATAAACACTCGGCCGTTAGCATCGACTGTGTGAGAGAATGTGTGTGTGTGTGTGTGTGTGTGTGTGTGTGCGTGTGTGTGTGTGTGTGCATGTGAGAGAGAGAGAGAGAGAGAGAGAGAGAGAGAGAGAAAGAGCTGTTTAGAGCAAAGGCCCCCTGTCTTGGCGAGTAATGCAGGGGCTGGTACAGTCAGGAAGGGTCATAATTAAGCTCCTCATCACACACTTTACCCCACATGCAACACGTGAGAGGCTCTGAAAGGTGTGTGTGTGTGTGTGTGTGTGTGCATATTTGAACATTTACAGTCCAAAAACTACCCTGAATTTGTAAAGTGCTTTATACAAAAGTGTCGTGTTTAATTATGTCATGTTTTATGCATCTACATAAATAAAAACTATGTATAACTATGTATAAAACTACTATTTTCTGCCTGTCTAACTGTCTTGTCTTTGTCTTATATTGAGTAGATACAAGGTGATACAAGGTGTCTAGATAAAGGAGTTTCAGCCACTCAGCATTCAGCACCACCAGTATACTGATCACTGCCTGATCATCTGGAATCATCTGCTCCTGTTTCTTCACTGGTTCAGGATTTACGTTAAATGGTATTTGTTCTGCTTGAATGATTCATACGTAGGTCACTGTGTGGCTCAACAAACAAAAACATTCCTCTGAAACTGGTCAGGTTCAGGGACTGGACTGAAAATGGGAGTCTTTGAAAGTCCTTCAGGAAGCCTGGAGAACTGTTCCTCAAGATTACATTAAAATACAAGAAAGTCTGGATCATTGGAAGCAATACTTTTGCACTGTCCTGTACAACCCATATAGGACATAATATTATTTTTACAATCAGCTACCTTTTGACCATCTATCCATTGCCACAGTGAGTTGCAGACACAGATGACATTCAGCCAGATAATGTCCATATGACAAAGCCTCATATGAGGAAACGAGGCTCTTGTGTATCCTGCTGACTCAGCACACTTCTATGACTCAGTTTGTTTGTGAATTTGTAATGGGAGCAGAGATGTGAGCTTTCTTGGCGCGACTGCTAGGCCACATTAGGGCATTTTTGCGGCCTTGCATTCTGAGAGACAGCGCCTGCCCTCTCAACCTTCCTTTCCCCATTATCCAAAGTTTGTCTGTCTTTGAATACACAAGAAAAAAAAAGAATATTCCCCATCCTCTTAAAGCGAGAGTTTGGCCCAGATCATATTTACACTAACCCCAAAATGCAGTTAGTCGATAAGGACTGGTGTCTGAAATTGCTTCTTTAGTTTTAGAGTGGAGCAACGATGCTAATGTAGCTAACAAGTAATGTAATTTACTCACAACAGTTAGCATTTATTCCTTGTCTCAAATAGTGGTGAGTTATTAAGTAACCAATTTTATATTATGAGGTTTCTGACACTCTGTTAGCTACAATACTGGACAGTAGCATTTGTAGAATTTTGTCTGTATTTATAAATAACAGAATGTTATTGACAAAGGCATCATTTACGCTGGGGACACTGGGGACCAATTTTGTTGAGACCCAATTCGTAGCCATCTATTTTTGAAAAACTTCAATTTTAGTATAAGGGCAGCCTTGAACAGCTGGGCAAAGGCTAGAAGCAGCTGATCAGGACCCCATGGCCTTAATGTTTGTGGTAAAATCTACATAGCTTTGCTATTGTGCAAATGAAGCAAAGAATGTTTTAGCAGTGGATGGATTACTATAACCTGCCACTGTATTTAGAGCATGTTTACAGGGATAAACCTTCTTATTCAAGGTTTGCAACAAAGAAATTGTAAAAATTGTAAGCCTTCCCTCTTCCCCTGGTCGACACATATGATTGATGCCACCAACTATGAGTAGTTACCAGCGGACTTCAGATCAAACTGTAATCATTGCTGAATAAAACCTTGTTTCTGCTTTTTGGTTGTTCTTATTTTTTCAAAATTTCTGCAAAATTAAATAGATAGAATGTTGAGGTAGATTGTGGTAGTGAATGGAACGAGACATCTTTAGAGTTTAACGCGCCTCATGGAAAGTTATTATATGAAGCGGTTATGATTGTATTGTCTGTTGCCAAAAAACCTTTGAGGATTATGCAGAATTTAGGGACAAACTGGTGGAACTGTCCTTCAAGAACTATTCTTCCTTCTCATGAAAAGACTTTGAGTTTTAGTCATCGGGGTATGGAGCTGCACTTGGGCCCACACATGAACCTTCACAGTTTAAAGTGTGATCAGAATTCCCAGAATGATCTACAAGGTTGAAGGGGTTAAAAGTTATGTTATGCATCGAGAGCTTGTGAAATCCATCTCCGTTACAATGCAGCGCAAGCATTTACTCAGCCACCCTCTTCTGCTCGCCGTTGCGCCACACGGTCTTCGCTCCCCTCCTGTGTTTACATGCGCAAATCACTGACCTTTGAGTGCACAGGAAACCCCTTCAGGCCTCATACACACACCGCATCTCCAATGATAAATACTTCCCCTCAAATATTTATAACGCCATCGGGAAGCAACAGGAAATTATTAGTTTAAATTAGGGCCATCAAAAGTCAAGTGGCCACCACTCCGATAGCAGTCTTTTTTTTTTCTGGACTTTCTGAAGGGCTGGAAAATTCCTTAGGACGTCGACGTACGGCGAGATCAAAAGTGCAGCCTGTCCACAATGTGCGGAACAGAGGAAGAATGCACGGACTGGTTGTAATAACGATAAAACCCTCTCGGTTCCTGAACTGGCCGCTCCCTTTCTTTTCCCACAGGTCGTGGCCTCCAAGCTAATCTCAGCATTTTTTTTTGTTTGTTTTTCGCAATCTAGAGACTTAAAGCCCCTTCTGACCCCTAAACACTCTCTGATTTGTGTTATGAACAGTCCTTTATAATTGGCATTCGAAAGAGTAGCTCAAGGCAAGTAAAATTTACTAATGGCAAGACTGAACCAACAGAGATTTATGTATGTATGTATGTATGTATATTTATTTGTTTGTTTTTGTTTGTTTTTTTTTAACACATTATCACTGTTGTTTATGAAAATCACTCTGACAGTAAAACTTATGCAAAATGTGTGTTTTATTTATTTGTTTATTTACTTACTTATTTACTTACTTACTTGGTGCTGTTTAGTTTTTACCAACTGCTTATGACCATATTGTGCTCATCACTCCAAAAGTAAAACTTATCCTGCGTTTGTGTTCTAGGCTATTAGGTTTTTATCTTATTTATTTATTTATTTATCTATTTATTTATGTTCCTGAGTTCGATGAGGCCTTTTTGCTTTTGCTGCACATTTCCAGGGCGCAACATGATATTAGTGTTGTGTATCACTGTGTTCTGTTTTTGTTCGTTTTCTGTTGTTTTACAGACTTTTTGTTGTGATATTTTGGCAATAAACTGTTATGATCCTCACTGATCATTTTCCAAAATCTTCTCAATACGCAGAACCAATCAGATTGTGCCATCAGAACTGTTGCATAAGATCATCACTTAGTTACAAAAAACAATTCATGAAAAATGTAACTGATTGATTTTTTCTTTTTTTCCTCTTTTCAGGTATTTTCTGTGGACCTTGTGACCTCAAAGCTGTTTTCAGTGTAGTTCACTCATCCCCAAAGTACAGTTTACATAGCTAAACATACACATTTCATGCCCTGTACTGCTGAGTTTATTCAGGATCTTCTACACTACTGTGCAAAAGCCCTAGGCACCTATTCAAATTGTTTAACGCCATTTTTCTCAGCGTGTAATAAAGTGTCTTTCTTCTAAGCATGTTAGAACCAATGCATATAAACAAGAACGCAGTGAAAAGTATCATTTGTTTTGTTTGTGAAAAAGTAGTTGATATTGTGTGAGCTGGCGAGGAGAACACAGGTTCGGTTCCAGATTCCTCCTCGGTTCCTCCAGCCGTTGTTTGGGTTTCATTTAATGAAGGACTGGTTGAGTCAGACCAGGTTTCTGATGGAAACTACAAGTAATACTGGGCTCCCACAAGGAACACATCAATGTACTGTATAGAAAGTTACTATTTACTGTGTAATGTTATTTGTATATATTCTTTTTAGTTTTGTAGTACATTTAGTAATATTAATGTGAAAGAAAACACTCACTGCTCATGTCAAGAGTGTTTAAATATTATTTTTGCAAGCCTCAAATATTGTGTGGCTTTCTTGGCATTTTCATAAAAAGAAAAAGAAAAAGGTTAACAAAGATATTTCAAGACTGCAACTGCACCATCCTTCATGTAGTGCCCACGACCCAAGACCCCCTCGTTGACTATCGGGGTCAGTGCGGAATTAGGAGAGACTGGAGGTATTATATTAATGTATTTTTCTTGTAATTTGGGGGGCGCTGGGGGGAAAATGGCCTGATTGGAGGTCCCTAAACTGTCCCCAGTGGCCCTGGAGCAGCTGATAATTGTGCGCTGGATAGATGTGTATATCAAATAGTTTACAAAATGAAGCCAGCTGTGTTTCCCCTGCATAGTGCGCCTTCCTGACACGCATCATTAAACCTTATTAGCTACTTCCTTTTACAGAGGAGCCTCGCCCCTATCTCCCAACCCCTCATATTAACATTTTCTGTCCTTTCAACTGGAAATCATTGGCTTTATTGTAGAGTGTCAACTGGCTGTAGTTTTCTGATGGGTGCTAATTGGTACTTCGGAGTATAATCACGTTGAAAGATGCTGCTGCGTTCTTTCTCGCTCAGCTGAGACAGAAGCGCGTCGTCTCCTGTTCTTTCCCTCCTCTCTCTCCCCTCGTCATCGGCTACAGGTCTCTTCGTTCGCTAGTCGGAGTCCGTTAGTCTAGTGAAGCTCCAAACGAGGACTGATTAGACCATGTTGTTGAAAGCTAGCGTGTGCAGGAGCAGTTAGACAAGCTGTCAGACCAAGAGCATTTTCAGACCAAGAGCATTTTCGTGTATTTAGCTCCTTATGGGAACCACATGATTGCGTGAGGGGACATGCTCATTATTTATTTATTTATTAATTTTTACAAAAATATATAGCTTTCATTGCAAAGGCCAACAATTTTGTGTGTTTATGCATGTATAAGGCCTCCTGTGGGGACCAAATGTCCGCAGTATTAGTATGGACAATCACAGGTTATACATGAATATGTGCATGTATTAGGCCCCTTGTGGAAACCAAATGTCCCCAGTATGATGGACAACAAGAGATGCTGAGGGGGCATTACACTACTCTTTCTGCAGACTTTCCTGCAAAGCTACACATTTAGCTCTTGGTAGGGACCTCATGTCCCGAGTGCAATGGAAATTGTGTGACTGTGTGAGAGGAAATGTTTTTTTTATTCTTATTTTGACCAAAAATGTAGCTTTCATTATACAGGCAATCAATATTTGTGTGTGTGCATGTATTAGGCCCCTTTTGCTCCAGAATTTACTACAAAGCCACATATTTAGCACATTTAGCACTTTGTGGGGACCTATTGTCCCCAGTATGATGGGCATCAAGTGATGTTGGGGGACATTTTACTGCTCTTACTGCAGAATTTACCAATACCCCCCCCCCCATTTAGCACATTTAGCACTTTGTGGGGGCCAAATGTCCCCAGTGTGATGGCAAGTGTGTGATTGTGTAAGGGAGGGGAAAAGTTTTTCATGTAGTTTTCATTTTAAATCCAACAATATTTGTGTTGGCATGTATTAGGCCCCTTGTGGGGACCAAATGTCCCCAGTATGATTGACAGCAAGAGATGCTGAGGAGACATTTTCCTGCTTTTACTGCTGATTTTACTACAAAGTTACATATTTAGAATGTTTAGCACTCTGTGGGGACTTAAAGTCCCCAGAATGATGAAAAACATGAAAATGTGTGACACTGTGGGAACTTCTGTCTGGATACCATGTGAAACAAAACTCTTTTTTTAACATGATCTTATTTATAGTATTTAGGCTGCAGAAGTTGAGGTTAGGACTGGGTCAGGAGCCGCATTTTGCTGCAGTCATATGGAAGGCGATGGAAATATCCCACAAAGATGAAATATAAAAATATAAAATGATCTGCACGCTCAAAAAAGGGCACCATCAATGTAAACTGTAGTGCAAAGAGTGTAAATGTGTATGACATGATCTTTAAGGTTAAATGATGCAAAAGGTGCATTGCATTCACTTACTCACAGGAAAAGAGTAAGTTTTCAACTTTTAAAGGAGAAACATAAAAACAGGGCAAGGTAGATGAAATAAATGCAGCTTAAAAATGAAAATGAATTATGAACCAAATTGCTAATTATGTTCTAAAATCTAAAGGTACTGATAACATACGTTGGTGTCCTGAGAGGTGCAGGTCCTGAGACAGAGACAGAAAGTGAGAGACAGAAAGTGTGTGTGGTGTGTGTGTGTGTGTGCTTGTGTGTATGTGTGTGTGTGTGTGTATGTGTGTGTGTGTGTGTATGGTGTGAGTGTGTGTGTGGTGTGTGTGTTTGTGTGTGTGCGTGCGTGTGGTGTGTGTGGTGTGTGCGCGTGCGCGTGTGTGTGTATACGGCGTGTGTGTGTGTGTACGGTGTGTGTGTGTGTGTGTTTGTGGTGTGTCTGTGTGTGTGTATGTGCGCATGGAGACCAAATGTCCTCAGGAGGATAGAAAACTTTTTGTTTTGGGGACATTCAGTGATACAGTTTACCCAATGAGAGCAGAGGTCATTTACATATACAGCAGCCTTAAAGGCACAGTAACAGTTATAGTCCGTCTAATTCTAATGGACTGGTTGGAAAAGGGTCCTCTAAGAGTAAATAAGGAATTTTATAAATCCATAAAAACCTTAAAAACTAAATTTTTGGAAAATGTAAAATGCACAAAAAAGAACAGGAGATATTTTTTCCGTTTCTTTTAATGATCAGCTGAGTTCCAGCACATTTGCATTTGTTGCTTTTGTAGCCTTTTCATACGTATTTCAATTTCCTGCTCCGGTCACTGCTGTGTGTTAGGACAGATTACAGGTTGCGATAGTTTTATTAGGACCTCGAGTTAGAAGTTAGGATAAACTTCACACAAATTTCGACAGTGCAAAAGTCTTGAACCACCCCTCATTTCTTCATATTTTGCTTCCAAAGAGCCTGACTTTCTGATATTTTTAATTACGTTCACATTTAGCAGACGCTCTTATCCATAGTTATTAATGATGTTCTCCATTTTCTTTTCACTGAGGAACTGTTCTCCAGGCTTCCTGAAGGACTTTCAACGTTCTCTCATTTTTAGAGGAATGTTTTTTGTTTGTTAAGCCACACCGTGACCCACATATGAATCATTCAAGCGTATCAAAGCACATCTAACTTAAGGCCTGAACCAGTGAAGAAACAGGAGCAGATGATTCCAGATGATCAGGCGGTGATCAGTATACTGGTGGTGCTGAATGCTGAGTGGGTGGAACACCCTTATCTAGACACCTTGTATGGTTTAGGAACTTTGCAGTCTGTCACAGTAAAACATTTGTTCCCATTTCTTTTATTTAACCTACTAAATATACAGAAGAGAAGACAGTGTGACAGGCATAAAATTGTAATTCTGCACAAGCAGGGTGATTCAAAGCAGAACATAAAGAAATGAGTGGCAGCTCAAGCCTGTATCTACTGAAGACTCACCTAACCAGACATTTAAGCACTGAAAGTCACTGCATCCCTGAAATATTGCTGGACTAAAAGAACAAACTTTCATGATGCAAATCACAGTTACTGAGGCAATCAATCCATTTACCTGGGTGGTCCTTGTAAGTGCGTGTGTGGATGATGGAGGGGGGCGAACTTCTCAGGATTAATAGCTTCCTATGCAAAAGTGGAAAATAGCAGAGCAATTCAAATGTCTAATAGTCTCACTGACTCTATCTCAGTCCGAAAAGACAAGTCAGTACAGGGGTTTATCAGAAACATGCTGCTTTTTTCTGATGATGAGTAAATCGGCAGGATAATTCATGAGTTGGCCTCTGCTGGCGGAGATAAAAGCATCTGTTTTTTATCCGCTTGCTCACTCGACACTTGTGTGGTGCCGTGGTGGCAGAGGAAGTGTGCGGAAGTCGCACAGCAGTTAAATGCTGCCCCCCCACATCGTTACATGACCGTGTTTTCCAGATACAAATGTGATGCAAAGCTACACTCCTTAGCCTCAAGCTAACACTCCACGCTGAAATGACATTGTAAGTCTTCTATTATACCTTAGCACCGTTATATAACACCATGAGCTCCTCAATCCTCTGCTACCTCTGCTGGAGCGGCTTCACTACTGTTTAAACCCTGTCTGAATTCATGCAGAAATGTTGGAAAATTGGTGAAATTCCTTGTATTATCCTTTACTTGGTGTCCAGTAGTAAGTAGCCAGGTGCAGTGCTGGTGACCAATTTTTTCACTCATTTTATTCGTTCAATGCAGCATCTAAACTTAAATACATTTTATACAACTTACACTACCAGTCAAAAAGTTTTGTACACACTGAGAGTTTCTACATTTGCGTGTTATTCACTTAATATTTATTAAAATACACTTAATATTCTTTGCTAACAAATAAATTGTTCACGATTTGAGTCTTTAACAGCCAGACAATGTCATATTTTTATTTATCAACACTGATGTACAAAAAGCCAAATATAATTAAAGTCATAATGTAAATCCCCCGACCAGTGTTAGATTTTGAAGGAGCTATTAAGTGATGAAATAGTTAACGAATGCATTTAAAGTTAAAGGACAGTCTATAATTTGACTCTGCATCACCACACAACCAGTTAATAGGATGTCAGACAAGCACTGTGACAGATTCTTTCATCTGAAAAAGAAAACCTGTTTTATTTGCAGGGAATATGGCACTTTTAATTCGTTTAAATGTATAGTTTGAGGGAATAACTTAATAAAAAATAGCATATGTATATGTGAAAACTCTTTTAAATCAAGAGTTTGGCCAAATTTACACAAATTGTCTTGTCTGATTCATTGCAGTAGGGAGGGAAAACTGTGATTTTTGGGTGTAAAATTGCTTGAGCGGTTAAATAAAAAAGCCTATTTTCGTGCTGTCCGTTCAATAGATACGGATTTATTACACAGCAGAAGCTTGGTGCTGAGATATTTTTGCCTTGTTTCATAGAGGAACCCCATATGCCCTTGAAGCTTGCTGAGTGTGGTTTGTAAATGAGCTCAGCCCCCCCTATAACAGACCCTTGGTATTTCTCGGGGCGCCTCTGTGATCAATTAAAGAGAGACAATAATAAATGTATACATTTAGACCAATTTCAGGCCGTGTGACAAATGATTTTACCCTTGAGCTATTGACATTGTCTGGGAAAAAGCCCCTTGCGTCCCTGTTGTGCATTCTGCCTGCGATCTCCAGGCTTTGCTTTCATCACTTTACATAGGCTGTGGGCTTTTGAAATATGCTCTTTGTTTAATGTCACACACATGCACATACACACACACACACACACACACACACACACACACACACACACACACACATACACAATAACACACGCACACAAAGAGCAGACGTACGGTTTATAAATGATTAACATTCTTACATATGTTGAATTTGAGCCAACTGTGATTTTGCTGCTATTTGGAGGTGAATGTATATCATGTGCTGTCTTTGATAGATTGACTTACTGTAGCTGCTGTTTTCATATGAGGCAAAATGAACTGGGCGGAATACTTAGCCTGGAACTACGGGCAAGAAGAGCTGAGTGTGCTATACAGGTGCTCTTCTGAGTGTGTGTGTGTGTGTGTGTGTTTGTGTGTGTGTGTGCATGTATTTACCTCTTTCATGGGTGACAGGAATGCTGGAAAATGTGTCAAAGTGAGGACATTTTGCTGGTCCCCACAAAATGTTGTGCTTTTTTCACCACAAATTCGGTGGCGCTTTTTTAGGTAAAACTAAAAGCAGAAAGATTGCTTTTTGGTAACTGAGGTTAAGGTCAGGGACAGGTTTAGGTGCAGGTGTTGTATTACTAAGAAAGAGTATCACACTGTCGGCGGAAGCTCCTCACAAATGTAATAATACCAACCAGTGTGTGTGTGATGATGTTGAGCTGTATTCCACAACACAGGTTGAATGGAGGACTAAGATTTTTCATGGGCTTTCAATGAGAAGGAACGTGGACATTTTCTCAATTCGATCTACATCGGAAATCCAGCAAAACATTTACAGAATTTGATAATGCAGATGTAAACAAAGTCATCCGGAGAGGTCTAAATGACTTTATTTACATCTAAATTACTGTGGAAAAACATACCATTTCCTTTACAGTGGTTGTGAATGGAACTAGAGGTCTTGATGTCTGCAATCCAAATATAACCATTTTATGTATTATCCAAACCTACCAATTAACCTGTATGTGTCTATGAGTGTTGATATGGAATAATGATGATGGAAAAATAATGGCAAATCAGAAAAAAATTTGCTTGACTGAAAACTGCACAACATAAAGACATAATCACTGGAATCAACCAATTACACTTTGATTTACAGTGAGAGGGACCAATTGAGACAGAGAGAAATGACACTTTAGAAGTTCTGGAAGTTCTAGAGAGCTGTTTCAGTTTTTAGAAATAAAAAGCAGCAGCTGCCAGAATTCTTGACTGAAAGAGTCACTGTAAAAGTGTTACATACAAATACGTCTTCAAATAAAACATATGGTAGATCTGCACAGTGTTAGCTTAGTGCTAGCATATGTTAGCAAAATTATTGTAAGGGGTATTGTTTTTTCATATTATTTGTTAGCGTGTTTCAAACTAAAAACTTAATTTTAATCACCATGGTTACCCATCGACAGTATTTAGGCAGTAACTGACTGGGTACCAGTGTTAGCATATGTTAGCAAAAAATGGCCTTATGGGAACGGTGTTTTTTTCTGGTGTTTATTGTAACAGGCTTAGATATTTACATTCTAAACGAAAAACTTAAATGTAATTGTCATTGACAGTAATTCTAGACAGTAAGTGACTGGGCACAGACAGTAAGACTCATGTTTTCTACAAATGGACAGGACACTAAATGAACGCATTCATGCTGACCTGGCTATGGGGTCACTACGAGCAGACATGAATCCTAACAGAACTGCAAGGTGGTTGCCTTAAAAGTGCTAATCAGGTTTTTTGCGCTTCATCGATACGTTTCGACAAGCAGCGTCCATCACAGCGGCAGAAGCAAACCAAGAATGTCCGTAATTACATTAAGACCCTCCCAACCCACCCCCTTTATTGTTAGACAAGAAAAGCAATATGGTATAATTAGGTTTGATTGGGGGGGAGCATGTTTCCGTTGCGATGTGGAGATGAATGATGTTTCCATAGCGACTCACATCTGGTTGGCTCCTCACATGGCCATGTGTTTTGGTACAAAGGCAGCAGACCAAGGCACCAACGTCTCGGAAGCGGGCAAGCTGGGGTCACTGGCTGTCGTCTTGGAAATCTCCCTTACTTTTATTTTAAACAAAGTTCACACAATGATACCATTTTCCGGACTCTTTTTATCCTTTAGGCTTAAACTGACTGTTTCTGTTGCTGTTCCTTTAAGCCGGATATATTCAAATGATCCCTGTTCTGATTGGCCGTCCTGCATTATGTGCCATTCAAAAGCAGCCCAGGCAAAAACCCTCCCTATGAGCTCAATATAAATGGGTGGAGCCAAAAAGTTGTAGGCCGAATAGGTGCATGTGTGGATATATGTAAATGCATTGGGTTTTATGACATCACAGACCAAAGCAGTCTGTTTTTCACAGCTTAGTTTCCATATAATGTGGACTGGAGAGTGAATGGTACCCTTTTTTATTTTAAAAGTGCGGAAATGTAATTTTTAACGATGTGGGCCCTTTAATGAAAATGCTAAGGTTGGAATTTGTTTGTGTATTTACTTTTAACTGCACATGTGCTAATCATGAACAGCTGAGAGCTGATCAGAGCTAATGATTTTTACAACAAAAGCTTGTGCTGCTCGTTCCTTGCGCTGCATTTCTCGTTGCTCATGGTGAACATACTTTTGATCGGGATGTGAAATGAGGGTCATTTCAGGCTGCAGGTTTGTTCACACTGAAGGCAGAGATATGGGTCAGAAAAACTGGATCTGAGGGGGAATGAAATGTCATTCACATCCTATGACTTGCTTATTACTTGGATTTCTAGGGCCTTTTCAAACTTTCTGCATGATTAAGCAGATGTAAGCAAACTCATTCAGACTGGGTTTGATGGGAAACGCTCCATTCTAGAGAAACTGAGTCAGAAACTTGTGTAGTGGTGGTGATAGGAACCAGATGCCAGAAACATTTTACGTCTCAGAAACTTCTCTCATTCCAAGAAATGGTCACAAATACACCACCTGAGACATTGTTTTATGATAGTCGCTGTGGACTTCGAGACCCCTGCTTCCATTCACCACCACTTTTTTTCAAAATTGGTGGAATTCCCCTTTAACACTCTGTCCTTCTATACCTGGTGTCTAAATGTCAAGGAGCTGGGTTGGCCGCCACTTTAGCCTCACTGATTCATGCTAAAATTATAAGGAGTGTTTCAGCCTGGATTGAAAATGAGGCAGCCAGTTACAGCCAACATGTCCCAGCCTTAGAAGCATAGTAAGAAAAACAATTTGTTTAATTCTAAGCATGGAAAACATTTAACATGAATTATGGCACAACAAAAACACCAGAAGTAGATCACGGACAAAACAAAAAAACAGAAAACTGTAGAAAATGGGCCCTTTAAACATTCAACAAGAATATGAAGCACATAGCTGATTATTTAGCTCTTAGTTAATTTTCATAGGCATTTTATACACTGCTGTGCTGTCGGCTTATAACTCATAAATTCTTCTCTCCTCTCCATAAAATGGTCTTGACAAAGGGTCGTTTTTCAGTTGATCCCATGTATGAAGTGTTTTGGCAAAGGGCACGAATGGACTCCACCTCCACCTTACTTATCACCTCGACCCCTGTGGGGCTGAGGCTTTTGGGTTTTGGTATCGTGTGACGCGGCGTGGGGCGAGTGTGTGTGGCTCTCGGGGCTTCGTAACAGTGATCTCCGCAAACACAAAGCCCACAAATAAACCATCTGTTTCGGAGAGTAACAGGAAGTGACTCACAGCGGAAGGTATTATTTGTGGCACGGTTTGACGTGCCGCAGTCTTCAGTTTACGGCTGGGTTTTGTCCTGTTTTTGTTTTTTGCCCTCCTGTAAACTTTTTTGTCGGAGATGTACACAAAATATGGGGGCCGGCCGCTGTTTGTTTAGGCCTGCTCAAGACTGTTATTACTGCCATAATGACAAACAATAATAACAATGAATATCATCGGCAGAATTTGTCCGTCTTCGCCTAAACATGGGGAAGTTACTGAGAGAGGGCCGAGAGGCCGGGGCAGGTTGCCTGGGTTTGCTGGACGCGGCCTCAGTCGGGACAGCTGAGCAGAGCCAGCTGGGGGGTGTGTGGGGGGTTGGGGGGAGCGGGTGACAAGAGCACTTCGCAAAGCATAACTGTGGCAAAACCACCCAGAGTGGCCACTCACAACTCGCACTCCGGGCCTAAATATCCACTCTCAATTGTTATTCCTCTGATTCCCAGTTTATTGCCTTAAATTTCCAATGTAAAGGGGCAGGTTAGCCATACTTTCTCTGGACTTTAGTTCTTTTCTGAGTGATTCCGCAGTACTGATGCCATATGGATGTTATTATGTGCAGTTTTTCATGTCAAGGAAAAATTGTCCTCCAATCATTTAAAAAAAAAACTCCTGTAAATGAACAGCCAGTTTTCAACATATGATCCTGTTATCTAAACTAACGTCTCTTTACTGTAAAACAAATTCATAGCATTATACTTTGCGTTAAACAGATTTGACTACTCGTAATCCACGTTTAATGCGTGAAACTGTCAAGTGGTCCTGAAATCTGTGTGGAAACGAGGACTTTTGTACTAGTATGTAAAGCTGCTAATGTAGAGTGGTGTGGTTTTCTCTCCAGTTTAGTTGTGCCCTGTTCACCCCACTAGCTAGGACTCCCGCAGTCACACTGGGAGGTTGAAGGCAAGCATGTGCTTCCTCTGATTCACCTGAAGCTCCACCACACCTTTGGACAGCTTCAACACGCCTGGAGGAGAACCACCAGTTCTGCTGGATCAGCTAACAGACACCCACACTGGCTACCAACAGAAGGCACTGAGGGCTGTAAAGTTTTAAGCAACTTATACTTAAGTGTGATGCTTATCAAGTTTTTTTTTAAATATTTGGAGGACAAAAAAATGTGTTTCCTTGACATGAAAAATTGCAAATAATAACATCCATATGGCATCAGGACTGCGGAATCACTCAGAAAAGAACTCCGGAGAAAGTATGGCTAACCTGCCCCTTTAAATTGGAAATTTAGGGCAATAAACTGGGAATCAGAGGAATAACAAATGAGAGTGGATATTTAGGCCCGGAGTGCGGGTTGTGAGTGGCCTCTCTGGGTGGTTTTGCCACAGTTATGCTTTGCGAAGTGCTCTTGTATAATACTGTTGAAACAAACGATTTTTGTATCATTTGATATAAATAACTTCGGAAAATTAACTTTGGCATTTTTGACACTGAAACTGTGTGTGTGTGTGTGTGTGTGTGAGAGTGTGTGTGTGTGTGTGTGAGAGAGTGTGTGTGTGTGTGTGTGTGTGTGTGTGTGTGTGTGTGTGTGTCTAGTCGCATCCATCCTCCAACATCACCCTCATGCCTCCAAACAGGTGTCGCGCTAACATGATTAGCCCTTTACTGCGGAGGTCTGGTCCTTTAACTCTCTGAGGTGTGCTAATAAAGCTAAGTGCTGGAATGAAGAAAAAGCTTCCTTTAAAACCTGCACCGCTGTCCGGTGGGGCCCACCAGGCCCTTTTAAGATATTAAAGTGTCTAATGAGCGGCGTGTAGAAAAGCGTGTGGCGCAGGTAAATAAAGACAAAGCGGCTGCAGACGCGCGGATCGTGCCTTTTATTAAGGCTAGATGATAAACACCTCCTCCAGTCATATAAATGGCTTACTGGAAGAATGGGAGGAAGGTTATTCTCAATAAAACTGCCAGAGTGCCAAAGGAGCACAGCCCATACGTCTTCGGCTGGAGGTATATATCATAATGAAGGTGACTGAGAACTCGGGGTCCGCTGTCTCTATTAGCAGTAACACCGAGCTTTAGCAGGGCCCCAGTTTATCACGGGACGTCTTCTCTACATCATCTCACCATTTTCATGTCCTGTTTTACATAACGACTCTCAAACAGGTGTAATGGGGTGACCAGTGTTGGTTGACATGAAAGATTAGGAAAGCAGACACACTGAAAGCCATGCAGTATCTACTAAAGTTAGTTACATTTACATTTATGGCATTTAGCAGACGCTTTTATCTAAAGCAACTTCCACTCCCTAACTACAGGGGGCAGTCTCCCTGGAGCAACTTAGGGTTAAGGGTCTTGCTCAGGAACCCAGTGGTGGTTTGCTGAAGGTAGGATTCGAACCCATGACCTCTTAGTCTAGAATCGAGTATCCTATCCACTAGGCCGCCACCACTAGACCACCAGTCCGGATTAAAATAATTAAATAATATTATTTAATTAAATAATATTAAATAATTCTGTGCACTGGTGCCAGCCTGCCCCAAGATGTAATCCTAATTGGGGCAGGCTTGCACAAGTGCACAGAATCCTAATCCTAAAAGATGATAAAATGCCTTCAAAAAGTAGTAATTAAGTGTATAATAATGCAATAAATAATGCAAAAATATACTTTATAATTATACTTTATAATATTGATAAAGTATCAATATCCACCTCCAGACTTCTTACATTTCATTTTCAAGTTTAAAATGTATCTGAAAACTTTTAATGTCCCTGTATAAAGCCACACAAAAAAAATACGATCACTGTCGTTTCCACCACAGTGATGCCATTTCCTGGTAAAAGGTTTAAGTGGGAGTTTGCCGTAATGTTAAAATGCCATAACATTTTAAACAAGGGTAATTACAATGACATGATTAAATGTTTTAAAATATGTACTTATTATAATATTATATTATAGATAATATTATAGATAATGAATTATCTAAAATAATATATCAAATAATATTATTTGAAAAGTTATATGTCATTTCAAACAATACAACAAAACTTAAATGCCATATCAGCTGATTTTTAACCAACTTATGTATAAATGAACATCGCTTTCTTGGTGTTTTGACATGAAAAAAAATTAAAAAGCTGCAATCAGATGCCCAGACAGTAGAGGCGAGCTTAGGTCAAGATGGAAAGCCTCGTAATGTTAAGTTTTTGAGCCCATGTGCTCTACTGAACTGGATATTAACACTGTGCCAACCAGCCCCATTTCTTGAAGAGCCAGTCTTTTTGGCCTGGATTAGATTTTATGGTTTCTTAACCACAAAAATGGTTAAATCTTGAAATCCAGCCACCCCGCTGGCTAGCTGAGTTTTTCCTCCAATTCAGAAGCCAAAATGAAATTGAGTGTCTTTGGAAGATCTTGGCGGATCTTCAGCGTGTTCTTAGATGACCCATTTTTCTGAAATGAAGCTGATGATCTGAGCAGGACAGATCAGTCAGATTACACTTTGCTTAATAAGCCATTTGAACACACTTTTAATTTCTATGTCTTCGAATCATTTGCCGCAGCGGCAGCAAAATGTCAGCGCTATGATGCTAAAGCTAATGATGCATGTATAGAATGGTTGTTTCCAGCCCGTCCCATGTAAAAGAATCCCCACAAACATCTGGATCGGAGCGTCGCGCGCCATGTGGCGCTACCCGGTGACAAAAATTGAAATTAAGTTGCGGGGGCGTCAAAAAAGCCGATGTTGTGGAAGATTACGGTCTGGGGGCCGTGAGTCAGGGCTGGCTGACATTTTCGCAGCGGCGCGTCAGAATCATCAGCGAGCGCCTAATTCCAGTTATTATTCTGCTTCAACTGTTGCATGATGGGAACGGGACGGCCGCTGTCTGGCAGAGGATACCGAAACCGCACATTATGTCACAGCCCTGCACCCACTGGCTGACTGGGTGATGCATCCACACACCGAGCACCGACTGCTGGGTGAAGACTGACATACAGAGAGGATTCAACATCCAGAGCAATGATAAAGCTATCTCGGAGTTTCAGTGTTTTCATAGATTGCCCGTATATTTATTTTGACCTGCCGCTGATCATTTGCTCTTCTAAAGCACACAATTACATTCCAGTATTCTGTTCGCGCTCCACTTAACTCAACATTTACACAGTTATTGGATGTGAAAAACTGCCCTTGGACTAAACTGCATTTTTCACTTTTAGTTTACAGTATATATTTATAGTTTATTTATAAATGTGTATTCTACTCTAAAATCTGGAGCCGTGCCGTCCCATCTCACTGTATGCATGCATATGTGACGTTGATAAATCTGCAGCGTTATCATCACTAACATTGCTGATGTTTGAACAGGGTTTTTTTTAATAACAGCCATTATGAATATGAATACGAATACGATTATGAATATGAATGTGGATATGAATATGAATGTGGATATGAATATGGTGAAGCTTGACACATGAGACCATAATCAGCATATGATACCATTCATGCCAAATCCACCAGCGGTGGGAAAGTGGTGAGGAGTGGTGAAGATGGGGAACAGTTTCTTTCCAGACAGCTAAATCCAAAATGAATAACTAACCGTACAACACACACACATACACACAAACACACTGAACTGAACTGCTTCCTTTCTCTACATTCACACACACTAAACTCTGCATACACACACACACTAAACCGTCCTGCCATAAACCTAGAAAAAGTGCCCCCAACTGCCAACCTCCCTGATATTTATTTATATACTGTCATTTTTTTCACTTGCTACTTTTGCTGTCTACCTCAATCTTCGCATTTCTTTGCATTTTTGCACACTTTACAACTCTTCTGCTAGAATACAGTATGTCACAACACTGTATTCACTCATACTAGTGCTGTTAATGCTGCTGTCAACTGTATTGCATGTTGTCTTGTCTTGTAAATGACTGTACCATAATCCTAGAGGAATGTCGTTTCTTTTCAATATGTACTGTATATATGGTTGAAATGACGATAAACACCTACTTCACTTGATTTGACCTGAAGTGGTGTGAAATAAGGGCATGAAACAGGCCCTCCTGCTTGGGAAAGATGCTTAGACTGCATAATTGTACCCGTAAGGGCTCAGTTCAAATTTTATTTACATGGCGCTTGCTACAACAGGCACTTTTACAAAGCAGCTTTACAGAAATCCAGGCCCTCATCGCACGTAAACAAGCTAATAGTTTCAGAGGTAAGGAAAACCTGCCTCAGATCAAGAGGAAAATACACTGAGAAGAACACAGACTCAAAGGTGGAAACTTTGTCAGGAAAACAAGAAGACAATCTGAGAAGAACTATGATCCAGAAGGGAAAACACAGATCCAGAAGGGAAAACACCGATACAAACCAAGACTCGAAGCTGGAAACAGAAATGTAATTTCACTGCATGTCATCATAAGTTACATATGCACGTTGATATACCAATTATAAGTAAAAGGTTGTTTTTTTTAAAGTTCAGCACAGTATTAGCTTCACTTCAACATCATCAAGCTCATGTTTGACTTGGACTGAATCAAACTGAACTGAACGGAATTGAGAAGCAAGGAAAGGGATCATGAAACAGGGTCTCTTATTTAAGGAAGCTGCACAAGTAGCAAAATCCTTTGTACTTGTACACAAAAGTACAAGTGTAAAAATGTCCTCAGAGCACAAAGAAAATACATTGAAAGAGAAAACTTTTATACTTTGATATAAATGATATGGGTGATTCAGCATTTTTTCCTTAAGTGTAATATTTACTTATTGCATAGTCGCCCAAAGATGCTTTAAACACCAGGTTTGAGTCCTGATGAGTGTTGGCATCACAGAAAAGGGATGAAATGAGTGCCCTCTGGCTTTTTTTAGGGAATTATTAAGGCGTAAGCTTTAACCAAATCTTTTTAGAATTATTAAATAACATTTTATTCAATAGAATTGTGTATATATGTAAACTCATTCTGCAATGTTACTCTTATTTTGTTCAACACCTGAAAACAAAGCAGTTAAATTCTTAAAACACCCCACAGAAAATGATCCAATCCAGTTATCTAATTTCTGAAGAGCTATAGCTGAGCGAGCTCTACTGTTGATTAGGCCTTCAAACGCTGCTTCGAAGTTCTAACATCTGAGATTAACCACCAACATAATTAAACACTGAGGACTCAACCAGTCACGTATTTATCTAGAGTTTGTGCGGCCAGTTTTGTGAAGGAAGACTTCTGGACCTTGTTCTAGGCCTTCTGGAGGTTCTAGATACGTCACTATGAACGTGAGTGGTGGTCTAACCAGTGGGGTTTTGTCAGATGATGCACTGCTTTAGCTCTATGCCAGGACGCTTTATTGAAGGAGTCACTGTAGAAATTCAACACAAAATTTCAAACATATTTTAATCTGTCTGTTAAGCCTCAGGTAAAGCATGCCAGGTCTTTTTAAACCTAGATGTCTATGTTTACTCTAGTACAGCCAAAAATGTTCATATGCAAATCTGTTACCTTAATATTAAATAATACTAGAATCCAATAGGGCTGCTAGCAGAAATTAGCAGTGGCAACGTTTTGCCTTGTTTTTGACTGTATTTTGATATTTGTGGCCTGAACTAACTGTGGGCCTAGCTCTAATAGTCATGGTTCCCCACTGCAGAAAACCTAGGCATCCTGAAGCTTTTGACGCAAAATGTAGGTGCGTTGATATACAATTTACACATGCAAAGACTTGTAGCTTACAACTAAATCAATGCTCAATACATCAACAGTCATTTTACAAATATGTTCCATAACCTTTCTAATAGATTGTGTCGGGCGATACCTCTGATCTGTGAGAGGCTTTGGGCTTGTGATTGCAGGCTATGAAAGCTGCATGTCATTCGGTGCTGTTTGATGGCGTTGGGCAGCTATCGATCCATGACCAGAGCATTATTAAGATGACAATAGTCTGTCAGGGTCTCTACTGTAATGCACTAAGTAGATCCATTATAACCTGGTTACATTTCCCTCCCCTGGCGGCCCTGCTGGGTCTGGGGTGTGTGTGTAATCTTTAATGGAATCTGTGTGAAATGAAATTATGTGAGCATCAATAAGCATAGCATAATTCAAAAGGGTAAAGAGGCTTAATTTATTGGACGGGGCAGGGGTAATGGCACTGGTGTGTGTGTATGTGTGGAGTGAAGTGGGGGACTCTGGGAGAGACACACACACCTACACACTCACTGTGTGTGTGTGTGTGTGTAAAAGAAATGAATACACAAAGTTGTATGTGTGTTTTATTATATTGAGTGTGAGTGTTTTATTATAGTATTAACTGTATGAGTGTTTTATCATAATCTATACCGTGTATATAAGAAATGAATACTCAAAGGGGAAATTCAGAATTAATTCGAATTTGTATGTGAACAAATGGTTAAGATGGAAACAAACTCATTCGGCGAGGTTTGATGTAGACTCTCTATTTTTAGAAACTTACAGAGTCAGAATTGTTCTCAGTGGTGGTGAATGGAACCAGACGTCCGAAGACCGTAATGCTTCTAAAAGCTGCCTCACAGACAGTTATAATATGAAATGGTTATAAACACCTGATCATGTTTTATTGTGAGAAGGTTTTGGTCTAAAGTATACTTTTTGCCATTCATGTCGGATAGATACATGCAAACTGCTCTAAACACAATAGAAGAAGTGAAGAAGTGAGAGAAGTGAGAAAGTGAGTTATATCTCTCCTTAAAGCGGTGGTCAATGTGCTTTGCAGTAACAAAAAAACATACAACAAGTAGCAGTCATGGTGAAGGTAAGGGACCTTTCTAAAGTTCTCAGGGACAATATTATCAAGCAACACTCGAATGGCAAACCTACCAAAGTCCTTAAACGTCCCTGTCCCAGTTGCAACAAATCATCTGCAGCACACAAGATGAGCCAAGAGTGAAGCCAGCAGATGCCTGGGAACACAGAGGTGCATGTAAAAAATGTACACACAACCATTTAGACAAATCCAAACCACTCTGGAATGATGTTCTCTGGCTTATGAAAAAATAGAAC
This sequence comes from Alestes dentex, assembly GCA_037576975.1. Classification (NCBI taxonomy): domain Eukaryota; kingdom Metazoa; phylum Chordata; class Actinopteri; order Characiformes; family Alestidae; genus Alestes; species Alestes dentex. The sequence goes on along the minus strand of JBBIGA010000040.1, from coordinate 28,315,384 downwards.
TCTTTGGCACTAATTCAGCTTGAGCAATAAAGGGTTGCATGTTTGATCCCAAGAACCCCAGACTTGCAGTGAAGGATGATGGTGGGAGCATCAAGATAGGTGTCCTCTGTAAATGGCACTGGGCATTACAAATCACTGAAGGAAACTTAACTGAAAGATATACTTGGGAGATTTCAATCTCGTTGGTGAAGAAAGGAGAGTAGTATATTTCAAAAGCACAACATCACCAAACAGTCAAAATAACTCAACCCTGGTTTTTATAGAAGCTTGAGGAGTTCAGCTGGCCTTTCAATCTCCTGCAATTAGTTCCACTCGAAATTAAAGAAGGATTTTCATGCAGCAAATCCGTTAAAGGGATCTTGAGGACATGAAGATGGAGTTGAAGAAGATTTGAGGAATGGACCAGAATTGCTGCTAACAGCGCTGCTAAAAGCTAATTACATCTTACTTTACATGTCAAGAAAGTTCATCATACGTATCTGTGTGTGTATGTGTGTGTGTACAAGAAATGCATAGTTAACAGTATGACAGTGGGTGTTTGAAGGCTGAGTACGTGTGTGTGTGTGTGTGTGTGTGTGTGTGTGTGTGTGTGTGAGAGTGTATAATGGTCTGTAGGAACAGCAGGTGACTGGCACATTCTTCATGCACATGAGTGGGCAAAGAAACTTCAACCTTTTATTAGAAGACACTATAATTTAATGGGATGGGCACACATAGCCCCCCTCCCCCACACATACACACACATACACACTCTCTCACTCTCTCTGCAGTGAATCAGAGCTGAGATTACATGCCGCTGCGATCGTGACGAAGGGGTCCAAGCAAAGATGACCCACGGAGCAGGCAGAGGTTGTCATTTCACATCTTAACCTGTGGAGGAGCCTTTTTTTTGCTTTGCTTTTTTTTCTTTTTCTCTCAGGGCCGTGAGGTTAATAATCAAAAATGATGTGCTTCACTAGAGCAGATAAATTGTGTCAAACACAGCTGGGCCGGCGGAGCTGCAGCCGGCCACCGCCGAGCTAAATTGATGGTTGTTGTGCACTGGAAGACGGGCAAAAAAGCCCCTTCGCCCCGACATATGACATGAATAGACTTCTAGGTGTCTTTTTTTTTGGTGTGTGCATGTTTGTGTGTGTGTGTGTGTGAGTGTGCGTGCATGTAAGCTATCATGCTTGTGACAGCACAGATGTAAAAGGGGCTGCGTATTTCCTGGGTAGTGGAGTGTGAGTCGAAGGTGGGGAATGTGTGTGTGTGTGTGTGCGTGTGTGTGTATGTGTGTTTGTGTGTGTGTGTTACAAGCTCCCATCATTTTATACTTCATCTGAGCTCCTGTGTAAACTCAAGACAAGCGTGGAGCATCAGTCTGAGTGGCAAAGGAGCTTATCCGGCAGATATTTGAACAGTGGCTGGCACACACACACACACACACACACACACACACACACACACACACAAGCACACATGTACACACTATGAAAGAGACATTTGCCCATAATTTTATACCAAAGATTAAATACACAGCTTTAAATATATGTAATTACATTGTTATTACACAATTAGTTACATACATTTTCATTTATGTCCTAGATTCGAGCATGATGCTAAATTCAATAGCAGGAATAATTCATTTCAATTACAACAGGCTTTTGCTAGCATCCATTCTATGCATTTAATCATAGGAAAATGTCTCATTTATAGTGTGTGTGTATGTGTCGTGTATTTGTGGTGTGAAGTGTGGGTCGAAGGTGGAGAGTATGTATGTGATTACGTGAGTGTGTGTGTGTGTGTGTGTGTGTGTGTGAGCAGTGGAATGTGAAGTGTGTGTTTATCTAAATCAGAAATGAACATGAACATATATAAATCAAAATAAATATGATTCATGTGGAATCACATTGAAACAATACAATGTGAATGCATTGATTTTATATTTGCATGTTTCTCTGCCTTTTATAATATGACCTCTGCGATGGGTTCCAACACCCACCTAGGACCCTGGTTAGGATAAACAGTGCAGAAAATAGATGAATGGATGAATGGATGCAAAAATGTGTGTCAAATTGACTTATATTTGGCATGTTGAGTAGATTAAGTTAAAGAAAAGGGAACAAATGTTTTACTTTGACAGGCTGCAAAGTGCCTAAAGATACAAGGCGCCTAGATAAAGGAGTTTCAACCACTCAGCATTCAGCACCACCAGTATACTGATCACCGCCTGAACATCTGGAATCTTCTGCACTTGTTTCTTTACTTTCAGGCCTTAGGTTAGATGTCTTTGTTCTGTTTAAATGATGCATACGTATGTCACTATGTGGCTTAACAAACAAAAAATGTTTCTCCGGAACTGGTCAGGTTTGGGGACTGGACTGAAAATGAGAGACAAATTTGTTGAAAGTCCTTCAAGAAGTCTGGAAAACTGTTCCTCAAGACTACATGGGTCTGGCTAATAATATGCATAATATGAAGAACTGAGAGCTGGCTCAAGACTTTGGCACAGAACCGTATATATACATGTATGGTTTCACTACATAAAAAAATCCATGTAGGCTCCACTGTCCCCTACATACTTAACATAGTAGTATCATTTATAGCAGTTACTGAATAAATAGTAAGCCTCAGCATCAGTCATAGAATAATAGAATTTGAATTTAAGGGGTTAACCTTCCTTCTCACCCCAAAAAAGTAGCACAATGCTGCCCAGAAACCATCCTGGAAACAGATTTACCTTACTATCCTTCCAACCTTTAGATCTGTGGCTGGAGAAAGGAGTAACTTCTACCACAACCCTGTTTCTCTCCTCAGTGAATAGATAAGATCTGCCTGGACAGTAGCCATGCTGGTGCATCTGGGCCTTTTTCTTTATGTGTCCAGCGCCTTTTTTTCTTTATGGACACTGTGGCTGTGGCGTTTATGACCACGCTGGCCGGCTCCTCGTCTGTTTGATATATGGAACTCTCCTGCAGTAATGTAAGCACAGCGCTATCGGCTCACTGCCCCATAAATATCCCCCCTATGAGGGGGTCTGCTGAGGTCAATCGCCCACGAAGGTCCCTGTCATAATTTGTTTAAGGCGGCTATATTCAATAGATGTTTTGCAGCTCATCGATGCCTATCAGGAGGGAATAATGCAAACAGTTCATGACTCACATCAGTGGAGAGAGGGGGTGCCGAGACTAAGAGCTCTGTAGGAGCTGGCGACTTCCAGGCATCTCCATATGGTAGCTTCACAAAGCCATGCTGCTGTTATAGGAGGGTACAGATAGTCTGCAGCTGGCTCTACTCTTCTGACGAGGCTTTACACTAGATGTGGGAACATTGCGGTGAGGTTTTGATGGCATTCAGCCACAAGAGCATGATGCTGCTTTTCCAACGGCACAAGGAACAAATGTTTTTTTTTCCATTATAAATAAAGCGACCCATACCTGAGTCATGACTGAGCTGCTTGACAGCTGGACTAAAACCGGGCTGCAACTGAGTCACTCATTTTTGATCGGTCAAAAATTGTTGTCATTACAACAGATAGACTAGGAAAGAGACCATGTTTTTTTATTGTTGGCACAAAAAAACAATGGAGATACAAATGAACAACTGGGAAGTCAACGAAGCACAAACAAACCTGTCTATTTGGGCAGAAAATACATTTCAGTGGGAGTTTTCTAACGCTGTGAGAAATGCAGAGGTGTAGCAGGACATCAGTTACCGGTTATCTGGGTTAGGTTTTCATCACACGGTTAAACAGTCCTGAGAAAAAATGTAAAACAAGGCTGTAAAAAATGAAAGACCACAACCACAAAAGCTGCTCTGAAAGAAAAACTTTCTGCTGGTTTGACTCCATGGACACGGTTTCAGGACAACGACTAGCCCTTAACTATGAGAGAATTGCGTTGTCTACAGGTCAGAAGTCACAGTTGTACAGAATGAAGCTCCAACACTCCAAGAAGACTTAACACTGCTCCATACACCAATGCTGGGAGGCTTTATACTTCTCTGGCTAACACTTAACATTGGGAATGGTGACTTTAGGCTCATGTGTGGCCACTCCAGAGCACTCCATTCTATTGACCTTGCTTTTCCATTGAGATGATACAAGCACAAAGCTGAGTGTGCAATAAAATGAGTGTGTCAGGTGTGTATAGGGCCAATTTAAAGTAGCTGTCCTCACTAGAAGGTGTCCAGATACTTTTGGAAATACAGTGCTGTGCAAAAGTCTTGAGCCACCCCTCATTTCTTCATATTTTGCTTCCAAGAAGCCAGACTTTCTTGTATTTTTTAATGTAGTCGTGATGAACAGTTCTCCAGGCTTCCTGAAGGACTTTCAAAGGCCCTAATTTATAGTCCAGTCCCTGAACCTGACCAGTTTCAGAGGAATGTTTTCTGTGTGATAAGACACACAGTGACCTATATATGAGTCATTCAAGCCTATCAAAGAACATCTAATTTAGGTCCTGAACCAGTGAAGAAACGGGTGCAGATGATTCCAGATGCTCAGGCGGTGATCAGTATTCCTTGTCACCTTGTCTGTTTAGGTAAAAAACATTTATTTTCATTGAATCTACTCAATATGCCAAAGATAAGACAGTTTGACAGATTCAAAGCAAAATAGAAAGAAATGAGGTGTGGCTCAAGGCTTTTGCACAGTGCATGATTGTATAGTGTAGGATGCTGGACATCAGAATATGGTTGGTAAGGAGGTCAAGATGGGTTGTCTGTGCTGTGGTGTGTCATGTAACCTCCTAAGGCCCAAGCATTTTTTTTTTGCATGCATTTTTATTTCCATTTTGCTATTTGGGCTTATTGGAACCTAATTAGAATTAAAAACTAAGCATTATTTTTTGATACGATGCACTTTTAGAGAACAATGATGTCCACATATGTGGATCCACATATGTGGATTCTTGTTCCAAATTTCCATAAAACACAATAAAGTCACCTTTGTGTAATAGAGTGAATTACACACTTGACCATAGTGTGTTAGACTCTTCTAACACCACCAGATGGAAGTCTAAGTACCGGCATACATATCCATAACACCTCCAATTCAGCAGTGAACACGATTGTGGATATAAGAGCTAAAACCTGCTGTCCACGCATGTGGACCGCTAAGCCCCAGGAGGTTAAAGCAATAGCTTGCTGTCTGGAATGTGCCTTTTTCATTTTGTAAATGTGATGTCTAATTGAACTCTCACCTTCCTGAAATTATTTGTTTGGGGTGATTTTTAGACATTAGGAGAATGTGAATAATTAAAAAGCAGGAGCTTTAAGACAAAGACGTTAGTTTGCCCTCCCCCTCCCCCTCCCCCCATTCTTTAGACCTGATGTGCTGGGGATCTGAGTGGGCGGGGGTGATGGAGTTCCCCCCGTTTTGTCCTTGCTCTGCCTCCCTGTCCCGAGCAGGTGCGATACAGATGTGCATTTATCAATCTATTCATTTATTTATCTCTATAATACTCTTTATCTCTCTCTTTGTTTGTGGGCCTCCGAGATTGATCAATATTTAATTTTCTAGGAGAGAGGAATCAAGCAGCAGTGACATAAGAGCTCTCTCCTTCTCTCTCGCCTCTCTCTATCTCCTCTCTTTCTCTCTCTCTCTCTCTATCTACTCTCTCTCTCTCACATCTCTCTCTCTCTCTCTCTCTCTCTCTCTTTCTCTCTCTCTCTCCTGTCCCTTTCTCTCTCTCTCCTTCCATCTCCTCTCTTTCCCTTGCTGTCTTTATCTTGCTTCTCTCTTGTAATTTCTTTCTTTTTCTTTTTTCTATCTTTCTCTTTCTCCTCTTTTTCTCTCTCTCCATGCTTTTTCCTCTCTCTTTCTTCATGCTTTTTTCTCTCTCTCTTTCCTCTTTCCCTCCCTCCCTTAACTCTATCCCCTCTCTCTCTCCTTCCATCTCCTCTCTTTCCCTTGCCATCTGTCTCTTGCAACTCTCTTGTAATTTCTCATTTCTTTCTCTTTTTCCCTCTTTCTTGTACTCTTATCCTCTTCCTCCCATCTCCTTCCCTCCCTCTTTTTCCATGCTTCTCTCTCTCTCACATACTCCTTTCTCTAAACTCTCTCTCTCTCCCCATCTCCATGATCTTCTCTCTCTCCTCCTTTACTGTTTCCCTTGCCTCTCTTGTAATTTCTTGCTTTTCTCTCCTTTTTCCCTCTCTTTCTTCCCTCCCTCCCTCTCTCTCCCTATCTCTTTTTCTCTATGCTTTGTTTTTCTCTCTCCCTTTTTTCATGCTTCTCTAACTCTCTCTCTCTCTCTCTCTCTCTCTCTCTCTCTCTCTCTCTCTCTCTCTCTCTCTCTCCCCTCTCTCTC
>JBBIGA010000040.1:28283334-28304527 GCA_037576975.1 Alestes dentex | reverse complement strand
AAGGGAGGGAGAAATGCTTTTTTGTTAATTCCACACTGTCTTTTATAGTATATTTATTTATTATGGTGTTTCTGTTTGGACCAAAAACTACGTTCAGAAAGGAAGAAATAAAGGGAAGGAGAATAAGGGTTTTCTTCAATAATACTGGGGGCATAATGCAAATATGAAGATATCTAAAAAGAGCCACTTGACAATAATGATGATCAGGGTTATACATAGGCTGTTTATATATTTGGGCCCAGGGGCCAACAAGTTATGTGTTAAAAGTGCGTCGCATACATAGTACCCCCACCCCTACTCACCTCGGGGGCAAGGAAAAAAAGTTCAGGCTCAGGAATTTTTTCCACTATCAGCCCTGAGTACCTCTTCTGTGACATCAGACAAGATGGGCAGGCCTTTGTTCCCTATGCACATGAATGAGCCTTGCGCCCCATGACCCTGTCACCCATTCACCAGCTGTCGTTCCTTGGACCACTTTGGTAGGTGCTGACCACTGTATACCAGAAACACCCTACAAGACCTGCCATTTTGAGGATGCTCTGACCCAAGCCATCACAGTTTGGCCCTCGTCAAAGGCACTCAGATCTTTACACTCTCCCATTCCTCCTGTTTCCAATTCATCATTTTCAAGAACTGACTTTTTACATACTACCTAACATGTTTCAAGCCCTGATGGTTGTAACTGAAATGAGATAATGTGTGTTATTTACTTCACTTGTCAGTGGTTTTATTGTTGTGGTTGATAAGTGTGCTGTTTATCACTTTTAGGGTCATTATACCTTTTCTGATGGACTGCAGTACCAGGAAACAGACTGGGATTACTGTGATGGCTATGATCGACGCTTTTACACAGAGAGATGCCATGGGCTGAAACCTGCAGGTGCATTGTTAGTGTCAGTGAAAAGAAGGAACTCTCAAACTGTTCTTGGAGATCCACCTTTCCGAAATGCTTAGTTCAGTCCCAATTATAGCAAACCAAATCTAACTCAAAGACATAACCAGTTGTGTCATTCAATCGTGGTAGATTTCTAGGAGCAGAACTGAAGCTAATTTTTGTAAAGTGGCAGATTCCTATGAGCAAACCTGGATGGTTTTAATGCAGTGAGAGTCTTTTATGTATTGAGAGGAATATGTATTGAGAATGTCTTTTATGTATTGAGAGGAATATGTAGTGAGTAAATAGATTTTTTTGACTTACTGTTTCTTCATTTCATTCATTTCTAGGGCCCTTTTTTGTTGTAAGTAGTATAAGCAGTGTCTGATTTTTACATTGCATAGCTAAAAACAGTAGCTATATTAGCCTTGTAACTCTAATTTAAAACTAAAGAAGCACACTTCGATCGAAACACGTCTTGCCTGACTGACTTCATAAGAATACAGCATAAACTGTGTAAATTGATTTTTCTCATTCTTAACAAATAGCATTGTTCACCAGTCATATTTCACTAAGTAAATATATCTCATATGTTATTCACAAAAGGAGAATCTCAGCTGACTAATGAGGATCCCTCTCGGGTCATTCCTGATGGTTGCTACGATTGCGGAGATGGCTTCTACAATCCTAACACTAGAGTCATCAGTGGCTATGAGGGCAAATTCCTCCGAAACGCTGGTAAGAGAGTTTATGTTATTTGGTGGAGGGTTTTGCAGACATAGTGAACATATTAACAGAAATGTAATATCTAAATCTCAGAGAAGAGTTTCTTTCTTGGCCAACATTTTCCAGCAACTTCCACAAAGCTGCACTGGATTTCCTAATTCATTCTCTCATAACACATCTCTTCTGGCCAAAATGTCGGGATATGTTCTGTGCAGCCCTTCAGAAAGAATTTTTTGCGTCCGCTCCAGGCAGCCACCTGGGAAACGTGACAACAGAAAGAGCATTAAAGTGGCATAAATGGATTAGTGTAAATGCATGTAGAATTAGAGATTGGGCAGGCAGACTGCGATGCTATGATAACTTGTCGGTAGGTCGTTACTCTCAGCCAGAAATGCTTCCCCACTGCAGTCATTTGAGTTGTGTTTCCAAAAGGAAAATGCAAAACACATTTTTACTCCCATACAATGCCCAGTGCGGGACCTTTGATTTGAAGTGAATTCGGTATGTCAGCTTTACAGATAGGAATTCCGCTCACTGTGCCAGGAGTTTGGGATTGGCACACCACCAGACAGTGTCATGGATTAGGAAAAGTTGTGGATTAAATATGATACGCAGTCACTGCCTGATCTTAATTTTATATGTGTGTTTGTTTTTAGATATTATCACAATAACTTTGTAAAACCAGAGAAAACAGAGTTTACCTATAAGACTAACAACACAGCATTTTACAAAAAGCTCCATGTTTCAATTTGAAAGTTTGAAAAGCAAAAAAAGAAATATTTTTGATTATATCAGCTTCACTGACCCTGTAGGAATACTTTGTTGTTTACAATTACAAGCAGTTACAAGTTGTAGTCCATCTGCTTCTCTGCATTATTTGTTTGCCCCACTTTACCCAGTTAATCAGTGATCAGGACCCTTACAGGACCACCAGAGAAGCTACTATTTGGGTGTTGAATCATTCTTAGCACAGCAATGACACTGACATGACAGAACATCTCCAAAACAGCAGGTCTTGTTGGGTGTTTCCAGTACACAATGGTCAGTACCTACCAAAATTTGTCCAAGGAATGAAAACTAAACTGTGGACAGGATCATGGGCGCCTAAAGCTCAGTTAGTTGGGAGTTAAGGCTAGCTTGTCTGATCCTACAGAAGAGCTGTATTACAAATGGCTGAAGGAGTTAATGGCTACTACAGAAAGGTGTCAGAACATTCAGTGCATCACAGCTTGCTGTATATGGGGCTGTGAAGCTGCAGATTGGTCAGAGTGCCTATCCTGATCCCTGTTCACCGCAGAAAGGACCTACAATGGACACATGAGCATGAGAACTGGACCATGGACCAAGGAAAGGCTACCTGGTATGATAAATTACCTTTTCATGTGGACGGCTGGGTGTGTGTTACTTGAGGAAGTGATGGCCCCAGGATGGTTTAAGGGAGGAAGGCATGCCGGTTAAGGCAGTGTGTTAAGGCAGTATTTACCTATACATGTATGCTATACCTGTATATGTATGTGTGTGTGTGTGTGTGTGTGTGTGTGTGTGTGTGTGTGTGTATTTGTCTGTTTGTGTATGTAACTGAGGAACAAATGTAGCTATATGTACTTATCAATCCCTAGAAGCTTGAACATATATGCAAGCAACATATGCTCTTAATATATCAAATCTTTTAAGATTTAAGGTAGTATTACACTGATGGAATACACCGGTCTCCTTTGCCTTACGTAGACCACCTCTCTAAAGGAAAATATGATACCCATCACTTTTCCCTTTGATCCACTCACGTGTCCAGGTACGTGTATGTGTTTGGATGGATCTCTCTCTTTCCATTTGTAATGACTTGGCAGCTAGCTGTGTTTTCCAGTGATGAGAGACGCATAGTTTGGTAAGCCCTGTCTGGAGTAACTACATGCAACATGAGACACATTACCAGCCTCCTATCGTCACACACTGACTCACAGCATTTAGATCTAATTCATATCCATGCGGTTACCCTAACACAGAGAGACATGCGCATCCTGAGCAGATGTGTGTTAAACATGTATAGGGAATTCAAGGTTGAAATCACCCTGCCACAATTTGGCTCTCTTGGACATCACAGTCCTGTTGCTGATAACTGAGTTGGCAGTGAAATGATCAGAGAGTTGCATGGTAATAGAGTACCTCGACATCCTTTTAAAAATAAAGGTGTCAAAAAGGGGTTCTTTGGAATGATGCCATCTAAAACCTACCTTACTGAACGTTCTTACATGCAATAATTGTAAATATGCTGCCTGATGTTTGAGATGCTATTTTACAGTAGTTTTGAGATAAAGTTTAGGCCGAAAATAATTTATAAAAATGATTCTTCTTTTTTAAAAAAAAAAAAGAGTTCATGCAGTCCATAAATGGAAACTGCTGCAAAACAGACCCCTTTGAATTCATTTCTTTGGGATGTTACGAGAACTCAGTTACATATTTCTGCCTTTTCAGCCGACAGTTTAGCCCCACCCATTCAAACTGAAGTTATAAGGAATGTTTCAACATGAACTGCTTTTTTGAAAATGGTGCAGTATAGAGCAGTCAATCATTTACATCAATCTTGCTGGCACAGTAGCAAAAGATGTTTGTTGTGGAGAAGTACATCTGTTTATTTTGTAAATAAAACAAACAAATGTTAGAAGGGCCCTCAGGGAAAGAAACAATATACAAGAAAAATGTAGAATTTTGGTGTTGAAAAGAAAATTTGTCCCCAGAGAGCACATCTTTTTTCAGATTTACAATTTTACCATCAGCTACATTGCACATAATCACTCAGACACATGTAGGTTCAAAGGTGTGTTTGGATAGTAAATAAATGGCCTAAATTTGGGTGATAGCCATTGTGACACCTGGTTCAATTCCCCACCACTGTAAAGGAATCTGAACCATTTCATTTTAGACCGCCATGAATCTCAACATGCAGACAAATTGATAGAAGGAAGTTCTATGTGAAGAACCATGCGGAAGTTCTATGTGAAGAACCATGCATAACAGAGAACTACTGTATGTCTATACTGGACATTGTACTGCTGGTGCTGATAACTTTGCTAACAATGAAACGCATAGAGAGCTGTGTTAATACATTCCCGGCAGTGTGCTGATGTTAATACAGTGTGTTTTCCAGCTGTTCTTTCTCTGGAAATGGTTTGTGCAGCGCTGTGTGTTCGCCTACATCAGTGCATGTGGCTTTGCTGTATGTGAGTGTCTACAAGTAGATTTGATTTGTGTGCTTAGCGCTGTGTATCTTATCTGCCCATCTGCCTGTCTGTGGGTTTGGAAGCGATAGCCAATGGCCTTTCACTTCTCAGACTGTGAGGCGCGTGATGTCAACCCATGGCTGCCAGATCCTACCGAAGCAAGCAACTACAGAAGTTGAACTGGGGGACAAAAGCATGAACAAAATGACCATGTTTACAGATAAAAGTGTGTCATACAGTGTCAGAAACCACATAAGCAAGTCTGTTTGAGAGTGTTTAACAACTCAACATGGTTTGAGGTAAGTGTGTGATGATAGGCATGCAGTAATGGGTGTTTATATCCTTCCATTACTTAGCCATGTTAGCGTTGTAGCTTCAGTTTCAAACTGAGAAAGCAAACTTCAGACACCAAACCTGCCTTTACTGATGTCACTTTAATTTAATTAGCCTTTTTAAATGCACCGTGTGGTCTACTGGTTAACATACCATGCTCTGAGAGGCAAGGCCATGGGTTCAGATCCAGCTCTGAGTAGATTTTGGCCAGCTGGTGGCCTGGTGGTTAGGGAGTTGCGCCTATGATCAGAAGATCATGGTTTCAAATTTCAGGACTGCCAGTGGCACCACTGAGGTGCCCCTGTGCAAAGTTGGCACAAGGGCTGGCAGCCCACTGCTTCACTTGGTGAATGGGTTAAATGCAGAGAAGAATTTCACATTTTTCACACTGTTTGCTGTGGTGTGGTATGTTCACCTGTGACTATAAGGGACACTTTACTTAATTAAAAAATCCAGACATTTACATTAAAAAGGGCAGAAAACTCTGTGCCATATCTGCAGCATAGGTTTGCGCCCAGTTCTCCACTGGGCCTTGGCCCTTGCGTCAGAAGGCACGGTGCGGCGACATACTCTGTTGTTTTTATCACAAAGAGGTGAAGGTCCATTTGTCAAAATGGGTGTGAAGATGGAATTTATTGCCAGTGGCTTCCCTCCAGGATGAGGGATAGTAGAGGGGGAGTGCAGACCCTCTGGAGGAGGGGAGGAAAGAAGAGAGAGAGCGTGGCCACAGCTGGGGGATGGAGGAGCAGGGGCGATCCAGAGGGAAGGGGAGAGGCAGGGATGACAGGAGGCAGCGGCCCAGAGAGCAGCAGCCTGGGCCGGACAGGAAGACCCGAGGAAATGCCCCGGCTGAGGGCCAGACGCTGCAGCAGGACGGAGGAAACCCTGAGGAATCTCTGCACACTGCAGACCGTGCCAGAGGGGTCAGATGGACACAAACCATTAAGGGAGGGGAATCGCGCAGGCATCGAGTCACTTACATACCTGAAACATAAGGATGAGGCTTTCATAATCTCCCCCCCTTGACATGCTTAAAATAATTCCCTGCGCAGTAAAACGGTTTCCGGTGAGACTGCAACAGTTAAGCCCATTTTAGACCAGATTAACACTGAATGTCGTAATTAAACGAGTCTGTATTCTACAGTTTTCTTCCATTTCAAGTCTATTTTGTGATGTTGACACATACCATGTTTTAAAAACAGACTTATTCCATTGTTCATGACCATTTCCTACTCTTTTTGTTGTGTTGGATGCTTCCAACAGACTAGGAAAACAACCTGTGGGTTGACATGTATTGAAGAGGCTCATGAAAAACTGGATATGTAAATGTGGTCATGGTTGTGATGCCATAACCATGGTGTGTTCAAAACGGGGCATTTCAACGCATCAAGTGAAGTCTAGAGTGAACTTTAATTTTTGGAGCAATAATAATGTTTACATACAGTGAAACTCTTATTTCTAGGAAAGTTTGGTTTTCCCTAAAATTAGCTCTTTAATGTCACTGCTGTGATTTCCACTGTTTAAGGGATAATGCTTAATGTAATATTAAATTAGAGTGGCAAAGTCCAAGCCTGCAAATCCTTGATTCTGACGACAGCATCATAGCAAATCAACAAAAAACACGTCTTAGTTCGCCTGCAATGACACTCCAAGTTTTTGCTATCCCTCTGCAGCGAGGTGTTTTCCTGTGTGCTGTTAGAGGAAAGACAGACGATTGCCCTGGTTCCTCCCTAAGCAGAAAGGCTTTGTAATGTGAGGAGCGCTGCTGCCAAGATCCCGTCATTACACCGAGCACGGGTGTAATAAGCCCAGCCTGGCCCAGTGCTCGGATTAGAGGGTTTAGGGGCTTCACAGAGCGCCACGCATGGCAGCAAACCGCACCACGCTGGGAGTGAGCCCTGATCGACATGCCTTTCTTTTAAGACCACAGGCAGATTGCCTATAGACGGTAAGACTCAGGTTCATTCAGACAGAGACGTCCATATTCATTAAGCATCTCACTGTGATGGTGTTGGATCACCCAACTTTAGGCTACATGACTGTAGTCATTTGGACTCAAAAAGCCCAAACGGATCCTAGATTATCACTCTAAGGGAGTCAAATGTTTCAGCATACTTTTTAAAAACTGAATTTTCTCACCTGCACCTATAACATATACTTATGAGAAAGTATAACAAGAAAAATGATTGCATGGTTTTGTTCCCTAATGTATTTGGTATAAAATTAACAAATGGCACCATTTGTAAAGTAAAAATGTTCCATAAAAAGGGCCCGTATAATAAAAGATAGCTTTTTTCTTTGCTTGTTAGTTTAATGGTATGATATTCTCAAGATCTGTTAATAATTAATTGTTATGTATTACGAAATCCTTTGAAATAAGAATTTGGGTATATATATATGGAATTTCAGCTCATTCTGTATATGTATATACACACACACACACACACACACACACACACACACACACACACACACATACATGCAAGAAGGAGCTATGTACTAGCCTGCACTAGTGTGAGATATTGTTAGTGTAATGGCTATAATGGCATAATATTATCAACATCTGTGTATTAATAAGCTGTCTGATTTATGTATTATGAAATCCTGTTTAGAGCCTCCATCTCCTCTCTGCTTGGAAATGAACAGCCTCACTTGTGGCCAGAACGGCTGCTGCTGTACTGTTTGTCCACATTTCCTGCTTCTAGAGTAATTGTTCCTCTGAAACACTCAAAAGGCCCTCGTTCAGAACAGCCCCATGCCAGTGAAAACAGGACCTGCCTACACTCCCCCTCCGGGGCAGGACGCAGCCAAAAGAGACGTTATCACTGATGTAACCACCAGCGATCCACAAACAGGCTGTCTTGTAAAACCCTCTCATAAAGATTTTACAGCGCTGCGTCCAGCATTTCACATGTCCTTGTGCCCACCTCAGTAGCTACTGAGATCTCAGAGCCATTAACCCCAGTGCAGCTCTGTTTGGAAGGAAGCACTTTTCCTTTCGGGTGTATTTTAGGGATTAAGATAAACACCTTTTAACAAGGTGCCATTAGAGCTTCCCCTCTGCCTGGCGGGCTGAGTGAGTGATGAATTATTAGACAACATGAATGAGGTAAACCAGCACAGGACATTCGGGCCAGCAGGCCTGCAGTGACTGTTGACTCAGTTTCAGTTCACAAATAACAGCTCTGAACAATTTTGGTGGAGTTTTGGTCTCAGAGACTGTGAAGCATTTTATAAACCTTTTCATACTTCTCTCACGGCTAGCATTTCCTGTTTTCCCTTTTGGTTCTGTATCTTATCCATCCCACTTTCCTTTCCTTTAATTTCCTCTTGTTTCCTATCCTCCATTTCTTCTCTTCATATTTATTTTTCTCCTCTTTTCTTTCCTAAACCATTTCCTTTCCTTCACTTTATTTTTCATGTCCGCCTAATACTTTTCCTTTTATTTATTCTTATTCTTTTCCTTTCCTTTCCTTTCTTTTCACCTTGGCACCTTACCTCTTTTCTTGCTCCTCTTTTTCTTTCCCCATCAGTTACCTTTCATTTTCTTTTTGATTACGTTCCTTTCTTCCAATACATTGGTTTTCCTTTCAGCACCTTTATTCTCTGTCTGTTCTTTTCCCTTTCCTAATTTTCTTTCCTTTAATTGCCCTATATGTCTTATCCTCTTATTTCCTTTCCATTCTACTCTCCTCTCAATACTTAATACTTTCCTTTCCTTTCCTTTCCTTCTTTTCCTCTCATTTCTTTTCCTTTCCTTTCCTCTCCGTTCTTTTTCTCCCCTGTTCTTTACCTTCGTTCCTTTCCTTTCCTTTTTTCCCTCTCCTCTCCTTTACTTTCCTTTCCTTTCCTGTCCTCTCCTTTCTTTTCCTTTCTCTTTGCACCTATTAGGTTCACCTACACCAGCCTCACATTTGCATTTTGACCTCTGACTCTCAGCACTACTGTTTCTTATTCTCTGCTCCTGTTCTGTTTCACCTTCCCAAAACCTCAGCATGTACACATTATCTTTTGTCTTTCACAGAGGCCCACTTTTATGTTCTGTAGACTCAATCCATACTTATATTTTCAGCAGCGCCTCTCTAAGATCATGCGAGCTGTAAGTGTACTTAAAGAACCCTGGAGCTTCTTTTCAACAAGAAGCACTGAAGTGTCCAAAAGACAGACACTTTTTAGCAGGGCTTTTATGAAATCACACTCTGACCTAGAAGTGATAGGACTTCATTTTTACTGTGTATTTTTACATGCTGCACTATTGTCCATAAAGTAAACATAATACATTTTTGAGGCTGCATCTGGTAAACGTTATCAGTCCTCCTCTCTCCATCATTCACTCCATCCATCTCCCTCTCTGTCTCTTGACTGTAGAAGGATTGCACTCGTTACTTTAGCGCATTTAGGGGAAAAAAAGCACCATTGATATTGAAATTGAGTGTCAGAAAGTGACTATTTAGAGGCCATTTTGAGTCTACTTTAAACGCAGCCAATAAAAAACCAATCCAGGGTGCTTGAGGCTGCCGCTGCTGCTGCCACCTGTGTGTGTGTATGGTGGGGTGTGTGTGTGGGGGGGGTATGTGATTGTATTAGCGATCAGGAGACTCAAGAGGGCAATTTGGGCACAAATATGAAAATGTGCGAAATTTGCTGCCATTACCGAAGCATAATTGCGGCTGGAGCGCGTCCGTCCATTCACCGGCCAATGGCCGAGCACACAGGGGCGTTTAATTGCTTTAAATAAATAAATAAATGTGTTTGGACTATGGTGCAGAGTTGCATCTACTAGAGCTATGTGTTGGGCCATGATTGTTCCGCACACACGTTTTGCCTTCCTGTTTTTAACTTTTCTTACTTGATTGCCATGTAAGGGGTCTGTTTAGTGCAAAACAACTTAAATTTACAATTAGCACAGTTAGGTAGCATTACCTATTATTCAAAATAAGAAATAGCAAGGAAGCCCTATATGCATAGTGGATGGACATAAGGCATGCGTGAGTGCGTGAGAGGCAGGTAGAAGTGGCTCGTTTTGGTGGGGGGGCATCTCGCAATTACCCACAATCAGAGCGAGAGGCTTAAGAACGCGTTCACGACAATGAGGGGGGGAGAGTGAAGTACATGCAGCTGCAGCGCTGCGGCCACTGCTGTCCATAATTAGAGCCTCCTTACAGAGAGAGCGAGAGAGAAATGAAAGAAAAATAAAAATGTGAGAAAGAAAGAGGGAGAGAGAGGTGATAGATAATGGATAGAGTTAAATATGGAAAGAGCAAAAAGGGGTAAAAAGAGGGAGTGAAAGAAAGAGAGACGGGGGAAGAAAGAGTCAGGAAAAGACAGACAGGGAAAGAGAAAAAGTGAACAGAGGGACCAGACAGAGAGAGAGAAATGAGAAAAAGAAAGAAAACCAGGGGAAAGAGGGAAAAAGAAGGAAGAAAGGATATATAAAGAATGAGAGACATACAGAGGATTTGAAAGAGACTGGAGCAAGAGAGTGATAAAGAAAGAAAGAAAGAAATTACCAGAGAGAGGTGAGAAAAAGGACAAAAGGGAGAAAAGGAAAAGAAGGAGAAACAGAGATACAGAGAAAGAAAGTGAAATGAGAGAAAGACACAAGGAAGCTGGTGGAAAAAAGGAGAGAAAGTTGAGAGGGTGGAGAGAGAGAAAAAGAGGGAGAATGAGACGATGAAGAAAGAGAGAATGAAAAGAGAGAATTGGGGAAAGAGAGAAAAAGAAGGAGGAAATGATAGAAAAAGAGTAGGGAGAGGGCTGAGTAAGAGACATACAAAAGATGTGAAAGAGAGTAGAGAAAGAGATAAGAAAGAAAAACAGGCAGAGGTGAGAGAAGTGAGAAAAAGACAGGAAAAGGAAAAGAAGGAGGAAAAGAAGGGAAAGAGGGTGGAATGAGAGAAAGCAGTAAGGAAGCTTAAAGGGAGAGAGAAGGAGAGAAAGTGAGGAGAACAGAGAGAGAGAGAGAGAATGAGAAGAAGAAAGAAAAAACTGGAAAGATTTAGGGAAAGGGGAAAAGAAGAGGGAAAGGATAGAGTAGGGAGAGGGCTGAAAGAGAAATACAGAGGATATGAAATAGAGTGGAGAAAGAGAGAAAGAACA
The DNA here is from genome assembly GCA_037576975.1 of Alestes dentex. NCBI lineage: Eukaryota > Metazoa > Chordata > Actinopteri > Characiformes > Alestidae > Alestes > Alestes dentex. The sequence continues at coordinate 28,293,277 of JBBIGA010000040.1, read as the reverse complement.
AACGAAAGAAAAAAAGAAAGAGGCAGAGAGAGGTGAGAAACAGGAGAAAAGGAAAAGAAGGAGAAAGAGAGAGAGAGAGAGAGAGAGAGACAGTGAGAGAGAGAGTGCCACAAGACTCAAGATGCATGGAGAAGAATAGGAAAAAGTGGGGTTCAAGTGATTGGGGCTTCAAGTAGAGGACGAATGTTCATAATTGGCATTTTAATCCTTCATGTGAAAAATGTAAATTGCCTTTAACTGCATGTGAATAATGTGAGTGAGTGAGAGTGGAGATTAAATTCCACTGACTGCAGCCTGGAGAGCACCTTAAGCACATAGTATTAACATACTCATTAACACACAGCGTTCTGCATTAACACGCAGTAATGCAACAACACACGCTGCTGCAGTGGCTCATACACTGCAGCATTAACACACACACACACACACACACACACACACACACACACACAGCATTCATAAAAGTCCAGCCGGACCTAAGAGTGCATTCAGCACTGAGGACTTTGCAGCATGTTTGTATGATACAAAATTGCGCTACATTACTTAAAGCAACAGAACTAGGGGCAGTATAATATAATATTACAATAATATGAGTGTAATAATTTGGTCATATGGTGTTATTCGTGATGACGCATGGTCTATATGTGTTCTATTGCTTTTGGACAACTTTGTATGCAATGTAAAGACAAAAAAGCAAAGCAAAGCAAAGCCCTGCCCATTGTTTCACATATAAACTTTTAATACTGGCAATTTAGTCTAAATAAAGTAGTTCTAACAGTAAAGCAATTACTGGTGTTACTTAGCAACCAGTGGTCATTGAAATAAGGTAAGAGTGCAAAAAATGGTTAGATATAGCTGCAAGGTAAGAGGTGTTTTTAGACTAAATCGGGCTATGAATATATTATTTAGTAATATTCAGTTTTGCACTATGACATCCATGGTTTATATGGAACACTGTGGAAGTGAATTCAACACTGGGTTTCTTCAGCACTGTCTGGCCTGTGAGTCCAGAAATTTTATAAAGTAATTTTTTGCCCGAAACCTATGACATCACAACAGTCAGTCTCTGGGCTGGTCATGTTGGAATAACGTGTCCTCCAAATCTCCTCCAAATACAATTTAATTGTATAAAACATGATGGTGTAATTTGCTTGTTTTTTAAATATTATTTGAAAAGTCTTTTATGATTTAGAATACTTGTAGCTACCAGAATCCTTGGGTTGGCTTTTTTACTTACTAAGATTAAATTAGGTGTATTGCTTATGGAATTTCAATACACCTGAAATTCCTTGTATGTGCGGAAATGCATTTGCAGGCCAATAAGCCTGATCCTGATTCTCTGTAAAACACTGTGCAACTGAAGCTGATTGGTCACTGTGTTGCGTTTGTGTCTGCAGATGAAGAGGAGCATGAGTGGATAGTGAGGAACTGCCGGAAGAGCTGGGACGAGTTTGTGGGCCGTTCTTCCATCAACAGCAGCCCAGAAGAAAGGACACCTTCACTTACAGGCCTGTCCCCATTCTGATCTGATTTACTATCAACTATAATTAAACAGTTTTGCGTTTCTCATGGTTTTCTTTTGAAATTTCATATTGACTAATGTGGATTTGTGGTGTGACGGATGGTGCTCTAAATTCAACCCACCTCAACAATTTGACATCACACCTATTGATAATGTAGTAATATTAAATCTGAAAGGTAAACATGATATCGCTCAGATTCACGATTATAATTACACACACAAAGGTACTAAACAGGTTGTACAGTTGTAAGCACTGCAGTGTAAATAAGTACACGTCCTCTACAGAGAAGACAATTTGCTATTCTTGTGCTGAACTAAACATACTGAGAAAAAATAAAACACAAAATGTGGTCTGTGTGAAGGTTATGACACATTTTGTATTTTATGATGATGAGCCACATGTGTGGGATACATTAGGCAGCAACTGAACAGTCAGTTCTTGAAGTTGATGAGTTGAAAGCACTTTGACAAGGGCCAAACTAAACGACCATGTCAGGGCAACTCCAAAACCTGCCTAAAAAGTGGTCCAAAGAGGGACAACCAGTAAAATGCCGTTCAAGGTTCACTGACGTGTTTGGGGAACGAAAGCTAGCCCATTTGGTCAGATCCCACAGAAGAACTGCTGTAGCACAAATCGCTGAAAAAATAATGCTGTCTACGATGGAAAGGTGACAGAACACACAGTGCATCTCTGTTTTCACTTGCAGCATAGCTGTAGACCGGTCAGAGTGTCCATGCTGACCCCTATCCACCACCAAAAGCTCCTACAATGTTTAGGTGGCTGGACTGTAGAGCAATGGAAGAAGGTGGACTGGTCAAGAATCATGTTTTCTTTGAAATTTACATCATGTGGACCGCTGGATGTATATATATGTGTTTTACCTGGGAAAGAGATGGCACTGGGATGCACTACAGGAAGAAGGCAAGCCAGTGGAAGCAGTGTGATGCTCTGGACAATTTTCAGCTGGGAAACCTTGGGTCCTGCATTCACATGGACATTGCATTAGGTAGGTGACATTACACGGACCTAAACATTGTTGCACACCAAGTACACCACTTCATGACAATGGTATATGCTTAAGGTACTGGTCCTTTCACCGGGATAGTGTGCCCTACCACACTGTAAACATTGTTCAGGAAAGGTTTGAGGAACATCACAATGACTTCAAGGTGTTAACTTGGCCTCCAAATTGCCCGGATCTCAGATCTTATCAAGCAGTCTAGTCTGATCCATGGAGCTCGCACCTTGCAGGTTTCAGGAGTTAAAGAATCGGCTAATAACATCTTGGTGCAAAGACCGCAGCACACCTTCAAAGGTCTTGTGGGTCCAAGCCTTGACAGATCAGAGCATGAGGTGGTCCTACACAATATTAGTGTCCTAGTGTGATTGTAATGTTTTAATTTTTATGGTAAATTTAAGTAATTAGAGATTCTCTAAGTTTGCAGAACAATACCTTATTTAAGTCTGTTCCCACCAGAGGATATGCACTGATTTTTGCATATTTTTTTAAAAATCAGCAAACCAATAATTTTATAATAAGTCTTTTGACTGGAGGCGTATTTTACTATGCATGTGGCTCAGATTTTAGAATCTGCACCATTACGTTTGAAACCATTATGTAAAATACATCTAAAATACATGTAAAATTGCATCTTCATAGTAAACCCGCTGATATAATTTTTCTTCTTCAGTTCAGTACACACAAATGCTACATTTACGTATCTGTACTTTCCATTCAAGACTAATTTCTAATGTATTGGGGAAAATAGACACAATTGTTCCCATAGATATGTGTGTATGTGCGTGTGTGTGCATGTGAGTAGGCTGTGTGTCAGTGTGTCCTCTGTAACTGGACCCTGGACAGAGATCAGTCCGGTGATGCAGACTGACACACACTTCCTGTGTGTGATGGTGCTGGAATCAGTGATTGAGTCATTACTGCACACACTGACCCGTGAAGGGCCTGGCAGCTCCACCATCGGCCTGTGATTGCTTCCTGCTATACGCCGTACACACACACACACACACACACACACACACACAGAAACACGCATCCACGAAACCTAAATACACCGGAATCATAAGCATGACAGAAATATATAACAAATTTCTTCTACTGGCATTTTATACGTTAATGTACATTCACACATCAACATAAAAAATGCTAAACACACTATTTTAAGTGATGGTTAAGCATGTGTTTGAATCTCTTGCCACAAAAATGAACCTGGTTTCCATTTAGTTCAGGTTAAATTAGTGTGTAAAGGCTTGATGAGCTGTGGGTCTTTCAGTTCCTCTGAATGAGGTTTGTCTTTCTCTGGTTTCGGCAACAAAAAAAAAGAGAGAGCAGAGAGAGTAGTGTTTATTGCATTTATTACACAAAAACATTCATGGCACAATCTTTTGCTTCATTCTGATTTATTTATTTCTTTTTTTTTTTTTTACAAAACAAACAATGCGACATGGGGAAAAAGTGCTTTACAGGCTAATATCTGTTTCAATAAATACAAGAACGTAGAGGCCTCAGTACCCACCCCAAACCCCTCCAACCACCCACATCAGACCCATAAAGCCTCTCTCTCTCTCTGTGTGGGGCTGAGGCCCTGGCTACAAGACACACAGAAATCAGCAAAAAACAGAAAACAGAGAAACCCTCACATACACACACACACACATAAACACACACACACACACACACACACACACACACACACACACACACACACACACAAACATTCTTATCCCACATAACTCCAGGACACCTCTTAAATAAAGACTACATGTACATTTCTTCTGTTTTACATGTAGTCGTCTGTGTTTTCTTGTGTATGCTCTCTTTTTCACCTTTGTGATGCACTCTCTTTCTCTCTCTCTTTCTCTCTTTCTCTCTCTTTCTCTCTTACTCTTTCTCATCCATCTAATTTTCTAACTTTTTTTAGATGGGTACAAACATATATAATCAAAGTTTGATAATAAAAAAAAATGAATCATCCAACATTTTGTAGCATATTAGGGAAAAACAGTGCTTTTCTATTTTGCTGATTGTATATTTTGGCACAATTAACATTCATTATTTATATAGTAATAGCAGAGATAAATTAAGTGGGGATTCAGAACTCAGAATACAGCACCATTTTATTCTAAACCTTATAAACCATTTCCTTTTTTTGACCATGGCATTTGAAATCGTCCTCTAGACTTGTGTAGCGGATCCGCTTCCTAAATATGTCAGAATCAATCAATGAACGCTGCCATTCATAGTAATAGTATATTTCTTACTATTACGATAATCCCTTAGCCTGCAGGGTTAATGTTCGGTTATTATTATTACGTATTATTCAGTAACTTTGGTGAAACGATTGTGTTACATATGAATGATGAATGTATGAATGAATATCTGTAGTTTTGAGAAAGAGCAATTCAAGTGCAGCTCCACATACAGACAAGAAAATGGGAAATTTGTATTTTATCAGGCTGTTCAGCTTCCATCCCTGGGCAAGATAGTATGGAGTGGTCAGGGTTTTTTTAATGCCTGAGAGAGAGAACAGATGCTCGCAGGCGATGAAACAAGGCCTTTACTGATAAATCCTACAGCTGGACTGCACGCTTTACCCACACACAGATGGACAGATGGAGAGAGAGATAGAGAGATGGACTGTGCCATAGATCCATGTAAACACTCGACTTAAATACACAGATCCAGCGCGATGCTCATCAGCGAAGCACTGAAGAAGGTCTCGCCAATTTAAGAGCAAGGGAGACGCACTAAAAAATCGAGTGCATTAAATTAGCTTGATTAAAATCTTTAGATCATTTCCACGTGACATAAATATACTGAATCAGCACAAGACTGTCAAAAATGAAATTGCCAAAATGTTTTTTTTTTAATCCAATAGTTCTTTAAAGAAATGTGAGATGCAAATAAAACCTGAGTGTGAAGAATCTTTTTGAACCTTCACGTACTGTAGGTTTGATACCAGATTTTTTTTTTATTTTTTTTTTTAAACCATACCTTCAGGTCAAGAACCACAGAGGAACCTTTAATTTTGAGAGTGTAATTTGACAATAAACTCACCACAAAGGACCAGAGAAGAAATACTCACATGACTGTGTGATTTGTGAATTTGAAGAACCTTCACACAATAAAACAAATGAAAGATTCTTCTTAGAACCGTTATATTCTACCTCACATTCACATTTACAAAAATGATTGATTCCATTCAGTTGTTTTTTTAGGGAATCAAAGGTGATCCCTCCGTGTCTTTGCCACCTTCATTTTTAAAGCTGTAACTGTGTTGATTCATTTTATTCATGTGGAAATGATGCACATTTGAATCAAGTCATTTCAAAGCATCACCAAATTGCAGTGCAGCAAAAGATAAAACACTTCTTACCATTTGATCCTTGGCCTCATTTTCCATCGTTCAGTATTATACCTCAGCAGAGCCGCAGACATTACTGCAGCGAGAAACGTCCTCTGAACGTTTAGAGAGAGAGAGAGAGAGAGTAGTTCGTAACGAGAGCGGTTGAGCTGAGCCGTGTCTCGTCATGTCTTTCAGTGTGCACTTAGGGACCGGGTCAAATCCAAGGTCCAAATCCTGGTCTCCTAGTCTCGACACAACGTCCAGTCAGTTTGACAGGTGATCACTCAGGCCTCCCGTAACCGCTCGCAGGTGTGCGGCTCCACTGCCCGCAGGTGAGGGAAATCCTGTCCCAACGAAAAGACCAGAGGAAGCTTTCCCTCTCCTTGGGAGGTTGGAGGTCAAGAGCACGAGGGACCGTGACCCTGTCCTTCAGCTGAAGAGCTGCATGACCCCCGGGGGGATGGCAGAAGAGGAGCGAGCTGGAAGAGTGGAGCTGAGGGCTCAAGGGTCACGGCGCTGGGGGCGTTAGCGGCTGAGGGGCAGCTGGGGCAGCGACATGGCCTGATGAGGGAGACTCTGCGTGGTCAGCACTGAAAACGGATGACCTGAGGATACAAACAAACAGAAAATGGGGCAGATTAGTGCAAACGTACTGCTCTCACACATTCTATACCACCCCCAAATTTAGTCATTCAGCCTGGAGGTTTGTAAATAGGAGCTACAAGGCTAATGTGGTTAACAAGTAATGGAATCTTACACTGCACCAGTAGGCACAGTGCAAGGACTCTTATTTTAGCAGAATTCCACTATTTTTTTCAAAATTTCTACATAACTGATGTGAAAAGGTAACTGTAGAAAAACTTACCGATTTCTTTACAGTGGTGGTGAAAGGAACCAGAGGCAGTGATGTCTACAACACAAATATATCCATTTATTTACTTTCCAGAACTAGTATATAGAATGTTGATAATAGTACAATTATTGTAAATCTAGAAGAAAGTCTTCTTTTGTCACGACTCTGTATTTATTCTTTTGCCATAGATATTTTGGAAAATACTTTTTAGGCAGAGAGATCCTAAAGCTATCATGAAACATGTCTCAGGCAATAGGTAGTGCATTTGCAGGCAGCTTTCTGTCAAGGAGCTTTTAGAGGGATTAAAAATGTCTGGTTCCCATCATCACCACTGTAAGTAACTGACTCATTTTTTTCAGAACAATCAAATCACTCTGAATGACTTCGTTTACTTCTTAACCATTTAATTACACAGACATTTTGAAAAATCTGTATAATATTTCTTTAAGTTTCTTTAAGAGAGGTACAAATATACCACTTTCCCAAAGGGAAGTTAAATGAGGTTTACCTTTCAAACTTATTTAAGGTAGGCAGTTGGACCTTAAGGACCATGTTGTACCTTTGACTTACATTGTTTATACATTGGGGGACTAACATTTATCTGAGGCGTACCAGTTTTAAACCACGCAGGTCTACGTGGGATTACTTAGGTAAATATGTGATGATTTACACATGCCGACTGGGGCATATTATCTCATTACTTGTTAGTTACATTTGCCCTCAATACAAAACTAATGAAGTAAAATTTTGATACCAAATGCATCTTGGTTGACCCACAGCAACAACAATTGGACCTTAAGGACCATGTTGTATCTTTGATTTACATTGTTTATACATTGTGGGACATTTATATGAGGAGTACTGTTTTTCTAACCTTGACAGTGTCGGAAACCACATAAGCAAGTCTATTTGAGATTACTTAGATAAGTGTGTGATGATTTAGGCATGCAGACTGGGTTGTATTATCTCGCATTACTTGTTAGTTAAATGAGCTTCCAATGCAAAACCCAAAAAGTTAAGTTTTGGTTTATCAAACATGTGGTCAAGGAAAAATTGTTCACTGAACTACGCCTTTAATGAGAAAACACAGCACTAGTGGTTCATCTGTATTGGAGAAGTACTGAGTGTATCCACTCACTGTCGATGTAGCCATGCAGGGCCACCATGCGCGCTCTCTCGGGGCTGCCGAAGGGCGAGTAATGCAGCTCGTCGGGCAGTGAGGGGGGCATGCGTGCCTGCGGGTGACCCTGAGGAGGCCCGCTGTGCTGGGGGGTGTGCTTTTTGTGTCTCGCTCGGCAGTTCTGAAACCATACCTGCGGATAAAGCAGCCGTCACTGACCCATCTGTACCAGTATACTCAGCACAGATTCAGTGGAAAGGCCTTACATTTACATTTATTACAGTACTGACAGCTTGTATCCAGATTTACACAGCTGGGGAGACCATAAACAACAAAACAAAATAAAAGAAGAAATAGTGCAGTGGTGGACTTCATACGAGAGTGGAGATACAGGGAGAAACATGAGTGGAAGGGGAGAGAGAGAGAGAGAGAGAGAGAGAAAGAGAGAGGATAAATAAGAAAGAAAGGGAAAAAGTGTAAGTGACAGAGGTAGACAGAGCTGTAGAGGGTGTGTGTGTGTGTGTGTGTGTGTGTGTGTGTGTATGTGTATGTGTGTGTGTGTGTGTTCGTTCACCTGTATGACTCGTCTGCTCAGTCCTGTCATATCTGCCAGCTTCTGGAGCGTCTGTGCGTCAGGGTTATTGTCCTGCGCAAACTGAGCCTGCATTACCTGCACACGAAGTACAGGCCACATTTACACTGACGCCCAAAAGCCTATGCCTTGGCAAGTGAAATCATCTTAAATCTAGTCAGTATATCAAATATTTATTGAAAGCTTGTTTTGATGTTGTAAGAACATTTTAGTATTTTACCAATTTCTAGACATTTTAACTTGTTTTAGGTCATTTTATCTGGAGAAAGTGTTTTATTCTATTGACAGATTATTCTTAATGTTCCTCAAGAATTATTTCTTATAATAGGTACAGCAGTTACTAGAAGACTATTTATATAGATAAAATTACACAAAACAACTCAATGCAACCTCTGTATGGAACACATTTTAAAATGACACACTTCTAAAAAGGATTAATGAAGGGTTACCATGTATTTGCTGAATTTAATAGATTTATAAAGCCAAAATAAAATGGCGTGTTGCTTGACTAATGCTATGTTTTGTATGTTGTCAGAGCTTGTTTTATTAGGCCTTAATGCAAGCGAGGTGTAGACAGTTCCAGACTATGATACATTAGGTGGCCCTTCAGGCCTCTCAGCGGTGTTAACACTAAACAGTCATGGACTCAGTGTCTGAACCCAAAGATAATTGACTCTTACTAAGCAAAATTAGACCATAGAGTAATTCCCACTGTCAAAAACGAAAACAGGTCGGATATTACAGTATTTAAAAAAAGGAAGGTTGAGCCTAAGTCCTCATCATCCCCAGACTTAAAAATTCTTAAAAATTATGAATAATCTGTATTTTTCCAAATTCAGCGAAGACATAATAAATGGGTGTTCACATTTGCAGACAACTTCAAAAATTAACTAAACGTGTAATTTGACCGGGAGTGCCCAAAGGTTACATGCAACCGTGTATTGGCCAAATTTAAGATGCTTTCACTTGCCAAGGCTAGTCTGCTCTGATTGCTCATGGGAAAGAGCTGTCAACACAACAATATAAAAGGAATTTAAGAGCAAACCACTTTTGTAATTCCAGAGTTACACTGAAATCAGCCTTTTAACTCTAAAATCCCCTTCATGTTCCCTCTCAAGCCATGCGAAACTGTCAGTGTGATAACATAAGAGCAGCCTGGGGGTGCGTGAGTGGTCCTAACCTGCAGTTGTTCGGCAGTGAAGGAGGTCCGAGCCCGTTTGGCCGGCTTGGGCTGGCTGTCCTGCTCGGACGGCACTGCCCCTTCCAGCGTCAGACCACTGCCTGTGGGGGGGAGAGGAGTAAACAAGCCTAAATTACTCCTTAAAGACCATCACATATAGAGAATAACATCACACAGAGTACTGCACAGGCACACACAGTGCAGTATTAAGTAACACATGAATGGTACGTTCACAGGGTTTAGAAGAAGAAGCACTTATGGATAAGTAACCTCTCAGTCAATGATTCTTCAGAGAAACATTTTGGTCAATG
>JBBIGA010000040.1:28270335-28283234 GCA_037576975.1 Alestes dentex | reverse complement strand
AGGGTTTAGAAGAAGAAGCACTTATGGATAAGTAACCTCTCAGTCAATGATTCTTCAGAGAAACATTTTGGTCAATGAGTGTGCAGAATCTTTTTAATGTTATTTAGCCTCCATATGATGCTAGTACCCTTAAGTAGTTGAAGATTCTTGGTGTTATGTGAAGGTTATTTCAGCTCTTAAAGCCTTAAAGGTTAACAGATCTCTTTTTCAAGGTTCTTTAGAGATCTAAAAGTGGTTCTTTTATAGCATTGAGCAAAGAACCGTTTTAACGAGTTTCATATCAGTTAAAATTGTGTTTATTAATGTATTATTGACATTTTAACACATTTTATGTCAGGCTGTGTAATAGGAATAATTTGTATGTGTTATATATACACTGATCAGCCACAACAATAAAAACACTCATAGGTAAATATTCTCAAAACAGGAAAAATGGGTGAGAATAAGAGAGTGACCATGGAGCAATGGAAGGTGGCCTGGTCTTCTTTTACATCATGTGGACATGGTGTGTGTGCTTCTTTGGCCTGGGAAAAAGATGGTAGCAGGATGCTTTACAGGAAGAAAGCAAGCCAGCAGAGGGAGTGTGATGCTCTGGGCAATGTTCTGCTTTGAAAGGTTGGGTCTTGCATTCATGTGGATGTTACTTTCTCACGTACTACCTACCTAAACATTATCGTAGTCCAAGTACTCCCAAGTGCTGCGGTGTTTCATAATGGGAGTGGCATCTTTCAGCAGAATAATGTGCCCTGCCACACTGTAAACATTGTTCAGGATCAGAGGCCAGAGCTGTTTTGGTGGAACCATGAGGACGAGGGGATATTAGGCAGGTGGTTTTAATGTTATGGGTGATCTCTGATTTTTTTTTTAAATATGTGATATAGTACATGTGTATATTTAAACCTGCAACTTGTTAGTGTGGAGCATGTTGTTGGTCTTGTAGGTTAGCCCTGTTTATCCCTCTGTCTCTAACACACAAACACACACATACACACACACACACACACACAATGACCACTCACCGCTCTCAGCTGCCCGTTTGAGGTTTTCCACCATAGTGTCATAGTGGATCCTGCAGAGCACCTTCTCCTCCACCAGGCCAAACTCCTCTCCGGTGGAGAGCTGACGTTTACAGGAGAAGCAGGCGAAGCAGGCCAAGTGGTAGGCGTTTCCACGGGCTCGCCGCACCCAGTCACTGGCATAGATCTGCCGGCCACAGCGCGCACACTTAGTACCAAACCTACTGTGAGAGAGACAAGGCCCTGCACATCAGTACCCTAACCAGGTGAATGATCTACAGTCAGCCTACATTAAAATCTTTGGCCCTTAAAATATGAATGCTAGTGTAGAAATATGATTAGATTCACTAACAGTCATATTTTAAGGGCTTTGTTTAATCCAGATTGACTGTAGGCCTTTCAATATGACTGTTAGAGTTTGTAAACAGATTAGATAATTGTACAGAGTCCTATATAAAATATACTCATAATTTACAGATTGATCTAAAACACAACTGAACACAACAACTCAGTCCTTTATAAAAGTATTCTCAGTACCCAGTATACAATGTAGTATATATTAATCTATATTGTCCAGTCATTTTACTGTAAATATGACCATAGAAATATTCTAGGTCTCCAGAGTGACTACTGACTGACTGCACCTTACAGTGTTCTGCATGAACACAACAAGAGCAATTTAGCAGCTGTAGCCCTTGAAGAACACATGCAAAATGAGAGAGTTCATAACCCGCAGTCAGTACAGCCCTCATTCTTTCTACTCGTGTGCTGGGACCTGTTTGAACAATGTGTTTAAGAGATGGTTTTAATAAACTCCATTTATTAGCTTTGAGTGGATTTCAATTTGGTTTCATAAGTAAAAGAAGACTTGCTTTTCAGCATTGTGCCCCAGCAGGGCCGGGCCTGCGCTCGTGAATAAGTGCCGGGCGATGACAGTGGCTGTGACAGAACACCAGAGAAATGAACCAAGTGGGACTTGCAGGTTTTGTTAATGTTATTTCTGCCAGCAAATATACCAAATGTAATGCCAGCTGGAATACATTCGATGTGCTTTTTCACAGTATTGAAACTGGTCATTTTTCCAGATCCGTCCATTGCATTTTATTCAGTGTATAAGACCTTCAGGACAATCTTATAGGGGTATTACACAGTTTTTGCATAACTAAATAGATATAAAGTCACTCAGAATGGTGTAGTGTGAGGAACTGTTCAAAACAGGAGTGATAGGAACCAGACATCTGGAGAATTTAGTGCTTCAGAAAACTCCTCCATGCTTCAAATAGTGACAAAACTGATGCTTGAAACACTGTTTTATTATAGTATTTTGGCCTAATGTGTCTTTTTTCATGACAGAATATGATAATTAGGATGGAGGGGTATATGCACTGAGTTGTACGGCCAAATAGTCCCCAAAGAAAAGGTATTTTTTCAGAATTGACTCATTTGTACCATCATCAACATTACATATAGACCCTCTAAAGACTTATGTAAGTTCACTTGCAGCTTTGAAAAGTAACAGATGGCTATATTTATTACAGAAGTTGCAACCCCTGGTTCCATTCAGCCCCACTGTAAAGAAATCCCAGTCATAAGATTTCTTAACAATTAACCATTAAACCCACTAATTTGATTATGTAGAAATGCAAAAAATCAGTGGAATACCCCTTTAACACAAGGATTTACAAATTGCTGCTGAAAGGAAGCCATGTTTGCAGTAGAAGAAAGCAATGTTCTTGGCTTTTATTGTACGATTTTATAATTTAGCATAATTTCTATTTCTATTTCTATGTCAGTGGCAGTTTTTAAGCAGATGGCGTTTGAAGAATGTAGTTAGGAGTTATGTTTTGATATGACGGAAACAAAACATTGGTTTAGGACCATCAAAAACAGCCTTGTTTAGGACGCACAGAAGCTGCAGAGATGCGGTCAGCCGAGGCAGGTGTTATTTTGACAGTACTGGACTGAACTGCCCCCAAAGCTTTACATGGTGACCAAGTGAGGGTTTTTAGGGTTCTGGCAGGGAGAGAGGGTCAATGCGGCTTTTGGCGCAGTGGCTGAGACTAATGCTCTGCAGATGGCCATGGGAGCCCCCCCTAGCATCCCCACCACCACCACCACACCTCTGGCACATGGAGCGCTTGTGTAAACAAAGTGTCGTACACCACCTCCTCAGACCGCAGAGAAATGTGGGATATCAAACTGACTGATTTGGCTCCGGTTCCCCCTTTCCCTTCCCCGTCCCAAGAATGATGACACTAGCTTGCTGGATCCCAGGCAGAGAGGCCCCTGGGGCGAGCAGGGGGTAGTGGGGGGGCTCGTCCACTGAAAATGACATCATGCTAGACTAGAGAGCCTCTCAGTTAACTTTGAACAATGCTGAAGTCAAATGTTTCTCAAGCGATAGATGATTGTCCTTAACCCTCTCAGGAACACACGTGTGCTTCAACTCTAATTCAACTGAACTGTCCGTTCTCCCCCCATATCACCGCACCTGTTCAGGCTTATGAGCAACTGAAGCAATCAACACATCTCAGCACTGAGTTTTCAGTTTAAAAAGATATGCTACCAAGTGGTTATGGTACCTTAAGAAAGCTACACAGGCTGGAAACAACAACAACAAAATCTCAACCGTGCTAACATTAATTACATGGCAGAAAGAGCCTACACCCAGTGACCTTTCATGCACATGTAAATTAAACATAATTTGAAATGAGAAAATCAGTCAAAATTTAGTTTTTCAGAAAAAATAAAAGGGTAACACTTCACTAAAGAGCAGCATTCATAAGGTTCATGCATGGTATTGAAAACGCTTACGTGACGACTGGCATAATCCTAAATAAAAGCTTATTCTGACCAGCATAAATTGTGATAAAGGCTGCTTTTGTCCACTGTGATGTCATTCCAGCTCAGCCAAGGTTAAAACCAATTATGTTTATTGAAATACGCCTTTATAAATGTCTAAATAGGTTTAAGTTAGTTGTCATGAAAGCCCCATAGTCTCATGAACACTGCACCTCAGTAAAGTGTTGCCAAATATGTTATAATAAGCTATAATAACTTAGTTGGTTAAATGGAACATTTGATGGCTTGTCCAGCCTAGCCACAGTTGCTATAGTAAAGTATATTGTTAGGTGGAGCATGTATAGGTTAATTGTCACTTATATAGTAAACTCACTCGCACAATGTTTATTTTATTGGTGGTGCCCGTTTTGAAATGACATCTCACAATGTGCTTGCAATGAGTGTATGCCAAAACGCTCTAAAAATCTAATCAACCAACAACAAAACATTAGAAATCGTTCCATATGCATTAGTGCTTAAAGATCTGCTGAGGATACATTTCCATGTTGGCCTTAGGTTATCATTATATGGTTATTTCTCAAGTCAGTTAGACATTCCTGAAGTGTGTTTATGTGTATTAAATCATTTTTCCATAAGAATTGAACATCCCAATATTCCAGTAACTCTAGTTCCCGAATGACATAAATAGGCCACTCATTTTGATTCATAGTCATTCATTTGAGACCCAACCAGCACTAGAGTGAAGCCAAGGCCTATGCGTCCTGGCCTGATACTATATTATATAGTATTAGTACTGGTGCATCTTCAAATAAACTAATAGCAGCCACTGTACATCTCCTCTAGTGTGTTTAGATATGCCAGTGAATGCACAGTAACATGCAAAAATATAATTGCTGTTGTTTTTTTTAGGTCTCACAGCTCCGGCCTGTTAAAATATTTAATGCTATACAGCTCAAACAGCTCACCTCAACCACTCAGCCACCTAAAAGAGGTTTTAAACGAGGTTTGATTTGATGAAAATCCCACTTGCTGCATATTTGCGCAATACGACTACATACAATGTGCCTGAATGTACCACACAGGTTCACCTTTGTGTACTTTGGAGCTCATTTTCTGACAGGGCGACTCCAGACAAAGAGTACAACATCTGCGCAATGATGCATTTAAAAGGCTTGTTTAGAAAGAGACATGGAACCATGCTGAAACCTCTCTGCTCTCTACCTCTTTAAAAAGGGTGTTTTTTTGTGCAGCATGTCTGGTTGTACTTGCTGGTGTTTGTTCTGGATTCGCTTCCATCCTGCAGATTGTGACTCGCCAGGGGAAAGTCCTGAAAACCTCAGAGCATTTCCTCCAGAAAGATGAGGCCGCAGGATTAGTCCTGGCTGCTCTCTAATCTGGAGCAAATCTGCTCCTGTCGGGGAGCTGTTTGCTCTTGGATCTCACTCACAGTGAGCTCAAAGAGCACAGAGTACCTGGGATTTGGAGCCACTCAGAATTGACTTGATGTTTTTAGAGAAGTGGGGGGAAAAAACATTTGGGAACGGAACAGTTTTCTATATTAAACAAAAGGTCCACATTTGACATTGACCGCGTCTTAAATGTTACGAACAGTCCCTAAAAGGCTCTTTGAAACCACTTTATCCTGCGCCCGCTGGCCTCTTCCTCACAGAGATAGGCATCAATGGAAAGTAGACGTAACCACACGTAAGCCCTTCCACTAAAACGCCTCTCCACATCAGATTGGACTCGGGGCCTGTTCACCTCAGCGTGCCTCTAAATTGCAGTGGAGCCTCCAGCGTGTGGGCCTGAGTGAACGCTCTCTGAGTGAACGTTTTACCTCCCCTACCTCTCCCATTTCCAAAATTATAACCTTTTGGTAAATACAGTGTACCTTAGGACATTTTTAAAGGTATTTAACTGCACATGGCATAATACACTGGAAATTTTGCAATGTACACTAAACATGCTAATGAACTATATTTAAAATAAGATATATAGAAATATATTTAAATACACATCTTGAGCTTGCATCTATGTGTACATTGTGAATAATAATAATAAGAAGAATATAATGCATATATGTAGCATCTACTATGCAGCTGATTAAATTAGTTGTCACTTGTAAGTGTTCTGTCATATTACATTGTATCACTTATATCATATTCTGTCACTTTATATCTCCAGTTTTGTTGGTTTTTTTTATTTAAAAAAAAAACTGCCCTAACCCACACTGTGTACAAATTCAGAATGAATGGAACAATACAAATACGTAAAGCTAATTATTTTTGACAGTCTCTTTACACTGACTCCCATGAAGAATTAAGAATTTTTGTCCTTCCGCTGTAAAGTTACCATTTTGGAGATACAATAGTATATGTTTAGATTCACCGTTTGCAATCCTATGAATGTAGTTTGTTGAAGATATAAAATGGTTTAATTACAGTAACTAATTAAGAAACTGTAAAAGATGTAGAAATTCCTGTGTCTACAATAATAAACAGAGCAGTTCTCTTTAAAAATGTTAACTTTACTTAAACATGTGGTGTTAAGTGGTGCCACATAGCTTCTAAGTAGCTTGAATGCTGAGTTAATTTAATTTGACTTAAACGACTTAAATCACATAAATTACACTAAAGCTAATCCATGAATGTAGTGACTGTACCACTCTGCCAACACAGAAACACACACACAGTGGGGGACTCAATCCTACACTCAACAACTAGGCCAGGTGGGAAACCAAGAAGTTTAAAAGGGCGCCACACAGGGGAGCTTATTCCAGAAGGGAACAAAAAGAAAACAATATGCAAATATATCATCCCAGTAGCAAATGGGAAACATGTGCATTTACTCAACAAGCCCAAACAAACACTTATATATTAAATATAATCCTCATTACTTCTGTATTTCACCAAAACAACACGACTGACTCAGTTTCACACATTGTAAAACGCTTTACAGATTTACAAATAAATTGTTTAGTTTAAAAAATGCCGTAATTAATAGATTACAGCCTTTTTGTGTTTTTTGTGTAAAAATCAGATTATTACAGTTTTCATGATCTTATTATTGCAGAACGTCACATCACACGGTAAATGGTATCACTGAATAATATATACAGTCGTATGCAAATGTTAAGGTGCCTCTGGCTGAATTCTGTGCATGGTTTGTAAATACTAAATTGGAAATGGAATATTGGAAAAATAAACAAAACATAAATGTGGCTTGGGTGAAAATTCTATTTTATCTTCTTTTTTCCAACTAAAAAATACAACATAATTATGCCATATTTAACTTTGTAGTGTGTGTGTGTGTGTGTGTGTGTGTGTGCACGCATGCGTGTTTTTTGAGCATTCTTGAATGTTTTTTCTTGTGGGATATAAAAAAAAATCACTCCTGAAAAATCCCTCCAGTGCTCTCAGGTTCCCCCAGCCTTCTGTCTCGCTCTCAGGGCTTCTCTGATTAGCAGCCTCTCTCCAGCTTCCTGTGTGGCCCTCTGCTCACGCTTCTGAGGCTGTTTTGTTGTGTGCTTTTTTTTTTTCCTCCTCAGCCCGACATGGGGTAGGTACAGCCTCTGCTCTGTCCCGTTCCCTCCACTCCAATCCACTCCCCCCAACCGAGAGTAAACCCACTCTGATTTCCTGCAATTACGCTCGATTAGAGCAGCTGTCAGTCTGGCACAGATGAGAGACTGACACAAACACGACATCCATCTCCTGTCGACTTTTTTCTTTTTTCAGTCAAACACTGGGATTCTGCTCAGAGAGATGGAAAAGGCGTAGCTCCACTCCGCAGCCAATGGGATCGCAGGCTGGTGCAGCTTCTTCTAATCCTTCAGGCCTTCAGTCCAGTTGCAGGAGCCTCCAGTGTGTAATGTAAGTGCTAATTTGACACTAGCGATTTTGCAAGGCAGGAGATCAACAAGGCCTGTGACGAATGAATGACATTAAGATGGAAAATATTCAGTCTGCCCCCGCTTACACAATCGCTGCTCACTGCATCCTGCCACAGGCCCCCGAGGGCCTGCTTGCTTGTCATTTTAGTTTCAGATTAAATGCACATGAGTTTAGACGCAGCCCCCTGCCTCTCAGTTGCGAGTCACTCTCAGTAAAGCTAATGCTAACATGACTTCTGCATCACTGTAGCGCGGAAAACATCCAGTCACTCCTAATGACAGTCAAGCCCACTGATATGATGTTAAACAAGAAGATCTGATGGTACATGAGGTCCCACACAATTCGTCCTCTTGCAAATACAGAGTCTTCTTTCTTAACTTGGATCTTCATCGCTCTTTGTTTCTGTGGTCCTCTCTAGGCGCATTTTGTATAGAAACTCTTTGGTGAACCTGGGTATAGATTCTGGGTTTAAGGTTTAGGGTTGAAAGGAGTGTTTGGTCTAGGGTTAGGGAAAAGTTCATTCACCTTCAATCAAGACAAAGTGGACTGCAAAGAACCAACAGTGGGCCACTATAAATAAAGTATTTCCCAGAATCTTAAAAGGAGAACTGAACCAAATTTGAGGAATGCAACAATGTAGGATTTGAACATTGATGCCGATACCTGATATATTTATTTATTTTTCATATAAATATTTGTCGATGCCGAAACAATTAAATGCAGAAATCTGCTCGGATTAGAACAGTATAACATTTATAATATATTACATTTATTTATAATATTTATTATGTATTTATTTCTATAAGCTTACAAATGAGGTCATTTTAACAGAGGTGATTTAAACATTCATAAATGCAACAGTGCAATAAAAGCAACATCAAATACTGGTTTCCAGCATTGTCAGTAAAGTCTTAACATCTGTTCTGTGCCCATATAATGTTTTTGAGCAAAAATCTGCCAGTACTGATATGATTCCAGTATCATTGTGCATCCCTACCAATTAAATAAATCATTCATTCTTATTACAAATTTATTTGTCGGGAAACTTACGGACCATCATTTTTACAGAGGTGATGATGGCAACCAGGGGTTATGACATGTACAACGCAAATATAGACATTTTATTTACTATCCAAACCCGCCAGTGAACCTACATGACAAAGTGGAGTACATATGTCTTCTGAGTGTTTATATGTAATATTGATTATGGTATAGTGGCAAATCTGAAACAAATATATTTTCTTTGGGGGACTGTTTCACCTCACAACATCGTGCATGTACCCCTCCGCCAGGACTCAACTCAAAACCTTCTCAAAACGATCCCAAAGCATCTGGCCACGCATTCATTACTTCTTCATATAATACATTTCTGTGAGGGAGCTTTTAGAGGCTTTTAACTCTTTAGATGTCTGGTTCCATTCACTTCCACTGTGAACGATTCTAACACAATGCATTTCTCTAAAATGGTGCCCTTCACATCACGTCACTCTGGATGACTCTGTTTACATTTAAATGATTTAATTAGGGAGCAATTAAAAAAAAGGTTGGACTTCCCTGTCCAACTGGTTAAAATGATTTACATTACATGTAGGTTGCTTAAAAAGTCCCACACAATCATATTTAATTAACAAAATTTCTTTAAACACCAGCATTTAGCCAAAGGTTATCGAGAAAAGGAGTCTTTCCTTCATTGCATTGCTTTTTTTGGTACATTCTGTTTTTTTGGTTCTATTTAGATCTGTTTAGTCCAGCGTCTACATTAAGTTTCATGATGAAGAGGTTTCTTAGTGGCAGCTTGCTTTTGGAACCGGCACACACAGAGAGTCCTCTATGTAACTTTAGTGTAACAGAAATTGCTTTTAAAAATTATGCTCATGATGGGCATCTTAGACTGTGCTAATTATAAATCTCGGCACGGCCTCGTCGGATCAGGTTGCTCTCTGTGTATACAGGCGAGCCAGCCATGCTCTAAAAGTGTTCTTTTCATCGACAACAAAAACAAAATAAATAAAAATCTGATTCGCCACCAATATAATGAAGGAAAAAGCTTTAGTAACCACCTCAAACCACCAACTCAACCACTTTGGTGAGCCAGGCAAGTCAAACCCATGCTGGTTAAGGTAGCTTTTTTCCCCCACTATGTCAGAAAATTAAGCCAACTATGATGTGAAATTCCTCTTTAAGTCTAATTCTTTTTTTTTTTTGGATGTGCCCTGGGCATTTCTTCATCATGACATCCGAACAGAAGTATGCAGCAGTAAGGAGATTTCACTGCCACTGGACAAAACACACAAACAAGCCTCTCGTCCAAGCAGTGCTGGGCTACCACGCCGCTGACTCCCAGACAACTTGAAGCTATTACAGCTCCCTTTTTGCCCTTGTCCGCATGAATATCTTATAAAGTCAATCACTGTTTTGCCTCTGGTAATGTTCCCATGATGCTATGATATACAAGGCCAAGGCCTCCATCCATTCAAATGAATAAAGATTGTGTATATATTCATACACATTACGTTTAATTTATGGCAACTTTTTTTTTTTACAGAAAGCAAATAAAATGTAAAAATATTCAAAAGGATTCCAGTTCCAACAAACGTTCAGCTTTTGCAATAGGTCTACAAACACATAATGTGAAAACAGCGTTGCCATTATAAATCATCAGAGTACAAATGAGCACATTCGCAAAGCAGAAAAATGCGCCGCGCTCTCTAAAGGCTGCCTCAAGTTTCTGAAGAGTGTTTCTGCACTGGAGCGGTTATCAGATGACCTAAACCCCACGGCAGACACGGTGCTATCTCAGACACTCTGTTATCTCAGTAAACACTTTACTGATAATGTTTAATTTGTATTTACGTACAGGGGGAAAATTGCTGCTTTCCCTTTTTCCCATGTCTCCTTTAAAAGAGACGGCTATTCACAGCCTGGGTTGGACACAAAAGAAAGCGTCCATGCGTGAAGAAACTGAGCCTCTTTTAGACTCAGTGTGATGCAGATCCGGCAACAAGATGCCCTGATAAAAACTGCAGAGCTCGAATCCACTCTGGCCCCGACTCCTGCCATCCGCCCTGACACTCCTGCCTTTCTCTGCACAACAAAACATCTGCACAGATGTGTGGAGCAGCCATCCAGAGCGGCCCTGGCGCCCCGGCACTGGTACTCCCATCATGTGAAGCATCACTTCAGATTATTGGCCCCTAAAGCAGAAAACAAACGTCCTCCTCAGACGCAGGATCAGGCTTTAAAGAGAAGGGTTCCAGTCACTTCATGCCGCCGCCGATGAACGGGGAAGGCAGGCCAATATCCTTCTGCCATTCAGAGGCTGCTCTGAGTGCCCCACAATCACACCCTCGCATCCTGAACACCATCACACACATCCTTCACTCAGCACCCCCACACATCACACCAGTGTCAAAGAGCCTGAGGAAACATGCATGTCCTGCGATACAGCTCTTCTTTCTCTCCTTTATGTGATAACAAGCCAGTTATAGTAGGACACAATCTCCATATCAGGACTTTCGAAAAAGGCCCTCATGTGTGCAAAGAATTGGTTGTTTTGTTGATTTTCTGAATGTAAATAAGTTGCATTTTAATGCACAGTTACTGTATATTTGCTGAGCTGAACATAATGCCAAACAAATTAAACATTAAATGGGGCCTGTTTGAAAGTAATGGCACCTTTTGTGGCATTTTATCCTTATATGCAAATTGTGCACAAAAAAAAGCCCTATTTAATTTTGCTCCAGGTAGATGTATTATTTTCCCTTAGAAAGTCATTCAGTTAAGGGCCTATGACTGCAATGTTACTTATAGGTTTATATACCTTGTTGATCTATCTATCTATCTATCTATCTACACACACACACACACACACACACATACACATATATATATATGTGTGTGTGTGTGTGTATATATATATATCCTTTACACCAGAATCCAACAATCAAGCGGTATTTACAAATAATGGGACAGTTAGGGCACAAACTCTGTTTTTACGGATTTATAATGTTTCTGAAGGGCCTTCCAGACAAGCAGGGTTTAATTTTCTATGTATTTCTCCTTTTTGGAAGCCATTTGTTTCTTCAGTCTAGCTAAATATCCCCAGAATTATGATATTACCTCCTTTATGGGATTCTGATATTAATAGAGATCCTTGTAAATCATTACAAACACATGAAACGTCTCTGTAATGATTTACAAGGATCTCTATTAATATCAGAGTCCCATAAAGGAGGTAATATAATTCTGGGGATATTTACAGAGATCCTTGTAAATCATTACAGACACATGAAATGTGCCTGAATGTGTAGTTTGCATGTCATTACCACAGGAAACTGGGAAGCTGAATTGTGAGATATTAATATTTATGAAAACCCCTGTAAACCTATTTTTCATTTATTACAATCAGTCACGAACAAAATGCCATTATTAGGATGGAATCTCTGTGATGAAACATTGGTATTTATTAATGCAGTCCTACCTAAGCAGGGGTATATTTTGCATTTTTTTATCACTGTGTAAACCAAAGCAGGCATAAACAACCTATGTGAACCATTAGGGACATTTCCTTAATAGGAACATTGTAAGAAAAAAGTTTTTTTTTAATTACCCTGGTTCTTGGTAAGGTGATTATTCTTCCTACTGTAGATGGACAGAACGTGACTGAAGTATCAGTGTATTACATTCTGTGAACGGTTGTGTTTATTAAGTGAAGGTACTTTATTACGCAGTGAAGACCTGTATATGAACAGGGAGATGTTCTGTATGTATCCGCATGTTTATAGACGGATAACCCACTGGAAACATCGTTCCTTCATATATAAGCAAGACTACACGTCCCTGCCTTCAGTCCGGCCCAGCTTTAGCCCTGTACCCTCACATTCTGGGGCACATAAACAAAGCAAAACATCAGCTTTAGTCCCAGCAGTCGCAACGAGACAAGGCCACAATCTGCATCAAGCACATAAACAGTAAAAATCCAGCTGTTTATGCATCAACAGCCACAAGAATCCTGTGAGAGAAGCCTCTGCAGCATCCGCATGAACAAATGACCACCTATTACTGCATGTAAAATAACAGACGTATTTACATACAATAGAGTGCACAAGTTTTAGGCACCTATGCAAACACATTAAAGCCATTTTTCTGATAACAAAGTTAAGAATAAATGTAAACTAGAAAGCAGTAA
>JBBIGA010000040.1:28214220-28244250 GCA_037576975.1 Alestes dentex | reverse complement strand
AAACACATACACACACACATACACATACACACCCACACACACACAAACAGACACACACACACACACACACACAAACAGACACTCACACACACACACACACACACACACAAACAGACAAACCAACACACACCCACACACACACACACACACAAACAGACACACTCACACACACTCACACACACACACACACAAACAGACACACTCACACACACACACACACACACACACACATACACACACACACACACACACACACAAACACAGACACACACACATACATACACATACACACTCACATTCACACAAACACACACACACATACATACACACATACACACATACACACACACACACACACATACACACACATATATACACACACATATACACACACACATACATACACACACACACACACACATACACATACACACAACACACACACATATTTCTTTTCATTCTATAGTAGTTTAGCCTCATCTTTTCATGTAGAGTGTTTCAGCCTGAGCTGCTTTTTGAATGAGGTACATTACAGGTCAACAGTCAGAATGAAGATCATTTAGTCTTTTTATGAATTATGACTATTTACCTTCTGCACAGATTCTTGTAGGAAAAAAGTCACTTCATGTCTGAAGCAAATAGGTTCTAATATGAACACACACAGCCCCCTTTTATAGATTAATATAATGGGAAACTCCAGTGGCTTTTCCAAATGTATGCATAGTGAAATAGTTAAACATTTTCTGAAAGTGTTTTTTGTGAATTTCTCCAGTCTTTAGTAATTTACTGAGACAGAATTGTTCACAGCAGTGTTGAATGGAAGCTCACTTTCAGACAGGTATCACATGAAGAGGTTACGAATGCACTGCCTGGTGCATGACGCATTATGTTAAAATGGTTTTAACATCTTTAAATATGCCTTAATAGCAGAGAGGCACATACAGGACATTGTGAGGCAAAACGGTGGTTAAAGGAAACATTTACTACTATTAAACCAACCTCAGCATTAAATATTAAACTCAGAAAATGCATTTAGGATCACTAGTTATTTTGGACAGTATATAAAATGGCTATATTTGCATTACAGACAACACGACCCCCCGGTCCCATTCACCTCCTCTGTAACGAAATCGGTCACTAATGCATCATTTGTTCAAAGCAAACATTGTATAAATCTTGCAATAATTCTTGAATTATGCAGAAGTTTTGAAAAATTGCAGTTCCTCTTTTACTACGGCTAAAGCGTAGAACTTCAACAAAATTAGGCAGTTGTTAATGACTCATTAATGGTTCATGAAAGTCCAAACCAGTCAAAGCCTTGCACATTTGAATCAACTTGGAATAAACAAGAATCATGAAAACTTTTATAAGCTTCTATAATAGATCACATATTGCTAGATCTGAACATGATTGCAGTTAGAAGTGTTTGTAGTTAGACCTGTTACTCATTAAAACTGTTTGTAGTTAGAAGTGTTTGCTTTTAGACCTGTTTGTAGTTAGAGGTGTTAGTAGTTAGACCTGTTAGCAATTAGTAGACGTGTTTGTAGTTAGACCTTCTTATAGTTAGAAATGTTTGTAGTTAGAAGTGTTTGTCATTAGACCTGTGTGTCATTAGACCTGTTTGTAGTTAGACCTGTTTGTAGTTAGGCCTTCTTGTAGTTAGAAGTGTTTGTAGTTAGGCCTTCTTGTAGTTAGAAGTGTTTGTAGTTAGAAGTGCTGTTAGTTCAAACTGTTTGTAGTGATAACAGTTTAGAGTTCAAACTGGCAATAATAGAAAACTTATGAGACATGTGCAGCTTCTGGGCCATTATAATCCATTCCATGAAGCTTAAAACTCACAGTTCTGATGTTGCTTAACTCTGTCTCAGAGTTTCAGTATTCTTATACATTGGCTGTATATCTAGATTGAACTGCTGCTGATCATTTGCACATATATAAAGCAAGCAATTACATTCCAGTATTCTGTTTGTTTTGAACTTGACAGCTGATGCAAGTTTTGGATGTTAGAAATGACCATTGTACTAAAGTGCATATTTTTACTTTTAGTTCAGAGTTTATACTTATAGTTATATGTGTGTATTTTATGTGTCTTTTTTGGAACTTTGCAGTTATGGATGCATCTGAAGACAGGCTATTCAGCATTTTACATTAATAGCACTAGTAACTGATAGAGATTGCATGGCTATGTGCTGGATTATCTATTAGCACTGTACAGTGCTGTGCACCCCTCATCCCCTCATTTCTTTCTATTTTGTTTTGAATCACCTTGGTGCAAAAATATTATTTTATGCCTCTCAAACTGTCTTATCTTTGACATGAAAGAAATGGTTATGTTTGACATGAAAGAAATGGGAACAAATGTTTTACTTGAACAGGCTGCAAAGTGCCTAAAGATACAAGGAGCCTAGATGAAGGAGTTCCAACAACTCAGCGTTCAGCACCACCAGTATACTGATCACCGCCTGATCATCTGGAGTCATCTGCTCCTGTTTCTTCACTGGTTCAGGCCTTAAGTTAGATGTGGTTTGTTCTTCCTGAATGATTCATATGTGGGTCTATAATAGATCACATATTGCTAGATATGCACATGATTGGAGTTAAAAGTGATTGTAGTTCAAACTGTTTGTAGTTAGGAGTGTTTGTAGTAAAAATTGTTTGTAGTTAGAACAGTTTGTAGTTAGAACAGTTTGTAGTGAGAAGTGTTTGTAGTTAAAACTGTGGTTAGCCCTGTTTGTAGTTAGACCTGTGTGTAGTTTCAACTGCTTGTAGTTTGAATTGTGTGTTGTTAAAACAGCTTGTGTGGCTTAACAAACCAAAAACAGGTTACCGTTCAGGTTCAGGGACTGGACTGAAAATGAGTGTCTTTGAAAGTCCTTCAGGAAGCCTGGAGAACTGTTGCTCAAGACTACATTAAAAATACAAGAAGGTCTGGCTCTTTGGAAGCGAAATATGAAGAAATGAGGGGTGGCCTGCAGAGACCCCTTAAAAGGGACAAAACAGAATGTGGCATGATGTGGCCTCATTTTGCATATAATCATCAAATCACACAGTGGAAAAAGTTAAACGATTGTTAGACTCATTTCACATGTGGTGAACAGTCATGTTCGGTGTGACAGCCAGCTCACCTTACCGATGACGACGAGACATACTATAATCACCCACAGGACTTCAAACACTTTTAAAGAAAAGGAGGATTTTAAAACAGAAAATATATATAAAAGAAAAATAAACAAAATAAAAGTGTGAGTGTGAGTGTGTGTGTGGGTGTGTGTGTAAAAGTGAATGTCAGTAGAGTCTGAGCTACCTACCACTAAGCTCACCTTGGCAGGGATGGAGGCATTTTTATATACATGTGTGTGTATGTGCGTGCATGTGTGTGTGTGTGTGTGTGTGTGTGTGTGTGTGTGTGTTTGAGTGTGTAAAATTGAATGCCAATATGCCAATAAAACCAGAGCAACCTAGCACCTTGGCAGGGATGGAGGCATTTATATATACATATGTGTGTGTGTGTACATGTGTATGTGTGTATGTGTGTGTGTGTGTGTGTGCGCGCGCGCGTGTGTGTGTGTGTGTGTGTGTGTGTGTGTGTGTTAGACTTAAGAGATCACCTTTGCCACAAACTGGAAAAAGACTTAATCACCCTGGACATGCTGTATCTTCCTCATATGACACTTCCCCTGGCCGTATCACAAACGGACGGACGTGAATCAAACCGCTGGACGGCTATAAATGTGGTGTGAATCACCGCTCTGCAGTTTTTAATAGGGGTCTGGGGCATCAGTGCCTGCAAGATTTTGGGGAAGAAAGCCGTAACTGAAACTGCTTTGATGACCATGTGCACTCTGCTGCATCCATTGGCTGGTTTTATGACAGATGGAAATATGAAACATTATACAGAATTACATCTTAAACAGAGATATCACTGGCCACGGCTTTATCTCTTCGTGCCCCTCCTGTCCCACCCTCTACTTCAGAAACACCCCCAGAACTGGACCTGGGCCACGGTTGCCTGGCGATTGGCCCAAACATCAGGAAACAGCGCAGGGATTCCACCAGTGACAAAAGGAAACCATTGAGAAAAGACAGGAAAAGCGGGAGCGAGAAAAATGTCCTCACATTCGAACCATTATCTGTTTTTTAGGCCTCAATCGTGGGCTCAGTCATGGGCATTCTTTGGTAGTGGAAATGGCCAAGAATGCACATGTTCTTAAGAAGCTAGTTGGGGCCTGTTTATGTGCTTCATGTCCAGAGCTTGGTCTGGCAAAAGGTATTGAAGTCTCCGCTCTGGCTCTGTAAGAGTCTGTAACAGTTTCATACCACAGGCCATCAGAACTCTGAATGCACATAAATGTCAAGTCCCTGCCTAACCAAGTATCACTCCAGAGTACTACCTCACTTTAGACTTTATACACGTCTCATATTACACTCTGGACTTTAAGTAGCACCTGAGCTTTACCTTCTGTTTTCTGTTATTTGGGAAGATTATAATTTACGTTCATTCAATGTGCTTCAATGCTGCTAACTGCCTTTTGTGCAATATCATACTTATGGTGCACTATTGGAAGGTTTACATCACATTCACACTATAATGTTACACTGCTGTATTTTTTATTTATTGTATAGTCTCTGATTTCACATTGCATTCACACTCTACTGTTACGCTGCTGTATTGTTTCAGATTAGCATCACATTCACAGTATTCTGTTACATTGCTTTATTGGCTATGCATTGTACTGTTTCTGTCATTATACTGCTGTCTCCTGTGCAATAATCATACTTAGGGCGCAATACTAGTCACTCTGGAACGTTTACATCCTGTTCACACTATAATGCTACACTTGTTTTGTCTATTTATTCTATTGTTTCTGTCGTAACTTGCACTCTGCTGAATTTTGCCCATGGAGAAACGTCTCATCACACTATGTACATGTTCACAGCTGCTGATGACAGTAGAATAACCATGAACCTTGAGTGGCCATCACTTCTGTACTTGACCAAACAGGCCACACCGCAGATATGGGTTTCATCACTATAGGTGCCTTAGTGCTTCAGCACCCACAATAAAGCATCTACACAATAGAGCATCTAAAATGTTCTATAACTGAAGTCAAAAGAGGGATGTACACATGAGCAGATGTTTCTGACCTCATTAACAGAGCGCTCTCTGGACCCCCTACCTCTGCGGGTCCCCCCCCCCCACTTCTGAGTGGAAACTATCCTGAAAGTTCACCCGGGTTCAAAGATCTTGTGTTTTTTTCTTCGGTTTGTTTCTAAGACCTAAAATAAAAGAAATTTGGAATTTTTTGTTCTTTATGGGCTTTTGTGTGTGACGTTTTGAAACTCCAGCAGTGATTATTATTACACGTGTTTCAAATTACAATAACTAATAGGTTCTACGTAACCTAAGAAACCAAAACAAAGCTCAAAATAATCCTGACTGTATCATTTGTAGAAGATCACAGTGCACAGTTGGCCCAGTTCTCTGGGTAGTGTGGTCCTCCCTCTCCCCCTTCACTCAGTGCAAAGCTAGTCACTGTAGGTTTCTATGGGCTGAAATACAGTGCTGTACAAAAGTCTCGAGCCACCCCTCAATACCATCAAGAACGCATAACAAAAAAGCTTGTCTATAAGAGTTCAGACTGAAGAGTAATGCTGGTCATGTTTGCACATGTTACAATAAATCACTGCACCTACTGTCTCATTGTTCCAGTGGTTAACACCTCACAGCAAGAAGGTCTTGGGTTCGGTTCCAGGCCGAGTGGGCTGAGGGTCTGTATAGCGTTTGCTTCCAATGCTAATGTGTGTTTGTGGGCGTGTCTGTCCTGAAATGGACTGGCAATCTGTCCAGACTGGTTCTCCACCTTTAGTGCTGGCATGGGTTAAAGAGACGCAGTTCACATCATGAATTAATGTTTTCCTCCTACCCTGTAGAACTGCTTAGTTGTGCTGTGTTAATAGAAGTTTGAAAAGATATCATCTTGCTAGTTAACGTATTAAACTGGCTGAACTGGTAGCTTGAGTTACACCATGGGGAAAGCAATCATTTCTGAAGATCCTGGGACAAATAATTAAACGCAATCACTGTTGGCTTACCACAAGAAAGAATCATTACAGCTCACACAATCTGCCAAATCCTTTGTGTACTATTCATTGCTATGATGTTACACACATGTTGTGGCTTTGAATATTAGTTGAAAAAGTAGAAAATATATATATGTACATGTGTTGTCCAACCATGAATCTTCATTCATCCCTGTGGCCTACAGCTAAGCCAAAAAGATACAGCTATTATTAGCACTTGCTAAGTTGGCGCCTATGCCCGCAGGTACATGCAGCGGGTGGGGTCTGTCTTGATTGTGTGCAGCTCACTGTTGTCCTGGATCTGGTGGAAATATGCCTGCAATGTTAGAGCAGGGTTCTCCTTGATCGTGGTGTGGCTATACAGTGGGTTCATGTCTAAACTCGCTCTCGATTTATTCTGCAGCGCAGTTTTGTTCTGCAGAGACTGTGAATCATCTCAAGGTTGGGGAAGTGAATTGCTCAAGCAAATCTAAGGGGCCTCCGATTGACTAAGGGCCTCTTTTTCAGACAGGGATTAAACAGAAGACAATACGATCATGCTGTACTTTCTATTCCCGGTATAATAAAGTCTAATATCAGGCTTAAAAGATGTCTGGAAATGTGCCCTGATTGACTAAATAACGTCCAAAGATTCAGGCTTCCTTAAGGCTGTGTCTAAGCATGCTAGCGGCGCTAATAAAGCATGAAACCTAATTGGGTCAGTTAAAGGAATGATGTCATCTTAACCTGCTTTATTGACTGTCATCCACCACCTTACTGCACCAGTGCTGGTCAGATCGTCTACTCAAGATCATTTCTGCGGAATGACATCCAGGCCTGACTTTACAACTCAAAATTGGGAGTGACTTTCTTCTGCAGTGTGTAACCAGTTCCCTCCCTGCGCTGAAGTGTGTTAAAAGCACTTTAATGCACCTCAGTCCAACTCGGAGAGTGCGGCCATTAAAAAAAATGGACTTGGCATTTATAAGCCTGGGTTTAAATCATCGAAATAGACCTTGATGTGACAGTCCAGACAATTTCTCTCGCAAAATCTTTAACGGTTGCCAGACTTGCAACAATAATGAACAAATAAAGATTCTTGTGGTTAGAGAAATAGAATGGATAATCAAATTTACACAATTTCTCACCCTCGCACCAAACGCGGTTGATCAGCCAAGACTCTTAGTGTTCAAAGTTTGCCTCTTGAAGTTGGCAATATGCTTCTAATGACAAAAGACAACTTAACTAAAATGAAATAGATATCAGATAGGCTGCCTTAAGGATGCTTCTGACCCTCAGCACCACTGGAGGCCTGCTCTGTGACGTGATGCCTGAAACATGTGACATGTGGACCACGTTCTGAGGGAGGTCTACGGAGCAGCTGGCACAAATCAGCCCCATTTTGCTTTGACATGCCTTTTTGTTTGAAGTACGGCACCATCTTCGACTTTCAACTGGAACTACAAGGCTTATGGAGCTAAGAATGGATCACAGAAGCTTATGTACCTCAACTATGCAATTATAACTCATCGCATCCCTGATGATCTCTGATGCTTCTGACAGAGAGTCATCTCTCAAGCAGAACATGTAGTTCAGTCTTTTTGTTCTCCACAGAAACGGCACAGTACAAATGTAAACCCTATTAAACACCAGTCCGGTTCAACAAGTCTTCAGACAAGGCGTCACTGTGGACAGGGACACACACTTGAGATAGCAAGTATGCATAATAGCATAATAGCCAATCCAATTGACGTTTTAGTGCATTTCATATAATCTCAAGATTTAAGATCCTTTATTTAGTCACTTACATAGTCATACAAGTACAACAAGTCGACCTGTATGACTATGCAATGAAGTTATCAAATCCTTTTAATTAAGTAAGATGTATATATTTTTATTGTCATTGTAGGTACAACAAAATTTGGATGCTCAACTTCCAATGCAGGAGAAAAAAAAATAATTCAAGAGAAATTTGGAACGACTAAACTAATGTAATAAATAGATACTAAACAAATATTACAAACATTACAAACAGAAGTAAGATCTGTTAGGTAAACTGAATTTGCTCACTCTCCTTGACCTTGTCCCTAGACTGCACTCATTTTTTTTTCTTGTGATTTTCTTTATGCTGTGTTCTTTTATTTATTATATTTATTTATTATTTAATTCATTTATCTTTTTTTCCTTTCCCCCCCATTTTATGATTTGTTTTACTTGTATGTAAGGTGTCCTTGAATGTCTTGAAATGCACCTTTAAATAAAATGAAAAAAAAAAAAAAAGAATGAATAGCGTACTAAAACTACTGCTACACGTAAAGAAGCCTAGCAATTGCACCTCCAAGCACTAGTTTGAAATCCAAACTACATGCTGACCAATGGTTTCAGGTTGTTTTTAAATGTAGCGTGGCGTGTAATGGTACTGTTCTGTCCTTCTGACGGAAGGTTTTTCAGTTACAAGAGACATTATTTGTTGCCGTATTAAACCTGACGCTACTGCAAGCTACAGGAGAACAGCACTGCAGTAACAGCTGCTCATGATCATATCAAAATTAACAGGCCAGTCATGCACAAAAGGTTAGAAATGAAAGACCAAGGCATTTAAGGGTGAGTCGCCATGTCCGCTTTGTGGCATCCTTGATAAAAACGGAGGAGAGGACATTAGCATATTTGGTCCATACTTTTTAATTGATAACAGCATGTCTTGTAGAGTGGTCACCGACCCTGGTCCTGGAGGTCCACCTTCCTGAGCAGATCAAATCTGCAACACCTGCTCTGGCTGATGAAGTCCCTGATTGGTTGGAGTGTTACGTAAAGGCATGTTAGATGCAGGAGAGTATATTTTTCAGGAGCTGGGTTGGTGACCACTGTCATATACTGTCAAAAACGACATTAGTCTATTTGAGATTACTTAGAGGACATGCCTTTGCTTCGTACTGGCTCATGTATTGGCCGATCAGATGCATTTATGGTAAGAAAAAACTGTAAATCAGTCTATTGCAGTTTCTGAACCCCTGCAGATACTGGGGGTCTTGAAGGCAAGTTGCATCACCACCCAACCTACAGGCCACTGGTTTGACCAAAGACGGCAGTGTTGGAAAACACTTTGGAGATATGATGTGATCGATTGATGTACAGACCTGCTGGGAAGGTCCTGCCTGGTGTTAAGACTGTTTGCTAATGACAGCACCTTTCAGAAGGTGTTATCCTGTTTTCTTGATGACCCTTAAGCTAACGTTAATGGCAACACTGACCCTTGTTTGGAGCTTGAGCATGCAGTTATGCTTTAGTCCTCATAAGCTCTATGCTGTAGCTTTTAAAAATGAGTTTAATAATTCATTAGGTCAAACGTTGCTTAGCTTTTAAGCTTGACTTCGCAGAAGGGCCAAAGCATCATAAATTATGAATTTATTTACTCTTATTTATGTGGTAACACCACTTCCATCTGCTCCAGACAGTATTAGTGACTCCTGTTTGTGTGTGTGTACGTGTGTGTGTGTGCGTGTTTGTGTGTGTGTG
Organism: Alestes dentex; assembly: GCA_037576975.1. Taxonomy (NCBI): domain Eukaryota; kingdom Metazoa; phylum Chordata; class Actinopteri; order Characiformes; family Alestidae; genus Alestes; species Alestes dentex. The sequence goes on along the minus strand of JBBIGA010000040.1, from coordinate 28,234,674 downwards.
TGATTAGGGATTGAACTTACATGTAAAACACATTCAGCTAAATAGCTTAGAAATTCATCTTTCTAACTCTAAGCCTAATCTCATGTCCTAACTTTAAGACTGGCTCCAATCCTTACTTTAATGATGTTCAGAGACAGATGTTAATTTGTTTGTTAGCAATTTAAACATCTATAATCTATGGGGAAGAGTGGCACTTGCATATAAAAAAACTACAAGCAGAACATATTATTATCACTCACACACACACATGCACATATAATACATATGATCTTTCTTCCCAAACCAGATGTGTGGGTATGTACAGGCAGCTTCTCATTGAGCACCTCTCAGTGTCTTTGAACTGCTGACTTCAGATAATACACTACTCCTGCCTCGAGAGCGGATGAGGAATAGTCGGAAGGGAAGTTTTGGAAGTTTCTAAACATACTGCAGAGCCCAGACATGCCGTAGATAGCTTGGGGCAGTTCTCCATTGCGACGGCTCAGAGAGCGAAGGATGTGGCACTGCGAATAGCGGCAGTGCGAAAAGGAGAAGTGTGTTATCGAATGAGTGTGCGATACAGTCACTTCAGCTCAAACTTACACACACAGCTCAGGGTTGCGACACCGAGGGGTCCGGCTAGTGCAGATGTGTGTAAAGTACAGAAGTGACACTTAAAGGGGATTTCCAGAAGTTTCACTCAGAAATATTAAGTGACAGACCGATATTACCGATAGATAATAGAAATGGCAGCTAGGAATGATTGATTGGAAGTATTCGGGTATTAACTGCAATGGCATTTTATGTTCCTGTAACAATGTTAAACGTGCTGACTGTGCACCATTAGACTGAATGCAAATGTGAAGCATAACTACCAAACAGTTGGTTTCAAGTATTGCTTGAGAAGATCACAAGATCAGTCAAGAAATCACTGACATTTTGCAGTTTAGCACAGGAGTTATGAAGCTATAATACATTTGTATAGTGCTATTGTACACATGACCCTTCCCAACATTATATATAATCGTGTCATTGAGGACCATGAATATTAAGCACAATGAAAATGAATGATTGCTGAGCTGAAGCCATCCCTACAATCAGTGCTGTATTGAAGTGACTTGATTGAGGATTGTGCATCACTTCCACCTGAATAAGTTATATTACATCAACCAGAGGTGTTGTTAGAATCTTGAAACATTCAGGGCTAGTTTCAATTTGCTGACAGGGGTGGGGTATCAGTGGGGCTGTAGTTTAGATTTGTCTACGGGGGTGGTGTATCAGCGGGGCTATAGTTCAGATTTATCCACGGGGGTGGTGCATCAGTGGGGCTGTAGTTTAGATTTGTCTATGGGGTGGGGTATCAGCAGTGTTGGGGAGTAACGGAATATATGTACCGGCGTTACGTATTTAGAATACAAACTATGAGTAACTGTATTCCGTTACAGTTACCGTTTAAATAGGTGATAATTAGACTACAGTTACTTTGTTGAAATAAATGGATTACACAGCGGTACTTTCCTGTTTCCTATGTTAGGCTATCCCCTCAGCCGAAGTACTGGAGACCATAAGTGCAGTTAGCTTAAGCCGCTCTCCGCGGGTACGGCGGGCTGTTGAATCTCTTTAGGCATGATGGTGACTCTCGGCGAGGATGGCGCACAGGTTCGTGTCCGCACCAGATCCACCAAGTCAGCCTCGCTGAACAGACCAACCAGGTTAAGCCTCGCGGGCTTCCTGCAGGGCCACGACAGCGGAGCTCTGGAAGCCGAGGTCGGTCTTGAAGTCCTGAGCGATCTCATGCAACGGGAGCTGGAAGGGCCACTTGTGGATCAGCAGCTCCGTGGATTTTTGGTAACAAGGGATCTCTCTCAGAGCCACGGTGCCGGGCCTGTAACGGTGAGGTTTCCAGTGGGGCTGTAGTTTAGATTTGTCTACAGGGGTGGGGTATCAGTGGGGCTGTAGTTTAGATTTGTCTATAGGGGTGGGGTATCAGTGGGGCTGTAGTTTAGATTTGTCTACAGGGGTGGTGTATCAGTGGAGCTGTAGTTTAGATTTATCAACGGGGGAGGTGTATCAGTGGGGCTGTAGTTTAGATTTGTCGACAGGCGTAGAGTGTCAATGGAACTATGGATTTGTTGACAGAGTAGGGTGTCAATGGGCTATAATTTAGATTTATTGTTGGGGTGGGGTGTCAATGGGACTATCGATTTGTTGATGGGGTTGGGGGTGCCCATGGACCTATAGTTTAGATTTGTTAATGGGGGTGGGTTGTCAGTGGGGCTATGGTTTAAATTTGTTGACGGGGTGGGTTTAGATTTGTTTATTGGGGAGACAGGGCTTTCCTTCCCTCGACTGTGGGTCACCACATCTCCATGAAAGCTAAGAATGACAGATTGTGGTTGTGATTAGATTCGGGCTACTGTTTTTTTTTTCATTTATGAATATTTTTTAGGATCTGGGGCTATTTATTAAGTGCTGGGCTGTAACCCCGAATACCCAGGCCTAAAGACACCTCTAAAATCAACACAATTAGGACCAAATGTACATAAACTGAAAGACATAGGTAAAGCAATTTGGCCTTTTATAGTCACGCGTGAACACACCACACCATACCACAGCACACAGTGTGAACAATGTGAAATTCTTTCTCTGCAATGAACCCATTCACCAAGTGAGGCAGTGGGCTGCCACCAATGGGGGGTGCCCAGGGAGCAGCGTGTGGGGACGGTATCTTGCTCAAGGGAACCTCAGTGGTCTCGCTAGCAGTGCTGGGATTTAAACCCATGGCCTTCTGATCGCAGGAGCAACTCCCTAACCACTAGGCCACAAGCTGCCCCATTGATGTAGTATACGTGGAAATGATATACACATTTAAATCAGTTAAAAGCAATGCAGCGTTTACATTGTAGGAAAAAGTGGTCAAATTGCATGTTTTGTTAATTTTCTAAGTGGAAATAAAACCCAACCTCTTCACAGAAAACATTTTAGTCCACAGTTTCAAACTTTGGCACACAGCAGTATGAAAGACGAATGTATGGCAGCATCGAGTTGTAAAATAATTAGTGTAATTACTGCTGATCAATGAATTCTTGTAGATATGTTTACTAAAATAATGTTTTGAAGAATGACGAAGCAGCGGAAGCTTCAGTGTGTGTTTGTGTGTGTCTGTGTGTGTATGTGTGTGTTTGTGAAGGGTAGAATGAAAGAAACCGCGACAAGATATCCCAGAGGGTCTAAGTGAAGCGCTGCATGTGTGTTTACAAGAGCAAGCAGTGATCTTGTTGTGCTTGTAAATCATAGTGGGGATGAGTCATGTCATTCATGCTCTCCGCAGACGTGCTGCGGTTGCAGGGAGTGAGTGTACAGTGTGTGTGTGTGTGTGTGTGTCTATGTGTGTGTGGAGATTGAGGCAGATGTGGCTTGTCTATGAATTATGTCCTCTGGAGGAAATTTGTCATTATCCTGAAATACTGCTGGCTTCCATCATTGCACTTCTGCCTGCATTTGTAGAAGTTGTTCAAAGATGACGAATGAAAAAAAAAAAAGAAGCAGCGGCATGATAGAACTTCAGACAACAAGTACTGCTGTGGTTAAAGCACCTTAGCACCTTTTTTCAATTCGATTTTTCTAAAGGCGTATACACAGCCATTCAGAGACGTTTCATGTAAAATACTCTGAATTGTCTACAATGGTGGTGAATGGAACCAAACATCTGACAAGTTTAATGCCTCTCAAAGCTTCCCCACAGAAAGTTGTTACGTGACATGTGTCTGAACACGCTGCCTGGTGTCTGAGACATTGTCTTGCTATAAGATTTTGGCCTAAAATACAGTACTGTGCAAAAGTCTTAGACTCTTGGGCAAACTGTTTAAAACGATCTGGGCAGTGAGGGACTTTCTGCCAACACATACACAAGTTAACATTAGAGTAAACGAACAAACAAGAAAGTATCGAATAATATGAGGATTTGGTTTGTTTGTAAAAAGTATTTAAGTTTTTGTGAGCTGGTTAGAAGAACACAGGTTCAGTTCCAGATTTCACCTCTGGTCTTTGCATGAATTTGTGAAACTCCATCAGGAGCTCCTGGTTTAATTCAATAAAGCATCCAGTGAGCCGAATCTGGTATTTGTGAAAATTGATGAGAACTACGATGTAACACTGGATTTCTGTGAGGAGGTCTTGGAATGATTAAGCAAACACTTAGATATCCATAAAAATCACAGTTTTCTGTATTAATATTAGTTGCATATACTCTAGTACTAGCTTTAAAGAGCTTACACTGCTAAACAGGTTTTAAAGATCATTTTCTAAGGTGTCTTTTTCAGACTTTTTCACAGCACTGTATAGTTTTCAAATCTCTTCTTGGTGGAGGGATGCATGCAGGCAAAGATGTCTCCAAAGAAATCTTTTTTAGATTTACCACTGCTTTACTATTATCAAAGGTCCATGTAAAACTCAGAGGACATGTGTAGGTTGGTTCCAATTACCAAGTTATGCAAAACAAAACTTTTGGTGAAAGCCCAGGACCAACCTCACTCTAAGGGCAAAAACTGATTTTAGTAGAAACCGTCAACATGAATCTGTCTTACTGGAGACATTTCGATCCTCTAATTGGATGGCCTACCACGGGGCTATTCAACTTCAATAGCAAGTGGGCCAAATATGAAAATCACTGGGGGTTCGGGGGCCACACAGAATATTTGTCAACTAATGGCTAAAAAATTTATCTTGATGATAATAGATATTACATTAGTATGAACGAATGACACATCCATTTTCTTTAACTTCAGTACTTTGACATGAGGAGCTTCTTAACCAAGGTCCATTTAGGGCCCGCACCCGCCCCACCCCTCCTGTGAAGTGGGTGTAGCAGCTGGCTTAGTTGTTTATGGACTTTATGTCAAGTGCCGCTTTAACCGTCAAAAATAGCCGTTTTAACGGCGTCCGCTTCTGACCGTTAAAGTCGTTAGAGTCGATGCATCAAAACTACAAAGGTTTTCCCCTCGCTGTGTGCGTGTGACTGGATTCTGTTTTTGTTTCAGGTTAAAGCACAGACACCATTATTTCTAAACGTGAAGTTCTTCAGAGGATAAACAGACCTTTTTAATGCTCCCACCTGTTTTCGGCAGCCTAACGGTTCTCCTCCATCTTCCGTTACTGCCAGCCTTTTACGTTCTGCTCCGCTTTTTTTTAACACACCCATTTTCTGACAAACCCGCCTCTCTCGGCTGTGATTGGCTAATAGTATGGCAACTTCTGTGCTCGGATTGGCTAATTGTATACAACACAGTGGATAACCAATCTTGGCGAAAGTAGCGGACTACCAGCCAGTCATGATCCAAAATCCATTCTTTTATTATATCACACGAATCACACACTGTGATTTAGTGGCAGTCTTGCGGGCCATAAAAAATTTTCAAAAGGGCCGTATCGGGCCCGCGGCGGGCCGCTAGTTGAATAGGTCTGGCCTACTACACTGATACTGCAGGGGGAGGAGATGAAGAAGATGGTTTTCATCTTATCCACTGCAAGACTGAGCTTAAGTTTAAACCATGAGATTAGACCTGTTAAGGTCAAGTCAAGTAGTCAAGTTTATTTATATAGGCCATTATCATTCACAAAGATCATTCAATGTGCTTCACAGGAATCTAATACAATTTTAATAAATCAGGAAGCATAAAGAATGCAAAATCAATAAAAGAGGATTAAAATTAGAAGCGCAGATATTTAAAAGAAGGCAGAGGAGAGTAGTGCAGATTTTAGCAGCTTTTTAAAGCTACAGTCGGTGCAGATCTGATGCTGATGGGCACTTGCTTGAACAGCATAGTGGATAAACGCCATTTCCCCCTGTTTCGATTCAGCTCTTTTCACCACTAGATCAGGGCCTAGACCAGTGGTAGTCCTAGTTCTGATCTAAGCCATTCTTTACTGTGTTGTTTTTCACATTGTCTAGCCTGTCCGCATATTTCTGACACCCTTTTTGCCTAGTACCTCCAGTTTAATTGTCATAGAAACCCAAGATTCATTAACAGAAAGAGTTTGTCCACCCCATTTATACGGTTATGACAGGGATAATCATGATAAAAGCACACGTCACTTATAGTCAACAGATAGTGATCTCGAGGACAGCAAATATCTACAGGGCCCTACAAATCCATACACATTTATGGGCCCTCAGCAGCCTACTGAGGGTCAACAGAACTCCACATCTGTTCTTTCCAAGAGCTTTAACAAAGTGTATAGTTCACATACACTACCGGTTAAAAGTTATTGCACGCCGCAGTTTTTTTTTTTTTTACCACTTGTCTGTTGAATTCAGATTTATTTTTGTTAAACACTGGAAAGTTGCTGAGTGAATGACTATATATGAAAACATGTCAAATAAGTTTCCTTTATAACATGGAAAGAATCTGTAACAGCGCACGTCTGACATCCTAGTAACCGGCTGCGCGGTCATGCGGAGTCCTTTAATTTTAAATGCATTAGTTGACTGTTTTATCCCACTGACTGTCACCTAATAGCTCGTTAAATACCAGCTGTCTGGTGAAACACGTTTTAGTTATATTTACAATTATATTAGGTGGCTTTTTGCAGGTCAGTAGTGATGAATAAGAAATATGACATTCTATGGCTCATGAAATCTGAAACAGTGAACATACCATAAATTTGTCGTTAAAGAATACTGAGTATATTTTTAATAAATGTAAAAGTGGAAATGTAAAAAATCTGTGCAAATGTTTTGAGGTGGTCTTTGTGCCACGTGTCAGGACACTGGACGGATGAGAAGGGGTTAAATTGTTGCCGTCCCTTCCAAAAGGTGTGCACCCTTCGTATCATCAGGCGGACGCAAATTTTGCATCGCCGGCCTCACTGACTGTAAGCAAATCGGCCAGTAGAATGCAGCTGCCTCTAAAAAGCAAACGTGGGCAGAGGGAGTCGTGTGTATGTTGGAGGAGAGCACTTAGGCCTCCCCTAATGGCTCTGGATGTGCGATTATATAAGATGATTCCTCTCTGCCTTACAAGCCAGGGCTCTTTTTTGGGTCCAGAGAAGTCCTCGCTGTGTATTCAGCCTCTGCCGTGACTTTTCTTCGCACCATCCCTGATCACGCCTTCATGGCCGAATGCAGCATTCATTCCTTTGCACCAGGAACCGTGTTCATAAAAGCATGGCCAGGACGTCAGTGCTGATCCAGGGTCAGTTTGTGCTTGTGATCTGTGGCACAAAACAGATAGAAATGGTGCAGGAGCAGAACAGAGGCGCTTTGTGAACACAGCCCCGGTTTTCTCAGCTGAACTGCAGGCTCGGGCCCAGGCTCTACACCCACTCTTTTACAGGAGGAGGTTTTTTGGAATGGGGTGGAAAATCCAGATCGGTCTCTTCGCAGTTCTTTTCCGTTCTCCGGGCCCGCTGCGTTTTGGAATGCCTGAAGAAACCAAAGTTTCCTACGTTCTAGAGGCTTTGGCCGTGGCTGCGATGTAGGAGCAAGGGCCGTCCCCTCATCTCATGATCTCCGTTACTAAGTCTAAACACCTGCCAGACACCTGACCTCTCTAAGCAGGTGAAACTGGCACCAAGGATCTCAAGTAAAAATGGACCTTAGATTCTGCTGATTCTATGTATCTGAATGGATTTTGATACTTCCTCTAATTGGCAGCCCACACATTTCTCCACTGAACCGGCCTCGGTGTGGCTGATCTGGGAGGTCCTGGTCTTCATTAGAGTCTGGGGTATCACATTAAAGGGCAGTAACATTAATATTTCAGAATCACTATTGCGTAACTAAACGGATGGGTGGGCAAACAAAGTCATTCAGAGAGGTCTGATGTGAAATGCTCCCTTCTTAGAATTGTTCACGGTGGTGGTAATAGGAACCAGACGTTTGATGACTCATAAATCTACATCACAGAAAAGCGTGATTTCAAAGACATTGTTTTACAATAGATTATAGGTAAAGCTTATGCCCAGAACATATTTTTTTAATCCAGTCATGGCAAAGAGGTGAGCACAGCAAAACAGTGACCAAACAACTTTTTTTTTTCAGGTTTAAGCTAAAGTAAAGTGGCCACTTGTAGTCACACATGAACCACAGCACAGCACACAGTGTGAGGAATGTGAAATTCTTACTCCTCTGCAGTTAACCCATTCACCAAGTGAAGGAGGGGGCTGCCACCAACGAGGGGCGTCCAGGGGGCAGTGTGTGGGGACGGTGCCTTGCTCAAGGGTACCTCTGTGATGACACTAGCCGTGTTGGGATTCAAACCCGCAACCTTCTGACCCTAACCACTCCTTTACCACTATTTTAACGTTATCATTCAGTATAAACTCCTGGTTCCATTCACCCCTGCTGTAAATAAAAGTACTTTGTACGTTTCTCTGCAATTAACCATTTCATATTAAAACACTCTGAATAACTCCATGCACATCTCAGCCATTGAATTAAGTGGAAATGTTCTACTAAAGCTTTGCGTCTGGGTTAGGCCTAAATTTAACTGTGACAAATCAGACCTAAATCTGAAAGTATTTAGCAATGAATTGCTGTTTACCCAGACTGACATGGAAGAATGGCTTTGCTTCTTTTTTAATCAAGTAATTCTCTTAACATCAATAAAACCAGTTCAACTGCTTGAAACCACATGAAGTTTCTTTTCAAGTTTTTAGTCATTCTGTTCTGAATCGGATTTGTGCAGTGTGCAACACGACTGAATAATCTGTAAATAAAAATAAATGAAAAAAATCTGTCAATCTGTGAATTGACTGAATGTTATTGAATGTTAATCTCATCACATTTTCAACTGCTGCTATTTTATTGCATTTATTTTTACTGCAGTAACAATAAGCCACTTTCATCCGTCATTTGACACCGATCTGCTGTGACACTACTCTAAATCTAAACCTTTACACACAGCAATGTCAGTATTACACTGTTATTTGTTACACTGATGTTCTTGTCATTGTGTCTCATATACTTCAGTGTTTATTGTCTATACTTCAGTGTTTTCTGTAGTCTTAGTATCTTTTAGTCTTTCTTGTTGCACTGAGCGTTCTAATGATGCAAGAATTTCTTTCTTGTCTTACATTATATGGACAAAAGTGTTGGGACGCCTGACCATAACACCAACAGGGACTTTAATACTCAAATACATGGACTTTAATATGGAGTTGGTGCCTGCTTTTCCAGCTATAACACCTTCCACCATTCTTGGAAGGCTTTCCACAAGATTTTGGAGTTTCTGTGTGAATTTGTGCACATTCATTCTTTAGAGTATTTATGAGGTCAGGCACTGATGTTGGATGAGAAGACCTGGATTTAGTGTACTGCACTAGCAGAAGTGCAAAAATGGCTAATGAAAGTGGCTAATTGTCAATGGTTAGGCGTCCCAATACTTTTGTCCACACGGTGTAAATACGTAGTTTTGGTGTCTAGTACTTTAGGGTTTTAATGGTCGGGCGTCCCGATACTTTTGTCCGTGCTGTTAGAGAGAATCTTTGAATCGGTTCCCTAAAAATGAATCGAACTCGTTGACAAGCGCGAAAATCGATTCGTTGAATCAGAGAGTTCGAAAGAATCGATTGAACCGAATCCTCCATCGTTGTGAGTTCTGTGCGCGCGGGATCCCTCCTCCGGGCCGGGCTGCGCGTGCAGGGATGGCGCACGTGACGGCTGGGAGGGCGGCGCGGGAGGTGTTTTCCAGGTTTAAAAGGTGCGAGGGTCCGTCACTCGCGCCGGGAGCCCACTGTGAACCCGCGATGAGGAGGAGAGACGGAGCGAACACGGCGTAATTAACAGTACATTACATACAAAAAATTAAACAAATACATAAACAACAACATCCAAGAGGTGCGCGCGCGTCGCCAGGTAACCGCCGCGAGACCGGACCGGGGATGTTCTCCTAACGTCCTCCAGCTCCAGAGCCCCAGAAAAACCAGTTAACTCCCCAGTTTAGCCATTTCGAACCGAGCTGGAAGTCTCGACTCTCCTCGTCCCCCGAACCCGAGAGTGAATGCCCGCCCCGGGCTGCCTGCCCCCGGATCCGAGAGGACACTCGCAGCAGCCGAGCCAGCAGAGTCCGACCCAGAGCCCAGGGCTCCAGTTCAGATCCTCCGGAGAAGCAGCCATGAAGTCTGCAGAAGAAGGTAAAAGTGTCTCAGCGCTTCAGACCCGCACGCACTGCTCACTGCAACCTGTTTGCTTGTTTCTGTTCATGCCGGTCTCGACTGGCGCTTCTGTACTAAAGCTGTTTTAAGTGCGGTGTAAGACTAACGCAGTGAATAGAAGAGAGTAGAACTGAATGAAGTTGACAGAATAAACGGAAATGGAACAGAATAGAATAAAGCACAGCATACTAGAATAAAACTGAAGAATCGAAATAACCGAATTGCATAAAACAGTGGAATAGAATAGAACGCATTTGAATGCAGCCCAGCTGAGTGAAACAGAATGGAATACAGCAGAATGGAAATTGAACTGAATAGAATGGGATGAATGGATTGGAGTGTGGTAGAATCTAATAGAGCAGAAGGTAACAGAGCAGCATGGAATAGAATAGAATGAAATGGGGCAGAGTAGAAGTGAAAATAGTAGATTGGAACTGAATGCAGTGTAATAAGGTGGAATGGAATAGAATAGAATGAAGCAATAGAACTGAATTGAATAGAACAGAATAAAGCAGTAGAATGCAACTGAATGGAACTGGATGGAATAGAACAGAATGGATTAGAATAGAGTTGAATGGAGTTGACTGTAATCTAATAGAGTAGAATGGAATAGAGCAGCATGAAATAGAGTAGAATGGAATGGGACAGTATGGAATTGAATATGGTAGATTGGAACTGAATACAGTGGAAAAAATGGAATAGAATAGAATGAAAGAATGCAATGGAACTGAACAGAGTGGGATGGGATTAGAATAGAGTAGAGGAGAATAGAGCTGAATGGAATAGAGTAGAATGAGGTAGAATTCAGAACACTAGAACTGAACTGAACACTGGATGCATGTGATCAAGCCTCACACTCTCAGCGCTCCTGTTAATAAACTGAGGTGCTTCTTTACTGTCTGTAACGGAAAACTGAAAATTCCCCCCAGAACCCACAAGCAGTCAGTTTTAACACTTCTCTCTTGTTTATGGTGCTGTGGAGCAGCTGCCATCGCCACAAATAGAATAGCCCGCGCACAGTAAACGCTGGTTGCATCAATATGCTGCAATATTGCTGCCTCATTTTTTTTTTATTTTACATTCTCTGTTTCCCCTAGTAGCTGGGATGCAGATAACGTACTTGACGTCACGTCATTTGTCAATGCAGGGACGAAAGCTCGATGTGTGCGGATGAGATGAGTCAGTGAGAGACCGAGTGGCATTTATTGATGAAACGTTGGCCAAAAGTTTTTTTTTTAAAAAGGAACGTTAGGAGAACCTTCAACAATGGGTAAAAGTGAAAGATTATAAAATAAGGGAACGGCGTTTGTGCAGTTAGTGTCCACTGGTTGTTGTTGCTCTCTGTGATTGGAGTGAATCTGCAGCTGTTCAGTGGTTCAGAACTCATTTTCTCAGAAAAGCATTTTGCGAGGTGTTTTATCACGATGCCCATCACATCTTGCGACATCGCCCACCCCCAACACACACGTAACGGAACTATCCTTAATCCTGCATCAACAAACCAAATCTGTATCTCACACTCCTAATCAGGTAGGCCGTGGGCCCCAGCGCTGATGTCATGGACTTTCTGCCGACTTCTGTCTGTCGGTGTGGTTTTGGGGAGTGTACTGCTGTGGCGAGGAGCATTATTATTCATTTCAGTCCACGGCATTTAAGCCTCGTAATTGATAGCAGACTCACGGGTGTTGGGGTTGGTTTGAGACTGTGTGTCTGTGTGTGTGCGTGTGTGTGTGTGTGTGTGTGTGTGTGTGTGTGTGTGTCGCCTCACCACCACTTCAGGCTGCTGACGGCTGCAGTTTTCTGTACCCCTCTTCCCTCCTCTTTTTGTTTTTTTATAAATCCCAGCCCCTGTCTTTCCTTCTACCCACAATCCACCCAGATACACAATTAGCCAGGCCGGTCTCTGTGCTTTGTGGGATAAGTGCTTCTGAAAACTGCACACATGGACAGGGTCCACTTTGCATAGGGGTGGATGATGTTACTCAGTAATACACACTGAGCACTTTGCAAGTATTGTCAGTACTCCTGGAACACAGGTCAGCTGCATTCGTCAATAAAAAATGGATTTTGACCACTTGTGGAGAGTCTGTAAACAATAACGACAACAAAGCATGTCTCACTGTCCAATGAAAAGTGCAAATCAACAAAGAGCTAATGGACATTCGCTTACATCTTATTTTTATCATTTGTTTGATTTGCTCCAAAGTTCTTCATCGCGTTGAATAAAAAACGTTCACACTCTTTGGTATGAATTACAGTCATATAATATGGATGCTACTTTGTTCGCAAAGGTCAGGAGAACTAGGCTCAGTATGTGCTATGTATTGTGAACATCCCTTCAATTGTCACAATATTACAATGTTTTCATATCAGTCGGAGTGTGATTACTATGAAACACTGTAGTTTTCTGGGTGTATCATGATCATTATTTAAATAGCTCTGAACTGTTGTCATTTCTGTTTAAAGAGCTCATGATATAGAAAAAACTAAATGCAGTATATAGAAGTTTCTAAACGTTTTTTGTGATGTCACAATAACCGACTCATTTACGTACATTTACAACTCATTTTGTCTCTGAAGTTATAAGGAGTGTGTCGCCCCCCCACCACTTAAATGCAAGGGAAAAACTGCACAGGGACAAAAACAGCCTGTTTATTTCGAAAGGATATGGAGAGTTTGGGAAATGGGGATGTAAAAATAAATTTCTTTTTGAGGTACATAAACATAAACATAAACATATCGCAAGGGGAAAAATATGACAAAAAAATGTAGGAAATGGCGCTTTAACTGGATTTAGTTCACTGCAGTAGGCGACATGGAACAACATTTACATGATACATGATGTGTAATTCATTGTTTGTGTACAAAATGTGCTAGTGTTGCCAAATTTAAGCACTTCTAGTAAAACTGTGGATATAATAGTATGATATAATATTGTAACAGTATAGTAGTATATTATATTATACGTAATTACATATGAATAATTCCAATTATAATAAGTACATATCATAATAACACTGCCGTTACACTTCAGTATGTCAAACATGACATAAAAACGACTATACTTGCAGTTTTTTTTGCTAGGGGTATTTTTAAATTTTTTTTTTTTAAGGTGGGGTCTGTTCCAGATTAACGAACCTCATGAGAGCAAAAGATCATGAAAGTGAATCTTTGAGTATCATGATGTTATATTTGGTCATATTGTCCACCCCTACCCCCTGTTGCCCACCTTTTGCATACACCAAAAGTCCAGCACTAGGAGCCACTTCTTCTTTACTTCGCCGTGTTTTGTACGCGTGCTGGATGAGCGAGCGGCCGGCGGAAGATCACTTCCCTTTCCAGCCGCCCCTGCGGCTCAGCTCCACTGAGGCTGAAAATGCAAACGAGCCTGAGGTTCGCTGGGAGAAAGCCCCTGTACGCTTGTTTACGCAGCGCCAGTGGAGCTCACTGCTCCTGCAGCTGCGAGCGAATCACTGGCTGCACACCAGAGTTAAAAAGAAACTCGTCAGAGGGGCGGATCTGCTCTTAAGAAAACCCTCCGAAAGAGGCAGCGGAGTGTTGTGTGTGTGTGTGTTTTTTTTTTTTTATTACGTGAGTGAGGAAGAGATAAGAGCTGGTGTGTGACTGAACAGGATGTCAGAGCCGCCGCTGCACTCGAAGGGCGGCTGATAGACAGCAGTTCTTACACGCCGTCCCGAAGACCGAGATGGGATCTGGCCAAAAAGAGCCCGAGTTTGATTTCAGCTTTCTGTTTGAGTACGGCAGCCGAGGAGGAGAGATGGAGACACAGAGAGGTGTGCTGGCAGGTGGAGTGTGTATGTGTGTGTGTGTGTGTGTGTGTGTGTGTGTATGGGACGTTTCTTTTTTGAGGTTTGAGTATGTCAATAAGTTCTTTTATTATACTGTGTATTATTGCGTATTATAGTGTCTACGGTCTATATTCTGAAGTCACCTATATTTTGAAGATTTTTGGAAACTCACACATAACTTGCTCAAGACTTACTTTTGATTTATTATCCGTTAATATTCGACGCCTGTGTGGGCTGCGTCAAAATGACGTGTACTCCGCTTCAGCACGCTACTAAATTGAATCCAAGTGGTGCTGACGTAAACCTTCTCATGCCGTGCCGTATGAACTGCAGCGTTTTGTATGTTAAAACTTTCACACTGCGCTTCTTCATCCCTTTTTCCTTACGTCCTTAAGACCCACGGTGTATCCTGTTAAAGGTGTTCAGTTACAAATGCAGAAACCTGCTGTTTGATTCCTCCTGCTGTGCTCCGATGAAAGAAAGAGATGAAAAAAGATGAGAGAGCTGAGCAGAAGGAGGGAAAAAAAACAAAAAAAAAAAAACGATTGTTCTTTTACTTTTCCTGTTCAGAATTTCATTTGTGTTATTTTACCACTCGAAATTCGAAATGCAGAAGTTCTGTTCAACCACAAAACCTATTCAAGAACTGCAGATTATAATCTTGTGTGCATCTGCTTCTGGAAATAGTCCGTCATGAACTAATTTTGGTAGCTCTGCCCACGCATTCAGTGGTGCAAGACAGGTTCATCGTTTCACGTGGTGTCCTGTTTGCGTACCACTGTGGTTAGCAAATATAGAACAAGGTGGAGGGAAATGCCACAAAAAAAAAAAAAAAAATGCTTTACTGCTCAAGCCTAGGGGAGTGCTTTCTCTGGGAGTTTGAATCTGTACACTTAAACACAACTTAATGTTTGAATTGCTCTTTTACTCTTCTTCAAAGTACAAGTGTATGTAAACGGATAGCTTTACACTAGGTACTCTTGACATTGCCATGGTTCTATGTGGACATGCCTTTTGATACTGCTGTCAAAATAGTATATTTACATATTATTTATTATGTTTAATTTTAATTGAATGGATTTCACTTTTTCAGTTTTCAGCACATGACTTGTTCGCCTTATGGAGTCAGATCTGAGGAATCATTTAGTCCTATGCAGAAATAGAGTTTGAACAGAGGGTTGTCTGTGGACCAGGACAGGCTCGTTTTTCAGCAACTGCCATTAATTATCAGCGAACTCTCTGGTTTCTTTATTACCAAATTTGCTGATGGCCAAGTTTTTTGGCCCAATTTTTATTAGCCTTTTTTTTATTTGAAGCTAAGTGAATGGATGAAACACTGGATTCCAAAGCTGTAACACAAACTTTTATGTGTAATTTAAAATTCAGTTGCCTAGATAACTATTTACCTTATTTACCTGATCTAAGTGTGTTTACAGCTTAGATCAACCAAAATCAATGGAATATTTGGCCAGTTGCCAGCTGGGTTTTTTGAGCAGGAATATTTTGATCTTTCCTGCCTGGTAAAGAGCTGAAGTGCGGGCCCTTATTCAGACCCATGGGTTTTGTGTGTGTGTGTGTGTTTATTTCACTTAGCTTTTCAAGTAAAATCCCAGCGCACTCACTGACATATCCTTTTTTTGTATTTGCAGAGGCTTTTAGCTACACGCCCAATGTGAGCCTGTCTCTGCCTCTGGGTATGGCGAACCCCTGCCTGGCATCTCAGTACCACAACCTGCAGACCAGCCCTGTCATCTCCTCCTGCCACCAGGCGAGCTATGGCCTCCACGAGAATCCGATTGCCCCGGGTTACTACCTGTCTCACGGGCTCAGGCCCAACGGGGCACCCCCTCTGGAAAGCCCCCGCATCGAGATCACTACTTACGGCCAGATGTCCGAGGAGGAGGTGGAGGAGAGCGGAAGCATCGACCCCATGGCCAAACGGGTCAACATCGTGACTTTGACCCTCCCCAGCATCGACGGCTACCGTGACCCCAGCTGTTTGAGTCCGGCCAGCAGCCTGTCGTCCCGCAGCTGCAACTCTGAGGCCTCGTACGAGTCGGGCTTCTACAACTACGATAACTCACCCCAAAACTCACCCTGGCAGTCTCCCTGCGTCTCACCCAAAGGCTCCTCCTCCTTGTTGTCCTGCCCTCATGCCCCTGGCTCCGTCCCGTCGCCCCACCACTCGCCCTCCACTTCTCCACACGCCACCATCGCCAATGACGACGGCTGGACCGGCGCTGCTCCTCGCAACTCCCCTCCCAGCTCGCCGGTCTGCAGCGCCGGAGGCCATGGCAAGCGGAAATACAGCTTCAACGGCGCCCCATACAGGCAGCCTCATTTTTCACCCAACCAGTCACCCAGCGCCTCTCCGCAGGGCTCACCCAGGCTCAGCAAAGTTGAAGAGACTTGGCTAGGCACCACCAACCAGTACACCAACTCCGCCATCGTCGCTGCCATCAACGCCCTCAGCACAGACGGCCTGGCCGAGCTCGGCGACGACGTGCCCCCCAAATCGCGCAAGACCAACCTGGAGCACAGTCCCACCATGAGCCTGAAGGTGGAGCCTGGAGGAGACGAGATGGGCGCAAGCACAGAGCTCTGCCAGGAGGACTACTCCACTAACCGTCTGCCTTTCAAGAAGGAGAATTACTGTGCAGGCTTCCTGGATGTGCCCCCGCACCCTTACTCCTGGCCCAAGCCCAAGCCTTACATCAGGTACGTGGCCAAGTGATGCAGCGATTGTGGGTTGAGTCATAGAGGGAATTTGTAATATGGCAGAAATGAGTTTAATACTTATTTATTTTTTTAAGATACATAATAAGTATGATACATATTTTCTTTCGTTTGACAAAAAAATAGACCTAAAGCGATATAGTTCCAATATTCATAATTCTTATTTTCCTCCCTAAGCCCAAAGCCACGCACATCAGATGAATTGGAGATGCTGAATTGCCCCTCGGGGTGACTATACGTGTGTGAGAGTGTTTACCTCTGAATCTGTTTCTCTCCGTTTCTCTGCCGTTCACCCTCTGAGTGCTGGGATAGACTCCAGCATCTTCCACAACCCTGGTTAGGATAAGCGGCTTGGATAATGAATAAATGAATGAATAATTCATGACATTAGCCCTGAGCCAACAGGCTAGCCACAGTGCAACAAGACTGCATGGTACAATAAGATACCATGCTGTGTATGTTGCATTATCATAAAGTGCAAAAGTCCCATTAAGGAACATTTAAAGCTATTTATCTGGGCAGTAAACTCTTATTTGAACACAAACACAAACATTAACATGAGAATAAATACAAATAAACAATGCATCGTGACTGTGTGAGTAACTATCACCAAATCTCTATTTGAGCAAGCCCAGTATTTATAGTTACCGTCCAATAGGGCTGTACAATCAGTCATTTTTATATTGAAATCACAATTTGAAAGAGTGGCCTTCTAATTATATCTTGTGCTTTTCAGGGTTGCCTTTAGTTTTAAGGGAGAATTCGATAATAAAGTCTAATAACGCAGATCTTGTGAATTGTCAGCCTGGCAATTTAACAATTTATTTAAAAATGAAACAGATATTTGCATGATGGCCCTCTAATCAGCTTCTTGTTACTATTCAGTTTTATATAAACAGTTTGACACCACTGCTTGTTGTCTAGAGGCTCACCACAGTTGGTCTAAATCCTCTTTTCATAAAGAATGCAGTCTGTCCTCGCACTAGAAATACTGACAGTAGCCGCAGCGCACAGGAAAAGTGCATTGTGATGTATTTTATCATGACAGTGATAACATATCATCATGTCTCCCACTCCTAAGATTGTGTAATTGGGTCGAGAGGCGTAATCCGTCTCTCTCTGTTCCTACAGTAGGCAGTCTGGAGCACAGTCAAATGTTTGGCTTTCTTAGTATTGATTTATAACCTTGTTACATTCAAGCACATGGCGACGTTTGGAGGGATGATTTGATCATAAAAGGAGGGCCACATTTCAGTTGATTTATGGGAGTTACAACCAGATCGCGGCTTGCTGCGAAGCCTCCAAATGTGAAAAGAAAAATGTAAACTGACGGGTTTTTTTCTTAAAATAACTCGAGTTTATTTAACATAAGGGTATGTTTACTTTGTACCTTCAAAGACCACAGCAGTGGAAGCCTAAGATAAATGTAAAAAGACAGAAAGCTTTTCTTTGAAGTCCGAATGCATTTCATAAATCATGCTCCAAAGGGTGGTGCTGTGAATTGTGTGTGTGTGTGTGTGTGTGTGTGTGTGTGTGTGTGTGTGTGTGTGTGTAGCCTCGTTCTCATAGCAACCAACAAACATACTAACACGTCATTTTATTATATTGTTTTGATTCACATTTTTAACAAACCTCAGGGTCCCCTGTGTGTGTGTGGGGGTGCTTTCCTTCACTGGCACATTTTCCTGCCGGAAATCAAGTGTTTGGTGGTGATAGTGGAGAACAGGAAGTGATGGTGTCAGTGCTTATGGCTCTGGCTGCAGGTCCCCCTGCCCCTCCTCCGCCCTCAGACTCGTTTGGGAGGTCGCGCTCAGACACGGCCGATAAAAGGCGCGAGGGAAGCCAGTTCGTTTCAGGTCAGCAAACACGCAGAAAGTTCCGAGAGGATGCCCGAGATTGCTGCCACTTGAGCCGCCAGGTCGCAGGCTCTGCGCCGGGCAGGCATCCGGACGCAATGAAATCTCGTTCCGCTGCCGTGTGTTTGCTTTGGATAACCAGCGCCCCTCATGTGGGAATCTGTTCTCCGGCTGCTCTCTCAGGACCGTGGCGACAGAGAGACGAAAACAAAACAAAACACACGGCTGTCACTCTCGCTCCCACCTCTGAAAAATGAAAGGCATACGGGATGGACTTCATAAAGCTTTTATAAAGTCCCGTCGTGTTTTTCTAATGTATCATTTCATTGCATAACTGAATTCGCCCCTTTTTAAAGGCTGGCCGCTTGCTCGGATGAGCTGTCAGATTATGACAGAAAGCATGGAGTGGTCCAAGTGGAGCACATGCCTCCTTCATTAATTCTTCCGAAGAGTGGTCTGCAATTAGCAAGCCGGGCTTCGGAAACAAAGCATGTCAGGCTGTGACTTCAGTTGATTAGATTAGAGGCAGTGATGAAATGGAAGGGTTCAAACACGAACGCTTCCCAGAGCAGGGGAGGAACTCTGGATTTTAGCTCTCAGATTAATGCGAGTGACACTGTGCGTAATCCACAAGTATTAAGGAACTGCTCTGTTCTCTGATTGGCAGCCCGTCCCAGCCGGCTCTTGACTGGCAGCTGCCGTCCTGTTCGGGCCCGTACAGCCTGCAGATCGAGGTGCAGCCCAAATCCCACCACCGCGCGCACTACGAGACCGAGGGCAGCCGAGGAGCAGTGAAGGCCTTGTCAGGAGGACACCCCGTGGTGCAGGTACCCCAGTCATATACACACTTACGCCACTTACACTGCTGTTAACACAAAACACAGGCCAGCTATGAGTGCTTACAATTTTGACCTGAGACCTGAAGGTGTGCAAATCCTTCGTGACCCTTTAAGGCTTACCCCTTCAAAGCTGTGTCTGCATTGAAATGTAGTCCTTTCCATTAATTTTGAGACTTCTCATCACTGTGGCATCTTTCTGCTATGTAAAGGATCTGCTAAAACTAAAAACTGGAAGGTGTGTCTTTTATACAGTGGTAGAAAACGCATAAGCGCACACAGAAAGCTCAGAATCCACACTGGCAACGTGGACATGCACACGCCGTAACTCCTACAAGATTTGAAAAAGTCGCAGTAAATATGTTTAGTAAACTATTTGAGAAAGGTTTGGGGAAGGGTTAGTCCTTTACACAAAATGCAGTAAAAGGAGGTTTCAAGATTTGGCGCGTGCCGTAGATCTATGGACATGGGTCCTCTAGTATAAAGCTTTTAAAATATATTTGCCAGAAATTGGCTGAAGGTAAAATATAATGGGTGAAATAGTATTTTAAAGCAACTTTTGACTCTTAAACAGGCACTGTTGCCTCCATTGTGAACGAATCCTCGTGTACTTCTTGTTAATCTCCTCAGTAAATCAAGACTTATGAATAACTGCGACTAGCTCTGCGTTTTGTTCAGGAGTGTGACTCCAGACTTAGTGGCAGAGTATTTTCCCTGAAGAAACACAGATTTACTGCATATGACTGCCACCTTGTTCATTATTTAGAAAAAGTCTCGACTTTGTCAAACAGAGCTGTTTGCGCTTCCTGACCACTTGATCTCCCAATAAGGGCAGGTGTGTGTTTGAGAGTGACAGAAAGAACGAGCCAAAAGGGGGGAAAAGCAAGTGTGTGTGTTTGTGAGTGACACGCGGGTGTGTGTGTTATTAATGGCCCATGAAGGCCGAAGTCAATCGCCTGCAGCACATGGTTTGAGTGAATTGTGGTGGCGCATATTGACACAATTAGCATGGCGCGGGAGCACCACCTCGCAGTATTGTGTTTGGCAGACCTTAAAGGGCCCACGTCACTCTCACCTGCATTA
>JBBIGA010000040.1:28199220-28211720 GCA_037576975.1 Alestes dentex | reverse complement strand
TCCTGCTGATTAAGGACCCTGTGCCGCAGTGGTGCCCCGCAGGGGAACTGGGTAGGGCGGGAGGGGGGGCAGGACTTCCACAGCCCATCTGATGCCACTAAGCCAGGGCTCCAGGGGAGGTCGCTTCACTGATGATGTCATTTCTGGTGAAGCACCCTCAGAAGCACTCCCAGGTCAATCAATGTGCTGACAGCTCACTCCAGAATGAAGCATCGTTACCCTCCGTATACTTTTAGGGCAATGACACAGTTCTCTCAGAGAGTAGCACCACCATACTGAACTGAATCAAGAGTCAGTGTTTAGGTTCATTTGCTGGGTAGCAATAGTTCATTTGCTGGGTAGCAATAGTTTTATAGTTAGTCTTTTAATAGCCCTAGACATCTGGAGCTTGGATGAAGAGGTTGATTCCCCTCTCCCTTTACCCGGTCCTGTATTTCTGTGCCGCTGGCGTGCTCATTAGTTATCATCGAGGTTCTGCAGCACTGCCGTAATGAATGGAGGTGTTTTTCTAACCCCTTCCACGGCTGCTGCCAAACACACAGGCTCCCCTTTGTTTAGGAAAGTTCCCTTCGAAGGGCTGACATCACTCTCCCTCTCCTCCAAGCTGCCGCAATGGTGGACCGGTGACCAAGGCTGCCGAGAGAAGGGGTGGGCCGTTGAAAAGATGCCCCATGATGGTGGAAATATCCTGCCCGTTGACCGTTCCCACTCGGGTTGTACTTTCCTATAGCTTTCCTGATTCCTCAGTTCTTCAACTCCTATTTTTTGTGTCTTTCATTAGCCCGTCTGGCTGGTGATGGAGGCAGCTGACCTCTCTAGCCGCTTTTCCACTTTACTAGCTGCTGCCGACCGCACTGCCATTAGGGGGGGATGTCTTGCCCCCCTCCATCCCCACTGTCTGCGGAAAAGGCACGTCGCCGCACCACAGCTATGGCCAACATGTACACGATGGTTTTCCAAAAGCATTCTGGGGGGAATGTCAAAGTCTACCTTCGGGTGAAAGACCACGTCAGGATTGATGGGTTTTCCATCAATTTGAAACTGATATCAAATGTATTCGCCAGCTCTGAATTACATGGAATTATGTTTTCGTGAAGGGTAAAGGCCTAGGACATGAACCATTATGTATTGCTAAGTCTTACAGGTATGTATGTTGTCTCCATCTTCTGTGATGCCTTGCTTGGTAAGGCTTGTTTGTACATGCTTTGGCTGCAGAGTCAAATTTAGTCTTTGAGGCTAATTATGTTTCTATTAATTAGTTCTGTTAGTGATGCAGTTGCTGTTGCTCTAAAGCTCTGATCCCCGTTTCTACTTTTGCATGACATGAGCAACAAGAGTTGACCATTCAAACACACAGCATCAGATAATCAACTTCATTGTTTTAGTTTGCTTTGTGAGTGTGTTGCTTCAGTTTACTTTCAACAGATCTCCGACATGTGATTGGACTGTCATGTCTGTAATCGTAGTCTACAGCCCTGTAGGTATTTGTGTATGTGCACTAAAGTTTCAGCTAGTTCATAAACGGTTTTAGTTTATCATTTACTTTGCTGAAAATGTTTGGCGCCTGTTCTTTAGAGTCCTCACTGTTTCTGGGTCAGTAGTGGAATGTGTGGCAAGTTGGGCATCTGCTCACTTATAACATGCTACCGAACAAGTACTTCAGCTAAAAATGTCAATGATGCCAGTAATGAATGTGAGCCAAGAGGAGCCAGTTAAGTTAAGAGTATGCAATTAAGCCCATTCTGCTGTTAAGAGTTTTAATTTTCTTTCAATGCTTTAATTTGCGATGATAGCAGATGATAATGGTCTGTGTATAGGAAATTAAAAGAGCCTTAATTTGCTATACACACACATATATACGTGTGTGTATGTGTGTGCGTTTGTATACATTCCTTCCTTGATGAGGAGGAGTCTAGAACGCCCACTAAATGTTGAATACATCTTTACTTCGTCCTCGTGGACATTTTTCTTGCCGTTTTGATTAAAATCTCATATTTAAAAGTGAAGAGGCCTACGTATCATCTTGCAAATAATTAATGGCTCATGTTTATTATGTAAAGCTCTATTAAACACCCCTGCCTAGATTTCCCTCTTCTTTAAGGGGGCTCCCCTTACTCAAGACCTTGGTATTGGGAAACCACTAATTGCAGCCATGGCGTACCTCGAAGAATGCTACACAACGGCAACATTTTCATTGGTTTGAGGTGAGGGCCGCAGATTTATGAGGTAAGGCTTCGGTGGCCATCGTTTGGATCACAGGGCACTGGAATCCTGCATACGTCAGAGTGTAGCCTTTGGCAGTGCGTTTGGATTCGAAACAGTTGTTTTAAAGCCATCAATTTATATGGAGCTTAGAGCTCTATGATCACTGGTCTAGACATGGGGGCCACACTCCAAACGTTGGCCCTTGATGACATAACATTCGATTTGTGTTTTAATACCCAGCACAGGCTGCAGTCACTCTGCTGAGCACCAGAAAAGTGCCTCTGGTTACTGATGTAGCCAAACACAATAAAGCGATGCACACGCACACGTAGCAAACGCTGTGTGAAGCAGTAGAGAGCTAATAAAGGGGGCTTTGGAGCAGGAGAGAGAAGACTTGGATGAGTGTAGATTTAATTTGGTACAGAGAGGCCTCGGCGGGTGACTGTCAGCGCGCGGGAGTGAATGTGATAATGGGCCGAGGTCTACTCCCCCTTCCTTTACTCCCTCGCTCGCTCTCCTCTGCTCCCCCTCTCTGCGCCACGTGGACCAGGCCAGTCATGACATTCCTGCTCACCGCAATGAGACGTAAGAAACAGAAATAAAGAAAAGGAGAACAGGAGAGTCTGACCCAGCGAGAGATAAAGAGAGACAATGAAGAGGAAGACAGGAAAAAAAAAAGTCAGAAGGATAATGAATGAGAGAGAGATAGAGAGAGAGAGAGCCAGAAACAGGCACTTAGTCTGGTCTCACTCTCAGATGAGACCATTCATCAGCCTCTCATTTCCTTAAACAAATGCGCCTATTGCAAATCCTGGAGTTGCACAACCTGGCAGGACTGATGCGCTTCCAGCGAGGACATTTCGCTAATACCTACAAGGCCTGCTACTGTTTGAATTCATTTTGAACGCCACTACAGACCAACACTAGAGTGACAGATTTCGTGTCATCGTAGTTATGAGGAGTAATGCTACATTCTTCGTGTTAATTCTGCTCATTTGTAAATCAGAATCACCGGGTTTCTAGCACTGTTGCAGGCTGACACTCACTCACTCACTCTGAGACCAATGCAAAACAGCAGACAACAGGCAGAACTCTGTCATCACGCCCTAAAGCTCTCCATTCCTCTTAGCTTGCTGAGAGAGAGGCGAAGGTTTAGGCTGCTGTTTAAGTCTGCCGTTTTGGACAACGTCTCCATGTGTGCGGATGGAGGCAGACGTGGAGAAAGGGGTTTCAGGGGAGCACATATGGTAAATGAATCTAGCGAGGTCGCCCTAGGGGGACAAACCACGTTTCTTTAGTGTCGGGAATACCAGCGTCATTGTGAGTTCCCTGACCTCATTAATCACTTCCCCTTGCGCATGAGGTCACTCTCGCTTTGAATA
Organism: Alestes dentex; assembly: GCA_037576975.1. Taxonomy (NCBI): domain Eukaryota; kingdom Metazoa; phylum Chordata; class Actinopteri; order Characiformes; family Alestidae; genus Alestes; species Alestes dentex. The sequence continues at coordinate 28,208,133 of JBBIGA010000040.1, read as the reverse complement.
ATGCCGGCCACCTCCATCGGCCTGAGCCACCAGACCCGCAAGTGCAAAACTCGTCCACTCCGTGTCTCCCGTGCTAATCCTCCCTCTGACTTTTGAAAGCTGATGTAATGCCTGCTGAAATGAAATAGGTCGAAATTGCAGCAAAGCACAAACGATACGGCACTGTGGTGTAAGTGGACCTGAAAAGTGTGGAAGCAAAAAGGTCTGTTGGCCATTTTCTGATTAGAGCTCACGATCAGGTCAATAAAAAGCACAAATGCAATATTTTCCCCATTTTTTTTTTCCACTTGTCCATACATGCTTGGTAGTGCATGGGCCTGAAGCTAATTAGCTGCGGTGACACAGCGAGTAAAATATAAGTAAGCGGAGCGAGCGTTCTGGTGAGATCACCTTGGAGATGAAGTGCTCTCTAGAGAGGCCGGGACTTCAAGAAGCCCCTGACCCCGGCGTGCCTCATTGATGACAAGCATATGTGACTAGCGCTCAGGGTCAGGACAGCTGCGAGACTCTGTAGGGAGGGAGAAAAAAAAAATGCCGGGAACGCGGATAGATCATTAGCCAACATTCACTGGCTTGAAATTCTGTCATTCTTGTGCACTAAGCTCGGGAGATGGCGCTTGGAAAGGGAATCTAGTAAAGAATGATTTTTATTGCACCATTAACCTTGCATACCTTTACTCTATTAATTTGAACTAATATATCATGCTTGGAAATAGACAGTCGGTCCTATGGCAATGTCAGCTTTTCAAGCGTAGCGGACTGGGCAAACTAACTTAGCTTACTTTAATCTAATTACTCATGACGCAGCACCCAGTTTCATGGTTTTTCGCGATTTCTCACTAGCGTGTCACAGAAAGTGAATGCACTGGCCTAAAATTTCCAGTGATGCCTTGCTTTCACTCCTCTACTGGTCTCCCCAAACTCCCCCGATCCCCAGAACTCCCCTCACAGAGGTAATTATAAAAGCATTAATCAGATTATGTCATAGGTTACATGTGGTCTGCATTCTGTTAGATGACTCAATTGCTTAAATAAGCATGGCCTCTGTTATTTAGTTTGACAGGCTTACTGTCTCGACTCGGTCACTGAAAGAAACTTCACAAGGCAGCGACCTGAAATTATACACATTCATTAAATGATGAGTGCCCGTCGGATTTACCTCATGGACTTTATTTTGACAGGTCTGTCTTGCTTGCTTTCAAGGCAGTCTAAAATGTGGCCTGCTGCTCCAGCTGGGTAGAGTTCTGAGTGCCCAACTTAACCCTTGGAGAGCTTCTGGCCTTGGTGTTGAGTGGTCCAAGCATTCTCAACGTTTTCTTTTTACTGTTTCGAGGAGCAATCCAGATGCCCACACACAGTGTGGAGAACGTGCAGAGCGAGCAGTCTGGTTACACCAAAGCCTCAGTTCACTGGGGAATAGCCTACATTCATGGAATACTGCAACTAACCTCTTAAATACACAACACTGATTCGGTTCTTTTTCATTTAATCTAGACCTCTTTTGTCCCAAAACATCCAAGTGTTTTCCACTCACTGTACCGTTGACTAATGGTTTCTTTATACATGTAATGACCATTTGTTCTGCTTGCCCGTTTTGATGCGTTTTCTTTTGGAGCTAAGTGGTAGTCGGCAAGAGAGGAAGTGGTACCTGTTTGAAGCAGGGATTCTGAGTTTCTTGCCTCTTTCATCTCAGTGTGGCACCGTCTTTGGCTGCAGCCCAAAGCATCACAAGCCATATGAAAATCATAACACGTGTTTTGTTCCACGTCAAAAGGCCTCAGGCATTATGGAGACTAGCAGCATGTTATGCTCAGAAATGCGGTCCCTCATTAAAATGTACTTCACATGCATCAATAAGATGAAATAAAATTCACAGTTTTTCCTTTTGTTCTGATTTCGACAGAGTTACATTTTTGAAGAGTATACAATGGAAAATGACAAACTTGTATTCATGGAGTTATCATTTTGCCCGTTGTTGTTTTTTTTTTTTTCTATAAACATTAGCTAGACATTGTTTCAGTGAAATTTATAGAGCATGTGTTGAGTTCATATGACCTCAGATTTATTGTTGTCGAAATGATGACGGCAGTATCATAACACTATCCCAATAAATGACTTGATACATTTAATTTAATGCCGTTAAAATGTTATTAGGATCATGAAAAATAAAATAAATAGAATTTCTGCATGATGCTGAATTAATAGGTTTAACCCTTTTAAAAGTCAACTGGGTAATCGCCAGTAGTTATACATACTGCTCCTGCGGGCAGACTTTAAAATAATCACTTTAGTCTCTCCTTGTATGTCGATAATGGTCACTTTCCATTGAGTCAGTGTCTGCTACAAGCCTGCATCTCCCTGGGCATCCTTTTTATGGCCACTCTGAAATTTTAATGAACAGCGAAGTGACAGGAGCCAACCTAAAGACTGCGCGCTGTAGCAGAGTGGCCAGGAGAAGTCTGCCACAGAATCTCTCGAAGAAGATCAAAACCAGAAGAGAATCCCTGGCCCCTGAAGGGAACTCTCCTAACAATTAGCCAGACCGAACTGGGTCGAGGTTATAGTGCCCTGTCTCCAGCCCAACCGGAGAAACAAACACGGCGGCGCTGCGAGCATGTGTGCGAGCTGCTCTAAGGCTAAAAGCTATCATTAGGAAGTCGTAGCCACAGTGCACTCAAGTAATTACAGCTCAAAGAAGATGGCGTTTTAAGAGAGGGGTTCTCGAGTTAGGTTTTGGGGGGCTCACCTGGTTTTCTTTGTTGTGCTGCCAGCTCTACGGCTACATGGAAAACGAGCCCCTGACGCTCCAGCTGTTCATCGGCACGGCAGACGACCGACTCCTGCGCCCACATGCCTTCTACCAGGTCCACCGCATAACTGGCAAGACCGTCTCCACCGCAAGCCACGAGGCCATGCAGTCTAACACCAAGGTGCTGGAGATCCCTCTGCTGCCAGAGAACAACATGCGTGCTATGTGAGTGTGCCTTGCCATCTACATGTGTTTATGCAACCCCCCCTAACTCAATTTCTGTGCTTTTCTTTAAAAAAAAAAAAAAACATCTTATTCTATCCTTACTGACTCTTACCTTGGGTACCTTGGAATTTTTTTTATTTGATTAATAATAATAATCTGTTAATAATAAGTTGAAGAATACTAGGCAGGGGTTAACTAAACAGTTAGTTACAGGTCACAGGTGACTAATGAATGCATTCAGGAGTTAAATCTAATGTGTTTCGTAGATAAGGCGTAGCAAAGTAAACATGCCCCTATCAGTCCACTGGACGAAGCCGCCTGAGTGGCTGAGAGTCCACCCACAGTTTACATGTCCTCCTGATAGACAATGTATTATCTCGCCTGATATCCTCTATCACCATAGGATGTCCCTGCAGCTCTCATCCTTCTCCTGTCTTGCCCAGTCCTGGTTCTTAGACATGCTTCAGTACGTTTCCTGCTCCTGAATATGAGAGACTATGTCTCCTGCTCCTTCTTCCCCCGCCCCCAGCCCGAGCTCCGGCGTCCCCAGGGCTCGTGCTCGGCGGGCTGTCCGGCCTGCGGCGCTCTTGGCCTGGCTTCCCTCCTCTATAACTCTCCTGGCACACGTCCCAGTAGCTTGGACTTGGAGAAATAAGGCGTCAGACCCAGACTGGGTTATGCTACCGCCCTCACCTTCAAGTGCTGTGTTCCCTTTCTGTCCCTCCTGTTTAATTTTTTTGAAGGCAAAAGTGAATCTGCCCCCCCACACACACACATTCCACCACATATTCAACTCATCTACATCCTGACATTCAACACATCTACATTCTGAAAATTAAGCCAAATGGCTCATATGACTTGCTTATCCTCAGAACGAGTAATTTAATTTGATTGAGCTTGTATCCAAAAAGAATAGTCAATTAAAGTCTGGTGCGGGATGATATGGGAAATGGAGCCTATGTCCAAATGACCTAAGAAGATTTCGGTTAGTGGAGCTGGGCCACCGAAATGTCAGAATGGTTTGTAAGTAGGGGGTTTTCTCCTGGACCCAGTCTTGAGCAGGAAGGTGTGGGCTCGGGGTATTTTTTTAAAAGCACAGGCGTGCGTGGAGGCTTACTGATGTGGTCTTTCCATCCAGACATAAACAGGCCAGTACTGATAAGACCCAGAACAGGGTTTTCTACTCAAGTCCCTCTCTGTGTTATTGTCCAACTGTGCATTGGCCACTTTCATTCCTCAAATGTAGGGTTGTTACTATTGATTAAAGCACTTAGAAAGCTATCTCGTTATCTTGACTATTTTGCCAATAAATCAGTTAAGAAGTGTTGCTTTTTTTAAAGTACCAATCATACTTTGCCTTTGAAATAATCCAAAATATTTGCTTAAAAAAGATATACAAGGGAAGAGAGTGAGAAAATTAAAAATTCTTTTGACTCATAACCATTGCCAACTCTGTAAAGGCAGCTGCATGCAATGTAACACATGGTGTGTCAGTTCAGTAATACATTCAGTTATACTCGAGTGAAATACATTCAAAGAAACTGTACTCAGATCAATTCAGACTTCAAATTCACTTCAGTTACAGTCTAGTTGGTAGTGTTTTCCCTTCTAACACAGCTAATTTGATTCATGAAGTACTGAGCAGATGAGCTGAAGTAGGTATCTAAGAGCAGGGAAAACACCGGGCAGTGCAGAAGTGCACCCATTCAGGCTAGATTACAGTAACATAGTGGGAGACTGCTGTAGACTGCAGTATTGATTTTTCAAGATTATAGAATACAAACATGAAAACGAACCACGTTTGTATCCTATGGGAGGTTCAAGGGCGCCGCAGTTTATCCGATGAGCATGCTCGGTGGAAAGATGTGTCCCTAATTGTTCAGTGTCCACTACTGAGAAAGATTAGGTCATTCTTTTCCCATTATTTCCCTTGTTTCTTAATTATGGAGCTTAGAGCAAGTACTAACAGCGGAAAAGAGCAATGTGATGACAAGGAGACCAGACACTTTTTTTTTCACGGAAATGTCTGTCAACCCACACGGATTGTCTCTCGCGCTCTTACTTTTTTTTTTTTTTTTTTTAATACACCATCATAAAGGCTTGAACAGAATGTTCTATAGAGCTCGTCTCACAGAGTGCTTTAATCAAAATACATGAACTCTACCAGTGTGACACATTCATATGACTCGATTCAATTGGCCATGTAACAATAAACCAAGGAACAGGGCCCTCGTAATATGTTTCACTACAAAGAGTGTTGCCTGAAACTGACACCAGACGCTGGTTCTTACGTGCTTATTATGGTGTTTTCTATTTATTCAAATTTTAACTGACCAAAGAGGAGGAAAAATAGATTTGTGTAAAATTTGACATTTACCAAGTTCCAGGAATTCAGCCCAAAAGCTCCAGTGTAAAATAACTGGAATGCCAAGCCATATCCCAAATGTATTCTCTGCTTTAGTTTTACCAGCTAGGCTTAAGTTTTATTTAATTTCGTAAAAAGGCCAGTCTGAAAAGTGATGCCTTTTTCCACTAAGAAGTCCCATGAAGGAAAATCCCCAGAAAAAGAGTGGGCGTGCGAGAGAAATAGTAATGAAGACGCTGAAAAAGTTCTTGCCTCCAAATGTGGCATTAGTTAACAGGGCCGAAGCTCTAAATGTTTGATCTTGTAGAAGTGTGCCTGTGAATTGCAGTAGACGCCGGCTGGTTTCAGATGCTGGACTGGCGACTGCTTGATGTCCAGTGCACATCTCCTTTGAAAAGACAAGACCACTGGAGACCCCTGCTTCACAGACACCAGGGAGGCAATTAAGCCAGCAAAGGGAAGTCCCTGTTCCAGGGTTCGAGTGGCACAGAAACTTTGATCTGTTATGCATCACCCTTACAAAGCCCAGCATTGTTGAATTTCTTGCTAGTCATAAGAAACAGCCACTGCAGGCAGTGTTTCCATAGCTTTCGTCCAATTTGGGCACCAAAACCATCATGCACTTTTTTTTTTTTTGATCAAATGCAACAATTTGTTGTGAATTTATTGGCATTTGTAATTTCATCAGCACACTAATGATTGGTCCCAGTCTCACTCCCTCTTTGTCACTATGCACCATTGTTCACACAGTAAACTTTACACAGCTTTCTCGATGCCTTCAGCAGTTTTGCAGTCTCAGTCAGGTAACTGACCTGTTTCGAATTCTATCCTAACATAGTGACCTCCCATAAGTGTACAGTATAAATAGCTTGACACTGAACAATTGAACGCATGTTAAGAATTTGGAAGGGATAGCAGACTCTGAGGTTATACTGTCGACAAAAATGAGCGCGCAGTCTCTCATTAGGTTAAATGGGATTTTTGCCAAGGTTCTATAAACTGGGTCCAACAGTTTCTGTTAAAAAACACATTTGAGAGCAGACAATTAAAGTGAAGTGGCCCCTTATAGTCACGCGTGAACACACCACAGCACGGCACACTGTGAACAATGTGAAATTCCTTTTCTGCGTTTAACCCATTCACCAAGTGAAGTAGTGGGCTGCCACCAATGAGGGGTACTCAGGGAGCAGCGTGTGGGGACGGTACCTTGCTCTTTGAGTGCCGCTAGCAGTCCTGGGATTCAAACCCACAGCCCTCTGATCGCAGGGGGAACTCCCTAACCACTAGGCCACCAGCTGCCCCAATTAATAGTCGGATTTGAATCCAGCATTACTCAGTTCTTTTGTTTCCTCACACTGGGTCTGCAGAATTGACTGCGCTGGAATCCTGAAGCTCCGCAACTCTGACATCGAGCTGAGGAAGGGCGAAACGGACATCGGCCGGAAAAATACCCGGGTCCGAATGGTGTTCCGTGTCCACATCAACCAGCCCAACGGCAGGACAGTGTCTCTTCAAGCGGCATCTAATCCCATAGAGTGCTGTAAGTATACTAGTCACCAGGGTCACACACACACACACACACACACACACACACAGGCACGCACAGTGGAGACTTGGCCATATTTTAAATGGATCAAAAATAATCACTCCAAGCACTTGCTCTTTGAGGAGAGTGCTTTCACACTGGAAATCGCCTTAAAGAGCGCTACACCGCTAATCGTTTACATCATTATTTGTTCAGTAATGATATCCAGGCTCAGAGTAAACTGAGCTGTGCACTATGGAACATAGTTCTGATATCAACTTTTAGTCATTTAAACAGGGTCACTAGAGGTCATTTGCTGTTTACTGGAGACTGGAGAAATGGTCCAGTATGTAGACTGATGTAATGTTGATCAGAGTTTATAAATGAGGGGATCCATTTCTTGCTTGAGGTGCGATGATGTTATTCACTTGTCCTTGCCATTTCCATAAATCTACACCCAACGCGATAAGCTCATTTTGCATTCGGGGCAAACAGATGGGCTCCTACTCCCACCTTCGTCTCTTAATAAAACTTCTGACAAAGCTGTGATTAATATTCCAAAATCCTGATAACAAACTAATAAATTGGATTTTACGCTCAGTTTGGTGTGTCTCACGCTTCCAAGTTTCTGGTGGTGAAAAGTGCTGACATGACCAAGAGGCCCCTCAAGCTTCTACAAAAAAAAAAAAAAGAATACCCAGCTGGTGCTTAAAACAGTGACTCATGAAAATCAGCCTATTCACGAGGATGAGACGAGACAAGGAGGCTAAAACTGCTTAACAGGCAAATTGTGACTGTAAACATATTGATATGACAAATGTGTTTAAGATTGATTTCCTGGGCTGGTATTTATAGAGTAGGGTTTAATGTGGTTTTAATAGCCAGTGCACTCCTAGAAGCTGGACTGATAAGTGTTAAGGAGGAGAGAGAGTTAGCTGTCGCTGTTCTATATTGAGGAGAGGCCTGGAGGCGCAAGGGCAGATGGGGATCAGGTTGACCTCTATGGCAATTTACTCCAAAATATTAATACAATATACTGTGATGTCATTTGAATTGTATTAGTTTTTGGACGGGCAGTAGGGAGATCACAGTGATTTGATTCAACCTGATTACTCAGTTTAAAATTACTCACTGGTCATAAATCACTTTTAGTTAGAAATTGATTTTCATACATTACAGTAAGGTACAGAGCATAGTGGGCCCCCATTTATGTGTATTTTTGTCCATTTACAGCGATATATTTACTGAAATGAATGTAATGCAATTCTGGTTTCTGCAAGTGAAGTGTTTTAGAGTCTTCGAAAGGCTTATTTATCTTCGTTTAGGTCCATTTCAGGTGTTTATTCTCTTTTGACAGCTATGATCAGTCGATTAGTCGTCTCAATAACAGGTAGATTACACGAGGAATAGTGTAATAGATATTGACAGCCCTGATGGTGAGAGAGTTCAGGGGCACTGAAAGATCTTTTCAGTGATCCATATCTTATTGCATGCAGCCCAGCGCTCGGCCCAGGAGCTGCCCTTGGTGGAGAAGCAAAGCCTGGACAGTTACCCCGCCACGGGGGGCAAGAGGATGCTTCTGAGTGGCCACAACTTTCTGCCCGACTCCAAGGTCATGTTCGTGGAGAAGGCCCAAGGTGAGTCTGACGAGCCCTCTCACACCCCCCTTCCTTTCCTCCTCACTTGCTCTTCCATACTCTTTTTTTTTTTTTTCTGTCCTCCATCCCTCTCCATTGCTCTCTCTTTCTGCTCCCCCAGTCTCCCCGTCAAAATAGAGCGGGGCCTGCCAGGCAGCCCATGTGGTGTGCATTAAGACACTATATTTTTAACCAAAACGTATTTACATTTGCAGAAGTTTCCATTGCCTGTTCTCTGACGCGCAGCCGCAAGTTAAGGAATGAATCACAAACGGGGCATGTGCAATCTCTCTCTCTCTCTCTCTCTCTCTCTCTCTCTCTCACACTTTCTCTCTCTCTCTCTCCCTCTGCCTCCCTCTCCCTCTACCTCTCTCTCTCTCTCTCTCTCTCTCTCTCTCTATCTCTCTCTCTC
>JBBIGA010000040.1:28168085-28178165 GCA_037576975.1 Alestes dentex | reverse complement strand
TCTCTCTCTCTCTCTCTCTCTCTCTCTCTCTCTCTCTCTCTCTCTCTCTCTCTGTCTGTCTGTCTCTCCTTCCTAATGGAGCAAAGGTCTTAAATTTCAGAGGATCCCCCATTCCCTTCCATCCCCATGAAACCTCCCCCCCACACACATACACACCCCCCCCCCCCAGGTTCTCGTTGGGTGATTCGCGGCTTTTCTCATGGAAACTTTTACACATGCTGGCAGGAGGCCCGGGCAGCAGGACTCCGCTCAAACCTCTAATGATGATTGAGAGTGCGTCCGCTCCACGCCGAAACATGCTGAGTCGCTAACATCGGCGTGCGCCACAAGCTTGCCGCCGTGGGGGGGTCAGGCCATGGGGGAGAGTGTGTGTGTGTGTGTGTGTGGGGGGGTGCATTAAGTGGTAGGGGTCACCGGCGTTTGGGGAACATCAGGACCTGCCTCCACACAGAAAGCTGGGCACTAGAGCGTCTAGCAGGAGCTCGGGACGGCCCTGCGGTTGCAGTCTTGGCTTTCACCACGTTCAACTTTGACTCCTGTGGCTTGCTGGGAGAGGGTGGAGCTAATCGAGCAGGAAGTGAGGGGTTTTTATATTGGTTAAGTGCAGAGTCCGGCGCAGGCAGCTCGAGCTTTTATTGACAGGTAAAAGAGAAGGGTGATGGGTTTTTCTTAATAATTTATGACCAGAGAGAACATGAAGTCCTTTATTGTTGTTGTTATTGCAGCGTTTTCGTATTAGGAATCTTGTTTTCCTGGCAGTCTTCAGAAGGACTGCGGATAAATGAACATGGGCTTTTGGGAACTTTGGTAATTATTGGAAAAAATAACTATTTACAAAAAAAAACCAGTGGTCTCAGAGGGCTTAGGGCTCGGTTAGATGGCTATGAAGGCAACCAGTCTGGACTGTCAGGACTAAGAACAGCACATTTCAGGACTGCCGTCACTGGAAACATATAAACCAATAGCGCCCTGATGTAAATTTCATCTTCGTTTCTGCTTTAGTTGTTATCAGCCATGGACATTACGTTGAGACAAACATGGGCCACCATTTATGACCTGGTTTTCATTTCCCGTTTTTTTTTTAGGGAGAGATCATTCAAATAAAACACTTCTTCACAGCCTTTTATATACCCAGGAATTATAAGGAGCTATGATAAATCTGGAAATTGCAGTAATTATGAGCAGACGTCATGGCGTTGGACAACTAACTGGAAGACTGAAGGTCAGTCTAATAGTGGTCTCATTTCCACTTTGCAAGAAAACACTAAGCAGGAGAGAGTCGCGAAGCTGAATTACTCTTGATTTATCGACTGACTCTCGCCATAGACTCATACACACCGACATATTAAGTAGATGTTTTAATGGCCGTGATGTTGCATCACATATAAACAGTGAAATTTAGGGGATTATATTGCGTTGAAGAGCAAAAAGACATCAAACAGTTTTAAAGTTTTTCATGATGATGTTAACAGTGCCCTAATGGCACTGTGTCATTTTAATTGGACACAGGCTGTTTTCCTTGGGGAGATGTGCTGCATAACCCACTCTTTTCGCGTGAGGCTCTGTTCCTTGGCCATTTCATTCAGTGTTGTCCAATTTCAGCCACTCCGTCATTATATCCGCAGTCACTGCAATGGAATCCGTCTGGTGCGTAACTGCGTCGCTGTCTGAACAAATTGGGTTTCCTCATGTCTGATCCTTGATGCTTTTAGATCGAAAACCAGATTTTCTTTTTTTTTCAAAGGGGAAAAGGTTGTCCTAGTGTTCCTTTTTCTCTGCCAAAATAGTGGTCAAAATAGTGCATCTGCCACACTTTGGCCCGAAGAACTGAACGTATTTCTCTGCTGATTAATCCATGCTGTCCGCATTATTAAGTGCATGTGTTCAAAACCATTCCGTGGCATCCAAAAGCACATGCCTGTTGGAAGGAAGGCTGAATGGTAGCTACCATTCTGGAGAAAAACATCGGGGAGAGGAAACGGGAGTTGTTTGTGTGTGCGGCGATAGCAGCATGTGCCTTGCGTTTATGTGCTGGGGTTTGTGGTTTGGGGCCTCTATGCTCCTGGGTGCATTCTTCGGGTTGGGGGTTGCTAGAAATGTAGGGATTCAGCTCCCACCGAAGGAGTCCATTATAAAGCCTGTGGCTTGGCCCAGGTTTGGCCTGAGTTTGGCCCGAATTGGGTACAATGCCCCTGAGCCCCGCTGCTATCCACAGCCTAAAAATGAAGAATGCATCTGTGGCTGTCTTCCCTGCAAGGAAGGTTGTATATGGCCTAGGGTTTTGCTAGACCCAACTGACTATTTGGGAACTATTTTTTGGGTTTTTTTTGTTTTTTGTTTTTTTTTGGAAATCCTCAAACATCTTTCAGTTGAAATCTCATCTGGAGGTTCTTTTAACACCCAGTTCACAGCTTCACACTATAAATCTTTGTTTGGCCATTTGGAAACCATGCCTTAATCTGCTGAGTCCTTTTGTCTCGCTTCTTTAGAGCGTAGCTGATGTGTGATCATTCCTATTAGAAATACTCAATCATTTTTTCGCGTTGAAAAAAATGCAGCGAAAAGTATCCCGTCACGATGGCTGTCAACAGGCGAAGGGCCTGAGCATATAGGCTCGGGGAAGCCGGGGGCTTTTGCTGCTCTTGGCGCGCCCGTCTCCTTCTCTTGCCTCGCTTTGCTCCCTGTCCACAGCACTCACCTTCAGAAAAGGAAGGAAAGGAAAGAAAGAGTCGTAAATGACAGACTTTTGCCGTTAGCTCCTGTGACAGGCAAGCAACCCATTATAGATTACAGCAAGCCACACGCAGGCCGTCTCAACCAAGAGCCTGAAACAGATGAATGAAAGAACTTTTCCCAGACCAGTTCTACTATCTCTCTTTCCTTCATTCTTTCCTTTTCATTCATACGGAGGGAGTCACTGAGGTCCCCAGCCTGTTCTCAGCTGACCCCGATTCAAGAGCCATACAGTCTCGAATGGAGCTCACTGAGGAGACACACCACACACACCCAGATACACAAAGACAGGCAGGCTGATAGGAAAAAGCGCAGGACCATATCTGTGCTTCAGATTCTGGAGTTCTCTTAAACCAGTGTTAGGTTACACGATTCAGAGTCAGACTGTCTGTACTGTCTGTACTTAGATTTTTAGGCAGTTGAAGTTGGCACTTGGCGGCGTCCACTGAGGGACATCGCAAATGAATGAAGATGAGATAATGTTCTTGCCTATTGATTTAGTTTCAGGTCTATTAGTATCGCAAACATGATTTATTTTCTGGAATCTGGATGTAATCTAAAATCGAAGGGATCCTATCAGTAGCAAATAGAAAGTCTCCAACAAAAAGCGGTACATTTTCAGCTTATACCTTGTTGCATCTATTAGTTATAGTTGTAGACATGAGCAATTTTCCCATGTATTCAGTTTGTTACAGTTAAAAGCTGGGTAGTTATCTAACTTGTAATCTATTGTAATAATCTACAGAAATCGGTAAGAAAGTGTGACATACTAAAGATCATATGTGGATACAAGCACAGTATATTTTGAGTGGCATCGTCTCACACAGGTTCTTCTGGTCCTGAGAGCTTCAAAGGGGAGTTTCTGGAAGTCAGCATTCTTAAAGTATGTCTTCGAGGCTTGTGCCTCTGTCTAACTGCGGAGGCTGCTGCTGTTGTTTAAGAAAGGCTCTCAGCAACACGAATTTTGAAATTTACACCTAGTTGTAAAAGGCGGAGGAGTAAATCGGCATAAAACTGGCTGCTGCAAGTTGCTCAAGCTTTGATAAATCGAAGCGGAATGTCTAATTAGTCACATGTGTAATATCTCCAACCATTTATTGCACAATCCCACCAAATGTTTCGCGTGGCCCTCTCTCAAATGCGAATGCAAGAGGGAGTGAAGTGAATTTCATGTTTCATAAACTGCACATTTATGGTCCCGCAAACATTTTTCTATTACACATAAGCAAAATGCATTGGGTTTGCTGCAAAAGCCTTAGTACACCAGGCCCTTAGCATTTTCATGTACTGTTAGGATTTCAAAAGCTGTATTGTGTATCCAAGTCTGTACCCAGTTCCACAGTGCCACATTAATCCTCCCGCTATAGGAGCTACTAACTCCATTAAAGCTGTTGAAGCAGAAATTAATACATTTACACTTACTTTTTGGATCACATGAAGAATAGGGAGCAACTAGGCTTGCACTCAGTGCCTTGCTGGGACTTCATGGACCTACTTCTAAAAGCAGTAGATCAGCGTATGACTGCTTTCTCATGAATCAGCCATGTTTCAAATCCCTGTTAGATCTATAAAAGTGTCCCGTCCACATATGTAACACTATATTGTATTTCCAGTAACGTAATTAACGATTAATATGAATTACTTCAAGGCTACATCAGTCCTGATATATCTAAACTGCATCAGAAGGGAGGTTTTAATATACGTTAAATACATCAGGAGGATTATGTTTTGGACGCTTGTCAGTTTTCTGTCGTGTTTAAATGGACTAAACGGAATTAGAAAACATGAACTGACCATTTGTAAAACTTATGAGTGGGTTTATTGGCATGATTAGACCAGCCGAGTAGGAAACTATCAGTCTTTATCCATCCAGGGCCTTTTGAATCTCTTTGTTAAAGCAAAGGCTATGTTTGACCTCTTAATTTGCCAGTTCTGTTATTAGACAGAGTCAGTTGACATACAGTCTATTCATCCTTCTTCCCCGTGGAGTGTCTAAAATCGTGGCATGGGCTTGAGCACGTTGTTTTTGTAAAATAGGGCCAGAGGGGAAATCTGTGAGCGTGGAGCCCTGTCATTGGTGTTTATGTTAAAGCAGCAAGATTTATATTGGATTCAGGGTCCCTGCCTCTGCTAAGGCATTCAGACCGAAAGCTCCCAGTGCCAGAATCGGTATTAAATCTGCAGGTGATGAAATCGTATGGCCATAACCTGGTGAAGGCACGGCCATGATTTACGCACGACAGTGCCATATTGATGCACGTGCGTGTATACGTGTGTGTGAGTTTAGGATAAAACGATGTCTGTTGTCTCTGTTAGAAGCCGTGATAGGCAGGAATATGTCTATCCTTAGTTTTATCTAGGCATGTCTGTGTGTGTGTGTGTGTGTGTGGGTGTGTGTGTGTGTGTGTGTAGGAGTTGGAGCAGATGCTCAGTAGTCCCTTGCGCATTCCAAAGGTCGTGTGATGCTGAATGGGTATTTCAGAGAGTCCAGATGTAGGCCTGATATAGGCATTTAAAGCAATCCTAAAAAGAGCCTGATGAGAGCAATGGAAAAAGCCCATCCAAGAGCGATGGTATGAAAACTATGGGGAAACACCAGCAGATGGTCTTAAAATATCCCAACCATCTCATCATCCACGACTCTATTCTGGCTTTTCAAGCCATTAGGCACAGCGTCAGTAAAACGTCTGTCCTTAATGTCTTAATGATAATGTGATACTGTAGGGACATGAGCAATCTGTCACATATACAAGTAAAGGAAAGTCGGTCTAAAGAAAATAAAAGCTAAGGATGCACCAATGGGGGGGTTTCTGGGCAGGGCACTTTATTAGGGGCACTGTCCGTTTTATCAGCTCCACTTCCCACAGGGGTGCTCTTTGTACTTTACGGTTACAGACTGTAGTCCATCTGGATCTCTGAATCATTTATTAGCCCCCTTTAACCCCATTCATCAATGATCAGGACCCCCACAGGACCACCACTGAGCAGGTATTATTTAGGCGGTGGATCATGCTCAGCACAGCAGAGTTCGCCTGCAAGCCACTGCTCTTCAGCATCAGAGGAACTACCATCAGTAACTTCTCCAAGGTGGACCAACAGGACCAAGTGAACTGTGAAGTCCAGCAGCACTGTACAGCACACACACACACACACACACACACACACACACACACACACACACTAACATGGCGTTCCCACGTCTGTGTCACTGCTGTGCGCAGAATGTTCCACCTCCTAAATAATACATCCACACTGGAGGTTCTGTTGGGGTCCTGATATTGAAGATCCCAAGAAATGACGTAGAGAAATGAACCTTATTGGTAAACCAGACTTAAAAGTGCATCTGTATAGTAAAACGAGCTGATTAGGAGAGAGACAAGGTATAAGAGTGTCCTGAATCTGCATTTCTGTTGCTTTTTTAATATCTAAAGATTTCTTATAAATATATCTATTATATATTAGCGCTACACAGTCTTGACATAAATCCAACATGACAATGTGAATATTTTACATTCACAGGCTCACCAAAGGTACAGCTGTGGCATTTCTACCTGGACAAGGAACCCTGTGTATATGGTGGTGGCCGCTATACTCCATTTTGAATTACTATTGACTAGAGTACACCCTAATTCATTACTATACTATTGAACTTTCATGTTAAATAAATAAAATATGGACCGCTGATATCTCCACGCATCAGCAATACCGATCATGCACTCGTTCTACTGTATCCCTCCTGCAGTAGCTCAGGGGGAGCGCGGCTGGTAGCACTCCCACAGCTCTGTGACCCCAAAGAGGTGCCAAGAAGGAGAACTTGCGGGGTCCCCTTGGTCTGATGTGATCAAATTCAGCCCACAGGTTCCTCCATCTCTCTCTCTGGAAAAGAGAGAAGCGGTCAGGCATGAGGCAGCCAGCCAAGAGCCTCTGCTCAGTCAGATGGCTAAGGCACCTCTAAGCACTTTCGCTGTGATGGATAGAGCCCAATAAAGCCTGCTCTGATGTAAGCCTTTTTGGAAGCAGAAATTGCAGCGTATAGAAGTATTTTATATAAGCGGAAAAAACGTATGATTTGAAATCTGACATTAAGACTGACAGGGCACAGGTGATTTAAAGAGGCAGAGTACAAATGCTGATGTCATAAATCCCATTTAAACGCAGGTGTAGTGCCAAATTCTCACTCAGACATTTATAGCGTACCAAAACGTGATTGCTTCAACATGCTCCTGCTTTTCCACCATATTTGAACATGAGATGACTATCCTCTCTTAGCGGCTGCTGTTGCCGAACTGCTTTCCAGGTCAGTATTCATCAAACGCCGCTTATCAGATGGCCGCAGAGGTTTTGCCATGAACCTTTACTGACTGAGGCAACGCAGACGTTTTTAATCTCTAGCCCATATCTCATCGCCCAGACATGCCTTTACGTCCATCTCAAAGCCACAATAGCTGGAGTTTAGAAGTTACCCTATTTATTTAGACAAGAAGCTCCGTTAAAGCGAAACCTTAGCAAAATAAAATCAAATCCACAAAATCTGCCCTTGGTCCCGTCAGCTTTTAGTTTCCAAAATTTGCGTTTTAGGTTTGTACTGGAACACAGGAGTATGTTGTACAGCTAAAAACCGTAGAAGCAGCAATCCTGAGGCCTAAATTTGACCATACTTTTGTCCAGTATCTCTGGTAATGGACAGAAAATCAATAATTTCTTATTTATTTAATTCTTTAAGCATGACTGTTCTAAACTCTGAAATATCAGCTGGGGTTTACTTCTTTTTCACACCCATCAGTGAGTCATCTTGTAAGTGCCTGCCATTCCTGCATGCAGCTACTCAAGGAAACTGGCATCAGAAAATGTTTAATGTTAATTGAATGTTTAATGCTTGAATTAGGTCTCAGAGTAAACGAACGCGTTAAAACGTTCACTCTGAGGCACCTTCTTATTCCATGTTTATTGTCATTATTATTATTAAACTCAAAGCTGAAGCTCTGCCGCAGCCCTGTGTATGTGTGGGCAGGTGGCAGGGTTTGCAGCTCCGCTCCATGGCAGTCCGAGGATTAAGAGAAACGAACAAAGCTGTGAGCTCTGATGTCAAAACGTGTTTGCGGGCACTTTCAAAAAATCGCGGAGTCGTAAGGACGTATGGCTCTGGCGCGGCTGGAAACTGTCATAGATAAACTGAATGTTGCAGGAAAAAATAGTTTTAAAAATATTGATATTTATTATTATTATATTATTATTTTATCTTGATTTATAGACATTATCCCAGAGTCGGGTGTGATTAAGCTTATAACTTGACGGAACATGCCTTGACTACATTTGGCTTTAAGATTCAAAGATCTGTGCTTTGTTGTGTGTGTGTGTGTGTGTGTGTGTGTGTGTGTGTGTTTGTGTGTGGGTGGGTGGGGGTGTGTGTATGTGTGTGTGTGTGTGTGTGAGTGAGTGCAATGCAGCAAATTGTGAATCATTTCTGTACATCTCTGATTAGGGCACATGAGAGAAGGCCTAACCATGTAAACACCCTCCCCACCGCACACCCTCCCAAGGAGGCCGCCTGGCACACACAACCCAGCGTCCCTCGGGACAGAGAGGAAGTGAGCAGAGCAGAGCAGGGAGGGAGGAGATAGCAGAGAGACGGAGGGAGGAAAAGACGAGTGCGATAGGAAGACACACCAAAGCTTAGCGGATCAAAGGCGAGGGGCCTGTTTTAAACCCAGCCAACCTAAACAGGGCTTTCTTTGCGGCGGCACAGAGGGGGTAACTGTTGTTGTTAGATTGGCTGCCTAATTTTGGAGGCCGAGCCTTCCTGGTGCTCTCCCAATCTCAGCGGTGGCGAGCCTAATTCAGCGAGTGTTGCGCGGGGGTTTGTTTTTCTTTCTTTATTGTCTGGGTCGCGCAGACTCTGGTGTCTCCTGGGTTTCCTCACTCTCCCTGGCAACAGTTGTAATTGATCAGGCTCAGGAGACCCACGGTGCACTTAGTTTCCTCGTACAGTGCGCCACTTTAGCATCAGACGCACTCAAACAGGTGGAGCGCCAGAGCCTGACTAACCCACCCAGAAGACCCGGCAGATAAAGATCAGTGTCCTGTAAGTGCGCACTGACCTACCATTCATAACAACTTGTGTTGATTTAAACTATTCCTCCCCATTAAAAGCGTTTACAGCATCTAAAGATTAGAGATTAGAGTTCGCTTCCCTGAATCACACTGACTAGTGTTATTAACTTCTTCAGAGTAAAACTAGTTTATCTAGGATTAGGGACCTAACCATGTTATCCAATCATGTTACCAGTCATGTACCATTCAGAAAAAAAGCGTTAAGGTTATGACTAGTTAATTCTTCAACCACATTAGTGAGTTAACCAATCCACTGGTTCTCAAACTAAAGGAACTCTGGCGGCCCCGAGAGCCAGTCTGAGAACCCCTGAACTAGCTAGCATTTTGTCATTTTTAACAATTGTATGACTACAGTATTTGTTACGTACTTATACATACACAGTATGTATAAGTTACATACTTTTACAGCATAGCTTATAAACCTTTACCTAACATTAATGACGGATAATTTATAATTGAAGCAAATTCCTCTGGGATCAGCCAAGTTTTCTGGATCTGGTTCTGGTGTAACACTAACTTTGCAGGCTCACCTGGGGCTCGGCCTGCGGGTCTGCGGCTAGATCTAAAATTTTCTCCCCATTTACACCGATTCAACTCTCAAAGTTCTAAAAAAAAAAAAAAAAATCAAACGTTTCCTAAACAACGTTGTTTTTTTAAGGCCCAGTGTTCTAGTGTTCTAGGCAAATCTTGGCTTTAGAATGTTCCAGAATGAGAACAGATACACCGCATGACTGACTGAGGGGAGGAGAACATTCTAGAACAGCACAAATGGTGGAAAACCTCCTAGACCAGACGGTGTGAATGGGAAGAACTTTCTGAAACTTGGTGAATATGGCAGAGCACTCCAAGCAAAATCTCTTGGATTGGCTAATGGTCTACCGTTGCTATAAATTTCAACAAGAAACGGTCCCAGTAGATGAAAACCACAGTCCTAGTGGTTCGCCGTTCCACTGCTCTACTGTTCACAGGTATGTCGCACCAAATCAGCGTTTGGATTTGCTTGTGTTTGCTGGGTCAGTGTGCTCTGGCCTGTAGAGCTGCCTGAGGTTTCTCTCCCCTCAGCTGTCTGATAGAGCAGCGAAGGCCTGGGGGAAAGTCCTCCAAGATCCAAGGCTTTAATACTTGCCAGCGTGGCTCACACCCCTTTCCCTCACTCCCTCCCTCTCCCTCTCTCTCTCTCTCTCTCTCTCTCTCTCTCTCTCTCTGTCTCTCTCTGTCTCTCCCTCTCTCTCTCTC
>JBBIGA010000040.1:28145527-28163027 GCA_037576975.1 Alestes dentex | reverse complement strand
CCCCCCACCGCCCCACCCACCACCCCCTCCCCAGCGTGCGCCGCGCTGTGTGTTACCCGAGGCTCCTAGCTCTTCTTTATGTGTCCCAGCCTTTCTAGGGGCGCATTAAAGTTTGATCATGTAATTATGAGCCTGGTTTTGTGGTTCGTTCTGTGTGATGCGGAGGGGATGAGCAAAATGAGCTCGGCCTGTAAATTCCTGTTTTGCTCCGAGCAGCAGGTACAAACAGCCAGCGGTGTTGGCTCAGCCCGCACGTTTCCACTGGGACTACCCTAATGTAGGAAAACGGATTCTGAACTCTGCCTACACGCAAGAGAGCGTGTGTATGCCCTGCCTAGGGGGGTCTGATAAGGTATTATTGGTGGTCTGTTAATGTTCCAATCACTCAGTGATGTTCAAATCACCCACATATAATATTAAATAACATACATAACATACATAAAGCTGTTTGTATGTGTATGTATGTGTATGCTATGTTACTGGTCATCTGTTAATGTTCCAATTAGCCAATAATGTTCCAATAACCTAATAATGCTCCAATAGTATGAATTAATATACATAACATACATGTATGTTACGTGTGTTAATATTAAATAATAAAGTCCCCTGGCTTGGTTCTGTGGTCTGTACACTATATTTACTGTGTATATTGTTCATTTGTATATACGGTCAAGGTCACATGTATGTATACTGTCAGGCCCACTAATTTCATGTAAATATAAGAAGTGGTTATATCCCTCCAGATATATTTATTTCATATTTACTTCAGCATATTTGCACTATGGTACATACCGTGCTTAATCGTTTATTCCTGTTTAGTATATTCTAAGTACAAGAATCAAATTCCTTGTATACTTGCCCAGTAACGCTGATTCTGATTCTGATTCTGATTCTGACTGGCCAGTACGTTTGAGTCTGCTCCAGTTGGTAAGTTATAATTAAGGGCTTTAAAAGTAGGGTCACTGGAGAGTCTCTGTAGTCACTTCCCTGGTCCCAGCCAAAAGACACAACAGATAAAACGGCTCTGAAGTCTGGCTGAAAGGGTGTGGGAAACGCGCGGGTGCAGAACACACCAGCGCAGTCCATGTTGCTGATTCACACAGGGCGTAAACAATGGCAGAAGAAGATCCAACATCCATCATTTGTCACAAGGAGTGCTTTTTAGTTTACATCTTCACCATTTACTGCCATCTTTTTGCCACATTAATCAAATGTAATCACATTATTACACATGGTAGATGTAAAGACATTTACATTTGATTTCGGTTGGAGTCCTCTGTTTTGACAAACATTTGTATGTGATTGTGTTAAGTAGTATGTTTGTTTATCTATTAAATGACCATTAAAATTCTTTTTTTTTCTTCTGCCATTCTTTGTGTTCACAGTCAATGAAATTATCAGGAACGACTTGTCAAGCGCTTCGGCTCACGGTCACTCGTAGACAGCCGTCGGGACGCCTGACGAAAGATGGGACCAAGACGTCTTCCCTCTGAATCCGTTCACTCCTGGACACTGAGTCCTGGCAATGAAAAAGCTGACTATTGAAAAGAAACTCCACAGCTACACTTAACTGAATGTTTCACATGAAAGGCCTTAAACTCAACGAGGTGTAGAAAAAGCACCATCCTTGACGGTTTCTTTTTTTTTTTTTTTTTTTTTTTTTTTGTTTTAGTTGTTTTTGCTCTTGCCTTAAACAGAACTTGGACCAAGATCTCCCAGAGGCTTTCCTCTGGTTTCTTCTCAATATGTGGTATGTACTGGCGATTCAGGACAAAGGCTGTTTGACAGGGTCAGAATGATGTAGAGTAGCTGAAACGTCCCGACCTGTTCATCACACAGGGACAGATACTGCAGTGCCTTGCTGCAAGCACAAACCAGGATGCAATTCCATTCTTCTTATTCAATTCTTTTTATATATATATATATATATATATAAATATATCTTTTTGATTCAGTCACTCGTTTGTTTACAGTAACTATGAAAGGCTGGAAATGTGTAGGAATGTGTGAATAAAGTAGACTCGTCTATAGACCATGTCTTTATTTTTATTTTTTATTTTTTTTCAATTTTTTTTATACCATGACATATACATATAAAGATGTCTGTAGTGCTTTTTTTCTTGAAATATGTATGTTTAATATGCTGTAAATATGCCTTAATTATCTGTTGTTGTATAGTGTGTTGTCTCTCAGTGAAATTGGACCACCTCTACCTCCCCAACATCCTCGAACCCCAGCGTCATCAATAGGAGCCATGTAGCGACTATGACTCAAAGCAACCCTCTTGAAAAGGCACTTAATCCTAAGCAGTCGTGCTATTGGCCAAATGCAGACTGCTTGAGTGATATCTATCTACAGCCCGCAGACCAAGTCCCAGGCTGGGCCTGAGGGGTGGAAGCCCCAGCATGAGCCGAAGCTAGCCGCTAAGTTAGCTCACCCAACTGTCTAACTAATGTTAGATAAAAGTTCAAATAAACTGTTTATGTAAATGCAGTAGTTACATACTTTTATGTTTAAAATGACATAAACCAGACTGAAAAAAAAACATAAAATCATCCTTTTGGCATGTATTAGCTAGCGAACCAAATAACCAGATGTGGTTGTGAAGGTGGCTAACCCCTACCTGAACCATTTTTTATTCTAAAGAAGCTATGTACACTAGAAAAAAAATGGTTGGGGAAGCAAATACAACCCCCAGCCATAACGTGAACCCTTTTTAAGAAGCAATTTACACTAACTAAGCTAATCCTAACCCTCAGATCAGTCAGAGCGTCAGCTGTGTTCACTTGTAACACTGCAGAACGGTTTTACTTTGACAAGAGAGAGCCATCTGATTGAGATAAAAGGTAACCAACCATAAAATGTTGATGGAAAAGCAATATTCAAAACACACCTATTGAAAACAAAGTAGTAGATGCTATCAATCTTTAGAATGTCTTACTTAATAGCTTCTAAATGCTTTGTGGAAAACTGATGAATGACTTATAACGACGCTATGCCATGACCGTTAGATGCTCCTACATCTTGCTCCAAAAGACACATGATGGTGGGCGGAGCCTCTTTGTGAGTCCTGACTTCAATCTTAACCATTTTTGAAGAAGCAATTTGCACTAGCTAACGCTCAGAAAAATGTATCTTATCCCCAATCATAAACCTTTATTTTGAAGAAGCAATTTACATTCCCCCAAGCCGTGGGCCACCGTCAGGTCTGCAGGGCTGAGACTAGATTTTACCGGATTGCTTTGTGAATTTTATTTTGTTTTAATTAAAGCATATTTGATTTGATCTATGATTTCTGTCTTGGGAATTTCATACAGCCATTTTCCCACAAATCCAACAGCGTCAGAGCTCAATTTGATCATTTAGCATACATGTTAAGTCATAAAAAGAGGTTGATGGGTGAAGACAAAGACCAGCAATAAATGACACGACGACACCAAAGGATTTTACCATGTAATCAATACCTTTTCTGTAGTGTAGAGTCTCACAATGTCAGGGGAGTGCAGTCGCATCCTCTTCTCACCTGTGCAGGCCAGGCAGCCAGGAAAGTGCTTCTTAATCACAGTCCCGAACTTGTGTTTTTCGCTCCGTCGAAACAGCTGAAGGACTTAATAAGTACTTGATGTGTTGAATATAAATATATAAAACATGTGGACTGTAATTAGGAACCATTTGTCTTGGAGAAATAAGAACGAACATTCTGTATTTGACCAAAACTGAGGAGTCTTCTGTTTTTGGAAGGCTCATTTCTCTTCTGTTGAATGGAAAATGTCTTTCTAACGCATGCACTTAATATCGATATCCAACGTTTTGTTCATTATCGTGACATTGTTACCTTGGGATACTTTCTTCTTCTTGTATATGAATGCATGATCGTGTGTAAGAGACCTTGTCCCTGTGCCTTATTTCGCATTGGCTCTGCTCAACAGGCTGATTGTACTCGTTTTTTTTCCCCCCCCAGTCTAGGCACACGGTGAATTACGACTTGTATCTTCTCTAATATGACATATTTATAGAAATCTTAAGGGTATTTTATGTATACAGTATGCTTTCTGCTAACGACACAAATAAAAAAAAAACAATTATTTAAAAGATATTTGTGACTGGTTGTTCCATTGGTAGTCCAGTGAAGGCCCAAATGAGGCCTGGCCTTCCAGGGGGGCATTTGATTGATTTGTGTTAGGGGTGGGTGATTTTGGCAGAAATATACCATCATGGTACCTAAAGACGATATTTCGATTCAAGTTAGAAGAGACAAAAAGCATTAGAGAACTTGGAGTATTCAGTACTTATATTCAAAAATACTGTACCTAATGTACCATGATTTTTATTGCACTGTAGTAAAAAAATACTCAGAGAACTGACAACTTACATTACAAAATACTCAGAGAACTTGGTACTTAGAGTATTTAGTACTTCAAAAATACATATAGCACAGTGATTTTTTTATTGCACTGTAATAAACATACTTATAGAACGTAGTATATCTATTGAAATATTTACAAGACATAGTACTTGGAAGACTTTGTTCTTATAGAGTACTATGTTTTTATTGTACTGCAATAAAAATCCAGTTAAGCAGGGAAAATCATTTCATTTGTAGTGAAACAATTACAATTTGTGTGATGTTATTTAGACCAAAAATATCCACAATATGTTCCGAAATCATAATGTGTAACTTATATAATGATTAAAAACAGCCACGTGGTCAAATGACCTCATTATGTATTTTTTGCATGGCAGTAAACATCCCTAAAGCATCCTCAATAGAAAGCACACTTCTGCACTGAAAGTTTATTTACTTAAAAGAACATATTGAGGAAAAAAGAACATTATTATGTTGTTTCACCCTGAACTTACCTGATTTTTTGCTCTAAAATTTGCACAAAAAAATGGCACCAAGAGGATGTGTCGTTTTACCAGCGCTGCTGAAACCTTTGCACACTGTATCTTCACGTTGCTGCTGGTTCGTGTTTGAGCTGGCGGTTAAACACCACCACCTTCACCCCCGGTATCTTACTCGCTATGAATAAAACCTGGACATTTTATGAAAATTAAACTCCAACTCCAACTCAACTTCAATGACCCAGATTTGGGACCGAAGTGACGCTAAACAAAACTGGCCACTTTCCATTCTGAAGGAACGGCAGTGATTCAGTAGGACTGTTTTTTTTCTGATTGTCACTTTCAAACTTTCCACTTCAACTGACTTTCTTCTCTCTCTCTCTACACACACACACACACACACACACACAAGTTTTGATCATTACTGACTTTTATTTTGACTATTACTTTATATTGTTCTTGCCTCTGTGTCTCTGTGTCTCTGTGTCTCTGTGTGTCTGTGCAGTCGGTGCATAAGCAGTTTCCTCAGGGATCAATAAAGTGATCTGACTGTGATTCCGACTGCAGTGTAAGTGGATGGATGGCACTAAATTTGGAAGGGCATTAACTGTCAGCTCCTGTATTCCAGTTTTCCTCTGTACTGTGTGTGTGTGTGTGTGTGTGTGTGTGCAGGGCGAGGGGCCTTTCGGAGGAGGAGTGTTTGAAATGCCAGCAGGGAGTGCAGGGGTGATCATGGGAAAAACCGCCGGCGCGGTGCCACGGGACTCTCCTGTGTACCACCTGTCTGTCCTGCAGACTTTTTCCATCCAGCTGCATTCTAAAACAGCCATCGCCATGGTGACAGAAGGCAGGCCTGGACGGCGCTCCCCTCGCTCGCCTGTGGCATTCCAAAAATAATGTCTACTCCGATATTCAGTCACGCCTCTTTTTCCGGGCAACCCACTTTTCCTTTTATTTGAATCTAAAAAAAAACCCCGAAAACATGACATATATCTTTCAAAATGAACTTTTACAACCATATGCATTTATAGACACCCTTTGCTGTTTTTGTATATGTATATTTAGACACAAATTCATAAAAGGTGAACAAAACAAATACGTATGTACGTATACTATGCAGAAGGCTTACGTGGCTGCGAAAATAAGACTTAAAAAACGACTCAGATGAGTGTTTTTTTCCACATTAATATTACTAGATACTAAATAAAACTAAAAATAATAAATATAAATAATGTTATACAGTAAATAGGGATTTTGTGTACAGTACATCAGTGTGTTCCTTGTGGAAGTCCAGTATTACTTGTAGTTTCCGTCAGAAACCTGGTTTGACTCAAACAGTCCTTCATTAAACTGAATCAGGAGCTGCTGAGGGAACTTCAGTTCAAGCGGTGGCTAAAGACGTCAAGGGGAAAGCAAACACTTTTTTAAAGTGTTTGCATTTATTCTGATGTTTACTTTGCTGGCATTTTATCACATGCTGGCATTTTCTTTACAATTTATGATACAAAATAGAAAAATCCTTAATAAATAAGAGCAAACATAGCGAGTGCAAATGCTTCCAGTACTGCATGCGGCGTATGTAAAAATGCTGAGTAGGCCCAGACAGGGACGGGGACTTGAGTCAGCAGCTTGGACAGCGGCCGCACAAAAGCTGCCTGTTGACTGACTCGACTCGGATTAAGTCTCGTAAACATTTAACCTGAGAAAAAAAAGCCCAAATAAAACCGATTATGTCAGGACCTCCTCAGAGCAGTAAATGAATCAAACCTTTTATTCTGAACCCTAACTGTGTGACTTAGTTTTTCTGTGGTCTTGCAGTCGTTACTGTAACAGCGCCCTCCTGCAGCAGAGAAGCGTCAGGTTCAATACAGAATTAGCACTTAGTAAGCTGGTGTGCTTACTGTATAAACTACAGACCAGTTCGTCATGCACCACTTCTACTTTAGCACCTAGTTCTGCCATTCAGGCGTCTGTTGAACTTCCATAAAAAGATTTGCGTTAACAGTGAACTACTTCAGCGGGTGTTTTATTTATTTAGCTGTAGTATTTATATCCACCTCTCTTACTGACCACAGCATTTCATGTATACAGTATAGTGTAAAAATATTGCATATTGTTCTTGTTTTCGTGTCTCTGTGTAGTCGCAGACGTTTCCTCCAGGATCAGTAAAGTTTTCTGATTCTGATTCTACCATGATGCCACTAAGCAAGAAGGGTGAAGACCAGCAGATGCTTCCTCTTAGATGCATGAAGTGCTATGGCATCTTCTGAACTGCCATTAATGCAGTCTCATGGGACAGCTTCAACACGCTTGGAGGAGAACATTAAACACCAGAAACAACCTCTAACCTCTATTACCTCATACAGATGCCAACATTGGCTAGCATCATTGGTTAGGTGAGAAGGAGGGCCACCCTACTCTCCCAGAGAGACTGATGGCATGGAAGTTGTAGCAGTTTTCGATTTTCCAGTGTATCTCGACCCGGTAACAGAGCTTCTGATGTTCTGGGAGCGCAATTCTCTCCCCACAGTTTATGCCCGGTCATCCCAAAACTGCATCCATGGAGTCAAACCAGCAATTTCTGTCAATAACTTTTGATATTGTGATCTTTTATTTTTTTACAGTCTTGATTGAGTTTTTCTTTTTTTTTCCTCTGCATTTTTAGCCATGCAGTGAAAAGCTAACCCAGCTAACCTGTTAGTGATGTCCTGGTAGAGCTTTACATTTCTCACAGCGTTAAAAAATCCCACTGAAATTTATCATCAGCCTAAATAGACAGTAGTGCTTGTACTTCATTTACCTCTTGGCTGTTAGTGTCAATCTCCATTGCTGTTTTTTGCACGGACAGTGAAAAAGAGTGACCTTTTTCCAAGTCTGTCTGTTATCATGACAACATTTTTTGACCAATCAGAAAGCAGTCAGCTCAGCTGTGACACGCCTTTAGCCCTGCCGTTGAGCAGCTCGGGTACGGATCTCTTTAGTTTAGAAAAAACATTTGTCCACAGTACGGCACGGTTCCTTGTGCCAGGGGAAAAATGTCAATGGACTCGTGATCCTGGAGGGCTGTGGCATCACCAGGGATCAAACTTGCAATACCCTGATGATAGAGCCAACACCAGGACACTTACTATGAATGTGTAATGGGGATATGGGGTGGAAGGGTATTAATTTCTCATTGCTTACGTAAGAAGACTCTGTTTTCGCTTGACAACTGTCAACTGACTTACTAACATGCTTTGAAATGGCACTGTATTACAAGAGGGTGATGTAGGTTTGAATTCTGTGACTCGTGCACATAACATTTAGAAGACAAATCTTGAGTAATATCTGTCCCAGAACTGTCAAAATTCACAAATCACTCTACCACTGAGAGAAGAGATGAACAAAAACATGCTCCATCTGACATTGTTTAAGCACATAAGAGATCTGTGGTACATTATCCTGGTGTTAGTTTGTGCCCTAATACAATCATAAGCAAGTTTTAACTCTTTTTGTGAGCACCTTCATGCTAAAGCGTTTATGTTCGAGAATCTGACCCTATTTTTTATGCTTCTCTCGACGTATATTCTGCAGGGATGAGCGGAACCAACTGCTGGAGTATCTGGTCTCTCTGGCACGTGTGCTCTCTGCTCTCCTGCCCCCACAGAATGATCTTTAGCCCTTTCGACATCAACACAGTCACTCCCACAAATCATGTTTAAAAGACATATTAAAAGACACTTAAAAATTAAAAGTCAGCCAGATGTCTTGGAAATATCTGAACTACAATGACTTTTCCATCTGTATTCTGTCTGCTCACTGTCAGTCAATGGGGAGGGTTCAGGGGGATGAAGAAATACTTGAGCACAAGAATGAGTGAGTGACTAGCCGTTAGCATTGTGCTGAAGCAAGTGGTGGCCAGTTAGCAAGACCTCATCTGCATACGGCTAAACTGGCCAACTTCTCACTATCTTCACTGTTTTTTAGAAAACAATGTACACAATTTCCCACTAAACTCAGATATCAGGAATCAATCAAGCCAAGATGTGTTTGGAAACAACTGTTTTTTAGTTTTGCATGAGGCTACCAGGCTAATGTTGCTTCAAACACTTGAAGGCTATGGTCATCCAAACCTTTTCTGTGAACACATCCTCAAAATATCTCTCATCCCTCTCAAACTGCCTCCAGCTCTTCATCAAGATGGAACAAACATATGGATGTGGTTTAGAACACAGTATGACTTTTATATCTGTGAACTATAAAATTGAAAAAAAAAAAGAAAAACTTCTCGTCTACAGAGAGGCATTTTAGGCAATATCAGGGTTGGTATTCACAGTGCTGTGCTGTGCAAATATCTTGAGCCACTCCTGATTTCTTTATATTTTGCATTGAAATATAATTTTTTTGCTGTAAAAATTATATTTCCTGTTTGTCAGCAGTCTTATCTTTGGCATATTGAATAGAATGAAAAAAGCAATAGGAGCAAATATTTTACTGTGACAGGCTGCAAAGTGTCTAAAGATACAAGGTGCCTCTTCAGAAGCAAAATAAGAAGAAGCCGTACGGTGTCCTAAACAACACTGAGTCTATGTCACTTTAATAACAGGCTAAAGAGAAGTTTAGAATTGTTTTTTTTTTTTTTACAGAAAAACATTGACTTCTAGTAGTTAAGAAAGAAGGAAACGACTAATGGACTACATCGTTTGATACTCTTTCGCTTGGCTACTCTCCGAACACCCTCCCTCTGCAGCTTTTCGCCACCCATTTGTGGGCGGAGTCTAGGCTGAAAGTTTTCCTAAGAAAGTTTCTAAGACCTCTGAACATTTTTGTCCTTTATGGGCATTTGTGTATGAAACCATTTAAAAAACCTCAGCAGTGGTTACATCTTTGCAGTGGTTACATCTTTGTAGAATAACTTTGGTTCTACGTGACACAGGAACACCAAACAGAGCTCAGTATGACATCTGACACCTCGAGCATTGACACAAACCGGGGGAACTTCCACATCTGGAGTTGTTTGGCCTTATGGTGAAAATTTACCTTATGTTTCGCTGCTGGCATGGATCCGTGCCGCTGGCATTCTAATGGTTAATATTTGTCATGTGATAGTCTGTAGTGCAGCATCACTTGACCTCATTGTTTTGCCAGAATTTAAAATTGTTTTCATTCATCACTACAATACCCAGCATGCCTTATGCAAATACATCATACAACCATTAAAAACCTCCCCATGGTGAAAAAGAAATATAGTGCTGTTGCATCACTTGCAGTGATGTTAGCTGATATTCCTTCTGCATTAGTGAAAAATACTGGCTGCCCTCATGTATGCACCCCAAAGAGCACAAAGTTTTGCAAAAGATCCTCCCACCTACAAGATATATTATCAGAAGGTGGTAGCCTTTAAAATGGGAAATCCCTGAGGGCATAACAGCAGCATCACCATGGGTGGTGAGAAGGCATGTTTAAGCCATATTCCATTGTTCACATTTTTTATTTTGGCCAGACTGCCCTCTACGGAACAGCACTGGACATGGATAACAGTGGATTAAAGCTAGTGGAGTCTGGCCAAAATCATCTCAGAGTGTAGCTGCATAGTGCAGTTCAGTCCCAGCGACGGGCCAAATTCTGTATCCGGATCTAAAACTATTTTAAAGCTTATTTTGAAAGCAATAAGGTTACAAACCTTCTCACCTGCACAATGCTAACTGTGTTTTCCGGGCTGCGGGAGGTTCGGAGTATTTGATTACAGCACGCTTGGCTCTTAATGGTTTAAAAGCAGAGGCGGAGTGGCCTCAGGTTGACCGCGCACCATCAGCCATAGTCTACCGCGGGCCAGCCAGCGTTAGATATGAGCGGTGGAGCATTCCAGAAGCCTTTCAGCTGTTCTGCACTCCCTCGCTTGCTCCTCGTTCTCCCCCCGGGGAGAGTCCGGAGTGAAGCCAGTGTCCATCTATTCATTCTAATGATCCGTTCTTATTGATTAGCAGGCAGGGAGGGGGGCAGGCTGGAGTAATGACCCTTTATCCTCTTCTGCCTGTCATTCACGCTGACAAAATACACTCAACGGTTCCTGTAATGGACAGCCAGAGAAAGGAAGGCCTCGTTGGAACCTAACAGCCCCGAAGAACGCAAGCTTCTTTCCACTGGGACACAGTGGAGACTGACTCCACAGCTCATAGCGAGCAACATTATGGTCAAGTTTTTCCATCCACATGGCTTTTGGTTTGTTCACTCACCAAAATACAGCTCACGGATCTGCATTTCATATTTGAATGTCTATGTAAAGTACTTTGAATTGAAGGTGCTACTTGAAAGTCTTCTTCGTCTGACTCAAAACCACCTCACTCAGCTGAGACCTCGGTTTGACCTTGGATCGCATCCTCAAAAGATATTAGCCACATGTTTTTACACTTGGCTGTCAAATGCATCTCCAGACTGAAATCTGATTACTGTGTGGCAAATATGCAAATCAGCTTGTATGTGACGACCAGATTAGCTTGCGTCTGGCTGATCAGAGACACAACCCGTTGTGTTCTCGTTTTTCGGGTTACAGTCAGAAGAAAAGCGAAATTTTCCAGAGAGAAGTTTCAAGTTTGCAGATAACAATGCAGCATCGTTAACCGTAATGAAATTCTTAAGTCTCATGTTCCCCTCTGACTTCAGTAGATAAGTAAAAAGGTACTACATGAAACAGTAGAGTAGAAAGTAAGTAAAATAATAAGATAAATACAATTTTAAAGATAGTTCAGTATTTACAAATATTAATAGGATATGGGGTGCAAAAATGGTGGAGTGAGGATTTTAAAGTGGCATTGTTTAAAGTGACATGTGTGAGATGGTGAAAAACAAGAAGGCATGGTAAAGTTTAACCAAACCGAACTGACCGGCTCATCTACAGTGGCATATGGAATTAAAATTAGACTCACATTAGGAGATGAACTGAAAGAGCAGTGATGCTACATTAAGTGTTGAAGGGAGGTCTCAGACCAGCCGTAGGCATTGTGACAGTGATGGGAGGGGTTTCAGTTGTCACATGTGTGTTGGAGTGACAGGTTCACATCGCTATAACATGGCTCACGTTGTAGCAATGTGAAGATTAGCATGTCAGACCTCCTGAAGTGATTTTAGGGATCAGATTTAGATCCAGTTTAAATGCGTATTGGGTGCGTTCATACCTGCACGTTTATGTGGCCTCATCAGGATATAATCCTGATACTCGGGATGTTAACGGGATGTTAATTTACACTGACTAAAGGCAAGGCAGTCCCCTCATTTTTGAGACTTTAGGATGTCAAAGCACAATGGAAATATTTTTATTCACATCCACTTGTGTCAAACTACATTGTCCAAAATTTTCCAGCATGAATGAAGGCTTTGCTCCACTCACACCTGGCACAGTCATTACATATTTCACCGAAAAGCTCTTTTCCTGTAGAATCTAAATAGAAGTGTCCTTATACTAATAGCTACATTCACCCAAATGCAGCCTGTTCTGCGAAATCACATTATGTGATGCAGTTCATTAAAAGGCTTAATATTTGTACTTTTTTTTTTTTCTAAATCAGCTTTGCTCCACAAAAATCGCAGCTTCTGGAACATCTGCGCTCATTCATTTGTGTGTGTGCATTTGAAGGATTCCCAAATTACATTAAGTGTATTTCATTATTTCCATTGCAAATGACCTGTGACTTCTTCATTAAATGATTAAACAATGAGATTTCTGTCATTTGTTCTATAAAATCCTTCCGCTGGTTCTTCTGGAGCGTCTTCATAGTGAAACCACCATTTTCATCCTAACACCTTGCAAAGGCTAGATGTTTGATTATTGACATGCAATTTTTCGTAGATAAAATCTCATCTAAATGTAATTCTTTACACAATTTCAGTAAGGAATATCAGCAATGAACAGAGAAAGGCGAGGGAATCTGAAACTAAGGCAAATAATCTATAATTTTATCCAATTTACCCTATTGATCTGCTGTGTCTTGCCCTAATAGAGACATTTCTTCTGAAAACCTTGACGTCTGTCATAAATAGCTTTGTCCACTTTAATACTCCACTCAAAAGAAACGTTTTTGTGATCCGTTACGAATCGTTTCGGAATACCCTTCGTTTTGGGCCTTTCGGCGTACAAATCGCAGTGGGCCTACAAGGAAGTGCCTTTGCAGTTTGCGGCGCAGTAAACACGTAGGAATTTCCTACCCTGACCACAGCTCGGACATTCTATTTTATATAAATCCCTGAAGTTTTCATGTAGCACGCTGCACATTCATAACAGCAGCTTATTATGTTAACAGAAACTCACTCTTTAAGAGTGAGTGTGTGTGTGTGTGTGTGTGTGTGTGTGGTCAGCACAAGTATGGATCCGATTTTGTAGTGTAGGATAGTTGTTAGTGAAACTTCAAACATGTTTAAACATATAGATTTTGTTTATATAACCTAGTGCTGCAGTGACTGGAGGATTTAAGTGAAAAAAGTTCTCCCCTATATTGTCTGAACAAAAAGATAGGAACACACATCTATACATTTTAATGTAGAATTATTGTTCAATTGTTCTTATTCTCCTATACATTAAACTCCTGGGTCCTTTCTGTGTGGAGTTTGCATGTCTGGGTGGGTTTCCGCCGGGCCCTCCAGTTTCCTCCCTCAGTCGAAAAACACACACATGGCAGGTGAACTGGAGATGTTAAATTGCACCTGTGTGAGTGTGTGTGAGTGTGTTTGTCTGTGTGTTCGCCCTGTGATGGACTGGCCTTTGACCCTGTTTGGAATGAATGGTTCAAAAAATGGATGGATGTAAGGATGGAGTGATGTAAGGATGGATGGATGGTTAGGATAAGTGGCTCTAAAAACGTATGGATGCAAGAATGGATGGTTGGATAGATGGTTTGATGAATGGATGGATAATTGGATGGATTGATGGGTGGATGAATGGATGTAAGGATGGATGGATGGTTGGATGAATGGATGGATAATTTGATGGATGGATGGATGGATGGATAGATGGATGAATGGATGGATGATTGGATGGATGTAAGGATGGATGGTTGGATGAATGGATGGATAATTGGATGGATGGATGGGTGGATGGATGGATGTAAGGATGGATGGTTGGATGAATGGATGGATAATTGGATGGATGGATGGATGGATGGATGGATGGTTGATGGATGAATGCATGGGTGGATGGATGGTTGGATAAGTGACTCTGAAAACTGATGGATGGATGGATGAATAGATTTTAATCTCATCAAAAAAGTTGAAATTGTGCATTAAAAGTAGCAAACGAATTCCATAATTGAATTTTGTTGTACTGCTGCTACAGTGACAATAAAGAGATTCTGATTCTGATAATTAAGTTTGTTTCTTCTATGTGTACATATTTTCACATGTAATTGGGGGGGGGGGTGCAAACATTTTCACAACTGTTCAAAACTTCAGTTCATTTTTCCATCTGTAAAATGTAGATATATCATAAACCAGACACTAACAGGTACATTTATATACTTCATTCAACACTATAAACTTTCTGGGAACAACAAAAAGTCAATAAATACTAA
The DNA here is from genome assembly GCA_037576975.1 of Alestes dentex. Taxonomy (NCBI): domain Eukaryota; kingdom Metazoa; phylum Chordata; class Actinopteri; order Characiformes; family Alestidae; genus Alestes; species Alestes dentex. The sequence continues at coordinate 28,148,643 of JBBIGA010000040.1, read as the reverse complement.
TTATCATTACTATCTAATTATCATTTTATCACTCCGGACACGTCTAATATTTCTTATTTATTCACAGCTCACTATAAAATACTTAAATTCATAAAGTTCTAAAGCAGTAACATTCTATAAGCACTATTTTATGTTTATAGATCTGGCCCAAAAAGTGGATGTCGTAAAACATTCACAGACACGGTGTGTCATTTCCCTTATTATAAGACATGACGCCAGTAGTAAAGTAAAGTCAACTGTCCTAAATCCAAATTAAATTCATTTAAAACTCTGTTAAACAGTTTGGCCCACAGTTTGGAAACAATGCTCAAAGTAAAGTAAGCACAATAAGCTCACTTTCTTAGTTAATGTACTTAGATCGAGATATAGAAGCAAATATATCTAAAAAGTAGCTCAATATTCTTACAGCAGTGTTATAATGAGCAATATTAGATGCATTGCCCACATTGAAGTAGCTTTCACTGTGCAGTTGTGCAGTTTGACCTCTGATATTGTATGAGGATCTTAAGGAAACTCCCAAAAATTATTAACCACTGCCTACATCCCACCAGCCCTATACGAGCTGGCTGCTGTGGCTGTTTCCCTCTGAGTTGTAGGTGCTGTCCCCACAGTTAAAGGAAGCCAGTGAGTTGGCGAGTCGGCGAGTCATCAAGTCAGCCTCGGCAACTGATCCTAAACCGCAAAAGCATCCTGTACCTGCGCTCTTTCTCGGAGTGACAGGACACGGCCTGGGGAGGTGAACTCTGCGCGTGGCCCTCTTATGTTCAAGAATGCCCAGGTGACCCACATTACGGGCTTTAAAAGCACATACTCCGGCGCTTCCAGCAGGCTGACAAAGAAAAAACATTAGGCTTCTCAGCCTATCGATTGGTGCTCTGGCTGGAGAACACGAGGCTGAGTGGCAGGGCCTGGGGGTCGGAGGGTCAAGACATGAGCTCATCTTCACTCCTGAGCAGAGATCCCAACTGAAAATCTGGGACCGAGTTGTGTTTTATATACACTACTGTGGCCCACCCCTCATTTCTTCATATTTTGCTTCCGAAGAGCCAGACATTCTTGGCTTTTCATGTAGTCCTGAGGAACAGTTCTCCAGGCTTCCTGAAGGACTTTCAAAGACTCCCATTTTCAGTCCAGTCCCTGAACCTGACCAGTTTCAGAAAAATGTTTTTTTTTTTATTTGTGACCTACATGTGAATCATTCAAGCATAGCAAACTCATCTAACCTGAACCAGTGAAGAAACAGGAGCAGATGATTCCAGATGATCGGGCGGTGATCAGTATACTGGTGGTGCTGAACGCTGAGTGGTTGGAACTCCTTTATCTAGGCTCCTTGTATCTTTAGGCACTTTGCAGCCTGTAAAACATTTGGTTTAATTTCCTTAATTAATCTACTCAATATGCCAAAGAGAAGCTTGACAGAGGTAAAATAGTGTTTTTGCACCAACAAGGGGATCCAAAGTGAAATACAAAGAAATGATGGGTGGCTCAAGAGTTTTGGTACAATACTGCACCAGTGCTTTTCTACCAATTTCAAATAGCAGGCCCATTTTTCCACTTATAGCAGGCCAAAAGATCCAAGCAATGCCATCAGACGAAGATAAAATTCTGGTTGCCTTCACGTTCCTTGAGGTTTTTTTGGTATTCATGGTGACCAGGTGAGGCCTTTTTGAATTCACTGCTCTTGTGATGTCACAGCAGTGTAGCCCCTCCCAATTGCAATGAAGTGTTTTAGTATAAGGAGTGTTTTAGTCCAGACTGCTTTTTGAATGAGGTCAGCCAATCAGAACAGAGGTCAGTGTTAAAGGCACAACAACAAACAAAAGAGATTAGAAAGTGTCACATAAAAATACATAATGACCAAAAAAAGTCTTCAGCTGACACATATAAAAGTGAAATATAAGAATTATGAGGATACAGGCCCTCTCACTATAACATTGCCTGAGAAATTCATGAAACTGCCCAGTGCGCTCCACTAGGAGTGTTTTGAATCAGCATGTCTTCTGTTCTGGTCGAGATAAAGGGAGGGAAACGCTTCAAAGTTATTGTCTGTGATAGTCGACTGTACGGCAGACAGAGATTAGGTTGAAAAATGATGAAATATTCCTTCAAAGCAGGCGGCAGCCTTGCATATCTTCTTTAAATAGGGCTGTTTTTCCTGACTCTAGAGTGTGTGTCTCTATCACACACACACAAGTGCAACTATCAAATCATGATCTTATGAGTTAAGGATGGAGAGCAGGAACAGACAGACATGACATAACGGTGTAGTACTACGGCCTGACAGCCTCCTATTGCTTTCACATGTTTCCGTCTGTCAGAGTCTATAGGAAGCCTCGTAATATAAAAAGGAATCACTAATGTGCTTCACTCTCTCCACGCTGCTTTCCAAAGGCCTAATAAAACGCTTCTGTAGCTTCACATTCCTGGCGATTTAAATAGTAAATTAGCAGAGAGAGAGGGAGGGAGATTTGAGCCTCCGTCTGTCTCAGATGTTGACATAATATTTCCAGGCCTCTCAAGGTTTTCGCAGACGCCTCAGAGCGGAGTGGGGGAGTGATGGGGGGGTGGTGGGTTTTGGGGGGACTGGTTGCGTAACGGCAGGCCTGATGGTTCCTGGCCTCCGCAAGACTTCACCCGGTCTGCGCATTCCCCAGCACCGGCCCGCTCCATTAAAGAGGTAGGATTTCCCCTCATATGTTTTAAATCAAAATTACAATCAGTCCGGAGTACGGGCTGCTGAAAGAGAGGGAGAGAGAGAGAGAGAGAGAGAGAGACTGACGGGGAAGACTGAGAGAGGAAAGAAGACTGAGGAGAGAGGGGGAGAGAGAGAGAGACAGACAGATGGGGAAGACAGAGAGAAAGAGAAACAGAGAGACAGACAGACTGATGGGGAGGACAGAGACAGAGAGAGAGAGAGAGAGAGAGAGAGAGAGAGACTGACAGGTAAGACTGAGAGAGGAAAGAAGACTGAGGAGAGAGCGAGGGAGAGAGAGACAGATGGGGAGGACAGAGACAGAGAGAGAGAGAGAGAGAGAGAGAGAGAGAGAGAGAGAGAGAGAGCCCGACAGAAAGACAGATGGGAAAGACCGATAGAGAGTGAGAAAGAAGACAGAGAG
>JBBIGA010000040.1:28128883-28145427 GCA_037576975.1 Alestes dentex | reverse complement strand
GAGAGAGAGAGAGAGAGAGAGAGAGAGAGAGAGAGATAGAGAGAGAGAGAGAGAATACAGTTTAAGTCTGAGGAAATGGTGCTTCTCAACGTTTTTAATGAAACAGTAAGGTCTCTTTGGTGAAGCCAATTTCATAAGCTTGTGGTGCCATCTAGTGGATAGAGGTTACTCCAAAGAAGAGGCAAAACTAGAGCAAGAAATCCAGGCTTTGGCCTCCTGGTCATCCATCCATCCATCCATCCATCCATCACCTGAACCACTCATCCTTAAGCAGGGCTGTGGGGGTTTTGGATACTTAGTAGCCCACCTGAAATACTTATCAAATACATACTGGAATGAGATCTAGCCTCAGTATAAAGACTATAAATATTGTGTTTTTGTCATTATTTTAGGCTTCTTTTAATGGTAGTATGCCTATTAGTAATTAGTGTAGGTGTAAGGGGCCAGGCTGAGGCTGGGTTGGCCACTACCCCACTCCTACCAGTAGTGGAGGGCGCCGCCCCCTGCAGTCAGCCGCATCAGCTGCACCTGGTGGCTTTTATGACCGGGTTTCACGCTCAGCCGCCTTGCTGAGTCTTTGTTTTACATGAGCACTGACTTAAGCTGGTAATCTCAAACCTGCTCCGACCAGGTTATGTTCTTGTGTAAGTGGTGGTTTACAGCTTGAGTGTGAAAATGTATTTAAAGCCAAAGAGGTGGTAGCCACAGCAGAGGGGTGTTGCTGCAACTCCTCCTAAAGGAAGATTAATGCACGTGACTACAAAGGTCATTCATAATTCACAGATTGAAAAACATGTACAAGTACACACGCCATGCTATATAATGTGTACAACATATGAGTGATTAAATGTTTCTACCTGGATGTCTGTGTCAGACACAGCAGTCAGTGTTTCCTCATCGGAGTACATCGGTCATGTCGCATCAACATGGTTCACATTTCGTGAAACATAACAATTTGCACACTCACCTGTACCTCAGGATCACAGGAGGTGTTGGGCTCTGCAGGCGGCTGGAGCAGCTCAATATTCTCCCCCTCCACTGAACACAACACATGAAATGGAATATCATGACTGCACAAACTACACACGGTACAAGGTTATTGTGATATTACCCTGCACATAAAGGCTGGACATTCCTGTGCCCCCTGGGTCCGACTGGACGCCTCCCTCAACTCCCTCCGTAATGGGCCTCCCTCTATTGTTGGCCAATGCCAACTCTTCTGCAGGCATGAAAGCTTCAGGAGGTGGCCCTCCACCTGTCGCCTTCACACCAGCCTTATTCTAATTGTCTGTAAAACGTAGAAACAAGCTATTAACTGGAGCCTAGACACACTACATCACTCATAATGAGTAGAAATATTCATGCATTAATTATTCATACATGAGCCTACCACTTGAAATAATGTTTAATCTTCATTTGCCACCAAGTATGCTTCCCACTGCTACTGCATTTAAAATGTCATTGTTAACACAATATTAAATACTGAGTAACCTCCCAGTAATTGCACTTTAGGTGGTATTAAATTAATTTAAAGCCCCACTTCTGACATCTAGTTTCTGGGGGGTTTTTTTCTCTCGGTTTTCGGGCTCTTTGGCCAAGGGTGGATACTTTGTTAGAAAAGGTAGTGGCATGTCCCTACCAAAATCCAGTGACTATTGAATTATCCCTAGCAATAACAAAAAAAAAATACATATAATAAAACCTGTTTTCTGACGTTTTTGAAACAAAAACATTCTTGCTCTGGGTCCGAATCAGGGTCAAACATGTAGGGCTGGATGGCGCCTCTGTTTCACGTGTGTTAAACGCAGAGTGATTTTGTGCAAAGAACTTCATGAACATGTTTTGTATAACCCATAGACCTATTATAACTAAAGTGAGTTTTGCATAACATGTCCCCTTTAAAGTCTACGTACCTAAATGCAGTGTTATTAAAGTCTCTTTTGGTGTAATGGTCAGGCGTCCCAATACTTTTGTCCATATTAAATGGACCCCCGCGAAAACCAGCCGACGCGTACTGCGCTCACATTACTTCAAAACAAACGGATTTTTAAAAAAAAAACCTGCGTTAACGTGCGATAAAATAATCACCGGCGTTAAGTAAACAATGCGTTAACGCGATTCCTACAGCTGTTGTTTGGATTTGTGAAGCTGCATCAGCAGCTCCTGATTTCATTTAAGGAGTCAGACCAGGTTTCTGATGGAAACTACAAGTAATACTGGACTTCCACATAGAACACATTCATATACTGTACATAACACCTATTTAGTGTAGTTATTTGTATTTATTCTTTTTAGGTTTATTTTGTATATGTATTAATAAGAATAAATGGCCACTGCTCATCTGAACAGTTTTAAAATATTTTGTATGTGCCTAAGACTTTCACACAGTAGCCCACTCTACCTCAGCAATTTATTCTAACATTTAAATAATTCTCATTACATTATCACTTCTAATAGAGCGCATAATCACTTTAATTCTGTACAAAAAGGTCTTAAAAGCTTTCTAATAGTTGCACCAGAGAAAACTTATGAGTATGAAACTTTGAGTATGCGGTGCTCCTTCATCTCTCAGCTGATAAAGGCAGTTTCCTCCGGGATCAATAAAGTATTCTGATTCTGAAAAACAGCAGTGTGTCAGTTTCATAAGCTTGGGGTGCCATCTAGTGGATAGAGGTTAGTTCAGAGCGGAGGTAAAGCTAGAGGACAAGAAAACCGGCTTTGGCCTCCTGGCCATCCATCCATCCATCCATCCATCAATCATCTGAACTGCTATCCCTAAACAGGGTTGTGGGGGGGGGTGCTGAAGTCTACCCCAGCAGTCATTTGATGGGTGGAGAAATAAACGAAACCAGTCCTTCAGTGGGCAGACACGGACACAGACACACACACACACACACACACACACATCTCTGGTTCACCCATTCATGCAATTATTCGATGGAAACACACCCAGACATGTGGAGAACATGCAAACTCCACACAGAGAGGAATTTTTGTCACTCTAGCTGGGAAATGAACCCAGGACCTTCTACTCAAGCAGTTTGTTAAAACGTGACATATTTTAAGGTTGAATTAAACAGACCACTCTGTAAAATTTTGCATTCATGTTTAATTAGTAACAGTAATAACAGAAAGGAATGTTACTTGCGAGACTTGGTAGCACACCTGAAATACTTATTAAATACGCACCAGAGTGAGATCTAGCTTGCATATGCAGGCAATACAGGCTATAAATAATGCATCATTTTTGCACTGCAGCTGTGTAACTGTGTTAAAGGGAACACTGCTGTTAAAAAGCTCCTGATTTGTTTAAAGTGTTTGCAAACCAAATGTTATCGCACTTTTGTTCATAGAGCAGTAGTTTTAAAATAAAAGTACGCAGTGCACTACTTTTGAATTAATTACGTAATTTTGCACAGAACAATGCGATTAATTGCGATTAATCACAGAAAAACATGCGATTAAAAATTAATCGTTGCCCAGCATTAGTATCTATATATTCAGAAATGTACATCTATAAGTTCAGAACTACGTCACATTAGAGTGCACTTAAGATGAAACCCTGAAACACCAGTGTGCACTTTGGGAGAGGCTGTATAGGACAAGGCTTGTAGTTTTTGTCGTCTCATTGCATATGTAGTAAACCCCAGAAATTTGTGGGGGTTACGTTCCAAGAGCATCCACGAATTGTGAAAAAAACGCAAATTTGTGACGTGGTAAAAAAAAAAAAAAAGCCTATAAATGCCTATTTTTATAGTGTAAACCCTAAATATGCCCCCAAATATGCTCCCAAAATACTTTTAATTTCATTTTAAACTCAGCTTAATACATTACCCATAAAGAAAATGTAAAGGTGAACTCAAGATAGCTACACGGGGGAAACTAGAATGTTGGACTGCATCTGCCAGAGATGCGTCACGGGGCAGCAGCCAATTAGCAGCAAGGAGAAATCAATGAGAAATCTCAAGGAGAAACACTCAAACCTCCCGTGGAACTTTCAAACCTCCTGTGGAATTTACATTAATATTAGTTACATTAGTAAAATTAGTAAATTACATTTTTCTTGATAATTTTGCACTAAAACTCATGAAAAATGACATGTTGCCACAAAAAAAGCAAACTGAGGCCGCGAACTCTGAACCGCAACTTCGCAGGGTACACTGTATTTAAACAGAAAGAACAAATACTGGTTTATGTTTTTAAATTCATGAGTCGGTAATTATCACTAGTCTCGCCCACCGTAATATACTGACAGAAAAATGTGTCTATATGACAAGAAATGTTCTAGATACCATAGACAATTGTAAGTGCATTCAGTGTGTGTGTGTGTGGGGGGGGTGGGGGGGTGGACAAAAATACAAAGTTGAATGCTACAATAAATATTAACTTATTTGGGAAATGTTCATGTGTCTTTTCCATGTGAACGACTTTGAATCAGTCAATAAACAACTATGCAGTATGCAGACCATCAACCAAGGTAAAGCTGAAACGAAATGGAAGCCATGAGTATAATACTTTTTAAGAATCTGTTCAGTAAAGTGTGCAAAATGACTTGAAACTATGTAGTTTAACGCATCCGGAGTATAATCCAGAGGTCTTATCCGTGACAGTCTTCACTGCTAAGTTGGTTGCGCTGAAAACCATGTTTCATAAAGGACTTTAGACCTGTTACACCCAACAAGTAATGATGGGAAAGATCATTTTTGACAGTGCTCATTGCTTTAAGGCTTTTCTCTCTTCTTTAGCTTGTTTCCAAGACTGTGCTGGAATAGCCGTGGACAGCAAGTACTACCAACTGCAAGACAAGACACAAGAAACAAACATAAACAGAGGATTAATCATGTGAATCACAAATGAGGACATGAGTGAATCTACAGTGCATGTGAGCAACAATTAAACACATGAATCACTTTCTAACATCGTCAACATGATTAACTTACACAAGTTTGTCCAGTTTATAGTTTGGACTCTTCTTCAAAGCGAGCAGCACCTTCACTCCAGAGTCCTGCAGCTTGTTGCCATTCAGATGGAGTTCTCTCAGGCTGGTAGAGTTTGAGTGGAGAGCTGAAGCGAGAGCTGGACAGCTTTCCTCTGTGAGATTGCAACGACTCAGACTGGAAGAAAATTAAACATGCATTTCTTTATGTTTTCTTTCAAAAATATTACTCACAGGTGAACAAAATGTGGTACACATAAAGATGGTATTTTGACTGGATGTTTACAGGAAATCCTTTTCTGGATGTAATACCCAAAGGCTTCATTAGTATAAGGTTTCAACCCATTCATTGTGGCATGGGTGGGAACTGCTACTAAAGCTTTAAAAATCAAAATTCAGATTCAGATTTTAACTGGAGAGCGCAGTGAATGGAGTAAACATTCATCAGACTGTTTATCCTTTCAGCTAAGGAATGCAGTAAGTAAGTAAGGTTTGTTTATATGGCACCTTTCTCAGAATCACAAAGTGCTGGACACAAAAAGGAGAGAAAAATGAATAAAGCAGAATAATGAACAATAAAACAGAACAAGACTGAGATGGCAGTAAAAGGTATCTGACAAACATGTTGAACAAGAAGGCAAGGAAATGAAAACTGGCATTTAGTAATAGTATTTTTTTTCATGTTATGCTATAACATAAGACCTTTTAAGGCCTTCTTAAATAGTAGAGGCTTTTACTGGATGAGGCAGTACATACTTTTAGGCACATACAGTATAATGTACTGCACTTTAACCCCTTGTTGGGTGATCCAAAAAACCAAAGTTATTGTAATTTAAAGGGGACATATTATACCTCTTTTTAAACATGTTATAATAGGTATATGGGCTATACAAAACATGTTCATGAAGTTCTTTACACAAAATCACTCTCACATAAAGAGATCTCACCAGCTATTATTTATGCAAATAAGCGACGCCCCACCCATCCCATGCTAACGCTGCGTGTTTACCACGTGTGAAAATGGCAGAAAACAGAGGCGCTATCCAGCCCTATATGTTCGACCCTGAGTCGGACCCAGAGCAAGGTGAACACAACACTTCATGAGTGACTTGCCTTTGCCAGTAGCCATAGCGCCTGGCGTCTTATGCGTGCTCGTAAAACCAGCAGACAAAACTGGTGGATTTTCAACTAATCTAGTGGGAGGGGCTCCACAGGTGAAGGGTGGTTCTATGCAACTTTCCTCATCCTGACATCACAATAGGGGAGCCATCCCAATGGCTTATAGAAGCATATGATTCCTGACACCAAAATCTTTTAATTGAGTGTTTTATAGAGACCCAAATGGAAATACAAAAGGATGCAAAAAGTAAGTTTTGCATAATATGTCCCCTTTAAAAACATGTAATAATTGCAATAATTGCTACTGGGCTTTTAAAATGGCGTCACATGCAAATGACCACAAAGAACAAAAAATGCCCAAAATTATTTTATTTTAGGTTATAGAAATGAACAGAAAAAACACAAGATCTTTGAACCCTGGAGAACTTTCAGGATAGTTTCCGCCAACACGTGTGTGGGGAAAACCCGCAGAGGGAGGGGGTCCGGAGAGCAGGTGAGCAAAAGAGCAGCAAACAGCGAGTGTGTAGAAGAACAAACACTATTTTACACCATTTTTATTTGTTGAAATCTGATTTTAGTAATCTCTAGTGCTTTCTCTTAGGATAGCTACTGTTAACAGTTGTTAAACTGAATATAATTGTGATAAATTCATTTATTAAATAGAAAATGTATGTTTATTTATTGTCTGCACTGCCCAAAGAACCAAATGTAAGGTTTAATACTCACAATAGTTTTTCGAGTTTACAGTGTGGACTCTGCAAACCAGCAGAAAGCAGTTTCACCCCAGAGTCCTGTATTCTATTGTGGCTCAGCTCCAACTCTCTCAGACTAGAGGACTTGAAGCTGAGAGCTGGTGCCAGTGCTCTGCAGCTTTCCTCAGAGAGCATACACCCAGACAGCCTGTGGAAATAACAAAAAAAAATGAAACAGTTGGTTGACTGTGAAAGTGTGACTCGCAGACTTATCAATTATAGTGCCTCTTTCTATTCGGCAAGACTATACACCTATTTTTACGAGAACTTACACTGCATTTTTTCCTAAATATGTTACATTTAAGGTTTATTGGGGTTTTTTTATATATAGGTTACATAGGTCACAAGAATTGATGATATTTCCCACAGCGTGACAATATTATTTCATTTTCTGCCTTGAATACTCACAGTAGTTTCTCCAGTTTACAGTTTGCGCTCTGCAGTCCAGTGCACAGCTGTATTATTCCTAAATCCAACATCTGCTTATTGTCTCTGAGATTCAGCTCTTTTAGTCTGGAGGGAACTGAGCTGAGAGCTGAGGCGAGAGCTTCACAACTTTCCACACCAAGATTACAGTATCTCAGTCTAGGAAGAAATAAGATGTAATATCATTATAGGTCAATTTATATATTATTTATATATTACACTAGCAATTCTGTCATACTGACTTCTAAATCCTTCCAAACCACACTACGTTCACACATCCAGGTTAATGAAATGAATAAATTACTTGTGTTGTGCAAAACGTAGCTAAAAAGAACAAAAATGTGGCAAAGATTGTGTAAATACTTTTCTTCAGTTCCACCTGGAACTGAGTTTGGCATTTATCCACTGTCTGTTTGGCAAAATGCTTACTCCAGTGTCTCCAGGTGGCAGTAAGGACTCGCTAGTCCAGCACAGAGCAACTTCATTCCCGCGTCCTTCAACTTGTTCTCTCTGAGGTTCAGCTTACTGAGTTTTAAATGGTTTGTGCTAAAAGCAGATGCAAGTGCTTCACAGCTTTTCTCTGTGAGACAACAACCCTTCAGCCTTAGGGGAAAAACAAAAATTCATAATAAAATTAGTTCTTTATTTAATAACTCCCTGGGATATAAAAAAAGAAGGTATGAAGAGTACTAATCTTGCAAGTGTAACACAATAAGCAAACTGAACACTCCAAAACTAGAAGGCTCGAAAGGCAACTTACTTTGCAGAAGTGGCTGCTTTGACTGCTGGAAGCAGCCTCAGAAGAACCTCGTCTGGACTGAGGAATTCTTTCAAATCATTCCCTGGTGTTCGTATGTACTTCGTCAAATCAAAGTCGTTCAGCTCTTCTTCTGAGGTGTGAAACTCAAAAGTCAGAGTTGACCACTTTTCAGGTATGAGCATCACAACGGACAGTGTTCCCGAGCTCTTTTCCAGTTTCTCCACAATGGAATGATGATTGAGTTCTACGAGACAGTAGAACAAATTGATTCTTCGGTCTGAAGTGGGATCCTCTCTGATCTTCTCCTTGATGTATCGGATGGCTTCTTCATTACCCTGAGACCTGAATCCTGACTGGGCAAAAAGACTCCGTAAGAGAATCTGACTGGATTCCAAAGAAAGGCCTAGAAGGAAGCGAAGGAAAAGGTCAAGGTGGCCATTCTCACTCTTTAAAGCCATTTCCACAGCGGCTTTGTGGGATTCATGAACGGTTGAAGCTTTGATCAGAACTGCAAGTTCAGGGGTCGGATCAGACACTTGGTCTGGCCTGGTGAAACAAAAAAACACATATAAAGCCGCAAGATGTTCCTGAATGCTTAAATGCACGAAACTAAAGACCTTTCTCTGGGTTAAGCCAAACTCCTCTCGAAAGATCTGGGTGAACACCCCGGAGTACACTGATGCTTCTCTCACATGAATCCCACATTTCTTCAGGTCTGCTTCATAGAAGATCAAGTTCCCCTTGCACAACTGCTGAAAAGCCAGTTTTCCCAATTTTAAAATCATTTCTTCATCTTGCTCTTTTGTTTCCAAGTACTTGACATTTTTGATGTTCATCTGAATAATCAGAAAGTGTGTGTACATTTGAGTCAGTGTGTTAGGGGTCTCATTGTTTTCCTCATGACATAGCGTCCTCTCCAGAACTGCAGCTGAGAGCCAACAGAAAACTGGTATGTGGCACATTATGTAGAGGCTTCTTGATGCCTTAATATGTGTGATGATTCTGTTCGCAAGGCTCTGATTGCTAACCTTTTTGCGGAAGTACTCTTCCTTCTGTGGATCACTGAATCCTCGTACCTCTGTCACCCTGTCAACGAATGCTGGAGGAATCAGACTGGTGGCCGCTGGCCTAGAAGTTATCCAGACAAGAGCTGAGGGTAGTAGATTGCCCTTGATCAGGTTTGTCAGCAGGCTGTCGACTGAGACCAACTTTGTTACATCACAACACTTCTCTCCTCTTTGGAAATTTAGGGGAAGTCGACACTCATCCAGACCATCGAAGATGAACAAAACTTTGTAGCTGCTGATTTCTTTCAAATCTGTTATTTCCTTAAAAAAATGATGGAGAAGATTCATCAGACTGAGTTTTTTCTCCCGCATCAAGTTGAGCTCCCGAAACGGAAGAGGCAATATTAACTGGATGTCCCGATTGGCTCTTCCTTCTGCCCAGTCCAATATGAACTTCTGCACAGAAACTGTTTTTCCAATGCCAGCTACTCCTTTAGTCATGACAGTTCTGAGGTGACGCTGCTGATCTGACACGGTTTTGAAAAGATCATTGCATTTGATGGGTGTGTCTTTTCTCTCTGACAGCAAAGACCTTTTCTCGATCAGCCTAACCTCATGGTTTCTACTGACTTCTCCGCTTTCACCTTCTGTGATGTAGAGCTCAGTGTAGATGTCATTAAGGAGTGTGGGATTTCCTGTTTCACTGAACACACACTGACTTGCCGCTTTCAGATTCTGTTTGTGTTTTTTAAGGACATCTTCTTCTTCAGTCAGCAGAGACCTTTAAATGACCGGAGAAAAAAAGTTGTTATACATCTCTGAACAGAGTTATTTAGGGCCTGCCTTTGGCTCCTATTCATTTCAATGGCAGTCCCATATTACTCTTGTTCACACCTCTAAACAGTTTCTTTCTTTCTTTATTACTCTTCCGTTGCACTTAATGCGGCTCAGCTATAGCGTGCGCCCAGGCAACATATATATCAAAAGTTTGTCTCAGCAACGCGAGGTTTGCTATTACTTTTGCTGACATTGTAAGTTACCATGACAATGCTAATCACCAACAAAGATGGCATAAATGCCATTGAGAATGAATAGGGTTCACCTTTCAGATCTATACGTGAAGAACAAAAACAGACCACCACAGACTACACAAGGGCTGGGCAGGACAGGACTAGAGAGAGTGCAAAACAACACAAAAGCAACAGCACAATAATTCACAGGACAAGACAACATACAGTGCAGCCGACAATAGTGTAAGAGAATTCAGTATTATGACATTTGTTACGTGTGCAAAAAAAAAATGCAAAGGAATGCAAAGACAGCCATTAGTAATCGTGCAAAAATAGCAGGTAGCATCAAAAAACGTTTTGTAAAAATGTACAGTATATAAATACAGTGTATTTACAGTGGCAGTTGGGGAGCAAATTTTCTTTGTTTATGGCAGAACGATGTAGTGTGCTTAATGCAGTGTGATTAGAAGAAAGTTCAGTTCAGAGAGAATATGTGTGTGTGTGTAAGAGAGAGAGAGAGAGAGAGATTTGTGAGTCTGATGGCCTAGGGGAATGAACTGTTCCCCATCCTTGCAGTGAAAACCGTGTGCCAGACAGAAGGAGGGAAAAGAGGGTGTGGGAGGGTGTGCTGGGTCATCCACAATGTTGGTGACTTTGCAGTGTTAGTGACTAAACAGAAGTAAAGCAGAATTAAATAAAAGGTGAACCTTCTTACTTGTCTTTAGACTGAAAGTTGTTTTTGCAAAAATAGTTTTTACAGTCCATAACTGCTGCTCTTCTTGGACATACATTAACTGGCATTTTATCAGGCTTTATTTTCATATGTTTTACCTACACTCTGTCAAGCTGCAGACTTTATTTAAAAAGTTAAGATGTGTGACGGTACATAATTCCCACTTCTCCTGAAAAAGTGAATATATTTTACTTTAGGGTTCAAAATTAGACCATGTTGTACTTTGGAGGGCATACTTATTACATTGATGTAACTATTAGAGACCTAAAAGTTACCAACACCTTAACTTTTTTCAGATTTTTGTCTGAAGTGTAACATGCAGGCACAGCTTCCAGTGTTTATAGAATTAAATGATGGACTTGCTAGACTTCTACCAAGCCATAACCCAGAACGGAAGAACCATGAATAAGTAAGTGGTCACTCTTACCTCATTATGGTGAAGGATCCAGGTACAGATCCTGAAACACCTGCCGTGTTTTGCATTAGGCCCTCGTTTTACTTCCTACAAGGTCAGAGAAATCATGTGACAGACATTGAAACAGAAAGCACTAATGGGACTCCAGTTCCTCCTGCCTCAGTCTTTTCTTTTAGCGACACCATAGGAATACAGAGATATAGGGATATAGGACTAAATCTTTTGTTTTTGAATGAAAAAGTGTTTTGCCAGTTTTCTTTCTTCCTTTCTTTCTTTTTGCTTTATTTGTTGGATTACATTTATTGTAAGCCTTTTCTTGTAAAAACACACATGGGAATCAAGTGAGTGCACTATTTTGGCCCTAATTACTCCATGTCTCGCCGTTTTATGGACCAGTTTTAGGCTAGACTGCACAGTCACCAATTTTTAACCATAAATTTGTGTTTTCAGGCCATTAAAGTTGAGTTGTCCTGTGTATGAGGTATGCAGCCTTTCAGGGGAGAATAAAACAGAAATAAAATCCACAAGCAAACTTTTCAGAATCCACATGTTAAAAAAAAAAAAGAAAAAAATGAACACACAGATCTTCATAATTAAATCAAACTTAATCTGTATGTTATTTGGACCTGCCACTCCAGGGTAACGCTCAAATATAATGTTATAATCTTATAAAGATCACGATCAATATGTGAATGGATACTTAGCTTGCTAAGTATGGAAAAATATTGATACACTTTATGGACAAAAGTATTGGGACACCTGACCTTTACACAAGCAGGGACTTTGCATTCAAATACATAGACTTTAATATGGAGCTGGACTCCCTTGGCACAAGATTTTGGGGTTTCTGCGGGAATTTGTGTCCATTCATTCTGTAGAGCATTTATGAGGTCAGGCACTGATGTTGGACGAGAAGACCTGGACCTTGCTTTGTGCACTGGGGCACAGTCATGCTGGAATAGAAAAGGGCCTTCTCCAAACTGTGTCCACAAAGCTGGAAGCATGGTGTTGTCCAAAATGTCCTGGCATACTGAAGCATTAAGAATGCCCTTCACTGGAAGTAAAGGGCCTAGCCTAAACCCTGAAAAACACATATGTCCCAATATGTTTGTCTATTTAGTGTACTTTCAGACATTCCATCTTGCAAAAAGTGATTTTGGGGAGGCAGCATTACTATCCCCCTTATTAGAAGTGTTTTTTAAACTAGTTATTAACTTTAGCTTTCAGTTAGTTAAGCTCTTTTCACTTCTTATTCCATGATGTTATAAAGGTGTTATGCACAACCCCTTCAGCTTCGTGTCTGTGTGAAAGTGCTTCACTAATAGGTCCTGTTTGCCTTACCAGGCAGGACCAAGCTCCCAGTAAACAGCACCACAGAGACTAGGTGGCGGCCTCGGTCTCCAAACTGAAACTGAGTCGTGGTAAAGAAGAAGAAGACTGGGAAGAAACCTAGGAAGAAGACAAGAAATGTGAACAATATATCCAGCGAAAATAACTTACAATTTCATGTAACTGGCTGAGACTGCTGTCTTTTTTATCCAGTTTAACCTGTTAGTGAGTGGCTTCCTGCACTGACACTGACATGTGACTCCTACCTTCGACAACCCTCATTTTATTTTATTAAATTCTTTATTAAACGACTCAAACTTGCTCAGCGTGGGAGTGAGGATCTCCGAGAAGGACAAGTGGAGATCCAGCAGCAAGCAGGTCGAGGTATGAACTCAGAGCCAGCCTGAGAAACTGACCTGGCTCTACCTGGTCTAGCTCACAGCTAATGCTAGCCAGTTAGCCTGCTAGCTTTCCTCTTCTCTCTCTAGAAGACATTTGTTGGACATGTAGCTGCCCCGACCTGATAAATATTCACGTGGAAAGCTTGTTTGTGTGAGTTTAGTGGGAAAATAATAAAATAAGAATATTTCAGTGTTAACTCCTCGCTAGCTAGCGTTAGCTCGTTAGGCTAGTTAGCTATTGTGAACCGTCGTGGTGTTTTAATGTTAAATTAAAAAGAAAAAACACATTTTATGCCACCTAAACATTGTTCTTAGTAATGTATGGTTACAAGAGGTTATAATTTGGTGACCTATTTCTACAAGGACAGCCTAACTTTCACACAGCTAGTTGCTGTTAGCAAGTTCTGTTTACAGGAAACATAAGCTTAGTTTCTTCTAATTTAATGAAGATTTAGGAGGCCAAAGGTTGAGGAAATTAAGCTTAGTGAAGTAATATTGTAAATTTCCCTTTACGTAGAAGCTTGCAATAAAGATAAGTGTCTGTAAAAATTATTAAACCCCTGAGAGAGCAGTATGGTAGTGGGAGTGGAGCTACAAATGAGTACTTTTTTACAAACATTTCTACAAGACTGTGGAATAATTGGTGCCTGAAATGTAACGGTGAGTCACAAGCATGTTCAAGGGGTAATATAAGAGTCCTCCAAGCAGCTGAAACAAGGACACAGCCCCGTGTGTAAGGCTTGATGCTGACAAGTTGTCAAACTTTGTCCGTCCTGCACACAGGCTGTTCCCTAAATATAAAATGCAGGATTTAGCTGTTATTTTTGGTGCGTTGTGATAGAGGGAACGTGAAATCAGTTCTGTTCAATTTTAGTCCCAAAAGCTGGTGACCTGGTGGTTAGGGAGTTGCCCCTGTGATCAGAAGGACGTGGTTTTGAATACCAGAGCTTCTAGTGGCACCACTGAGGTATCCTTGAGCAAGGTACCGTCCCCATACGCTACTCTCTGGGTGCTGCATCGCTTGCTGCTTTATGTGGGTGAGTGGGTTAAATGCAGAGGAAGAATTTCATGCTGTTCTCATTGTGTGTTGTGTACATGTTTGACAAATGAACGCTTTACACATAAAGTGTGTAAAGCATCCATTTGTGACACGTGATGCAGCCAATAAAAGTGCTCCGTATTTATAGCTGATTAACTGTTTAACACAAAGCATCTGCTCCTTTTCTCTTTGACAGTGTGAAAGCTGGAAGTGTCATATGTGTCACCTCGAGGACCGAGATAATGGCAGATGACAAGGATGTGCTGCGAGATGTCTGGTTCGGGAGGATACCAACATGCTTCATGCTGTACCCAGATGAGGTCACGGAGAGGGAGGCAGAACCATTTTATGTGAGAGCCTTGAACCTTAAATCGGTCTTCTGGAAGGACTTTGTACACTTGAGCATGTCAGGATTGTTTAGAGGGTTCATTTCATTCAGAAATAATTTTAAAAGTTTCACTCAAAATATGAAAACCAACCATTCACATCTTAAGCAATTCAGTCTGTGTATAGAAGTTTAAATGAGTTAAAAAGAGCTCCTTTTGCATTCGCTGTGTTTATGATGTCACAAACACCAACACGTCAAGTCAAGATCAGAAGACCTGAAACCATTCACTTTCCTCCCAGCATACAAAACAAAATTTGCTCGTCCACACCAAACAGCATGATCTGTAGGAAGCACTGAATACTTTTTCACAGCACTGTACTTGCGTCCTAATCATCTTACAGCAATTTAGCTCAACCCATTTACACTTTTTATACGTTTTTCAGCTCAGACTGCTACCTGAATGAGGCACATAGCACTGAAGCCAATCAGATCAGCTTGTATATTTCAGTCTCTGATAAACATTGGGGAAAAGTGAAATATGCTGGACAAACCCTTTTTAGTAACAAATCAGAGTGGTACCAGATTCATATAGAAAATGTGAATCAAAGCAAATTGGTCTTTTATTCATTCATAATTCACCACGTTTTCATTTTGAGGTCAAGTAATCTTGTAGCTTTGCGCTACAGGTCATTTTTAGTACTTCAGATTTTTCTACCACATTAGTTTAAACTGTATTACTGTTCCTTTCTTGTCTTTAGCTCCTCCTTCCAAGGGTCAGTTATCTGACACTAGTGACCGACAAGGTTAAGAAGCACTTCTTGAAAGTTGTAAAGGCAGACGACGTAGAGGAAATGTGGTTTGAATATGAGGGGACACCTCTAAAATGGTAAGTGAATGTAATTTTTCAGGAAGATATTTGTAATAGATTGAATATTATTACTTTTTCCCTGCTCCGCCCCACCAGAAACGTTTTGAGGGCTGTAGGAGTGATATACAGTATTGTGCAAAAATCTTAGGCACCTGTGCAAACCGTTTTAAAGCCCTTTATCTGAGTAGTGAGCAACTTTCTGCCAGCAAATATACAAGTTAACATTAGATTAAATGCAAACAAACAAGAAAGCATTAAGTAATATCAAGATTAGTTTTGTTTGTAAAAATACTTGAAGTGGTGGGTAGAAGAACACAGGTTGGGTTCCAGATTTCTCCTCGATGCCTCCAGCCTTTGTTTGGATTTGTGAAACTCCATCAGACGCTCCTGAGTTAATCTAATTAAGTATTGATTGAGCTGAACCGGGTATTTGAGGTATTAGATGAGAACTATAATGTAATACTGGGCTTCTGTGAGGAGGTCTGGGAATGATTAAGCAAACACACAGACATACATGAAAACACTATTTACTGTGGTAATAGTTTTTGTGTATACAGTTAATTCCCCGAAATTAGCGGGAGTTACACTCCAAAAGCACCCGCGGCTTGTGAAAAACCATGAATGTGTGATGTGGTAAAAAAAAAAAAAAAAGCCTAGAAATGCCTATTTTTATAGTCTCAACCGCGACTTCCCGGGGGTCAACTCTATTATAATATTACTTTATAAAAGTATATACTGCTCAGCTAAACAGCTTTTAAAAATAATTAAAAAAATAATTTTAATTAATGAAGATATTGGAGCTAGAGAATTTTTTGTGTAGTAACTAGCATTTCTACTAGTTACTACACATTACTTACTGTTCTATCTGACTACCAGGTGACTTAATATTCATTTTCCCGTGTTTTGAACAGTCAGACCAATAGGCTGCAGTAATACCTATCTTTCTTATACTACCTGGTTCCAGTGTTGTGATGTGCCATGTTGTCCCAGCCATATTCAATAGTTATAATCCTAACATGCATTATTAATTATGTTAGTTTGAAGTGCAGTCAGCTTAGGCATTGCCTCAAACGTTGTTCCTCAGACCCACCACTAGGTGGCAGTGCAAAATAAGGATAGAAATGTAACTTATAAAGATGTAGGGCTGCAACTATCGTATTTTTTTTGGAATCGAGTATTCTCGCGTTTTTTTTTTTTCATCGATCAATCGAGTAATCGGATAAATCATACTTTTGTGTTATATCAATAATGTGTTGTGCGACATGAAAGCCCTTTTAAAATGAGCAATCAATTGGCTGTTATTCCTTTAAAAAAAAACACTTTTATTAGATCAAACCTTAAAACCTTATTGGCTCCAGAACTAAGCCCATTTAATGAACCTTTCTGTGAAACATTTATGATGTACATGAAAAAAACTATGA
>JBBIGA010000040.1:28083080-28099054 GCA_037576975.1 Alestes dentex | reverse complement strand
TATATATATATATATACATACATACATACATATATTTGACGTACTTCTAGTAGTGTTTTGCCATCCATCTGGTCACATTGTGAGAGGAGAGTGTTGATTACAGCAGTGTTTTTATATCCTCATTAAATAAGATGTGATTCAGGTGATCAGTAATCAGTATCTCAAAAGGCAGAATGAGGTACTTGTGTGCTAATTTAAAAATTGCAGTGGTCTCATTTTTTCTGAAGCTATATATATAGCTCCAAAAAAAGAAAAAAAAATATAAATAATATAAAATGTGTGTGTGTGTGTGTGTGTGTGTGTGTGTGTGTGTGTGTGTGTGCTTTAACAGGGTTTAAATATATATCATAAGACAAGGAAGGACTCACAGACAAAGTCATTAGGTCAGTGAACATTTATATCATAATTTACATTTTAACAAGTTGTACTTAAATAACTATGTAAACCAGTATGTAAACATAGAGACAGATGAGTTTCTTTTTGTAATTTTTTTGTGTTAAGTTTAAAGCTGAAGATGTGGGGAAGACTTTGGTCATAGTTCAGTAGAGAGGAATTAGGAGATGCTACTGCTTTACGGCTCTGTTGCCTTAAGTACAGAGACCATCTTGATAGTTGGACTCAACAAAACCTGGTCTTAAAGGAGATGTAAAAATACAGATACAAGACAAATTAGGACGATTAGGAAGAACCAGTGCATATAAAGACCAAGGCGCTTTGGTTTGTGCCATCTATGAGCGCAAAAGGGCCAACAAAAAAAAAAAAAAACAGCAGACAACAGCTACTAACACTTCATCATAAACACGCATGTCTCTTTAAATGAATGAACTTTGGTAACTAGCTCCATATTCCTTTCCATTCCCACCCCCCTTTTGGTATCAGTATTGCTCTGAAAAAAATTAGTGAGTGAATAGAGAAGTACTCTCAGCTTCATAGCCAGTGTGCTACATGTGAGCAGACTCCTGTTCATTTGGACCACATGGAGAGCTGCACTCCAGGACATTTGGTTTCTTCTTCAAGTAGAAAAGCAATAAATATCATATATGCCTCTGACTTCCTTCAGAACATACACATAGACTATATACACACACCCATAATTTGAGGTAACTTGTTGGAAATATTAAAATGCCCTTTTCGTTTATAAGGAGTGCTCTACAGAGATTAGGGAAAGACCTGGAGAAGCACCCCAAACCGACCTCCCACCCCCCACCCCCACGAACATTTTAAACAATTTAATGGTGGCATATGCAAAATTCAAAATCCCACCATAGCCTTCCACAAAAAGAGCTACCTTTTTAGTTAGGTTATTGTTTTGTTTTTACACCAGCCTGCATTTAAGAAATGAAAACCCTGAATTAACATGAGCTCCTCGTTTCTGTTATACATTAAGTTATCATAACTAGAAGCCATACAAACACAAGTAACGCAGACGGCAAGAAACTATATACAAAAGAATGGCAAAAGAAAAGGAAAAAAAAAATATACATAACGTCTGATTACAATGAATTACCCAGTCATTGTAAACATTGTTGATTTTTTTTTTTTTGAAGGATAACAAATTGGACAATAAATTAAGGAGGTTGCATACTAAACCGAACCAAATATTATTAAAGAAGAACAAAAACATCAATGACGACAATAATATTACTATGAAATTAAGAGAAGATGATTGTCTCTAAAGTAAGTATAGGACACATCGGACCGCTAGCAGCCTGCACCAGTGTCTCTTAGCCCTGAGTACAGTAAGTCCCTGAAGACAAAGGCCTGAGCCTGGCTCCTTACGAGAAGGATTATGTACACCTGTGGCTGCCCACAGCTTAGACCCAGGGTGCTGGAGCTGATGGATAGCATGTCTCTTAGTGGGTGTGTGCTAAAGCTGGGGCTAAGGCTCCATCACCTCCACAGTCTCTTGTTTCACTTTGACAGGCAAGAGTTTGATGACGGACGTCTCGTTGCTTGGCTCGTACAAGCCATACGCACTGGAAAGAGGTGGTGGGGGAAGGAGATCACTGCCTTTGTGATACGAGGCCTTGAGGTCCATTTCACGGCTGAAGAGCAGGCCAAAGATCTGCTTCTCCACCAGCCTGTCCATATCCACGCCCTCGATCTCCTCCAGCCGATCAGCGTTGTCGCTGATGTCAAAGCGCTCTATCTCCTCATTGACACGATTGAGCTCATCCAGGCTGCAGCAGGGAGAGGGCATGGCAGCCAGGCAGTAGCCCTTGAGGTGGAGGCGCAGGCTGCAGAGATGGATGTAGTTGCGGTGGCAGTGTGGGCACTTGTGGGGGCGCTCTCGTGTGTGCAGCCTCTTGTGCAGCTTGAGGTGGACAAACTGTGTGAACTTGGCTGGGCACAGCTTGCACTGGTAGGGCTTTTCGCCCGAGTGCAGCCGCAGATGAGTCTTCAGGTTACTTGTGCTGCTGAAACGCTTGTGGCACACCTGTGGAGAGTAGGAAGAGCTTTTAAGCAAGGCAGGTTTATTTAGATAGTACATTTTCATCCTTAATACTGCTTTACAGAAATAAAATAAGCATAAATAGTGACATAATACGTATAAAAACACGATGTAGGAGTTAAATACACAAATGTAAAAATCATAAACTACAGAATGCACTGTTAGCACATTCCACACTTTTCTTGCCCTTACAGAAACAATACATGGTACAACTGCTGGTAGTTGACTTTTCCCTCTTTGGGCCCATTCAGGACTACAAAAGAGCCTCTATGTTCTGGCCTAACAGCTTGTTTGACAAGTTTATAGTGAGTGGAGATCAGGCTCACCTGGCACTCATGGGGTTTCTCTCCTGTGTGGACCAGGTAGTGCTTCTGCAGGTGGGCCAACTGGGTAAAGCCCTTATTGCAAGTCTGACATTTGAAGGGACGCTCGCCACTGTGGACACGCAGGTGCACCTGAGAACAGAGCAGAGGGGGAGGTAGGTTAGATACAGAGTCTCATTCATAGAATCATACCAGAAGGAAAATAGAGTAAGAGAAGTAGAGAGAAGCAAGTGGAGCTTGCATTACCTTAAGGTTGGAAAGCTGTCCGAAGGTCTTGCTGCATACGTTGCACTCATACTTTATCTTGCCATTCTGCTTCTTCAGTGGGTATGGCAGGGTCTTGTAGCCTGCTGTGCCTCGCTTGATCTTACTGAGATTGATCGCCTCATCCTCTGAACGTCCAACGCCCGGTTGGGCTGAGGTAGGGTTGGCAGGCTGCTGGTCAGTGGAGGCTGCAGAGCCAGCTGTGGGGGAACCACTGGCAGGGGCATGAGGGTGTCCATGCAGGGGTTTGTCCTTTGAGGTCATTGCTCGAGGAAAGGCACTCTTCGGTGGTGTCACTCTCAGAAAGTCCCTGGGAGCAGAAATCCCTGGCGGCAGCAGAAAATGCCGGCCTCCCTCAGGAGGAAGAATGGAATGTGGATGCGGCATGTGAGGGGGAAGTATGCCCAAAGGGTACATACGGGGGTACACGCCTCCCCCTGGTGAAGCCCCGTTCATTGAATAATGGAGGTAATGTGGACTGGCGTAAAAGGAGGGGATGGGAATAGGTGGGGAGTATCCTGGATAGTGACCCAAGCTGCTGCTGTAGAGTGATGAAGGCAGGGCAGGTAGGGTGTCCCTGGGATCACGTGGTGCAGGGCTGCTCTCGGGACTGGTCTCTGGGCTACTACGTGCTGAGGGACTGGGTGTGGTTGAGGACTGTCCAGGCGAGCGAGTGGCAAAGCAGATGGTTGGGCTAGCATTAAGAAAGTCCTCCCGGCGGTGGAGCTGTGGTTGCGGACGAATAGGGTAGATGACACGAGGGTAAAAAGGACGGTCAGGGCTGGCCGGACAAAGGGGCCGTGTGGGAAGGGGCCTGGCTGGCTCTCTCCATGTGTCTTTCAGGATCTCTGAGACTGTGTGCTCCCTCTTTACCGTGGGCTTTTCTTCTGATACCTGCTGCTTTGCCTCTGCCAGACTCTGTTCTATAGACACAAATTACAGTGGTACATCAGACTCAACAACTTCCTTAGAGATTAAATCACCAACATTGTCCAACAGTCCCTAGGGCTGGATCATTCACATTTCTATTTGTATTTTTTTTAATCACATTTGGTTAAAATTCAATGCATTATTAAGCTACCAGTCATCACCAGACGATTTCCTGCCATTCAAATTCTACTGCACCCTCTGCCATGCACAGATCCTACAGTTGTATAAAATCTCTTAACTGTGGTGAGCTACACACACACACACACACCACTGGCTTCTTGCTACAGGTGATCCATTGTTGCACAGCACATAGATCTTGTCAAGCCAAGGAGGTTCAGAGCTCAAAGCAGCCTAGTGGTTCAATTAGGGGTGACAGTTTGACAGATTGTCTTGAGCTTGGGGCTGCAGACAGGATGTAAGGCATGACAGCAGATCCCAGTCAGGGTGGTGGAGTGGGGCAGATTCTGCTCAGAGCACTGATACCATCTAATGGATGTGGCGGGGGATGATTGAAAGTTTCCTACTAATAAGTATCCGCAAAGCCCCTGACTCCATTCACTGCACACACCTTCAAGACAATTCGAAACAAAGTGAACTTGGAGGCACTTCTCTTAGTACCCTTACTAAAAAACACCTGTTTAAAAAAAGGTGGTATTTTAAAAAGATGCACAATCTTGAACAAACATCAGGTGCAATGTCAAAATAAAGACAAAAAAGTATTTCAGGAGCAAATGATCATGTCCTGAGGGTTGGAGTTCCATCCTCCTATCTGTCACACCATTGCCCTTTGCATACAAGTTCTTGACGAGGTCAATTTTACGTTTCACATGGTTTTCTCTAATCTCCCTTTCTGAACCTCTCCTCATAAAAGAAGAAACTTTAAAAGAGGATGTAAATCATCAAAATCACTTTCCGCTTTCTTTCCTGTGACCTGGGTTGAGTCTCTCTCTGGGCTCGGTTGTGTGTATATGTGTGTATGTGAGTGGTTAGCAAGATGAGTCTCCCTCCAAAGATCTCACTATCACATGGCCCCCCATCCTTCTGCTCCAAAAGCAATGTGTAAACACAGTTAGAAGTTATCGTTACCCCCCCCCCCACCCACCCACCAAGTCCCTTCCAGAGATAGCGCCAATCCTGTTCCTCCCCAGAGAGCTTGTGCAAAACAAACAGCTAGCGATCTCACAGATATCAATCTGTCAGCGCGGCCCTGCCGCCAGGAAGTTCAAGTAGTCAATGGAGCAGTTTTTTTCTCCTCCCGCCCTCACTCTCTCCAGCCCTCTCTTTTAAAGTGGCAAATAAATTAAGGATCCATGCCAAGGAGCCATCCACACCTCCCCAGGCATGTCTTGCGGACTTCTGAGAGAAATTACAAAACGGCGATGACTTAAAGGACCTTAAAGCTCCGTTTTTACCTCAGAAAGTAGAAGGGGTCCGGTGAACCATGCACTTAGCCTGCCTAAGCTTTTCTAAATCAGTCCCATGTGGGAGGCCTTGCCAGTCATCTCTGTCCATTCCATTAGACTGAGTCATACAGTGCAGTGGCTATAGGACTGTTTGTGCCACAACTGCCTTTGATTTGACAGCTTGAGAGAGATACAGATAGAGTGCTCTCACTCTTGTCAGGTAACAGGAAGAAGCTTGGGTGTCAGCTGTAGGTCAGCAGGCCTAATTACAGACTAACATTTGTGTGCAAGTATATGTGGAGCTCAGGGGGGCCAGGTAACAGCGTCCCATAGCCTGAGGGCATGCACATGGCTCAGGGGAGCGGAGACGCCAAGACTGGTCGGTTCCCGCCACACCTGAGTATTGTCTCCCTCCTCCTCCATGTCTCACTCACTCACTCACTTGCTTACACACACTCTCCCTTGCTGTCTCTTACGACACACAAAAGGTTTCACTTTGAGACTTTTATTACCGGTTGAGCAATAACAGATTGAGCGTGTAGAGCAAGCTTTCATGTTGAAAGAGTGTCTTTAAGTGCAGATAACTGGCATTGCACCTCCCCTTCCTATGTAATTAGGCTCAAACATTACTATGTCGGAACAGAAACATTACAGAGAGAGAGAGAGACAAAAACACAAGCAAACGAAGTGGGGCAAGGAATTCTGATCCTCCAATGAAAGGGAGAAGAGTGTGTTCTGTTGGCATGATAATTACAGAATACGTCCTTCCAATGAGGACAGCACACTTCCTCTTGACTTAATCTGAAGTAAAGAAAGGCCATTAAAGCCTACCCAGTCCATGACAACCACCCTGACACACACATTTCACCATATGTATTAAAGAAATAGCTCAAATTACACTATAGTTGTCTTAAATCGTAGATCACATTATTGCATCCAGTGTCACTTTCTATTGAAACACCTTGCCACAGTTTGAGGCCGGCCGTTTGCTCATTGGTAAATTGTGGTCTTAAGCTTCCATGGCTTGTTAGCTACATTAGTAAGCCAATGGTGTCTTGGCTGATTTACTGCGTCTGGGATAAAAGGAACATTCTGTAAGTCTGTTTAATTGAATGGAAGTATGGGTTTTCACTGTACTTACTGAGCTTTTGCATCATGAGATCTCCTGAGGGAGGGTAGTTGAGTCGGCGGGCGAAGTCAGAGCAGTACCACACCAGCAGCTCCTGGTCAGCTGGGATGGCCTTCACTGTGTAGAAATAGATGCTCATTCCATTCTGGCAGGCTGCCAGGTTCTGCTCCTCCTGCGAATGGGCCGGGTTCACATAGCGCATCCAGTTGCTCTTTTCTTCATCCAGGCCATCCACAAAGTGATTGAACTCACCTTCTGAGTAAATCTGACAACAGAAAACAGGCAGTATTTTAGCGATATAGGAATTTAGCGTCTTGACCATCACCAGGACAACTTTAGGTGAAAGGGCACCTTTGCTTTTTTGAAAGTTTTTTCGATTCCCCACACGCTCTCACACCATCTCTTCTTCTCAGCTCCTAATTGTGGCTCTCTCAACTGTCGCCCTCGAGACTGATATACAGACAAGTGGGAGATGCTTACACAGTCCCTTATAAAGCCATACAGTTGACTCAGCTTGTACGCCCCCATCAGTACTCGCACTCTCATATTGAGTCTGCATGTCTTTTCTCCATTACTCTCTCTCGCTCTCACTCGTTCTCTCACTCACACAGACTCTCTCGTTCGCACTCTTGGGTTTTAAAGTGGAACAGATTGTTTTGGGCTAGTTCTTAGGGTTAGTGAGTCTTGTTTACACTAACCTGTCCATTTCCAGGAACTCTCTTGTGACGTCACTTAGAGCTGCGCGAGGCTTCCCTCTATTCTGTGACACCAATACTATTCTTCCGCTACACATTTTACTGTACAGTCCCATACCTCCCACACCCACAACCCCATACCCCCCACCCCCACACACTACCCTCATCTCAGTACTACTCTGATCTCCTGGAAGGTAGGAAAGAACTGCAGATATCAACAAGAAGGGCCTTTAGCAGGTAAAGACTTGGGGAAACTCTGCAATGATGTAATGTGGTGGTCACCAGCTTGTTCTCCAGAAGTCGGAAACCTAGAAACGTCTTGTCTAGCTACTCTGTTTAGATGGAGTGGTTATTGCTGATTAGGTCTGGAAGGGAGATTTCCAGGAGGTAAAAATGTTCACTGTCATGGCTTGATTCTGGACCAGAGTGATTTGGCACTTTCCCCATGATGACAGCTGCAGACAGCAAACAGCTGAAAGCCGCAGAGCATGCTGAAATTACACAGGTCTTACTGGCAACTTGGTTTAAGCTTTCCACTCGATGCCAAAGCCTACCATCACCACAAAAAAAACAGTATGTCTCGAGCAACAAGCCACCTGACTGACTGACTGACTGACTGACTGACTGACATGTTCCCTTGTCAGGAGCCTGACCTCAAGCTCGAGCACTGCCAAGTCATTCGCCACCCGCTTTCGACATTCAAGAGAGTCAAAACAAGATCACGCAAGATGAAACAAAACGTTCACTCTCTGTCAGCCAGGCCGCCGACGCAAGCCCTGTGGTTCCCAAAACACCAGACCCTTACTCAGCGTTTTCTTTTTTTCTCTATGCAAGCTCTGCACTCGTCCGTGATGTCACGCAGGAAGTCGTCAGTGGAACAGGAAGTGACTAGCAGCGTTGTTTCTCTCTCTCTTCGACTCCCTTTTGCTCCCCCTTTACTGAAAGTGAAGCTTCTGAAAGAAAACAACCGACTTACCCTCCAGAAGTACTTCCTGTTGGCATCTTTGGGGACATTCTCAGCTGTGAATTTCTCTCCCACTAGAGGGCCGAAGCGAGTACCTTTGGGGATGTACTCTCGGCTCACTACGCCAATTACCTGCAATGGCAAGAAAATGGGCGTATTTTAGGACGTAATCCAACAATTTTATTACCTTCAATATTACGGTCCATGTTGTTGGGTGTTACTAAGAAGAGTGATTTACTAGCAGGTTTATGAGGCATTTTTTTATGAGAAAGGATGAGAACATTTAAGATGAAGTCGCAGTGAAGATCCCATTCTCAGCATCAAACAAGTCATCTAATAACTTGTAAGAGACTGCAAGTGGAAGAGAGACAGACTGACGTAGCTTATTTCATAGCTTATTATAGGGGTTGGAACCTGGATTCCTGGAAAGCTTGGTTTGAGATAATTTGAATAAATAGACATACAATGCAGCTGAATTGAACTACTCCAAGCATTTTGTCAAAAGTTCCTATTCTGGCCTGAGAGATAAGAGAGAGAAAGAGAGAGAGAGTGAGAGAGAGAGAGGTGCTCATGGGCCCTACCTCACCTCTCATTAAGCGCCCGGACCCTCCCTCTTGCCCTCTTTACCGACCTGCCCACCCCACCACATCAAACACTGCTGTGGGCCCTAAAACACAAATCCACACCTACGATTACAGCACACTTCTTCCTTTGAGGTAAACAGCGAAAAAAAAGAAAAAAGGCCCCAAAGGTGGAGAGGAACGCCACTGTCTGGGCTTTCGGCTTACAACAACCATACTTCAATCTAATCTCCTCGGCCAAGATCCGCTCTCTTCTAACAACTGCCAGCGCCACCTTTCTTCCACATTTCACCCCAAACACAAACATCGGTGTGGATAAAAAGGTAGGAAATCCCCCAAACCTACAGCAGAGCGGCGGTTCACTTCGGGAGCTTAGGAGTCTTTTTTGATAACTCATTAAGAGAGATTTAGCGTAGCTTCCTACCTCACGCCAAAGCCCTCCCCATTTCCACCTTCTCTTTCATCCCCTCTCTCTCTCTCTCTCTCAGTGTTAACCATAATCAGCTAATAAATTAATCTTCTGTAGCTTTTTTTGAGCCTAAAGGAAGTGATAAGACAAAAGAGAGGTAAGTGATGAGAAAATCTATCATGCTGATCTGGGAATGGTTTAAAGGACTGCCCCCCTAAAAAATCAAGGGGATGTTTGCCCATCGTCACTGTAACAGACATCACTGTCTGTCCCAGATAACGGGGCGTTTGATGTGATGGGGGAGGCCACTTCTTTTCTTCTTTTGCCTTGCGGTACTTGGCGAATATACAAAGAAGGAGCTGCTGTTTTGTTTGCGAAGCACCGTTGACAGCAGATAATAAAGATTAATAACAGTGTGATTAGTAAGAAGGGCTTTATGACAGTGAGTGTCTGACTTTCACCGCCTTGCTCCGTCATATCTTTAAGAACGGAGACAGATATACTTCTTGACCGCTGCTTTTGGCCCAGGCTTCAAGTTCCCCCAGATATAATATATAAAGGGTGGTGATGTTTTTAAATGGTTTTTTCAAGAAAACAAGAAAACAACTGGAATTACGACACTTTCTTATCATAGCAACAGTTTCCTTTCCCTGAGGCTCACACTTTTACCCAGCTTTCGTCAGCCTCTCACAATAGGCACACTCACTCATGGAGGATTTTACGAGCAGATGGCATATACAGTATCATGCATGAATCCAACGCCACAAACCCAAACACCATCCTGCAGGCCATGAGTTCCTCAGTGTGCGAGTGTGTGAGCCAGCATTGAGTCACAGTGGGGTGTGTGTGAGAATGTGAAAGAGCAGGAGAGGGGCCATACCTCTTTGGAGTCAGACGAGTGTCTGAAAGCCAGGTTACGGGGCAGAGAGGACTGAGCCCGGTTTAGTTCCGGCTTGTCCAGAGGGCCGTCCCACGTGTGGTCCTTCACTATGTAGGTGCATTTCTCTTCGAACTCAGCCTCTGTCCATTTGGACATGTCGGCGTCCTCCACATCCATCTTCGCGTCCACCTGGTCGGCAGTGTGGGGAGTGTGGGGAACCCCCTCGGTGGTCAACATGACTGAGCTATGCTGAGAGGTGGCCTGGAATAGAAAGAAAGAGAGAGAGAGCGAGAGAAAGAGAGAGAGAGCGAGAGAGAGAGAGAGAGAGAGAGAGAGACCGAGCATGAGTCTTCAGTGATAGTTCTCAGCTTTACCCATACCATAACTAATTATGATCATTCTAATAAAGCTGAACTCTACTGAATTAGAAGAAAGCGTGATGGTACATCATTTCTTAAATGTCTTTGTACTGGTTTCCCAGACATGATTAAACCTAGTCCTGGACTCCATTTCAGCATCAGTGGAAAATTACCATTGGGGTTGTTTTACTCTTGTCTTAGGCTTAACCTGGGGTCTTAATTCGAATGCCTCTGTCTAACTGCATTTCAATGAAGCTTAATAAAACAGTTGATTCTTTAAACCAGAACCAAATACCACCAAGAGGAAATTAAAATAAAAAAATCTGTAGTCATAGGAAAAAGTCAGTTCATCTCCTATTCGTTAGTAACAAAAAGGCTAATGAAATGGAAACTGACATCAGAGTTAACTAGAAAAATGAAAAACAATCAAACCAGCCTTTTCACTCTCAAACCAACAACACGCAAATCCAACGAGCCAAAAGCTCCTTCACCGCCGCCGTCCGCACTCTTTCTCTCACTCTCTCCATCCTTCCCTATCTCTATTGCCATATCCCCCCCTTCTCATTCTCTCCCCTCTGGGTGGAAAAAAAAAATCGCAAACAGGGACGGCGGAGGAAGGAAGTCTGTATCTGAATGGAGCTAAAATTGGAATCAGAGTAGTAGAGCAACGGACTCTTGGACTAAGGAATAACTGTGTGTGTGTGTCTGTGGGAGAACAAAAGGGGAAGAAAAACAACTTTTTCCATAAGGGGGCCAAACAAACTTCAAACATTTCCCACCCAAGACTCTCCCACAAACAGCCCGGGTGTCTGTCGGACCCCACTTGAAAAAGACCACCACTGAAAATTCCACCAAACACCACAGCAGGGCCAGCTATTAAGAAACAAAATGTTTTGATTATTGCCATTTTTTCTTTTAAGAAAAGGGTATTTAATCTTATTCATTTAAATTATTTCTTTTTTTTTTTTAAGTGGTCAAGCTCAGAACTCCAGACCAGCCTTTATTTAAGGCACTTTTCTATTGTATCTATTTATATTTTGAGCTGTTTCCATGAGACAAGAGATGATCAAATACTGCAAGCCGGCCTTAATTTCACTGTGTAGGACAGCTGCAAGATCAAAACTAATACTGAAACTGAGAAACCGAACACGAACAAACTGGGCAACCATGTATTTTTTTTTTTTCTTCTAACACTGCATAAAAAAAAAACGTTAATAAAGACTTCAGATTTGCTATTTAATTGCTGAATTCTAAATCAATCAAAGCAAGTTCTTGTGTTTATATTAAGTCCTTCACATTTAAATATATATGTATTTTTTTTTTATCTACATTTTTCTAGTTTAAATTTAAAGTGCTTTTAAACCATTTCAGCTTTTCTAGTTTCACAGAAGAACAGTGACACTTTTTGAATCATTTTCAACAGAATGTAAATGTTTTGTTTTGTTTTACTACCAGTTCGGCAGTTCTTTCCACTTCATAAAGTTTTTGATACGCAACAAGTCCCTTTAAAATAAGTCACGCTTGGCTATTTAAATATACAGTTTGCTTAAAAAATGTCTGTTTTAAATAAAAAATCTCTGTAGCTGAAGGAAATCTGACCAAACCCTGCAGCTTAATTAGCCCAGCCAATAAACACCATAATAAAACAGTACCAGCACTTTTCCAAGGTAAAAAAAAAAAAACAAACAGCAAAAGCAAAAAAAAAAAAGGCATCCACGCAATCTCACTCACCGACAGACTTTGGTTCCAGCCACACATAGAGCCGTCTGATCTCTCCCTCAAGTGTGTGTATGTGTGTGTGAGAGAGAGAGAGGGAGCGTGTTTTGTGGGACAGGTGCAGATCACCCCTCTTTCCCTCTCCCGTCCCACCGCTAGTCCAGATGGTGAGTGTGTTCTCCTGTGAGTGTCTTGAGTTTAACTGACTGCCTGATGTTTCTGTCTTCTGAAGGCACTCTGCCCCTCCCTCTCCTCCTCCCACTCTCTCTCTCTCTCTCTCTCTCGCTCTCGCCTTCTTCTTGCTGTCTCCACCCTCTGGTCTAACAATCACTCCCGTACTTCAGTCATCTCTGTGCCACACACATCACACGCACACATACACACACACACACACACACACACACACACACACACACACACACACACACACATGCACAAATCAATCTTTGCAGTCTCTTTGCACTCAGTTTCCTGAAAAGTGCTTGAACCCCTTTTATCCATTTTGCTACTGAAACCAAAGGTGAACTAACAGGCGCCAATCATTATTTCACAGAGAGAGTCGGGACGGAGATAGGGTCTCATCTGAATGTTTGAAGAGGGAAGGGGGTGATGATGGTGGTGGAGGGGGGTGTTGATCCCTTTTCCTCTGACTGTCTTCCTGCCAAGGAAGGACATCCTGCGCCAGTGACTCAATAACCTGTTGCTGTTTACTAAGAGCAGGACCGCAGATTGATGACTGCGTTTCTCCTCACACCTCCTCCTCCCCAAGCTCTTCCCCATTCTTCCCCGATCTTTTCCCTTTCCCCCTTCTGCACCCTGGGCTCCAAGCTCCTCCAGGGGGCGCCACTCCCTGCGAGAGGTCTTGGGCTGATGTTCAGTGCTCTTCTGTGCCAGAGCTTCAGTCTTTTTGGCCTTTGGCTGAGATGGGACAAAAAAGGCCAATAGTAAAAGGTAACATCTCTTGGGAGGATCACGTGGGGCTGGATGCTTTGGACTAACTACCTGAATATGGTAGACTTTTAAAAATACACATTTCTAAATGGTCCTTTAAAAAAAAACCCTTGATCGGTTAGATATCACGGAGGTCATCACTCTCAAAAATGGTTCTCAGAAGAAACATCCAATAGAATCAGAATCAGAACATTTTATGGGTCCCGGAGTAAATTTCTCATGCTACGACTGCACAGGCACACAGAGGCACAAAGACAAGAACAATATAAAATGTAATGTCAAAATAAAACTCTCCAGAAAATACTCTGTACTAAACATAGTATATCCATGTTTAGTGTTATATATACAAAATGCTGTGCTCAGTAAGAGAGGTGGATATAAATACTATAGATAAATAAATAAAATCATTGCTGAATTAGTTTACTGCATAACTAGTGGTTTGGAGTTTAATTGTGTCTGAGGGTACCAGGTGATTAATTGTCTATATACTGATGATAGATTATAGTCTTGCAATGTATTAAAGACACACCGGTGGCTATGCTTATTATTTGGCCTTTATTATGAACATCTGATGACTCACATCAAAGCCCTGATTGCCCCCAAAAAGCCACAGAAAATCTAAGACTGGTCAGGGGGCTAAAAGCACGTCCCCATATCGCAGCAGTATTAGGATTGCAAAAAACCACCCTGCAGTAACAACTCTGCTTTGATTGCGTTCCTATATCAGCATTGTGACACTCAAGTGAAACCAAGCTTTGTGTTAATTTTGCACTGAGCTGCTGTCAAACCCATGGCTGAAGATGAAAGCTTGAAAAAAGCAGAGCAAAGTGCATGTAGCAGACGGTTAGAATCTCTGGTGGTCTGCCACGGTCTGCCACAATAAGATTCTCCCATGGCAATGGAGGCTTTATTTTAAAAAAGCCTGGAAATCCCCTCGTCCCCCATTTCTATCTGTTGCTACACCACAGTGACATAAGTGTGTGTGGGAGAGGAACAAGGAATAATGAAGAGGAGTAGCAAAGAAGTGAAAACAAGTAGAGAAGGAAGATGTCTGGGCCGTCTCAGACAACCTCAGTACCACAGCTGTCACTGTCGTATAAAAACCAACAGAAGACCAATAGAAATAATCCAAAATGACCACTTTTATTAATGACCATAATGAAATATTGTTAGCAATTAAAGGCTTTTATTTCTGCTGTTAAGGAGATTCCCCTGAGGTTTTGTTACAACGGCAACGATATTCAGTCCCCCTGCTTCAGTCACCCACCCAAACCCTGCTGGTGAGAAAGATCTAACCACATCACTGGTTGCTGCCTACTACTTCCTGGCAGCGGACGACCCATAAGATCTACCCCCCCCCCCCCAACCCACCACCACCAACACCGCCCCCCCAAAAGTCTGTCTCTTCCCCCAACCTAACCAGACCCAACTGCCGGCCCACGGCAAGGCCCAAAATCTGGCCTCCAGCTGGGCCTTCTGCAGAGCAGCCAGGCTCCAAAGCAGGCCCTGACTCAATAACAAGCCGCAGAGAGTGAAACAACAACAAAGGTCTCTGAACGTTTCGAGCGAAAAACGAGCGCTTCCTTTGGAAATTGCTGTGCGGTCGGGTCTCCAGGGTCTCCAGGGTCTCCAGGGACCAGAAGCTGGGAACAATCTGGCGAGGACTGGAGTTTGCCCCCATTGCCATGACCATCATAACCAACTCCTACCGCCACTACGGTACACTCCCGTTTCTCTCTTTCTTTCTGGCTGCCCACACTATAAAGGAAGGAGTAGGCTGGGGGAGCTTAGGGAGGGGTCTCCCTGGCTCTGAAGTCAAATTCAAATGAGGTCCTTTTTTTTTTCACTTCTGTAGTGGGGTTTAATGTGGCCTGCATGCCTGTGAGGGAAGAAAGCGGCCAAACAAAAGGGCCAAAAGACTTCCAGCAGCTTTGTTAGTTTTTGCTGAGGGCTACTATCAAACCCACCACCAGGCCTTCTGCTGTGGACCCTAAATACAGGTGTGTGTGTGTGTGTGTGTGTGAGAGAGAGAGAGCGAGAGAGAGAGAGAGCGAGAAAGAGGAACTAAAAGGGAGTGCAAGCGAAATGACAGCCTTCAACAAGAACAATTCCAATTTGGAAAAAAAAGAAGGTTCTTTACAGTTGTTCTTTTAATCAGTGTAATCCAACCGCCTCTGGCCATTTAGAGCAAACCACATCCCATCTGTCCTTCATAACCCTGACAACAAAAAAAATCATTTGGCTCCTCAAGATCCTTCCCATTCAAATATCTCAGAATATTTGCATTTATGTTTAACAAACCCCCTTCCAACCACCAAACAGTACTTAACACACCCAGACAGATCACATACACTCCTCCCTTTCCAAACACACTTAACTGTATGTTCAAGGAAAAACCTTAAAAGAGCTAGATTTGAGTTTCTGTGATTCTTCTTAAGGTGGTGCTGGACACTATATCCCAAGATACCAGTGCTGATGTCATACCGTGATACTGAATTTCAGTTTTATTAATAGATAAAAAATACTTTTGCTAACTGCAGCGTCCATCATGTTGCTGGAGGCACTGAAAGGAACAATTCTAACTGCACAAAAATATGTTTTAACCCTTTCTAGAAATGTGGTGTTCATCTGGTTAACATCTATAATGAGTTTCTCTGTGGCATCCTTTTAATCCGGGCAGAAATGGACCAGTCAAAACAAGCAGTCTCAGTTTTAAGACATTATCGAATCTTTATTAATGCTAACTTTAATAACATCGGTGATAAATTAGAAAATGTAGGGATCCTGAAGGGCTCAAGGCCTCGAGGTTAACAGCCTCTCTTTTTTTATAAGCCTGGCTAACCACATATTAGCCCAGGAAGAGGCACTAATGCTGGCGTGCCGGTGGCGGTAGCCTCAGGCTCGGAGTGATGTGGGTG
>JBBIGA010000040.1:28048345-28071365 GCA_037576975.1 Alestes dentex | reverse complement strand
ACACACACACACACACACACACACACACACACACACACACACACACACACACACACACACACACACACATTCACATACTTATACACTTCTTTATGTGCACACACCAGACAAAGATTTCATAGGAGTAGCATTTTTGTTTAAAAACTTGAAGTCTGGTTTTATTCTAATTTTGTTCATAAATAATAATAACAAATCTAGACGCTCTATACATAAACATTACATAAAGTTTCTGAAAGGGAAGGAACGGTCCATTGAAAGATTCTTTGCAGAACTGAGAGATTCTTCTATGGCATGGATCCAAAGACCATTTAGGATTCTTAAACCTGGCCCTGATTCTGCTTCCTATTAATAATTCTGATTTGGATTCAGATGTGGGTTCTTTTAAAGAGTTCTGATTCCGGGTTCTTATAAACTATTACGATTCTAAATCAAATTTAGAAGAGTTTAAACTGTTTTAAAACATTCAGATTCTTATAACACTTGCTGATTCTAAATCATAGAAACAGTGACCAATTCAAATTTTAAATTTAATAGGAATTAATCTTAGGAACTGATTAAAATATATATATATTTTTAAAAATTATATATATATATACATATATACATATATATATATTTTATATGTATATATTAAAAAAAAAAAAATATATATATATATATATGTATAAATATGTATATATTCTTGCCTTCTTAATTCTTAATGATTTTTTTTCTATTTATAAATCGTGCTTACTCATTTCTCAGAAGCATTGAGTCCTATATTATTTATTTGTCATTTAAATATTCAAAATTGCAAAGCACTAGAAGGGGACAATGGGAATTCTCTCTCTTTCTCTTTCTGTCTTTCTCATTCATTTTTACATACACACACACACACACACACACACACACACACACACACACACACACATACTTACACCCACACTCTCACAAACACATACACTTACACAGGTATTATGTCACTTCAAAGCAGGCCTTGCAGCCCCAGGCCTTAAAGTCCAGCACAGCAGCCAAGAGAGAGAGAGACAGAGAGAGAGAAAGAGACAGAGAGAGCTCAGTGGAGGAATGTACCTGGGGGGGTCAGAACAGGTGAGCTGATAGAGGTGAGCTTTCCCTTTCATGCTAATGTGGGTCAAACATAAACACACACTCACTTGCATTCAGAACACAACAGGCAGCATAAGCACTATAATACACATGTGCCCAAGTGGTCCCTTTTTCTCTCTGGTCCTCTTTCGACCTCCTCTAACCCCCTTGAAAGACCCCCCCTTTGACTCACTGAATTACATGTGAGTACACAATTTACAGTGTAATTATACAATTACCTTCACATAATCCTTAATCAAATGCAGTAATGAAAATAGACAGCACACATAAGCGTGTTTCTCGTGTGTGTGTGAGTGTGTGTGAGTGTGTGTGTGTGTGTTACTGGAGGTGTTCAGTGCCATACGGTTAGAGGTCATGGAGCCAGAAACCTTTCATTGTGTCGTGCCCCCTCCTCTCTCCGTCTAAACAAAGCTCAGGAGAAAAGGAGAAAAGCATCATTCACCTGAGCGAGGGTCCATAAAGCTGGGCCTGAGCGCCGCCTTCCTCACGAGCTCGGCCTCCACCCATCCTGCCCCTCAACACCCCATTGTCCTGCGGGAACAAAAGGAGAACGGCAGCGGAGATAAATGAGCTTCTTCACCTGATAACACCTGAGAATGAATGAAAGAAAGACAGAATGAGTCGGTCAATGAATGAACAAATGGCCGCTATAACAAAGGATAAACGCAGACCCAAAGCTTTTGGCCTGTAGCAAAAGCTTTCCTTTGTATTAGATGCTTTTAATCCAAATGAGCCGGGTTTTATTGTCAGTTTGTACTAATTTACCATATTAAAGTCTATATCTTAGATCCAAACAATACCTATTTTGGGGGGCAGTATTATGGGTTAGTTAAATGCTTTATTGTTATTAGTTTAAAAAAAACACATGTAGAAGAAAGAAATTGCTACACTTTATGACTTAAACCTTTATAAGGCCTTTATAACACATGCATAATCACTGAATAACACATTTATAAATAAGTACTAACACTACCACAGTAATAACACTGTCATAAAGCACTATTACCATGTCATAGAATTAAAATATATTACGTCATAAAAGTTCTTATCTCACTGCTTTACTAGGATGTTATTCTTTAGAAGTACAGTGAACTGCTGCGGCTTCAGTCTCTCGTGGATTTTTTCTGAGACGCGAACTAATTATTGTTCACTGAAACTCCCGCACTAACGCGGAAACTGCAGATATCCTCTGCATTTTTTTTTGCTTTTGTGACGTCCGGGCCTCGTCCGCCGCGCCCCCTCGTCCTCTTGCTGGTTATGTTTGGGCGCGGGTTAGCAAGGCGATCTAATGCACCTGAACGGAATGAGCCCAGACATAAACAACCCAGTACGAGGACGAGGGGGCGTGGCGGACCAGGCCAGGATGTCACAGCTTTTTTTTTTTTGTGGCAATATATACATTTTCACGCATTTTAGGGCTAAATATTAAGAAAAATGTGATTTACTAATTTTGTAACATAAAAATTAATGTAAATTCAGCTACATTTCCATTTAAAATATAGCTATACATTTTTTGGTACTTTTCAGAGAAAACAAAGAAAGTGTTTTGGGAGCATATTTGGCGGCATATTTACGGTTTACACTATAAAAATAGGCATTTTAGGCATTTTTTTTTTCATATCACAACTGTTTTTTCACTATACACGGGTGGTCTTGGACCTATATTCGCTTTACAAATGTTAATAAATAATAAATGCTCATGCATATGTAATAAAGCATTATAACGTCAGTATGCAGCCTTCAGATAAAGTATCACCAACATTTCCAAGGTGTGCCCAAACTCTTAAAGACTTGCAAATAATAGGCCCTACTAATGCACTGTTCCTGGCTTATTTGCTTACCCAAAACAAATAAAATAACTGCATTTTCCCTTTCCAAGGCATCGTAAACCCCCTTTGCTAAGGAGAGGTTATTCGGTTTAGAGGGTTGGGGGAGGGGTTAAGGGTGATCGTTATTATGCAGTGACTTTCAGACATTCAGAAGTGCAAATAAAAAAAATACATTTTCGCAACAGAGCCAAGGAGTCCTTTGCATAAAGCTGAGGGCACGTTGGTTCATTTCATCATCTTTTTCTCCTCTCATTTGCTGTGTGAAAATGGCGAGATGCAAAACGACTCCTTTCCCGCCTCTCCGCTCGTCTCCGGAACCTGTTCACCAAGCGACGCTGCTTTTCTTACCAAATGCGGATTATCTATGTTGCATTATCGAAAACCACTATAGCTGGAGGTATTAAACGAAACTGCATAGGGAAAGACAAAGAGAGAAATTTCAGTAGTGAGAGAAATGGAAAGTGCACAAATGCACTTCATTCATTTTGTGGAATTAAATTTGAAGTTAATAAATAAAATAAAAAATAAAAAATTAATTATTCCAAGTAATTATTAATTATTTTGGACCATCTCCATTGGCCCGTTTGGCTTGAAATGTTCATGCATTGTGAAAGGCGGCTGCTGTTGAGTTTTTCCACATGACAAGCAACGTCTTTGTTGATTATGCCTCAATAAAACGGAATTTTCTTTCTTATTTGGCTAAATCAAATGCTTGTAGCACCAAAGTGCAGCCTATGATAATAGTTTACTTGACCCACCAATATATATATATATGTAGTTTAAGAAATTCTCACTGTCATTTCTACTTTTGATGTATTTTTTTGTAAAAAATGTGCAATAAAAAAAAGGATTTTATTGGGTTCTTTTTTCTTTTTGACCCTTGGCCCACCACAAAAAATGCACTTCATCGCTCCAGGGCAAAAAGCCTGGGCACACCTGATCTTTATGTAGTGATTTTGCGAACACAAGGACAGCCCAGAATGAGCGGCGGTGGCCGCTTCTTCACCCCAAATCCTGGAAAGCAAACATTACGACATGCTGAAAGTGGTGCCAAAGAGGGGCGCTTAGGGAGGAAAAGCAGAGAGAAAGCCAAAGAAAGGCAAGGCCGTTTGCCTTGTGTTTTACAAGCTCACCTCTCCGGGCTGTTTACATGTAAAAGCTTTTTAATAAGAGGCTGGCAGGGACCCGGCGACGGCAGCAGGCTTTCATCTCGGCCTGTCACGCTGCCTTATTTACGAGCGGCCCGGCCAGGATGGGTAAACAGCACACTTACTTACAGAAGGGCACACAGCACAGAGGCTCCAGAGAGACAGGCACCCAGAGACTGGGCCGAGGGAACAGGAATGGCCAGAGAGAAATTACTCTGGGACAGGAGATGGGGAGGGGGTTGTCCTACAAAATCACAGTCAGAATCAAGACTGTTTATAGTTTGAAGAATTAAAATCAGACTCTGAAACAGGAGTGTTCAGAGGAATCCGAATCAGAATCGTTCATCAAAGTCAGAAATATTACTGAACACCGAATACTGAACACAAATTATAATTATAACGTATTAAAATTGTTCATGACTAGTAAAATCAGGATCTGAACCATAACTGCTTATAAGAATCGGAACAAGAATTGACAAGAATCCAAATCAGAATCAGAATCCGCATCCAAGTGAATGTTGTTTATGAGGATCCAAGTCAGAAGAATCAGAATCCATGCTATTCATGAGAAATCACTCAAAGTAGAATTAGTTTATGAGAAGCAAAATCCGAACTTGAATCAGAATCAATGCTGTGTCAAGGAAATTATATCAGAATTAGAATGAGAATTAATGTTCTTTATGAGAATCCAAATCATAATTTGAATCAGAATTCTTTCCCAGAATCACAATAGTTTATAAGAATCAAAATCAGTATTGAAATCGCTATTGTTTATACGGGTCAGAGTGAGAATAACAATAAAAATCTGCATCATTTATAAGAACCCAAATTAGAATCAGAATGATAAGCAATGTTTATTGTGTGTGTGTGTGTGTGTGTGTGTGTGTGTGTGTGTGTGTGTGTGTTTCAGTGATGGGGGTCCCCATTTGGTGACAGTGGCTGTCATGAAGAGTTATTTAAAGGAATACTCCAGCTGAAGCAACTGCACCATTGACGTCTATTATAAGCGGCAGACATTTGGGAACAGAAATACAGGAGTATTTACCAATTATCTTACTTTTTACTGAAAACCTGTGTGTGAAAACAATTTACTACATCCTGATTTTGCACTTGCAAGAGTTTCGATGCTCAAGCTCCACCGGTCCCTGAGAACGTGGTGATAAAATACATTATACAGAGTCTAACCTACCCATTTAACAACATAACTACTGGAGGCCTGGGTGGAGCCGAGGCTAATTAAAGCAAGTTACTGAGAGGAAAGACATGTGAGGCACGGCAATTAGCGGCCATAAACGTAAGGTAACGCAGATGAGCTAGTCTACCTGGACGTAGCAGTGGAGAGTTAGTGTCAGGCATGGGAAAAAAGGTAGATGTACAATGCTGGCATTGTTCGCCTGGCAATTCGATCCCTGCGCTCCTGTCTTGCACCATGCGAACGTTCAAGACCTATATTTTCTCATGTGTTTTGTCATGAGGTAACTTTCCCTTTTCTGCAGTTCAGCGCTATAAACCTTTCACCTCTGGCTGCTGTGTAACCTGAGCAACACCTGCTGCAGTCTGTCTCGGCAGCCCCAAGGCTAAAACTGCATATAATGCTCACCCAACCTGTGTTCATACACTGAGACCTCAGAGACAGACGGACATGCCAAGCATAGACAGGTAGGGTAGACAGATAGTTCCCCCAGACTCTTTCTGATGGACATTCAGTACTGTGCAAATGGCACCTCTGCAAATTATCTTCATCCAGCGTGTGATAAAGTGTCTTTCCTGCTAGTAAAGTTAACATTAGAATAAATGCAAACAAACGAGAAAGTTGTAAAAGTATCAAGATTTGTTTGTATAAAAGTAGTTGATATTTTGTGAGCCGATGAGGAGAGCACAGGTTCGGTTCCAGATTTCTGGAAACTACAAGTAATACTGGACTTTCTCAAGGAACACATTAATATACTGTACAAAACAGTCACAATTTACCGTGTAGTGTTATTTATCCTTTTTAGTTTTAGTTAGTATTTTTAGTGATATTTATGAAGAAAACAGTTTTGAACAGTACTGTACACTCACAGACACACACTGCATGTTCTTCTCTCAAAGCATCATAAGGCACAAGCAAACATCAAAACCTGCCTTGTAATAACGGCTGAGCTTTAACTTCTCAACCCTCCTGTTATGTTCAGGTTTACTGAAATCTTTTATGGTTAAAATGACTACTCAGGTTTGTGTAACAGGAGCCTAAATCATACATATAATAAAACCCCCACGGTGAGAAATATCAAAGTACTGGTGGAAAATATGTTCCACCCTCCGTGTCATGTGACTTATCAGTTGTTCTCACACTCCTACAGGTCTTATTATGTTCGGTTGTGGTCCTAAAGCAGAGGAAAGTTTTTTTTGAAGATTATGTGATTATGTGTTAAGATATTGTGTTTACCCGCTTTATCCCCATTAAAAGAGGAAGCATTTAGTAGGAAGCAAAAAGAAAAATGGCAGTTACTGCCATTTAATTGAACGGGGTCAAACTGAAAGTTTAAAGAATAAGGTCCCGTATGCGGTGCAACTCTTCATTTCATATGAGGCATAAATTAATAGTAGTCATATATTTCGGTCTTACATTAATAATAATAAGACTCAGAAGAAGTTTTAAAACCCAAAGAAGCATTAACACAGTAACAGAATACACACACACACAGACACAGACACAGACACACACAAGTCCCAGCTGGCCAGGGACTCCTCAGACCACAGAGTCATGGGGAAAGATTCCTGTCAGTCCGAGAAACCTTGTGGTTGTCGTGTTGAGTCATTGAGACGGGGAAATCAGGAGCTTCATGGTTCCGTGGTTGCGAGAGTCACTCAGGTGAGAGGCCCACTAACTCTTGAAGCTCTGGTGGAGCAGCACTCAGGCAACCTAGAAAGTCTCATGTTCGTTGTGTATCATAGTTTAGTAGGCCGATCTGGAAACCATCATATTATAGCATATATCTGCTCATTGTTCAGGTGGTCAGCTTGGGGGGGTGTTGTAGTGTTGCTGGGACACGTCATCACTGAGGAGCCACTAAAACATGGGAGAAAGTGACTCTAGGTTGATATGGTGGCGGACTCCTCGGCTGCTCAAAAAAAAAAATTCTGAACAGTATAAAACCATCAAAAGTAGACAATATGAAGCAATCATATATGGTTACATCAAAAAACACACACACAAGCACACTCTCACGCACATAGGAAATCACTGCAGCTAACAGTTAGCACATCTAAAAAACACACAATCCTGTCTTGAGCCATGCCAGATTGTTATGTAATCCAAAAAAGATAGCTTGTGTAGCTTCTGGCACTATATGACACACTGTTCCTTATAAAATTATATTGCATAGTTCAAAACAGTAACAGACGCCTTCTTGATGCTAATTCATGTTCATTAGCTTCCATGGTTTGTTAGCTACATTAGCCTTATAGAGGAAAGGGGGGATTGTGCACATTTGGTTAGACAAACTGTCACTTTAAATGAGTTAACAGGGAGCAATGAGCCACTGAGTGTGTGGGCTGAACAGGGGAGCAT
This sequence comes from Alestes dentex, assembly GCA_037576975.1. Lineage (NCBI taxonomy): Eukaryota > Metazoa > Chordata > Actinopteri > Characiformes > Alestidae > Alestes > Alestes dentex. The sequence goes on along the minus strand of JBBIGA010000040.1, from coordinate 28,063,728 downwards.
TTTCACACTCTCACTTCACACCGCTAAAGTGGAATCCAGTAAACAAAGCCATTTTACAAGGCATGTTTTCGTATCTGTTCAGTGCCGCGATGCTTTGTGAATATATGAATATTTCACTGCCCAGAAAATATAAAACTAAAAGCAAGGGGTGCTCAGGGGTGGTTTATGGCTCCTAGGTGCTAATGACAGAACACCCAAGAAACAAGACACAGCTCAGAGAACGGCCCAGTGAGACAAAAGAAGCCCCCCATTCTGGCACCTCCGCCACCCACTTCACTAAAAAACCCCACAATAGTTCCTGCAGCAACTGACACTGACAGTAGCCCTTTCCAGGGTCAGCGTATGACACTGGACCTCCTGCCACCCAGATTCCTCACATTTTCGGCCCAGCCTGCCACAACCCCTGTGCAAACACAGGCCAAACCTGATCCCCACCGTCACACCTGGAGCCGACATTATAGAGCGGGCCGGAGCGGAGCAGCGGCCCCTCAAAATAACCCCGCGGCCCCCTGCCCACTCTGTTATGCCAGGACTTTTGTCGTGGGCCGTGGTCCCTAATCCTTGACACGAGGCCAGCAGCAGGGCCTGAATAAGCACAGCTCAAACCTACGACCCACACTGACAGCAAGAGGGTCTTGTATGGCCAAGGGGGGGCAAAACTAGACCCCTGAAGAGAATCCACAACCAGTGATGAGTGGCTAGCAGCTGAAACGGAGAGTAAATGCCGAAATAAGAAACCGGCGAATGAAGTCAATCAGCCAAGACGGCCTCGGTGTCTTTCTTTAGTAGCTGAAGCTACAAGGCTAATGTCACTAACAAGTAATGGAAGCTAATAGTCATTAGTCAGCCTCATGCAAGCTGCACACTTAAATCATCACATGCTTTCTTCTCTTTGTAGAGTAATCTAAAATGTACAGTGGACAACAGTTATATTGCACATTGGTTCATTTTTATCTGTGGTCCATTTTTGGACATTCCTCCATTTTTCTAAACAAATATCATCACTCCATTAAAGTGTCCTATAAAAATGGACAGAGGTTTGGACAAAATTCTGTCCATTTTATTGCTATATAATGTCCATTTTAGATTCACCCACTTGCTTCTAGCTTTGTAGAGGTGCTAAATGATCTAAAATGGACATTGGATGACAATTATTGATAAAAACTGAAATTGTTATTCCTGGTCCATTTTCGGGCATTGCTTCATTTTTCTAAATGAATGTTATCGCCGTTTTAACTCAAACGGTGTTCGAATTGTTATGCAGTCTCTTGTTGGGTTCAGTCCATTCAGTACAACTGCTGTATAATGTCCATTTGGAACTGTTCAACCACTCCACAAATGTGTTATGCTGTTTGGAGACTTCCAATTTTTCATATATATTTTTAATTCAGACTGCGATGAATTGTTGAACATTGATACAAATATTAGTTATTTTGATTCCCATTATTTCTCTCTGGCTAACTCTGCCACAGCAGGCCTGTCCTCCTGACCTGTGGAAGTGCACTGAGAAGGAGAGAAAGGGAGAGGTGTAGCTTTTCACAGTAGCGGCGGTTCTCAAACAGCCGTCTAAGCGCTTAAAGAGCTTCAGTGAAAATGATTTTCCCACGTTCATATCCGCCTGACATTTCCATAGCGATTAGGAACAATCCCATTTTCTTTGTCATTGTTGCTGAACTTCCTGTTATGGCCGGGTAATTTGGGGGCTTTCCATTAAGAGCCTGTCTCTCTCCCTCTCTCTCTCTGTCTCTCTCTCTCTCTCTCTCTCTCTCTCTCTCTTTCTCTCTCTCTCTCTCATTCTCTAGCCCCTTTCCCCATATCCTCTCATGTAGTTTCTCCAGGACGTCCTACTGTTCTCCTTGATAAATAAACACACACTCGACTTCCTTTTGATTCACACACAGACACACACACAAACACACACACACGTGCACACATGGACACACACACAGACACACCACCCACACACATGCACAGTGTTCCCGTTCCACACACTAAATGGTATCTTTGTGATGGCACCTTCTGTATCTCATGAGAAATCAGGCGCTCCCCCCATTGTCCCATCCCTTTCTCAATGACTCAGTGAAGACTGAGACGTGCCACTTTGAAGTCTTTCTCTCCTTCTCTCTTTCTCCCCCACTCCCCGGCCATCATAAAGGCCAGTATTGAGCGTGCGTGGCCACGTCGCTGGCTGCCCATGGATACTCCGCTCTCTCGTGTTACACGCAGCCCTTTGATGTGCGATGATATTAAAGCACGCAGGCCTGTGGAGGAGGAGATCATTCTGTGTCTCAAATCGAGCACTTCCATCAAGTATTGGTCACTTTTAGAATAAGTAGTGTGTGTTTCACCATCCTATTTAAATCATTAAATCATTACATACAAATATATAAGAGAGAGAAAGAGAGAGAGAAAGAGAGAGAGAGTGGGAGAGTCAGAGAGAGACAGAGAGAGAGAGAAATAGAGAGAGAGTGAGGGAAAGAGAGAGAGAGAGAGAGAGAGAGAGAGAGAGAAAGAGAGAGAGAGAGATGTATAGATATATATAATTCAGTAACAGTAGGATCTTTAGGGGCATTCCTAGTCCGTCTTGGAAAGCTCAGCCCACCTGGCTCTAATATTCAAATGCTCCTGAAGGCCTTCAATGGATCAGCTGTATTAGATTACTCTTAGATCTTCATGGTGTTCAGGCTCCAGGAGCACCTCTGATACATGCGGAAGACTCCTCCACTGTTATGGGCTCTCCTCTCCCTTATACAGCTCGTTGATTCTAGTTAAAGTGGAGGATCTGGAGGAGAACTGTTACCAAGCCATTAATGGAGCTCTTCATCTGAAACCTGTGTTTGAATGAGAGGCCTACAGTTCATGACTGCAGCAGGGCTTCAGCCTTCAAAGAGTCAAGAGTTTAACGCCATTAATGGCGTTAAAAGACTAGTTTTGTGGATAACCTCACCAGTTAAATTATACTACAACAGTAAAAGAGCATGTTTCATTTGAATTCCTAACCTAAGTGCCATTTCATGACGTGAGGTAGCCACCACGATTACTTTAACTGTCTAAAATCCATGTATTAGACAGCATGTAGCCTAAGACTCCATGCATAGTGTCTGCTCCTTAGAGGCTGGGCATGAGAGAAAGGAGAAGGAGAAGGCCAGGGAGGGGAGAGGAAGAAAGCGCTTCCCTTTTTCTTTCTTTCTTCTTTTTTTTTTCAGCGACTAGCTGGGGGAAGTGATGGCTCAGAGGTGACTAACCTTCAGCTTGCCAGCCAACTCTTACTCAGAAGCCTGATAGCCGCAAGCACACATTCAGAAGTGAGAGAACAGAGGGAAGAAGAGGAGAGAGGAGGGAGAAAAAATGGAGAAACAGCACTCAACGTGAGCCAGTAGCTATAAGTGTACAGATGTTCCTCAAAGCTCTGTAGATCAGTGGTGACTAAAAAAAAGCTTGAAATAGAACTTGGAAAATCTGTATTGTACGTTTTTGTCTTTTTCAGCATTTGAAGGACAGCAAGACGTGTGCAAACCACACTTTTTCCTTACTTTGCACACTTTTTAAATCATCCTTTTTTAATCAAAACTAAACACTTTCAGAAAGCAGACCTTTGCTGCTTACACCAACCACCAGGTTTTGCAGATGGTCATCAATTACAATGTACATACATAAGGAAAATCAATGAATACTAAACAATTTGTTAAACCTAGAGATGATTCAACTATGTGAAGTACCACACGGTGATTTGTCATTTAGATTTAGTGCAAAACAGCAAGAAGCTAACCTAGACCAGCACCTAGCAAACCAATTTAGCACAATTTGATTCACCATTTTTGTGTTGCCTTTAATATAATGCACTCCTGGGTTCCTGAGCAAGAGCCTTAACCCCAAGTTGCTCCAGGGAGGCTGTCCCCTGTAGTTAGGGAATGGAAGTCACATTGGATAAAAGCATCCGCTAAAGGCCATAAATATAAATATAAATATAAATGTAAATGAACAAAAACACTCTTCAAAGTTGAATGGCTATTTCAATACATCTCGATTTTTGTCCAAACTACCTCTACTTATCAGAATGCTAAACTTGCTCATAGCCAGACATCTTGTTAGCTCACCATGAATTGTTGGCGCTAGGTCACAGCTGTCATGGTCTCAATTGTTAGCATGCTAATTTTCAGGCCTTTTAAAGTAAACTCATTGAAATTTCCAAGATAAATTGTCCAAAAAGATGAAGTGCATCAACACTAGATTAGATATGAGGTCACCAAGATTTGAGGAAATAAGAAAGTGAAAAAAAAAGTTTCTGGACTATTTTCAGTGCTAAACGCCCCCAGTCTGGGTAAGTGAGTGTTAAGTGGCACTAAAAGTATATTAGAAATTCCGCTGAAAGGGTGCAGAACTTCATTTAAGGCCAGTGTTCATAAATACAAAACACAAACAAAAACCATTCATAGCAACTGACACAAGCTAGCAAACCTTTACAAAGGTTTATTCCAATGAGTGTCGCTTCCTGAGGTAAAATGACATCACAACTGAGGCTTTTATATTAAACACTGTACATTAACTCATATGAAGTGGAAGTTTACACAATTCTGCAATGCAGTGGATTTCTGCTCCTTCTTTATGGTCAGATAAACCCTGAACAAAATCTATGGAATGACTGGAGTATACTGGTTTACTCATAACAATGTAAAATGTTCTCACATCGGGTAAGTTCAGATACTGAACTTATTACTAAGTAGAAAATGATTACTAGACAGTGGTAGCTTCAATTTTCAGCAGTGGTGGCTTAGCACTGTAATATTAGTGGACACACAGTATGTGCAAAAGTCTTCAGCCACCCCTCATTTCTTTATAATTTGCTTTCAAGCAAAACTATTGTTTTATGTCTGTCTTCTTTTTGGAATATTGAGTAGATTACATGAAAGAAATGGGAACAAATATTTTACTATGAAAGGTTGCAAAGTGCCTAAAGATACAAGGAGCCTAGATAAAGGAGTTCCAACAACTCAGCGTTCAGCACCACCAGTATACTGATGACCACCTGAACATCTGGAATCATCTGGACCTGTTTCTTCACTGGTTAAGGACTTAAGTTAGATGTGCTTTGTTATGCTGGAATGTTTAATACATATGCCACTGTGCTGCTTAACAAATAAAAATCAGGTTCAGGGCCTGGATACCATGCTAGTCTGGCTCTTTGGAGGCAAAATATAAGGAAATGAAGGCTCAAGGCTTTTGCACAGTGCTGTAAATATCATGACAGCACAGGGCATGTTTGTCATGTAGCACGGTTCAAATACAGTGTTAACCTTTAGCTGACCGCAGACTTGACACCGGACTGGCAGGCCAGGCATTACAGTAAGTGTCATATTCCAGCATTGGCCCTATTCATCTCACTAATTATTCCTTGTATAATGACTCTGCATTGCGCAAGAAGTGCTGAGCAAACACATTCATCAGTTAGTGCATGAACCATTCTCTCTGTTCTGAGTTCATGTAGGCGGGGGGGGACTTTCACAAAGCCGCACAAACATTTACCTACAGGACAAGTTTCCCACCCATTGGCGCCCACGTTCAGGCCCTCACACACAGACACACACACACACTCATACCCAAACATATTTGTCACCAGCACATCCAGGTTGCATGGTCAGACTTAACAACCAACAGCATCATCTATTCTTTGTTTAGAAACACTGTTCTCCTCTGTACTTCCTTCTCGCCCACACACATACAAACACCCAGGCTCACACACACCTCTCACCCTCCCCGTCGCACTCTCTCTCTCTCTGCTTCTCCCCTTTCCTCCAAGGTGTCCATTGATGAGAGAGCGATTTGGCCGTCATTAAGTGTAAGCGATAGGCCTGAATTTTTCATGCGGGGTGTGACGGCGGTGTGAGGTGCTGGCAGGTGAAGCGGCGCTCTACTGTTACTCCGTTAGGCTTTAGGTAAGAGTCAGACATAAAAAAACAACAACCTGTTTACCTCAACACTCGGTGTCTTGTTTGCGAACAGACACGACCCCAGTACTTTAAACCTGCACACACTTAGTACTGGAGCAACGCACTGAAGAAAGTGAGGGATTTACTCAAATAGGACATATTTAACACTGTATATTCAGTGAAGGACTTGTTAAGGCGGGGTGTGGTAACTCACTGTCCCACATAACAAACCCTCTCCCTAGAACTTTCAGTGCTTTTTCAATGGTGTAATATGGTCCCTATTGAATATTATAGTTTTTGCTACTTTCAATTTTTTATTTTTCTGTCTGTAGAGGAATTATTTCTGTCTGTAGATGAATCAAATTGCCCATGATAATCCGACTCACTTGAACAGTAATGGGTCCATTAGCATGCAAATACTTGTACAGTACAATCTATTGTGTAGCTGCTTTAAACACTATCAGACTAAATTGCAGATACACCTCCAAAAAATTGTATATCCAATGAAGGATTTTTTATACCCTACAAATCACATCATGACAGATATTATTATGCAGTCACGAGTAACAGATTATGTTTATTAATATGACACTGTCACATTATTAGGACAAATACTGTAAAGTTGTCCTGACACTAAACTATTCCACAATTATGTGCAGTTGCATCCTAGAAGAGTCCTTTAGCCCCAAATTCCAACGATGCTGCGGTTGAACAGGGAGCCACAACATACAAATCTGCTAAATGAACTACTTGAGAGTTCATTTTCACCAAATGACTCAGTATTAGTTCCTTCATCACAGCAGGAATCCATTTAATGATGGGGATTTTATAGCGCAGTTAGCATTTCTGCATATGAGGTCACGCTAACTGGTTCCTGTCATTGTCATTTGCCGTTAGCACCATTAGCACGCTGGGCTGATGTGCTTTAAGATGACCCTGAGTGCTCATCCTCACTGCGTCCAATTCTTCGGTCACACGGAGCCCCCGCCCTCGTCGAAAAAGCTGCTTGTAAACCAAGAGGCCGACAGTGTAAGCTTTCATCTCATTTCACTGCGAGTCATTAGAACTCCGAGCTTAATTAGGGCCGACGAACCAATAAAGGAAATTCCAACTCCGGCCCAAATCAGGAGTGTAACCTTAGAGTTGTTTATCTTTTGCTTGTTTTCGATACAGCTCTTCCAGTAAGCTGACGGAAAGAGGCCGAGGCTGAATGGCCGGCGAGAGGAGAGGAGGAGAGAGTCGTTCAGCGGCTGGAACACGATCCTGTTGAGCCACAGCAGCTCTATTGAGCGAAACACGCTACAGTGATCCGGCCAGGACACCCAAGGGAACTGAGGGCTTGACACCTCCAACCTGTTAAGACATGGAGAGACTCATGTGCACTAAAGACTACCGGTGGGGTTCGCAATTAAACATGCATGAGCAGACATCTGTGAGATCACACATATGTTACAGCCTAAACCTACAATCATGGAAGAAGTCTAAACTTAACCCTGACCTTAACCTTAATAAGAACAGGGGAATGTTTTCGCCCTTTCAGTTTCAAAAGTTAATACAGAGCTTTTGTGAGCGGTTGCATGGCGGGGGCAACACCGTCCCAATTGGAAAACTGCACCCCACTCATTTTCAGTTAATATATCGAAGGCTCTTTACCCCAGCTTAATTTTTAACACCCAACTCACCACCCAGACACTTGAATTCATGGCAGGAATAAAAGAAAAAGTGGAAAAAAGAGACATTTTAACATATAGAGAAAAGCAAAAATGTTGTTTAATTTTGATCCTACAGTTATAAGTTAAAAACACTGCTATAGCAAACACATTCAGCCTCACTTCTGCGAGACCAACTTATGGGAAATGTGATGTAGGCTTTATCCTGGTAAGTATCAGTGTTGCACAGTCTAGAACATTCAATGCTTTTTTTAACCCCGTAATATGGTCCCTGTTTAATATTCAACTTTTCTTCTTTCGATTCTTTAGTATTTGTGTTAATAGATTAATCAAATCGCCCATGATAATTTGACCCACTTGGATAGTGATGTGTCTGTTCATATGTAGAACATATGGTTAAATCCAACATGCAGCTGTTTTAAACACAGTGGGGTGGCTGTTAAATTATATATATACTAAATTCAAATATACTCAATATGTCCCCCAATACACTGATCAAAAGGTATCTGTATACTAAAACAGACAACTATGCACAATTGGCTGATTAGTAATCACATGCCACCACAAAAAACTGTGTCTACTCCCAAAACCCAAAACATTTCAATCTTTAGACTCCCCCAACCACACCCTGGTCTACAAAATTATAGTTGTCTCCATACCACTGTATGATCCCCCAATACTAGAATGGGCTACAACATCTGTGTACGTCAGTGCATCATTTCATGCCTTTCAAGCCGTTGAATGAGAGACAAAAAAGTTGGTATAAGAACAAATCTTTTGGGGTGTAAACAGCAGAATAGATAGGAGAACACTTGTGCTAAGGTTCTTTTGTGAAACATGATGAAGCTGACTGTTGAGACTTCATTGTACCATCTGGATGGTCTGGCTGCTGTTGTAAAAGACTGATTCACTTCATATGTAAGAGATTGATTCACATTGCTAAATATGAATTTAATTTACTGAAAGAAAAGGGGATATCCTGAATCTGCAGTGATTTAACTGCTGCTGCCTCAGCTTTTCTCGAAAGCGCTTTGGCCATTACCGACTTTGACAACATCCTGATTGATTAAGGTGGAATTCCTCGAATTTGAAAGCCTCAAAAATACCAGCCAATCAGTGAAAAGAACAAAAGGAATGAAAGCAGAAGTTAGCTGGCCTCTTCTCCAGCCACTTCAGGCTAGTTTGTGACTAACTGAAGCTCACCGTACTACGTTAAGTTTCCTTCCCATAATGCTACAAACCATTAATACCTAATAATACATAAAGCTGTGGTCAGGGATGTGTAAAAGGAGCCAAAGTGGGCATCTTTGCACCACAGACAAATCTTTTGTTACTGGGTGTAAATACTTGCTTCTGTGTTCTGTATTCAGTGGGGTTTTTTTTATTATTATTTATTACTTATTTATTAAGATGTTTTGAAATAAGGCAAAGAAATTTGTATTCTTTCAATCAAGTGCATGTAGGCTATACACAGCTGACCTTAAATGCAGCCTGCAAGTAATTAATAGTGATGGAAAAACAAAAGCATTTCTGTAGTTTATTTCTGTCCTCTAGCAATACAAAAAAAGTCAACAAAATCACAGACTTTTCTCTGTGAAACTGTGCTGTCCAGGGGGTTCCAGGTTGAAACAGCCAGTTGTAGAAAACATGGTAGTTGATGTGATGCATAATCTGGACCGAACTGATAACTGTGGCCTAGTTGCTCAAGATTTTTTCTGAATTGCACAAGAGTTAACGCCAAGATCACCATTTAACACAATTAACATCACATTAGCAACACTTCAAACCTGCAAGATAGTAGTAATAATAATAATAATAACAACAATACTACTACTACTACTACTACTACTACTAATAATAATAATAATAATAATAATAATAATTTCCAACTTGAATGAATGACCATTACAGTACTTCAAGCTGAAAACAGATTACCAGGGTCCTACTTTTGGCATTTTAGGCATGCAGTTGGTTTTTTTTCCAGCTGAGATGGTTTACAAGATAATTTGAAGTGCACACATGCACAAAAAAACAAACTGACTGAATTCTCTATGTACTGGTGGAGATTAACAATCATTTATTTATCCAATATACACAAGTACACACACGCACAAATGCACACACACAAACATACTGCACACCAGAGCTGTAGTCAAGACCACCTTTGTCAAGTCTAAAGCAAGTCAAAGACCAGGACTAGTCTAAATCAATAGCAAGTCGAAAGAGGTTTGAGTCCAAAGTCAAGACAGAGTCAAAGTGGTTTGAGTCCAAGTCAAGATAGAGTCCAAAGACGTTTGAGTCCAAGTTAAGACCAAGTCCAAACAAGTTAAAGTCCAAGTCAGCACTGAGACCAAAGGGGTTCGAGTCCTAGTCAAGACCAAGTCAAAGAGGTTTGAGTCCTAGTCAAGACCAAGTCAAAGGGGTTCGAGGCCAATTCAAGACAGAGTCCAAACGCTTCAGCTTGTGCAATTACCAGTTAGTCCGAGACAAGTCCATGATAATAGAGAAAAGATCAGACTCGAGTATTACAGTCCTGCTTCACACTGTAATCACTTCTAATGTCAGTAAACATGTAGTTCATTGTGTAGTTATATTTAAATAATACAGCTAAACAACCACAATTCTGCTTTGTGAATATACAAACTAATCCAAGTTTGCTCTGAATTTCAAATTTAAATTATAAAAAACTATGTGGTTTGTACATTTCGCAGCCGGGTCTGCATTTGTAACTGTGTGGTTTCATAGGAACACTCTGTTTTAAGACATTTTTTTTTCAACTAAAGAAAATTTGAGGAAACCCAACACTTCCCTTTTCACATGGAACGGGCCCCGAACAAGCTCTTTCAACATTTCGTGTGTGTTTTACTTAATTACACACATTTATGCAACAAAGATCGTAAATCTGTGTCAAACTGCAGAAATCTGATTTACTGCAGACAGGTAAAAAATAAATGGCGTCTCAGTTTGTGACACAGAGGGACATTATACTACTACATTGCTAGATTGAGGCATAGTTTTCTCCAAAAGAGGACACAGTCACATTTCTAAATATCTCTACACACATTTCCAGCTATATTCACCAACGTACTAATGAGCTGAAGGACATTAGGCTATGTATTTGACCCTCAAATGCAGAGGCAGACAGATAGATAAGGTTGCAAAAATGCAACTGTAAGTCGTTTTGTGCCACACTGTAAAAATAACACACACAGACATCATTCCCTACTTCACACAGACAAGCTGCATGATTTTGTGCAGTCTATTATTGTCATATGAAATTATACTAGAATTAAAACATTTAATTCATTGAAGATTCAAGATGTTTATTATTTGTCACAGACAATAGTTATACACAGACAACAAGCAGTAAAATTTAACTCTGAATCACCCCTGAGACAGTGCAAAAGCTTAGAAAATAGAATTTAAATAAAATAAGCTTGGGAAAGATAAAATAATAAAATCACAAATCAACCAATATAAACAATATATACAGACTATGATGTATCTTATGAATGTTCACATTGGAAAATACAAGGCAGGATGAGTACAAAGTGACACTGGGCAAATAGCTTTGTGCTATATGATTAACAACAGGTGCAAATGGTATTATGGTATAACGAGTAGTGATAATATCTAGAAATTAAAATTATATAATGTGTCATGATATTATTGTACTGTTTATATCTATAATAGCACACACATATACACCTTTGTTATAGATTGAGCAACACTAAATAAAAAAACTTTGTTCAAATCATAATGAAAAAGCTTAGTAATCTTTAAAACCCATGAATGCAATTTTGCAACATTAAAAAAAATAATAATAATTTTTATGGTTGGTGACTTTTTAAAGCTATGTAAAAGAATGGGGAATTAATTTTAAAGAATGGATGAATGTCTGTTATTTTGGACTTTTTTTCTGAGTTCTGGTTTCAACTCTTTGATTTGGATTTCCTTTACTGTCCCACCAAATTTTATGCACTGAATTTGAATAAGATTTTGAATGTGAAATTCTAAGAAAATGGTGCATCTCCAGCATTATGAAGAGAGTCAAAGTTCAGAGTCCACAGATACACCATTTGAAATGCACATTTGAAATCTTTGAATTTCAGGCAGGAAATCTGTCCTGGACTATGAAAACTAGAGATTTCCTGCCTGAAATTCAAAGATTTCAAATGTGCATTGATGGTGTATCTGTGAGAACCACTCGGCTAAAAAATGAGACATCTTGATCTGATGATTCACTGAAATTTGGTCAGTAAGACTTGCGTTAGTGGCTTTAGTAACACCGGTGTAAAACCAATGCAAGTCACATCTGCACTTAAAAAAAAAAAAACTGTTGAGTAGATCATTCTTAAAGATGTCAAACCAAAGGCAGCCATTTAAGGAAGGCTACAGCAACATGACCACAAGAAGTCTGTCATTAGATGTAAGTCTCACCAATAGAATGTCAGCTGAAGTGTGAAGCCTATAGAGATCAATGATAGTCTTAAAATAATTGGACACAAAAAATGTTTTGTGTCCAAAGCTTCTTTCATTTTGCACTGGAGATATGATGCTAATCTAGCTAAGACATAATGAAGGCTTCTTACTGCAGACTAGCCATAAGTTTGTGTAAACTGTTCACCCATCATGATGTATCTTCTGTCTATACATTCATTCAGAAATCACACCACTAGGTAAGAGATTAAGAATTGATTTAGAATGACATGGGAATGTATTTTGTTTGAGGTAAGGAAGATTTGGCTAGTTTGCACAATGCTAACTACTAGTTGCAAGCTTCTTTTGCTTCCCATGCAACACTAAAGAAGTTCAAATAATACAAAAAAACTTGTAGCAGAGTGAGGAAATGAGCTGAAGTGCCCCTGGCCCTACACATTTTATTGGTTTCTCTCTGGAGAAACTCTGGAAGGGCTTTCTATTTAAATCTGGTTTGTTAGCCCATACAGCACGAGCAGCATGAATCCAGGCTGGAAGCATAACAAATAGTAAATAAATAGTAAATAAGTTCCAGTGTGTGTCGATTCTCCAAGTGTCAGACGAAATGCTGATATTTGTTTGGTGTTCCTATGTCCTATGTAAATTGTAATTAAATAAACATGCCCTTTTATTTAAATTTTAGGTCTTAGAAAAAAACCCAAGGTTTTTTATCCCTTGAGAACTTTCAGGATAGTCTCCACCCACAAGTGGGTGTGGAAACTCCACAGAGGGAGGGAGGTCTGGAGAGCAGCAGAGCAGCGGCACGCCGAATGAAAGAACAGCAAACGGCGAGTGTGTAGGAGAACAAACACCGGTTTTAGACTGTTTCCCATTTATATTTGTTGCAATCAGATTTTATTAATAAGTTCTAAGGGTTAAAGCAGGGAAATGAGCAAAATGTAGGTGTGGGAGTGCTCCATAATCAGGGCTGGGAACCCCTGATCTACAGCAAACCACCTCATTAGTTGAACATGATATAAAGAACATGTATGGCTCCTATTGATGCTTAATAAATTATGTTAATAATGTGAAACTGGATGACTTCTGAATTTAGGCCTCAAACCACTTTTACAGTTCATGATCTTGCAGGACAATGACTCGAACCAGCCTTCCAAAGCAGCTATGGAGTCTTTCAGGGGTAAAAAGTGGAATGTTCTTGAAGTCAGTTGACCCACCTTGCATTTTATTTACTGAATATGAGACTTGAAGGCAGAAGCCCGAGAAACGTGCAAGAATTCAAAAACTCAAAGTCTTCACACTCTGGGGATGTCAAAGACAATCACTGATTACAAGGAGATCACAAACAAGCATTAAAGATGATCATTCTAGTTAGGTCTACATTCAGTTTCTCATGCATGGGGATTACATTAGGTCTTCTGAAAAGAAAGGATTATATGAACTGTATGAAAGAGCCGGTTCCAATCTACCTCATTGAATCTAATAAAAATAACCCCAGGTTCCTGCTTAGTACAATTTCTAAACTAACTAAGAACCAGGGAGGTGCAGAACCACAGGTGGCATTTTTATTGACTTTTTCAATAATAAAGTAGAAATAATTAGAAAAGAAATTCAATCTAGAAATTCGACTCAACCACATTTGCCACCCGATTCAGCAGACACAGATACTGTTCAAATCTCAGCTGTAGTTGAGAAAATGACATCTTTTAACCAAGTCTGACAAACAGAACTTTCTGCAGTTATTCTCCCTTCCTCTACCTGTTCACTCGACTCTATTCCTACAAGCTTGCTTAAAGAAGTCCTACCAGTAATCATCGGGCCTCTCCTATCAGTATTAAACGCTTCACTTTGTATTGGTTATCTGTTGAAATCCTTTAAATTAGCAGTTGTTAAACCTCTGTTAAAAAAAACGCACCTTGATCCATGCGAGCTCTCAAACTATTGACCTATCTCTAACCTTCCATTTCTATCTAAGATTTTAGAGAAAGTCATGGCCCACCAGTTATGTTCATTACTACACAAAAAACGTATATATGAAAAATTTCAATCTGGGTTCCGGCCTCATCATAGCACAGAAACAGCCTTAGTAAAGATAGTAAATTATCTTTTCCTGTCCGCTGACAAAGGATTTGTCTCTCTGCTGGTTCTGCTCGACCTTAGTGCGGCATTTGATACAATTGACCACGCTATTTTACTGGACAGACTAGAAAACCTTGTCGGAATCACTGGATTTAGATCATACCTGACCGACCGCTATCAGTTTGTAAGAGTTAATGGGGAGTCCTCAGCACCCACCAAAGTAAAATATGGTGTTCCTCAAGGTTCTGTTTTAGGACCTCCTTTATTTACTTTGTACATGCTGCCCTTAGTGATGATTATTTGGAAACATGGGATTAGCTTCCACTGCTACGCAGATGATACACAGATTTATATCTCTGCAAATCCCAATGATGAACCTAGATTAAATAAGATTGGGGACTGCATTAAAGATATAAAAGACTCTTACTCAACGCAGATAAAACTGAGGTCCTTCTTCAAGGTCCAAAAGCTGCTAGAAACAAACTGTCAGGTCTAATGCTTGATCTTGCTGGTTCCTCAGCCTCTCCAGTGTTAACTGTAAAGAATCTCGGTTTCACTATGGATCCCAATCTTTCATTCGACACTCATATAAGTATCATTACCAAATTAGCTTTCCTTCATCTATGAAACATTGCTAAATTAAGAAGCGCTTTATGTCTCCATGATGCAGAAAAACTAGTCCACGCCTTTATTACTTCCAGACTTGATTATTGTAACAGCCTCTTGTCAGGCTGCTCCAACAAAAACCTAAACAAGCTTCAACTTGTCCAGAATGCGGCAGAATGTCCTCACTAGAACCAGGAAATTTGACCACATTAGCCCAATATTATCTAGACTTCATTGGCTTCCTATCAAATTTCGTATTGACTACAAATTTCTGCTAATGACATATAAAGCCTTAAATGGCCTCGTACCCGATTACCTCAGTGAACTTATCTCTTACTATGAACCTCCGCGGTCACACAGATCTCAAGGTGCTGACCACTTACTAGTCCCCAGAATTATGAAAGCTTCATCGGGGGAAGAGCGTTCTCATATATAGCCCCAAGCTCTGGAATGCTATTCCAAACAACATCCGGGACTCAGACACAGTCTCAATTTTTAAATCCAGGCTGAAAACATACTTGTTTAGTCAGACTTTTTGAATTTAATTTTTCCTGTTAGATGGAAGGTGTAGAGCCAGGAGGTGGTGAGCACAGAGAATTCAAGTAAACTGGGACACTGGTGTTGTCGCCCCACCACTCCTCACGTTCACTCAGGTTTGTGACGG
>JBBIGA010000040.1:28037762-28048245 GCA_037576975.1 Alestes dentex | reverse complement strand
GACACAACCCTCTGCTTTTATCCGGACTTGGGACCGGCACAAGGAATCACTGGCTTGTGACCTCTTATGGTTGCATTGTTCACAACAGGGAATGCACATGAAAAAACACAAACAATGTACTTGCAATTCACTGAGATGGTCCGGTAGGTTTTTCTCACAGTTTAATATCTGTTGTTCAGTGTAGTCGCAGGAATCGCAAAGCGTGAACCTAATAATGGTAGAAATAAGACTGCGGTGAATTTTTGTATTTGAGCTTAATCTGTGTCTGACTTCAGTTAGAATTCTTCCAAAAGCTGTTTCAGGTGAGGATACAGTCACAAAGCACTAGTACATGAACAATAAGTGCACCAGAATATAAACTCAAAAAAGAAGTTGATGACAGTGGCTATTTGTATTAACTATCACTTTGTAAAGGTACATTTATTCTTCAGTGTAGCTGGATTGGAAGCCATAATGTTGGTACATTTAAAGGCTGTTTTTGCTCGAAAGATAAAAACTCAGTTTTGCTTGACTGTTAAGAAAATTGTAATTGCAGACATTTGTGGGAGTGGTCATTTTGTAAAGAGTTCAGCAAGTACGCATCAGCTCACTCTGATGCCCTAAGCATGTATTCAAGCATATAAAGAGTTATGTTTTATTGACTCTGTGTGTAATTCTGAACAATTATTAAAAAGCTCACCAAGCATCAAAGCTGTAGGTCTTGGGAACTGATGTCATGTTGCTCTGCATTATATGATTGTTCAGGCATATTCCCAGTGTTAGTATTTTGTTTACATGCTAGAAATACTCACATAAACACTGTGAGAGCTTAAAGAGACTGTGTTTTGTGACTTTTGAGCAGAGGCGGACAAAGTACCTAACTTCAGTACTTAAGTGAAAGTACAGATACCACTAGTGCAATGTTACTCCAAGTCCTTGTCTATAGGGTGCCGTTTGTAAAAAATTTAGAGGTGTAATTTTTTAATCATAAACGCAATTCTCACACAATTTTCACGCATTTAGAGGTAAATGTTGCACTCTTTACAAATGGTGACTCTAAATGCGGGAATATTGAGCTCTAGCTAAATGTTGACCGATAAATATTTAGAAGATATGCTAATTGGCCACGCCCCGTGCTTACAATTGGCTATTACTTAGCAGGGGTCTGGACTGCGTGCTGTGAATTTCCCCTCACCAACATGGAGGGTTTGCTTTAAATGATCTTAAATCTAAATGTTAAATATGAAAAATATATCTCGCACTCTAAATGTGAAACTTCACAGTTAGAGAGGGCTCGGTGACATCTTTCCAACAACCTCTCGTTTAACATAATAGCCCCCCCGGAGATCCAGAGTTATTAGCCGAAAATCGTTCACCTCGGACAAAAGTAATGGGACACTGGGGCGAGATATAAATAAATAATTCCATGAAATGAACATTGTTTACGAGTTATGACTCACGAGTCACAACACCCAAGTCCGAGTCAAGTCTCAAGTCATTGAGGGCAAGTCTAAAGTCAAGTCACAAGTCTCTGTTTGTGTGACTTAAGTGCAACTCGAGTCAGAGTCTCAGACTCGAGTCCCCATCTCTGTCCAGAGCGACTTCCAATCCCTAATTACAGGGGACACCTTGGGGTTAAGGGTCTTGCCCAGTGGTGGTATGTTGAACCCAAGTATTTCTTGGTTTGTCATTGTCATCCAGAAGTTAGTTGCAGCAGCTGGTCTAGCCTCAAACAGACTGGGATTCAGTTCCATATCATGCTACACCAATTAGAGTCCTTGGGCAAGACTCCTAAATTTACATTTGAATAAGTCAGCCAAACATTTTTAGCACTTTATTGTCTATTATCTGTTTTTATTGTTATCCATGTTTTCTCTATTTATTTATTGATTTATTTATTAGGACTAAATGGAGACAGATGATGCGCCACAGCGTGGCGACCTCTGAAGGGTAAAGCCGAAAGAGAAAGAAGATTTATTGATTTATTTATTCCCCTTTTTAACACAGTGCTTTCATTTGGTTGCTCTTCGCTGTCCAAAAAGTGCCTTTAACGGGTTCATTTACAAAAAACAGCAAAAACATTCTCTACTTTAAATGTTAGTAATTCCTAAGAAATTGTATTATTAAGTCGTTCCGGAGATACAATGACAGTACTATTTTACACCAGTATTTGTAGCAATTAACCTTCAGATGTGTAGTTTTTTTACTCTCCTTCATTTTAATATTATGTAATAACATGATTCGTTACATACACTTGTATGCAAATCTCTGGTTAAGTTACGTGTTTTGTTGAAGTGTAACTAAGTACACATCTTCTACAGACCTCTGTAGAAGTTCTGAATATAACGTGTACAAAACATAAAATGGGGAGTGTGTAAAAGTCATGGTACATTTTAGATTTGACTCAGCAATATAAATAAAAATTGGAAACAAAAATGGGCAGAGAAAGCAGGTTGTGTTCCAGGTTGTGTTCACTTATTTCCATTCAGAAAATCAACGAAATGTTTGATCTGATCCAAAGGTGTTCAAACTTTTGCATAAGTCTGTAATTAGATAGGAAAAACATGCTGTGAATTTACATTCACTTTGCATTTTGTATGGACAGGTTTGCGTGTGCCTTAATGACTTTTACATTCGTTTTCATGTCAAGAAACGACGAAACCTGGCAAATATGTAAAGGCTGCCTTTCCTTCTGTTTGCACAAATATTCTCATCAGAAGTTCTGATTCAGCATCTGTCAGTTTCACACATGAACTTTCTACAGAATCTCTCTGTTGCTTCAAAGAGCTACAAGTGATGAATCATTACTGTGAAATGTAACAGTGTTATTACAAATTACTCATTATTTCTCTCAGACTGTAATGAGATGATGTTATTCATTAGTTCTTTGACAGTTTATGCCTTTATTACTCTATAAAACCCACTCATATCTGTTCCATCGAGGTACTCTAATTTTAATGGCCTGTGCACAAGTTATGACCATATATTGTGATATATACATTTAACACTTGTCTGGTGATCCATATTATAATTTTTGTTAAGTGGCTTTTGTAGGTCAGTACTGAGGAATAAAAAATATATAATTGTCCTGCTAATAAAGCATTTTGAGTGTATTTTTGTAAATATTAAGTGTCGTGCAAAAAACAAATTATATATATATATATATATATATATATACGTACACACAATATGGCCAAAAGTAATGGGACAATTGACCATAACACCAACAGGGACTCTATATATCTGGGACTCTATATATCTGCTTTCAGATATATAAACTTTCGTAAAGAGTTGGTGCCCCTTTCCCCCTGCTATAATTGTTCTGGGTAACTTGTATTTCTATGACAAACTAAATGTGAATGTCCTGCAGATTTATATATATATTTTTTTGATTCAAAGAATTTAAAGGATTATGCATCACACTCCATCATTACCGGAAAAAGACATTACAGTACCACCCCAGTACTGCTGATGGGTTAATTATGTAATGATTAAACTTTAAGATTAACTCTTTATGTTAGTATTTCCTCTACTGACTTCATTATCAGTGCAGTCAGGCGAGTGGACTGCAGTTCTGAGTGTGTTATCGATGTGCTGGGTGAGAGTGGAGGCCTGGGGTCTGATGGCATAAGATATGAACTCTCCACATGTGTCTCCTCAGCTCTTTAGTGAGCGTCCTGTACAGGTTTTTTTGGGGTGGCAGCGTAAAAGGAGGGTTTGGCGGTTAACCCCAAGCGCTGCAAGAAGAAACATCCCTCATGTGTGTGGGTGCTTTACGGCTCTTTCAAGAGGGGCTCCACGGGAAGTGAGGGGGAGGAGGAAGTCCTGTAACTGCCCCCAGAAACATGTCGCCAGGAAGCAGGGAGGAGTGTGGACCACCCAGAATGAACAGAGAGAGGGGGGGGGGTGTTTTTAGGAGGTGGTACAGGTAGAGGAAGAAAGCAAAAGGATGGAGGCAGAGAAAAGGGGAGGGAGTTCAGTTGGTACCACAAACTGAAAATGTGCATTTTTAAAATTGAGTCAAAATATGAGAAAGATGAATGCTTCAGTGTTCACAGTGCTTTTTACTGCTCCACAAGTGTTTTGGGGGAAAAATGTTTTGGAAATACAAGAAAAGTATTACATCATATCAACATTACATCATAGCAACAAAGCTTTGCCCTTTTTATGTGGAAAAAAAAATTGTCAGTGTTCCTTGTAAATTCAGAGATGCGGATTTGAAACATTTTATTGTGAAATATTATTCTCTGATGCGATAGAAGAACCAGTGCGATAGAAGAACCATTTTAGGTCAATATAGAACCATGTTTAACTGACATTATTCTGAGTGGCCCCTGCGGATGTTTTGATACGCCTACTTAGTATCTACTAAAATCCAACATTAGGTCCCTAACCTCAAGACTAACCAGAACTTCAAGCCAAAACCTAAACCTAAAGTTAAGCCGAATGCAGTTGATAATTAGCTTCACTAGTTTGTTAACAATTAAAGGGTCCGTAGATAAATTAAGACCTCTTCCAAAACATTGTTCTTCAGAATCAAAATCAGAAAACTTCACTGATCTTGAAGGAAACTGCTTATGCTATGACTGCACAGACACACAGAGACACAAAGAAAAGAAAAATATAAAATATACGATAAGTCAAATAAAAGGCATAATAAAACTCACCAGAAATGCTCAGAAAACATGTGGTACTAAATTCATTATACCATATACACAAAATAATGTAGTCAGTAGGAGATGTGGAAATAAAGACTGTAGATAAAAAAATAAATGTGTAGATAAATCAAGCAAAGAACCGTTTGTTGTACTGTAAGTCCACATCATGATGTGAAAGACTATTATTCTAGTCGAGGAAATTCTGTATAGAAAGGACTGATCCAGCTGGACTTGTGAATCAGTTCGACTGCTTTATTGAATATGACTGGTTCAAATGAATGGCTTTAGCCTATGCTATAAAACTTACTCTGCTGTTAAAATGACTATGAATGGAAATGCTTTTAGTTGGTCAATAAAATTCAAGTAATGTCGGGTTTTCTTTTTTTGCTTGAAAGAACTATTTGTCGTCTTTAATTTGAAGAGTTCCCTCAAAAAGCTCAGCAGATATCAGGAACTAGAACTGTAAACTGCAGGAGAGTGGGTGGGTAGGAGGCAGGGTAGGGGGTAAAGGGTCCAGTAGGTACCTTCTAGCTCAACTTGCCACAAAAATTCCAGAAATACACATGAGCAATTAGCAGCAGGAAGACAGTGGGACTGGTCCCAGTATCATAGAGAAACCTGATTGCAAAATATGTGGCCCAACCACTTCTTTAACACAAGTCACACTGTGAGACAAAAGACCAGTGGAGGAGTCATCTGACCCACCAAAGTCATGCCTGAAGAAAACAGCCGATCAGCTGACAGGTAAAGACTTGGGGTGCACTTCAGGGCCAAAAGTATGGAAGCAAATTTCAAAGAATATCGTACCAACATCAAGCTCATAACTTCAACCAAACAATTTTTTCCATTATTTTCCATTGGTTTGCAGTGGAAATGCTATTGCAGCTACTTACATGGATCAAATTTCAAACATCTGATGAAACTCCGGGAGACTTTTGAAAAGGAATGAGGCGGATCTGATCTGCAATAAAACTCAGCAGAAGCTGAAGAACCAGTTATTGCACGCACAACTGTTGCATTTAGTCAAACCCCTAAAACCTTTAAATGGATCTCTAAAGTTCTAACACCCAGTTTCCTTAATAGTGAAGAAACATTTAACCAATCAGTCGAGCATTTGAATTATTTGTTTGGTTGTGATGGTTCTGTTTATAACCATTACCTTCACTAAAGAACCCTTGAGGAATGCCTTTTTGAGGATGTGTGTCCTTGAATAGCTACCATACAATGCCAATGACCTGGAGCAGAAAATGTATTTAATGCATATGAAGTTAAACTTGTTTTACTTGACATGTCTTCATTTATAGTTGCTCACTCAGCAACTTTCCAGTGTTAAACGAAAATACAATTCTGTAGTTTATGAAATACACGGATAAGTAGTGATGTCCAAAAACTTTTGACTGGTAGTGTACTTGTTACAAATCTCAAAGATGTTGAGGTTTTTCTTTTTCATCTATCTTTCTTATTAAAACACCCCACTTCTATGCTTTTCTTGTGCAAGAACTGCAACCACTCATTAGTCACAGCCATGTCAACCAGATAACAAATAACAATGATAATAACAACCAAATAACATATTTACTTAATTTTTAAAACAAGTTTTTCATTTATTGACTTTCCCTAAAGTACATTTTTGACTCCCATTTTTTTCTAGAGCTGTGAGTCCAGCTGGCTGTTTCCGGCATAAACCACCCTGAACTGTCAGCGTTAGACACGTCTTTTACCGGGAGAGTCAGGAACGTCAGAATCATGCTGACTGTTCTATTTTACATGACTCCTTTTGGTAACGTTTGCATAATGCAAACATGTATCGACTTATTATTGTTTGAATGACTTTGATGAACTGTGAAAGACAGAAAACTCAGTGCTTGCAATTCAACCCGTGGGTGTAACGGATGGAGGCAATTGGAAGGCAGCCATCTCTGCTTTTACCGTAGGCTACAACGATAATGGATTTGATCCATAAATCAATCGTCGTTCTCAGATAAGCTTGACAGGTTGAGTAATATTAGCTAAAAAACCAAAGACCAAAGTCATGTCATGCCATTTGCTAATGAACTTCTTGTTGGTTTTGTTGAGGCTGATCACAGAAATTTGGCTTGTGTCATAAAAAAACATTTTCCCTCAGCAATTTTTGATTGTGACCATTACTGCACATGAATAGTTTAAAAAAAGTATAGCTGTAAATACTTTTACTGCGGAAAAATGTGTGTGATTAATTTAGATCAGAGAGCTTGTAATTAATTATTTATATATATATATATATATTATTATTATTGTTTTTTTTTTTTTTTTTTAATTTATATATATATATATATATATATATATATATATATATTATTCCTCGTGTTGCTGTATGGGGAGTGCATCAGGAGTATGAGTTCAGGGCCCACCACTGCGATTTGGTCCTAGTATGAATAAGTCAGCCCTGTTCGCAGTGCATGTGGGACTCCACCAGGGCTGCTCTTTGTCACCGTTCCTGTTCATAATATTTATGGACAGAATATATAGGTGGAGCCGAGGGGTGGACGATGTCCGGTTTGGTGACCTCAGGACTGTGTCGCTGCTTTTTGCAGATGATGTGGTCCTCTTGGCTTCATCAGTTGAAGATCTCCAGCAGGCATTGAGTTAGTTTGCAGCCATGTGAGAAGCGCGTAACTGGTCTGTTGTAGTGAAGAGAAAGCTGAACCAACGAGCACAGTCTTTTACTGTTCCAACGTCCTCACCGATGGTCACGAGCTGTGTAGTGACCAAAAGAATGGGATCACAGTTGCAAGCGGCCAAAATTAGTTTTCTCCGCAGGGTGGCCAGGCATGCCCTTAGCGATAGGATGAAAAGCTCGGACATTCGAGAGGAGCTGCAGCTCCTCTGCGTCAAAAGGAGTCAGTTGAGGTGGCTCAGACACCTTGTGAATATGCTCCCTGGACATCTGCCAGGGGAGGTTTTCTGGGCATGCCCCTCCAGGAGAAGGCGCCTGGAGAAGGCAGACTCAAGACACACTGGAGGGATTACATTTCTCAACTGCTCTTTGGCGTCACCCCGGAAGAGCTAGTGATCAATATGGACTGGAAAGTGAATGGAAGATTGTGAAACTTGTTTTGAAAATGTGTTTTGAAAAAATAATGCTACATTTCTAAAAGTAAGTAGAATATGATTGCTGTTGGTATGAGACGTAAGGGTCAAAGTTACAATTACAGTATTACCCTACACTATGGGAAGGTATCAACAATTTACTGATTCACAGATCAAATTCTCTATGTTTTTCCCATGTTTTCTCCATGTGAAAAATTGTTAATAGAATTGTATTAGTCCTAAGCCTACAGCATATATCTAAACACTGCGTAGATGCTTCAGTTGGACCTGTTCAGTTGGGCATGTGAGTCAGTTTGACTTGTTTATTTAAAAGAACCAGTTTTAATGAAAAATTTGAATGAAAGATTTGCTCACACGTTGGTCCCTCATGGCAGTTTCATGGACATGGATTAAGCCTGGTTTTGGACAGCTGTTTTATCATTTAAAGTCCCATTCTAAGTCCCATTTAGTCTACATGTAAGCTTAGTATGGCTCTGGGAAAACAATGTATAAGAAGAATTCCTTCCAGTTTAATAAACCAAACTTCCAATTCCATGATTCACAGTTCTTAATATCATAAATGCTCATATAAACCTCTAGTTCATCCAAAAAACTCAGCAGATAGTAGTGGCTAGATCAGCATCTGATCAGATCTGGAAAAATGCCCCCAAGAAAAACATGGTGGTTATGCTTATGGTTATTGTTATTTACCTTAGACACAACATTCATGAACCCTGTAAAAGCCGGAATCCTCCAGCTTCCTTTCCTCACTCCAGTAACTTCATAAGAACAGAATATTTTGATCCCTCAGAGTGGGATGAGCCTAGGAATGTAAGGGGCTAAAACATCACGTATTAATTATTAAAGTGTGTTTCAGTCTTCAAATGTTTGTAGGCAAAAGTTTAAATTATTTCAAAACACGCCATATAATGTTAACTGGGAGGATTTATTTAGGATTTTTTAAAGCCTGAACACTCTTGGTAAAGAAACGACTACCACTACTTTCATGAAGGGTTTCTAAATTATTTATAATCAGGTTGTTAATTAGGTTGTAGATAGTTCAGGCACAAGTTTTAACAGTTGTCACACCTTGATGCATCTTGGGTTTCAAAGGCCTTTTCTTGTTAGTTTTCTCCATAGAAACTTGTTCTCTCTCTCCTGACGAGAATCGATCCCTTTCAGACTCTCGGTTCCTCCTAAAGTTTTGTTCTGTGGCTTTTATGTTTTAGTCACCTCTGTTGCATTTGGCTTATTCATTAGGGGTTCAGCTGTAAAAAGTGCTATAGAAATGAAACTGAACTGAACTGAATACTGTTACTGCTACTCCTAATACTACTACCACTACTTTCATAAAGGGTTTCTAAATGATT
Source organism: Alestes dentex (assembly GCA_037576975.1). Taxonomy (NCBI): domain Eukaryota; kingdom Metazoa; phylum Chordata; class Actinopteri; order Characiformes; family Alestidae; genus Alestes; species Alestes dentex. The sequence continues at coordinate 28,039,169 of JBBIGA010000040.1, read as the reverse complement.
TATGATCAGGTTGTTAATTAGGGTGTAGACAGCTTATAAACCAGTTATGAACAAGTTTTAACAGTTGTCATACTTTGATTCAGGCTCACTATATGCCAAGATCCAGTGTATTAACGGTAGCAGCAAAACCTGATGGAGGTGACAGTTTAACGTTCTGCCTGAGAAATGTGAGACAACTGAGAAGATCTGAGATCTTGCCAAATAGTGAGCCTGCATCAGTGCATGGCAACTGTTATAACTTGTTTATAACTGCTTATTAATTGTGTATAAATGGTCTACAACTGAATTAACAACCTGATTATAAATCATTTATAAACCCTTTATAGGGATAGTCTTATAGTAAAGTGGTACCGTTTTGCCCAAATAATCAGTTTTCTTTTCAAAACTTGTCAATTAGGAACATTTTGGATGAAAGGTGGTGTTCAGATCTAAGTGCTGATAAGGGCTTTGGCATTCTTCCTAAGGCTGACACTAATCCTGGAAAAAAATATACTGACGTGATGTGTTTCAAAAGCGAAGCGTGTGAAGCTAAATTTGCAGAATCGTGTGCCATTTGTTTTTGTTCGGCAGCAGCGAGCGCAATGTGGGTTTAATCTAAAGGCTGACGGTTTGTGCAAATGTTTGCGCTCTCTCTTCCCGCTTGCGTGGGTCCGGCCGTATGGACGAAAGCTCGGCTGCTCTGGAAAGTCCCGGCGTCTCTGACTGGGCCGGCCGGTTCCACTCCCTGAGTTTCCAGCCATAGGCAGTGAGTCACTGAGGCATCATGGGCTGCAGCATTGTCAGGTGATTCGTAGACAAGGCGAGGGAGGGGGGGAAAGCTGAGGGGCAGCACTTTGCGTAGATCTTTATCAAACTAGCCATGGTTCCTCTCAGATCAGGAATGACTGTGCTGTAGATGCTTCAGTTGTAGCTTCTTGTTCAAAATATCAGTGGCATAAACAATGAGTGTAATAGTGTTAGGGTTTCAGTTTTAAGTTCCTAATCAACTGAGTTTTTTAATCATGAGAGGTAGCAGTGAGAGTAGCCCAGTCAGAGCTACTGAGAGATGAGTGGAGGACTGAATTTTTAGAACTATAGTTATATCAGAGCTCTGAGCTCCTGGTTTTAGCATCTCTCTCACTTCAAAGACTAGTAGCATTACTTTCCTTTGTTTGTTTGAGATCTTATCATAACATGTCATGGCAGTTTAGAGTGCTCTACACATGTGATCACTCTGACATCACTGCTCTCTAAGCTTCAGTGGTTGTGCCAACTAAACTAGCTTTGACTTCAAGAAAAAAAACAAAAAAAACCTTTTTCATAAATTTTTCATGTAGTAAAAATTGAAACAGACTGAAATGTATATTTTTTGGCTTGAAAAAAAACCACAAGGCTTTCAAACAACAACAGAAGTGCAGAACTGTTTTG
>JBBIGA010000040.1:28003614-28025292 GCA_037576975.1 Alestes dentex | reverse complement strand
TGCCTCTCTACCTCACTGTATCTCACCTGCCTCTCTACCTCACTGTACCTCACCTGCCTCTCTACCTCACTGTATCTTACCCGCCGTCTGTTATGCATCAACACCAAGCACCACACTACACTTTATAGTACATGCTCTATCCTCTTACATGTGCACACTTCAGATCTCATTCAGATCTCGTAATGTTTGATTACATTTGTATTCCCCTGTAGTGTTTTGAATATATTTTTTTACTATTTAGTTATTGCCTTTAAATTTTCTATATAATTTGTTCTAACTATACTGTGCAATCTCATAGACATTTGAAGGGGTTCATTTCACCACTTGTGTATGTGACAAACAAAGGTTCTTGAATCTTGAATGCAGAACAGTTCGGAATCTGTTTTGACTGCTGTGAAATGATTCTCACGATGAAAGTGATTAATCACAGTGAATCGTTTTAACCCTTTGAATGCCATTATTAAAATAGTTAGGAGGTTATTCTCCAGAGAAGCAGATTAGACTCATTGCGACTGTGGTTCATATTCCTCTGAAACTCCTGCCGTGTCGTTCTCCATGTCATGTGGCTTAAGTGCTGCTTAACGTGCCTCCAGATGAGCCTAGAGGAGGAACTGTTGGAGGATCTGAGGACTGGAGTGGTGGGCAGACGCTGGTAAACAGGAAGAAAGATGCTATGGTTCAAGTGGTGGACACACATACACACACACAGACACACACACACAGATACACGCACTTATTACGTGCAGGAAGGCAATTCTGAAATGCCCAAGGGCTTTGAGAAGGTCCTCTTCATGTTTGTATGTGAGTGAGGCGAGAGAGAGAGAGAGTTTTAGCAATATGCTAAGTCCAGATGCTGTCTGTAAATATCTGAACAGCACTCTTGCAAAAGTATATACAAAATGAAAGTGAATGTATAATTCCTGAGACAAATACACACTGGTGCACACACACGCACACACACACAAACGTTTTGATCTCCAGACTGGGGCCTGTTTCATTGCCACAAATAGCACTCTAGGCCTTCTAGATATTCTAAACGTCTAGATACTGAGTTTGTATCCGATGGTGACCAGAGCCTTGCTGAAGGATTCAGCGTTGAAATGCAACACACAGTTTATATGTGCGCATATATAGTACTGTGCAAAAGTCTTAAGCCACCCCTCGTTTCTTTATATTTTGCTGGGAAAAAGAGATACAGTGATTTATTGCGAACAGAGAGAGTCTGTGTAATTCTAACAAGCTTTAAAGTCAATATTTGGTCTGACCATGGTTATTTTTCAACACAGTCCGAACTCTCATAGACAAGCTGTCTAGTTCTCCAGGCTTCTTGAAGGACATTCCAAAGCTCGTTCTGTTCTCTGTCAAGATGATGATCACACTGAGGTACTCTGACTGCAGTGTGTTTGGGGTTGTTGTCTCACACACACACACACACACACACACACACATATATATATATATATTCAAACACTCACACACATCACACATACAGGCCATGCTGGCACCTGTATTCTATTGTTTAATACAGCACCTGGTGCCATTCTCCATCCTCCATCCTGCCTCGCACACACACACATACAAACACACGCAGTCACACATGCACATGCACACACATGCTCCAGAGAGTATTTGGGCAAAAAAACAGCTCTGAGAATAGCCTCACTGGAAGAGGAAATCTAAATCCAGCCCTGACAGGAAGAGAAGTGTGTGAGAAGTATAAACAAACCAGGAAGTCCAAAGCCACCCCCCTCCCGTCCCAATGCCCACTCCTTTTCTCCCTCTCCCCTCAGGCTCTTGGTCCTAATCACACACAGCAGTAGAGCTTTCTACATGCTGTCAGTGTGTCTGTTTCCTTTTTTCCTCCCTCCGCCTTCATTCCCCCTCGCTCCGGTGTGGGCCAAGCTTTTCAGATCTTTTAGAATAAGAACAAGGGGTCAGATTTTGATTCTAATGAACAGATAGGCAGAAGTGATAGTGGGATTTAAGTGTTGGGCACATCCTCAGATTTAAAAAACACAAAAAAACAAACAAAAAAAACACTACGCTGTTCTTTCAAAATTTTAGCACAAGAAGAGATTCGAAATTCTTAAAATAAATGTAACTGACTGGTTCTGAAGTGTAACAAAACACACTGTAAGTGCTGTTTAATGGATGTGAAAGCTTATGTACAAGTTTTATCAAAATATAAACCCCTTGCCTTCATTACAGCAGCACAGATTCACCGGATCCTTTCCAACCATTTTTCAAACAGTGCTGCCTCATTTGCTGGACGCTCATTTCGACTTTAGTTCAGCTCATCGCATGCAGTTCAGTGTAAAAGAAAAAAATCTGGAGACTGGGGAGGCCAAGACAAAATTCTCAAAACATTTTATTTTTCATTGGACTGGATGTAATTTTGGTGCAATTTTGAAGAATGCTCAAGATCGTTATTCAGTCAAAGAATTAAATTGTGTCCAGTGATATGTAAACCAGAAAGAACTGTGTGATGCCGAACAACTGAGTGACACTTTTCTTTTTTCATGATCAACACAAAGTGAATGTCAGCGCACAAAAACAGACCTGAATCATCTCTTCAGAACTATTAGCCTGAGCATTTTTGTCTAAATTATGTGTTACTACAGACTATAAATACTGAATACCAGTCAGTTGCCTTTGTTTTATGAATTTCTTGTAAAATAAATAAATAAATAAATAAATAAACCCTACAAAGAGCAGTGTATGGTTTATTTGTTGTAGAATTTGAGTGAGCCCAAATAGACCTGTAGTTATATCAGTCTCATTGGAAATTTCCATTAAGAAGCTGAAAAAAGCTACCCCTGTTTATTAACACCTATAGCCATAAATGTAGGTGTCTAGTCATATTTCTAGTTTCCATATGAGCTCATCAAGTCATGCAAATCATCAGACCAGTATGCTGTGCTGTGATTTTAAAGTGCGTCATCTATTTTATGATTTTAAAATGGATTTGTGGAAAAAAAAAAAACAAGAGAATGCAGAGCAGTGAATGAAAAGTTGTAACACTTTCAGAACAGTCGTTAAGTACAATAAAATGAACAAAAAAGTGCAATAATTACCAACACTCTCAAAAAGGAGGGTGCCAGAAAGGGTTCTTTGCATTATGCCATAGAAAACTTTTTTTCCCGAAAGAACTCTTCCATGCTTGGTTCTCAAAAGAACCACTTTTGATCGTGAGATGTGTGGGTGTGTAGAACGTTTTTAATTTTAAAGAGAACCTCCAAATCATGCAAATGTTTTTTGAAAAACCCTCTAATTGGTAAAGAACCTTTACGTTATTTTAAGAGCCCTTTCTGGTGCCTTATGAAGAATATACATGTACACCCTGTATTATGAAAATAAACTGTTGTAAATGGTTATTGGTTATTTAATGGTTGTGTATCAGACCCAAAAGGGGGTTCCAATATTGTCAAAAGTCTAATAGTCCTCTTTAGTAATATATAGAACGTATTTGGTGTCAATTATATGCTAGAGGGGTCTAAATCATCCCAGTATTGGACGGTGGAGCAGAAGAAGAAGGTTGAGTTGAAGTGGAGTTTGTGATCCACAATAAATCATCCAACATGCTCTCGTAGCTGCGATCGAACCCTCACTACAAGGGGTCAGCACCAACTATAAGACAAAGCCCCTTCTACTAAAACTCTTAAATTCCGACTAGAGATGGGCCCGATTCGATATGATATTGGTATTGGATCCAATATAGCCGTGAATCCGATATCGGATAACGGTCAGACAGCCCCGATCTCTATATTCCAATTTGCAGCTTGTGCTGGACCTTAAACTCGACGCTGTAATACGAGATGCGTCACCGCCCCCATACCATGAACCTGTGGCAACTTCAACCTGAGCGAGCGAATAACATTAGCCGTTGTTTTGAACAAAATGTCGCTCATTTGGAGATACTTTAGTTTGGAACCGTTGAAAAGCAAGAAGGCTACTTGCAATATGTGTAAAGCCAGTGTGCCGAGGGGTGGAACTACGGTTGCGCTGTACAATACAACAAATTTAATCAAGCCCTGCAGAGATTTCACGACAAAGTGTACCAGGAGATGCTAGCAAATCAGGGAAAAGACACCAGGCAGCAGACGCTCGTTGACGTTTTCCAAAAACGCAACAAATTTACAGTAGACAACCCAAAAGCAAAAGGAATATCAGAGAAGACTCTTAGCTCTCCCTCAATCCCTCTTTGGGGTTCTTTCAGGGCTATTGTGTGTGTTTTGTTGGCTGTTTTTGCCCTCTTCCCCTCTCTTTAAACTGTATTAGTTTTGCATTTTATTTTTTTACACAGTTGTTGCTGCTAGAATACTTGAACTATTTAGATGATTCAGCCAAGATTGTTGTGTTTTTGATATTTACAAAATTTTTACAGCTGTTACTGCTGCCTTTTTCTGAAGTGTGACATAAATTCCTTTGGAATGCCTTTAAATTCAGTGTAGTTGTGTATATTTTTTGCTCCTCTAATAAGTGGTTAGTAGTTTATTTATTCTGTGATGTAACCTTACTAACAAACACCACAATTTCAACAAAAATAATGCTAATATTAAAGTAAAAAAGATGTATTACATTGGAATCTGTATCGGTATCGGCAGCCGTGTATCGGAATCGGACTGGAACTGGAAAACGTGGATCGGCCCATCACTAATTCAGACATATCATAGTGTCTGCAAACTTGGTTCAGTGACTGAAGCAGAGCCTGAGAACTGGCTTGTTTACGGCTGTGATCCATCAGGTGCTGCAGTCAGAGTAACAAACCCAGCGGAAGTGTTTCTTTTTCATTCTGTGGGACGTCCGGGTCGGCCTGCGCTGGCCCATTCGTTTGTTCTCCGTCCAGGTGCTTGTGGAGGGAAGCATATCCCTCATTCCCTTTATCCATCCCACTCTCTCCCTCTCTTTCTTTTCCGCTCACAGCTGGCCGGGCTGACACCTGCCTCACTCTCTGCATTCTCACCCATTCACACGGCCGCCATTGTTTCTCCGGAAGAACAGGAAGATGTAGTTGGCTTTCTCTACAGCTGTAGTCGTGCATAAGTGCATGTGTGTGTGTGCGCACATGTGTGTGTGTGCGAGTGTGTGTGCATGTGTGTGTGTGTGTGTGTGTGTGGGTGTGTGTGCATGTGTGTGTGTGTGTGTGTGTGTGTGTAAACATGCTGGTTTGAATTTGTTTTCATTTTCTGAATGAAACTTAGTATTACATGTATTACAAAAAATAAGAGAGCACTGCAAAAATGTTCAGTTTCTCAGGTTTTATCTTTTATAGGTGCAAGTATTGAACTGAACAACTTTGCTCTTGTTTTTAAGAACTGCTGAGAATATTTCTACTAATTTTCAAATAACAATATCATTCTTTAAAGCATAATTTTAAAGGAAATAACAAAACATCAGCATAAGGGAAATGGCAATAATGACCTTTGACGAACTTCTAGTAGTGTTTTACCATTCAACACATTGCGAGAGGAGAGTTGTTGATTACAGCAGTGGGTTTTTATACTTTTCCTCATTAAATAAGATGTGATTCAGGTGATCAGTAATCAGTACCTCATAAAGCAGAATGAGGTGCTTGTGTAGGAATTTAACAGACACTGGCATGGAATGGTTGTCAATACTAATGGAGATGCTGATTGAAAAATAAATTGCAGTGCTTTCTTAATTTTTTCTTTTTAAATATATATATATTGCATACAGTGTTATACATATACTTATGTACGATCCTACATTCTGACTACATACTACTAGATATTAACAAACCTGCATGTATGCGTGTGTATGTGTGTCTGTGTGTTTGTGCATGGACATTTCTGCCACTATAGCGACAAAGAATAACCACAATGCACAAGACCCCTGGAGCACATGGCCAGTCAGGGTCATTCAGTCAAACCAGGCATGGTTGTTGTGGCCTCTCTCTGCTCCTCTCACTCTCTCCCAGCAGAAAGTTGGAGAGTGACAGTGGGCTTCATCAGTGTGTGACAGTATGTCGCCACCTACTGGGCACTTATGTTCCCTGTCTGTGCATTAAAAGGTGTGTGCATTATAATACAGTAGTATGCAATAGTATGCAAGTGACAATAAGGAATAGCCAACATAGTGAGAGAAAGAGTGCTTGAATTGTTCTATCGGTTTATTCCATTCTTTGTGATGTGATGCATGTCTTATTGTATGAGCATCTACAATCTGCTCGGTGTTCATATGACTTCAGCAGTCTCTATTACTCTCTGTCTCTCTCTTTCTCTCTCTGTCTCTCTCTCTCTCTCTCTCTCTCTCTCTCTCTCTCTCTCTCTCTGTCTCTCTCATTAAGAGAGGGGTCTGGACGTGTGTAATCACATGGTGGGTAAATGGGGGCTGCCAAAGTGATGAGTCTGCGTCCAGTCTCTCTCTCTGTCTGCCCACAAGCACCGTATACACACAGGCTAGGACCCAGAAGTGATAAAACTTTACAACCATGACGCCACACGCCAGACCACTTCTCATAAGCGCTGTGCTGCTTGAGCTGTATATCAGACTACATCAGACTATGTGTGCAATTAAGTGTGTGTATTTGTGTGTGTGTATTTGTGTGTGTGCATGAGTGGACATTAATGAGGATTTTAGAGGTGGCAGGAAGCACTCTGTCAAGAGTCACATTGTTCTGCTTAGTAATAAGTGGAACGTCAGCAAACAATCTTTAAAACAAACTTTAGGCCCAAAGGCAAAAATACACTGCCCGTCAGACATTTTTGCACACACTGAGATTTTCTACGTTTGCATGTTACTCACTTTACTAAAAATGCACGAAATATACTTTGCTAACAAATACATTTACAGTATGTTCACTTTATTAAACAGAAAATGTCATACATTTCGTTCATCACTACCGACCTATATGAAGCCGTCTAATATAATAATAAATGTAATGTGAATCACCAGACAAATGTAAGATATTTAACGAGCTTTAAAGTGCTGAAAGAGTTAACGAGTGCATTTAAAGTTAAAGGACAGTCTAGAATTTGACTCTGCATGCACTGTGACAGATTCTTTCCATCATATAAAGGAAACGTGTTATGTTTGGCATATTTTTATGAATAGTTGTTTACTCAGCAACTTTTCAGTGTTTAACATGAATAAAAATCTGTAGTTTATTACATGAATGAGTCAGTGGTACAAACCTGTGGTGTGCAAAAACCTTTTTGACAGGTAGTGCCCCCCTTACCCCAAACACAGTAGATCAGCGTAGGTATCTGCTTCTTTACTTTTGCCCTAGGCCTACAAGGCTAACGTGGCTAGAAAGTAGCGGAAGCTTACAGCATATGTAATTAGCGTTGCACAAAACCTGCAGCAATCTTAAATAGAATTGCTTGTGGTTTCTGATACAGGTGCACACTGTTTTGTGTAATACCAGAGGTAGCATGGCTAAAAAGGTCAGCAGTGAAGTTGGAATTGTGGAATTGTGTCCTTATTTATAAGTTTTAGTCAAAAAAGTGATGATTTGGGGACTCCCAAAAGATGAAGTTGGCTAAGTGTTGGTCCCATTAAATTTGGTCCCTGGCAATACCACAGTCAACCAAGGCTGGCGGGATGGCCCTCCCCCTCCCCCCTCAGTATTTCTCAATGCTAGCCAGTGTGGGAAATTAGGGTTCTCCTCCAAGCATGTTGAGCTGTCCAGTCACGTTGCATTAGCAGCAGTTCAAAAAGACACGTTGATAAGACACTTCAAATGACTCAGAGGAAGCACATCTAGGCACAGCACTGTTAGCATTAGGTTTTAACTAGCTGGAACTGGCCTCGAACAAACTAAGAGAAAAAAAAAACATTGGAAAAAACAAAAGTACTCATGAGCTGTTGACTTTTTGAACCGTCTTGAATATTTTGCCTTGTCATTACCCAGGCATGTCATTACCGGCATCTTCTGTCATGCCAAGACTTCATCCATGTGTGCCTGGTTCTGGCTGGAATCGGAGGGGGTGATTACTTTCGTAGGTCATGAGCGGGCCGCTCTTATTTGGACAGGATTTGCCCCCACCCCCCACCCCTCCCCGGAACCTAATGGGGTGACACAGTGGTCAACAGCAAAGCATATCAGAGAGTCCATATATCAAACTTTTATTAGGAGGAAGTCATTACGGTCATCCTGACCCCTCCTTGACCTGGAGGGCAGATTAAACTGTAGCCAGGGGTCAGGGCGGGGTCTCGGCCTCCACCGCACACTGTCCAGCCAGGCAAGTGGCCTTTCAGTGCAAGTGTTTCAACCCACAGATCACTAAGGGACATGAGGGTATTTCTGATGAGTCCTGGCTTGTGTATCAATGACAATTCCATATTTATAGAGAAGACACTTGTGTTTATATAGAGAACAGAAGAACTGTGTGTTGCTCCTGTACACACAGACGCTCTGTCCAGTGAAAGGGATGCCTATAGCCAAGCAATGTCGAGAACAGACAAGATATTAAAAGTCCATCATCTTTCCATTGATGGGAGTCCAAGAGAGAATACCGCTCTCTCCGGGTGGGTAGGATGGCCTCCCCGTCCCAAAAGACAAGGATCATCAGTGCGATGCTAACTGCTAGCTGACAACAGAATTAGCAGTTAGTCAAGTCAAGTAGGTGTATATTGTCATTTCAACCATATATACAGTAAACAGTGAAAAGAAGCAATGTTCATCCAGGACCATGGTGCAACTAAAGAACAAAAACAGACCAAGAAAAAAACAAAAACAGAAAGAGAGTGCAAGAAAAACATGAGAGCAACAAAACAACAGGACAAGACAGCATTTAGTGCAGTCAACAGCTACAGTACAGTTTGAATAAATACAGTATTGTGATTTAAACTGCATTCTAGCAGTGGAGAGTGTGCAGAAATCCTCCAAGTGTATTGATCCATCCAATGACAAAAAGGTGCGATGACGTCTCACATGACTCTAACCTTCACCCTCCCGGTGCGGTTAGCATCATGGGATATTGGAGTCCTAGCGAGTGGGTGGAAATTGAATACAGCTAATTGGGAAGAAAACCTGGCAACCCTAGACCCTTAAAAAAGCGGGTTCTTTAATTAAGGCGATGCTTAATTACTGAACCATCACAACTCAAAGAACTATTTAAAGGTTACATGGTTCTCTGCACTACTTTAATTCATTAAACGAAACTTCTCTGTGATTAAGAAACAGATGACTCTGGTTCTGAGCTCTAAAAGGGGTCTACAGTACCGCTGTACTTAGAATGCTTCTCGCTTATTCATTATATTATATAAATAGAGGCTCCAAACCTGCACTCCTAGAAATAAATGCACCACGATGTGTTCAAATGATGATATAGAAGTACCATGTTTAGTCTCCCCAAGTACCATTTTCATGACTAGGAAATATAAGTACAAAGAAAACTAAGAAAACATAAAGAGTAACACTTTACTTGAGCTCTGCTACATAACACTGACAGTCACATCATGGCAAATGTCATATGCTGTCATGAGTTGTTTTGAGAGATCATGCCCATTACTTTAGTAGTTATGGTAACCATCAAGACAGATACTGTTCTGTTTGATGCCCTGACTTCAAATGAGCACTTAATGACTTTAATGTCTGTTATGACCGCTAATGGTAACATGACACTGTTATATTAAAGTATATAACCTGTCTTGATGACTCATTAAAGATTATGACATTTGCTAAGTAATGTTTATGGTTATGTCAACGTTATGCAGCACGGTTCAAGTAAAGTATTACTGAACCTTAATACAAAGATCTATAGGTACTGACAAAATAGTTTCTCCAGAATATACAGGATAGCAAGCCATTCAGCAGCCTGAAGACCCCAAAAGACAAGGATCATCCGGTTTCTTAATGGTTTGTTCATGATTCCTCTATTTGTCCTGGTGATGGTCATACTTTTCTTCTTTTACTTTCAATTGTTCTGATCATTATTGTCTTTCGCAGTCATTTCTTCTTCTTTCTCTTTCGGCTTTACCCTTCAGGGGTCGCCACAGCGAATCATCTGCGAATGTCTTTTGCAGTCATTTGATTCATCTTAAAACACGTCCAAAATTGAAGCTTCAGTTTGGCCACAGATGAGGCTTGATTTCTTCCAAGATACATTTGTTTTCTTTGTCATGGACGATTCTCCCAAAAGTCTTCATCAGAACCAAAGCTCAAAGGCATCAGTACTTTTCCTGTCCTGCTTTTGAGGTTCAGCTCCAACATCCATAAAGAACCACAGCCTGAAGAGCTCCGGTCTTCATTTGAAGAGACCTACACCTGAGATTACATCTGAGGATCTTTTCAAGCTCCCCATCCTTTGTCTTTCATTTGCATTTCTTCAGTACTGGAACCTTTGTTGGTAACAACCCATCCATGTATACAAAAGCTGTTCCACCAGTTCCTTACCATCAGGGATAAACATAGCTTGATTTATCTTAACACCCACAAAAACCACATGATAGAGAAACGGCATTTGTTTGAGCATGCATTTATAGCACAATAAAAATGATATTGTACAACAGATTCATAGATACGGTGAAGCTCATATATCAGCTCCTGATTTATAAACTGTCATTGTATCTGCTTCATACTCAGTAGAGTTCATAGAGAGTCCTGTCCCGCAGAGAGAGGACTGGAAGGCCTGAAGAGTCGGGACAGCGATGAAGAGGCACCCGAATGCCCCCAGGCCCCTCGATACTCAGCAGAAAAGTGATGACGGCTCCTGCCCCGCTGTCGCCCACATTATCACCCGGCTCAGCCTGACCCCTGTCAGGAGGTGAGTGGGGATCCCTAATAGCCGACCTCTGACTTTTTGCCCCTCTGAAAGGTGATACTGCAGCAGGAAGGTAAAGCCTGTGTCAGGACAAGGGGGATGGACTCCTGACCATCCACTCACACGCCTCCACCCCAGTTATGATCTTTCAATAAATTATCTATATGGATTTTAAAGATCTTTCTATTCTTTTAGGAGCTCTAAACGACCTTATAGCACCACAGAGCCTTTCTGTTTACTGGCCTTCTGCAAAAACAACAAAAATGGGAAAATTAAACTTAGCTTTCAGTTCAAATTCAGCTTCTATATTTGCATTTATTTCTTTGAGCTGCTACATGAATTAGAAGTGTTTTATCATTCAAATTTGTTATTGAGCAGCACGCTGTTAGAATGCAATTCACATCAGTACTGATATTTGGTCAATGATTTTGTATACTTAGACTTGAGAAACTTGGCATGTTTGTAGCTCTATGTGGATGATATGGGATGGGGTGGGTATCTGCACCCCCCCCCCACACACACACACACTCCCGAAGTGGGATAGGAATTAAGTACTGTTTGGACAAGTGCTTCACAACCATTTTGCCAAAAATTAGCTCATTATGACTCATGTGTGGAGTCAAAATTTACATATTCAAATAGCATATAAGATACTTTTTACCTAATTTCGAACAAATCAACCCTTAAATGCGAAGTCAACTTAATGTCCGATTGAGTCCATGTGTGAATGCAGCAGGTCATTTTCACAAAGAGTTTCTATGTGGCTGGTGCTAAGCTAGAAGAAAAAGATTAAGGAAGAGGGTCATTTAAATAAAGACACCAGTGACGATGTCTGACTGGAGAGATGACGAGATTTGGGAACTTCTGTCAGCAAGGGTCAAGGCCGAAATTGCCAGACTAGTTCAAGGAACAGCAGCGGTTGTTAATGATGCAAGTATGAACCGGCTACATCATGCCCTGCCTCCTAGACACTCTACCCACGCACCACCCCTCACCTAAACCAAACTGAGAATATCCAGTCTGGCCTCCATCGTGGACAATCTCCTGCTGTGAACTACATGTGTAAAAGGTCAGCTCTAAACAGTGTTGAGACCAGATTCTCCAAACGTCATTCATGTTTAGGGCATATTATATTATGTTATATTTTCTTATTTTAACAATTTACAAAATCAATTTAGAAAAACTATGCAAAGTCATTAAAGTTTGGAACACACATACAAAACACCTCCACATGTTTCACTAAGCGGCATGTAACAGATAAGCAGCTTCCTCCAGGATCAATAACGTCTTCTGAGTTGGATTCTGTTTCTGATCATCAATAAAAAGGTAGATCATGCTTGTGTTTGCCTGAGCAACGGCCTCGAGTTCTGAGAGCCAGACGAAAGCGAGGCTTTCACTTGTGGAATGTTCCCGAAATGCTGTTTTGTAACTGAGCTTTTTTCCCCAAATTTCAGTCAAAGACATGGTTTTGTTTTCTTCAGAAAACACCCAATAAACTTTTTTCAAGTGGCTCTGCGCCAGTGTGTCACTGAGCTGTTTACAGTTTGGGGGGGGGGGTCCGTTCTGAGGCTGATTTCCTCCGCTGGCTGATTTAAGGCGTGTTGTGCAACAGAGGAGAACACTCTGCCTCCTGCGATCTTTATTTGTTCATTTTTACCCTCCTAAAGCAGGCTTAGGTCTCACCAAAGAGGCACTTTGATGACGCATTAGTAGAGTGATTTATTTCTTCTCAAGATGTACTTTCCAGATAGGCCGTCCATCCTGTTCCCGCAGGACTAGAACACGAGTTGGCCAAGACCACTTGGGGTTTCATAGCAGCTCGTCATAAAAGGGCTATTGCATAGTGTGTGTGTGTGTGTGTGTGTGTGTGTGTGTGTATGTTTGTGAAATGTGTACATTCTGATGGCTTAGTCATCTCGTCTCATCACGTACAACTGATACCTGGGCCACAGAATGATTCTGGGGGGTCCTGAGTCACACTCTCACAATCACTACTTTCACTATTACTGCATAAAATGTATATGCTGACACGGTCAAACCAACCCTATATCTCAGAAGCTATTACCTAAGAAAAAAAAACATTCTTGCCCTAATTTTAGACTTTTTTCAAAGCCATTCTGGATCTTTTTGTCTGTTTGGTTTTTAAATGTTTACGCATCGTAGGGTGCAGCTGGCATTTTCATTTCAGCAGGTTTTTAGGTCAAGACCTTCTCACAACCAGTGTAAAAGCAATGTCGAGGCACCAGTATATTCATAACTGTTTCATACAATCTGTGAGGGGACTTTTAACTCCTCTGACATCTTGTTCCATTCACCACCATTGTGTACAATTCTCTGAGTTTTGCTTGAACAGACGAATTAAACAGCCTTAAATTGAGTCCCAAGTCAACACAGACCAATCTAGAGTCAAGTTCTGAGTCAATACAGGCAAGCCTGAGCTCTGAATCACTAAAGACAAGCCTCATATTGAAATCTGAGTCAATACAGGCAAGTCGAGTCCCGAGTCAATACAGACAAGTCTCAAATCTTATCTGAGTCACTACAAGCAGGCCTCAAGTTGAGTCCCGAGTCAGTACAGGCAAGCTTCAAGTCCAGTTAGAGGTGGTACTAACACTATGCATGTTAAGTGCTGAGTCAGTACATGTTAAGTGCTGAGTCAGTACATGTTAAGTGCTGAGTCAGTACATGCAGGCCTCAAGTTGAGTCCCAAAGTCAATACAGCAAATCCTAAGTCCTGAGTCAGTACAGGCAAATCTTAGGTTAAGAACCAAGTCAGTACAGTCTCAAGTTGAGAATGAGTCAAAACAAGCAAGTCGAGTTCCAGGTTAGTACAGCCAAGCCTCAAGTCAGGTCCTGAGTCAGTACAGGCTAGTCTGAAGTTAAGAACCGAGTCAGAACTGCTAAGTCTCAAGGCGAGTCACAGTTGGTAGGGGCAATACTCAATTTAAGTCCTGAGGTAGTAAATGCAAGCCTCAAGTTGAATCAGAGTCAGTATAATCAGTACATCCAAGCCTCAAACTGAATTCCAAGTTAGGTCGTGAGTCCTAATAAAAGTTACAAAAAACAATGATTTTATAAGCTGCAGTGACCGACTGCTAAATTGATCAAAAGTAAATGCTGTCATCTCTGGATCTGCGGGTCAGTGAGTCGATGGGTTGTGGGTTTTGATTGGTCCGAAGCTGCTGTGTGATGTATAGGGCTGCTGATGGAGCTCTTGATGACTCTGATAGCCCCTGAGACAGGACACAGGGGGGTCAGAGGGGGGCAGTCCGAGGGAGACACTGTGGTCACAGTGATGACAGAGGAGGACGGGGAGGGTGAAAGAGAAAAAGACATGATGAGGGACGCAGTACGGCAGGAGGAAAACAAGAGAGAGAGAGAGAGTGAGTGAAAGACTGGGAAAAATGCATCAGGCAAAAATTAAAGCAAAAATGTAGACATGCCCTGTGACCTTCCACCTGGAGGCCAGAAAAAGAGAAGAAAAAAGGCCCTGTCCCGATTCTGTTAGATCTGATTAGGTAGCTTTAAACCCAGGCTTCCTACTCTGTGCTCTGTGGATCTCCTGGGCTCTACGCGCAATATTTGTCCAGGATGGAATTCTGCACTCATCTTAGATTCAGCTGCCATGTGGGGAAAAAGGACGTACAACACTGTTAGCTTGTTGCTAATATAAAACTGAAGATCACAGTTAGGCGCTAATGGAAATTAGCCTTCTGGCCACAGTAGTAACAAAAGCATCTTATAAAGTGAAGGAATTTGCATCAATCTATGTTTAAATGAAATGAGTGCAATATAAAATGATGAATGGTCTTAGCAAAACAATTGTTAATGGTGAATATTATAATGATTTCCAAGTCATTTCTGGACAAACTGTATATTTACTCATTTTATGCATCATGGCAACATGTGCACATGTGTGAAAGAAGTGGGGGTCGGGGGTATGAGGGGCGTCAGAAGTTTGGGATCCACTCTTACAGCTGAGGCGGCCTATAGTGAAACACATGCAGTAGCTTTAAGATGTGTTGTCGCCCTCAGAAAAGCAGAGAAGACTTTGTCCGAGATGGGCCAAAAGTAAACATCCTAACAAAAGTGCTTGCGTCAGACAGAGAAGGAAAGAAAAAGCACCTTGACTCATGTTATCAGCTTGAAAGCAGTAGTTCGAAACGAGGTCCTAAACAACCCCCACCCACTCTGCAAACGCAGTAGATACACCACCAAGAGCATCGAAAACCAATCTGTCATGCACTTGCCTATTAGTGACGCCACTTTATTGCACCAAAAGGGCTATTAGTGCCGAGAGTGACAGTGAGAAGGAGACAGAAAAATGAGAGGGGTCAGTTCGAACAATAGAAGGGATAAAAAGTGGCAAAAAAAAAATTCGTTGCAAGCTAAAGGCTCGGCCTAACACTTAGCATTAGCATAGCATCTGACGACAGCAGGCGATTGTAAAGTGACGACCTGGAGGTGATTAAACAGCAGAGTAAGTGGGATGAGGGTGCTTATGGTAGTTCCCTAAAAAAAGCCCCTTGTTAATCTGTAACTACACACACCAAGGGTCACGTCTGGCACTATAGAAACTGGTGTGTGTGTGTGACAAACACACAAGAGTCATGCATGACCCTGTCTAATTAAACTTGCTAAATTAGTCAGTAAGTCGTTAGGCCTTATCTAAGTCGTTGTTCTCTGAGATACTGTGCTCCTTTCTCCCTTTTTTAATCACGTCTGGAGCAATACTGTTTCACGTGTTCTTCACACACACACACATTGTGCAGAATGACTGTTTATACATTCTTTTAGACAAAACCCTCCAAGACACACCCTGGAAACTGTTTGGATCTTATTGATCTCCACGTTGATCACTAGTGACCACAGTCCTGCTGGGCTAAATGATGACTGTAGTTTAAAATGGACTGAATTTCCAACACCATTCAGTTTACCATCTAAAGCAGGAGTCCTCAGGCCTCACTAGAAGGTCCATGTTTCTGCTGTCTCTGTAAGTCTTGAAGGACCTGAGAACCAGTTTGAAATACACAGTTCGGGGCAAGTTTATGTGTTTTTTGATCGTTTTTCTTGGAATTCAGTAGTGGTCCTCATCCCACTTAGTCTTTTTTTCATTCTTTTTAAATGACCTCTGCTCTGATTGGCTGACCTACTTTATGCCTCATTAAACTGTGAAACATTATTTAATTTCAAAGCGAATGGACGAGCCAAGCGAGCCAAGGTCAAATGGAAAAACGTGTTGTTTTAGTTTATGTGACACCATCAAAACATTGAATTCAAAGTGTAGCAACTAAAGTTCGACATTTGAAATGTTTGAAACTCTTTTTGCACAGAGTTTGGTTTCACATGAAATAAGCTCTTTAAGTCTAAAATCTTATAAGAGATTTTTCCCTAAATGTATAAATTGTTGTATGTTTTATATATCATGTTTTATATTTCATGCTTTATTTTTTCTATCACTCTTTTTTTACCATTGACAATAGTACTTCCAGATAATGCTGGCCACTGATTGGTGTAGAAATGGTTCAACTTTAAAGGACTTTTATTGTACTGTCCAGGTTTGGTCTCAGTATTGTGGCTTTAAAAGGCCTAATGGCGCTGAACTGCCTTTTTCTTCAACCTAAACACAAAAGCTTTGGCTTTGGTTGGTCTTTTTCAGTGTCTGGATTAATAAATCCTGGTGCACTTTGAGTGACCATATTCAACTTCCACCTTCAACTGTTACATCTTGGAAACATTACTGTCAAACAAAGTTCGGGACTCTATTCAGCCATGATTTTTACAAAGATCCAAGCTTGTCTCCCTTCGGCCGGTTGGGTGCAAAGTGTGTGACAGCCAGCTGACCCCTTTTGAGGGGTCAAAACGCTTAGAATAGCAGAGCTGTCATAATCACTGATGCCCTTATGGGTGACCCTCTCAGGTTTCATAATCGAAGTGCTGGAGTCCAGGTGCAATTAAGCTTTCTCTGCTTGTAGAGAGTGAAGATGTCAACAAACACTGTGTGTGTGTGTGTGTGTGTGTGTGAAGCAGGCCTGGTTAATGTGTGCACTGGAGTTTAACACAAAGCCCCTTCTGATGTGGGTCAGGGTCACTATTAGATAGGCCTCCTCAAATATCCCTTTATTAGCACATAAAGGTCTCACTCACACGCACCCACTCTCTCTCTTTCTCTCTCTGTATCTGCCCCTCTATCTCCCTTCCTAACTCTTACTTGATCTGAATGCGATGACTGGTTAACTGCGCTTGCTTTGCACTTTGCCCAGTTTATGTTTTAAAGGGCCAAACCCTATATTTTCCTCCCATTTTTGTTTTTTTTTTTCCCACTCTGAGGTCTATTGATGCCATTTCTGTGGCTTGTACACCCCCCAAAGGCTAGCTTTGGCAAAGGCGATATGAACAGTGCTTAATCCCACATACCTAAAATACTGCTGAATTATGATTCTCATTGATGGAGAGTTGGTAGCTAGTGAATCATATTAATTCATTATTCACTTTGTTTTCCACCACTATGTACTGAAACTTTTTAAAATCCTCTGTATTCTAATGTACAGAGTAATACTATTCATTATTGTGGCCTAAACACAAAGGACATGCAGCTAATTAGCAGACCTCCCTTCTCATGGCACAAGGTGGAGCAGTTGCTTTTTCTTTTGCCTTCGTCGATAAAAAAAAAAAGAGAGGGAGAATTTGGTGCCATCTGTTGGTGAGAAGAGGAATGGTCTTCACATTTTAATACAAAAACAGTTACGGTTCACAGCCACCCACAAAACTACAAACACTTAATCAGTACAATTCATAATCAGACATTTGAGCTAATTCTATGCTGCTAGGTTACTTAATGTATGAACTCTAAAGGAAGATATAATGTGGCTTCTAGAGGTTCACACCCAGCCACTGGGGTCAGACTCACTCTATCGTTTTAACATAATATTCATATCACGTGAAGTATCACCCTACAAATATGGCTTATCAGATCTATGCATAACACACTCAACTCTGGAACGCTGCTGATATCTCCATCAATAAGAAAAGCATGTTGTTATTTTATACCCCCTCTCGTTTGTAGCTCTTTGAAACAAGTGGAGAAATTCAGTCAAAACGCAGAGTGAACATCTTCGGATCTGGACCAAGAGGTCATGGTTTCGACTCTTACCCTCAGCATACCACCACTGGGTTCCTGAGCAAGTTGCTCCAGGTAGACTGCCCCCTGTAGTTAGGGAATGGAAGTCGCTTTGGATAAAAGCGTCTGCTAAGTGCCATTAATGAAAATGTAATTAGGATTAATTACGCTACTGGCAGGCCTGTTGAATCTAAACCTCACACAAACAGAACCTCTCCAGCAATAGAAGTTCAGCTCACTGTGTTGCAATGAAAGGAATTCTGGGAGAGATGAGAAGAGTTACTGAAGTATCTCCTTCTGGAAGACGGTTCAAAGCCATGTCTGGGACTGGGACAACCACAGCAGTGACCTACAGCAGTGTGCGTACCTACCAGTGAACTCTGGAGTTTCTTTTATTAATGTGTTTTAATGGTATTTAATACCATTTAATGCTTAGCTATTACAAAGGCGATGTAAATAATTCGTCAAATAGGCTTAAAATACTGCTTTATTAAAATTCACATTGACAGAGAGTCAGCAGCTGAATATGATTCACATTAATTGATCATCCACTTTGTTTTCTCTACACAAAGAACTAGAAGCTAACAAGCAAATCTGCCTTCATGACACAAGGTGGAGCAGCTGGCTCCCTTTACTTCTTCTCAGCACAACACACAGTTTTTAGCACCATCTGTTGGTGGGAAGAGGCTTTTTTGGATACTTTTCTCCATTTTTACTTTTATTATTAACTATTTTACTATTAACTATTAATGACCATCTAACACTACTGATTACAAGAAAATGATTGTCTCACAAAGCAAAGCCCAGAGCACTATCTCAGATCAGTTGGGTTACATTTGATGCATGCCTGAAAAATAAAGACTTAATCATGAATTGCCATTAGTATGTCATGTAAACAGTACGGATCATTCTTACTTTGGCTTCAACAGCTGTAAATGGCCTTTAAAACTAAAGAATCAGACTAATTTAAGCTAATATTTATGCTAAAGAATTAAAGTAACAATGCTTTAAGAATGCTAGCGTGTAATACATGTATTAAAATTAAACAACACTGGAATCATTTGATCAATTATTCATTTTAAGATCTGCTCGAGTAGCAAACGCTCAGACTTTGAACTTGATCATTTGTATTTTGAAGCCGAAATGTGGAAGAGGCCCAATTCTACCCGCTAGCTAGGACTTTTGGTATTTAGTTACACAATACTGACAACACTGGTAGAGTGAAGGGAAGTATGTGCTTCCTCCGAATTACGTGAAGCTCCACATCCTCTTTTCAAACTGTTGCCAATGCAACATCTTTGAACAGCTTCAACACACTTGGAGGAGAACTGAAATCGCTAAATCTCCCCTGTAATGGGGAGAGGGTTGGCTGTATCATGTAACTGAATACCAAAAGTCCTAGTCAGTGGGTGGAATTGGGCCTCTTCCACATATCGGTTGAAAATAAACACCCAGAGAGAGAGGGCACAGATAATTGTGCTCCCTTGGCAAGTCATGACTTTATTGTAATATTCAGAAACCATAAAATGACCTAAAACCACACGTAGAAATGGAAAAGTGTGACTTTTAGTTCAGTTTGTGTAAACTGGTTGCCAGCACAATGATATAAGCAATGACAAAAAAGGACAACCAGTGGTCGAATTCAAACAAATTTACTAATCACTGCATTGATTTTAGCATTCATACCTGATTTTTTTTTTAGTATTTCATCTGACAGATTGTAATTAGAAAGAAAGTTATGCCAGTGCTGTCCATTATTTGAGCAAATGATGCCAGTGCTGCCTCCACCAAACTCAGATTTTTTTATGTCTTAAAATTCTCTCTTATTTTTTAATCTAGTTGAAATCTATCACTTTTAAAAACTTCTATTCTGTGAGATGGTTATAGCATTCATTAGATTAAAGACAGAGCAGTTAAAAAAAAGTGATAAAAAAAGACGAAGGATAAAAAAAAAATCACCAAAAACCAGTACAATGATCTGATGGGAAACTGCAGTTTAGGTTTGAAAGTTTCATGCCTTGTTTTCTGAGAATCGGGTATGTGGTTAAAGCTGGTGGGGTTGTGTGGTGTGCAGTGTGGCTTTTTTAGTTGATCCTGACATTCACAGCTGGAACCCACCCACAGGATGTCCGCCTGAAGGTCCTTCTTCAGAGCTGGGTCGTGACCTCCTTACAGGAGAGTGTCTCTGATGAACTAAAGAAAAATTTGAATGCATCAGTGCCTATTTTTGCATATCTGTCGCACTTTGATATAGATCCTCAAACTAAATTTAATGAGACAAAAACAACCTGGATAAACACAAAATACAGTTGTTTTTTTTTTGTGATCATTCCATTTATTGAAAGAAAACTCTTAGCTAACACCAACTGTCGTGGTGTGAAAAAGTAAACACCCCCTTCCCATTACTCAACCAGCCAATTACAACTCAATCAACAAATCAAACAATCAACAAATTTGGTCTATAATTAGGATCAGTTACACGAGACATACTCTAAACACATCCATTACTCACCAACAGCTCCACCAGTACACCTCCATGTACGCTTTCGTTTCATCTGTTCATTAATTTATAACCATAGTCGCACTTTTTGTTAGCATCTTGTTAAGAATATATTATAGCTAACATAGTTATCGACGGTGTTCATTTTTCCCACTTTATTTTTCTACAACATTTAAACACAGTGACTGTCCTTTACATAGTGTGAAACTTTCGTAATAAAGAATTCATGTATTTACTCGGCTGCAGGATATTCCTACAACAGCCTTTGAAACTGCACTCAGGTCAGTTTTTTGAAACACTGTTATGTGCTGTTGATTCTCATGTTGACTTCAAAGTTGCCAGTTATTGTCCGCTTTAAAGTTAGCAATGCTTAAGGCCTAAGTGTGAGTTCCTACCATGAGAATCATGCACACATATAAAATGGTCTTATATGTTATACATACAACACTGCTGAATGGATAAAAAAGCAGAGTAAAACTTACATCATCCAGCGAAAAGCTGGCCATCACACAGTCACATGGTAAATTTGTCATTCGATGAGACTTGAAGCGCTCTGAAAAAAAAAAAGACTGTGTGAACAAATAGCAAACATGGTTATCAGTAGCATCTGGAATTATACAACAGTCACTGCCCACAACACAAACTGAATGGTATTAATGATTATTGAACTGCAGAGTTGATCTCTGATTCTGAAAAAGAGTGTGACTGCAAATTTGGTTTTCCACTGTGATTAACAGACAGGCTGGACTGAACCACATTCAGTCCAATGTGGCAAATCTGGCAATAAATGCAATGTCATTAATGATATTGAGAAAGTTTTATGAGTCGGTAATGCTGGAAGAACTGTTGATTACATAGACACTGGATATGCTGTATATTGGTGTGTATATATACTGTGTGTGTGTGTGTGTGTGTGTGTGTAGTGACTATCAGTGTGATATACATGTGTATATATATTTATATAGTCATTAACGAAATTATTCATAAATGTATTCATAATTTATTCATAAATTATTCAAATTATTCATGCAAATTTTGACTTAGTCATTTTGGCTTAGTTACAAGCAAGTTTCTTCTTGATTGGAAAGACACAAGCGTCTCCCAGAAGATAATAAGACGATGTACAAGAGGCATCATTGTGGAGGAAAATATTTCTCAGCTTTTATTTACATTTTAACAAAAAGTGGCATGTCCAATATTATTCACACTCTTCTCAATAATCAATAGAAAAGCCCTTTTTTTTGCTATTACAGCAAACACTTCCTATAATTGCTGACGAGCTTTTTGCATGTCTCCACTGGTATTTTCCCATAGACTGTGACAGTTTGCAA
>JBBIGA010000040.1:27981189-27995230 GCA_037576975.1 Alestes dentex | reverse complement strand
GTCAAGTCACAAGTCTCTGTTTGTGTGACTTAAGTGCGACTCGAGTCCGAGTCTCAGACTCGAATCCCCATCTCTGTCACCCACATACGGATGTCGGTGTTTGTTAGGACAGTGTGCTTTGCAGAATAACTATAACTTGTTTTTAACAGAGTGATTGCTGCGTTAAGAATGATATAGAGGTCACTGATGATGTGGAATGTGGAACAGGAAAAATTGGTGTGAATTACAGACTGGGATTATGTTTTGTCAGCAATAACTCACTCATGCAAGACTGTTCTGGTTTCCAAAGCACAGGCGCTCCCTCCCTCTCACAGGCCCGACTGTAGGCGATGAAAGACTCGCAGTAGCAGTTTTTATGCACTGGGCACTCACACATGTCCGTTACACATGACCTGCACAGAGTGAAGATTATATTAAATCAAATAAATTCATACGGGCTTACACAGAATCTGAGGCTGAAGGATGCTATACAAACAAAGAGAAATGTGTGATCATTTATAATCCCATGAAAGCACATATATGGTGTAGGTCCAACGTTTCCAGACCCAATTTTCCCAGCAACATATTATAAACACATAAATTAATCTCCTGATTAAAGTACTGCCAAAAAATGGGACACAAAATATGAGCCTATGGTCATCATGGCCAATGTCAGACATTAGCTACATGGAAAAAAAAGCCCCACAGCAAAGGCTGTGAAGCAGTCAGACAAGTTTCTCTGGAGTGATAGAGCTCCATCCATTGCCTTGGGGATAAATGGGAGTGGGGTGTGTGATCCAGACATCAGTCATCCAACATCAGTTCCTGACCTCATTAATTGCACTTGAATTTGCATGGATCGACTGGATTTGAATGTTTAGTGTAAAATGAGGGAAAAAAAACTCACTAATAATACTCCACTTCAGAAGAAACACTGGATGAGGAGGTAACTATAAGCTCTTGGACATTGTGCACAGGGCAGCTGGTGGCCCAGATCAGAAGGTTGTGGTTTTGAATCCCAGTACCACTAAGGTACTGCTGAGCAAGGAACCGTCCCCACACACTGCACCCCTCTTTTTTGTCTGCCCACTGCTTTACTTAGTGAATGGGTTAAATGCAGAGAAAAATTTCACATTGTTCACACTGTGTGGTGGGTTGTGTTCACAGCGACTATGAGGCGGCACTTTACTACACATGCTACTTTTGAGCTTGTTTTACAATTATGGAATAATAGCACCATCTGGTGCTCACTCGATGCAAATGTGCTGCACATTTCAGCATTTAAATAGTATCACAAAAATGTTGTGCTTTTCCACATAAACAGGTCAATAACAGTGGTCAAACAAATTACATGTAAACATACAGCACTTTGCTTTTGGACAAAATGAATATTTGATTATTTATGTGAATGAACTGAAACATAATTAAGAATTCAGCCTAAAGTAGCCTGTATTTTTCATATAATAATATGAACCTATAATAACAACTTCATTAACATTTCTTTACTGTACTGACTTTAATATACATTTCTGGCAAGCCTTTTTTTGTAATTAAACTAAATGACAAACTGAGGTAATTCTAAATTTGTGTTAATAGGTCTATTTTGTTATGCTTTGCTGTTGCACCCCTAGTTACTATTTGATTACACTGCACTGCAAAGTAAAAGGGGCAGCTGGTGGCCTGGTGGTTAGGGAGTTGCCCCTGTGATTGGAAGGCCATGGGTTTGAATCCCAGCACTGCCAATGGCACCACTGAAGTACCCTTGAGTAAAATTAAGGGTTAAAATTAAGAGAAAGAATTTCACACTGTGTGCCGTGGTGTGTTCATGTGTGACAAAAAAAGGGACATTTTACACTTTAAAAGGTGAAGCACACTCACTTATAAAAGGATGTGAAGTCGACCACAGGGTGGCACTTTTGAAACTCCCAGGATTTGAGTTTTTGGCAGGCAAGATGGGCTCGCCGCTTCACTTTGGCGGATCCAGGACAAAGGTTGGATACGGGCTTGCGGTGGGGCTGCTCGCACACCTCGTTACCGTCCACGCGCCAGGAGTCGGCAAACTCATCCACGTCGATTCTGAACTGGCCATCGCCGCCCATGGTGTCGTCCCGCTTATGGCCGTTGTAGTTCCCACACAGGCCACAGAGGCGTCCCTTCAGGTGGGGCGCAGCCACCACCTCCACCAGACTGTCCCCGTCCCAGGTGATCTCCAGGCCTTTAGGGAAACATTCAGAGGACACGTTACCAAAACTGTTTTGCACAGATGGCAACCACCTTCTCATTGTTATGCAACTTTTCTTAGCTCAATCTATAGCTCTGTTCATCATCTGGACACATCTAAAACATATTAGTGTTACTATTGTCCATTTTATTTAAGGGCACCTTTCAGGACACTCAAGGCCACCCTACAGACAAGTGAACCAGCACGTAGAATTAATAATGCGAAGGAAGACAATTCAAAATAGATCATAAAAAAAACACAATATATTTAAAATCACAAGAGTGCAAAACTGAAAATGAGTGCAATCTAAGGACAAGATCGAAGAGAGTAAACATGTTTGAAGAAGTGAGATTTAAGATTAGATCTGAAAGTCGGATTTATTAAGGGACGGAATTTTTAAGGAAGGTTTACAGGAGAGTCTGTAGATGTGTATAAGGTCAGAACGGTACAGGGGTGCCAGGTTATGTAGAGTTTTGAATGTTAAAAGCAAAATCCTAAAATCAATTCAGTATTTAACTGGGAGCCAGTATAGGTGACTGGAGTGATGTGTTCTGTGGAGGAGGTTCTGGTAGAAACACAGGCAGCAGATTTCTGAACCAGCTGAAGCTTACTTACGCAGGAGCATGTGAGGGAGGCCGGCCAATTTAGAATTTCAATAATCAATTTGTGAAGTTACCAAAACATGTACAACGACAGCAGTAAGGACAAAGACAATATATACGATGAAGGTTGAAATATGCAGGCCAGGTCATGTTTTTAATGTGTGCTTTAAAGGATGACACTCAAGCTCCTAACCTAAGAAGAGGGAGAAACTATGCACACATTAGAATCATTTTAAACATGCATCTGCAACAGAGTTGGTGTTTTATATCAATTATAAGTGATTCCAAACTTGTAATTAAGGTTTATCAAAGTAAATAACCATTCGTTTCCCCTCTGCACCGCACATTTCTGTGGCATTCCTGCACACACTGAACTCCAGAAAGGGGCTTAATGAATTAATGATCTGATGATTTAAACTGGAGCTGAGAAGCACTTACAGCACAACAGGGGTGAGTAGATCAATATTTATGTTCCTGATACGTCTTCTTGAGAATCGATCCTCATACAAAAATATTGATGCTGAGTATTTTCTTAAACCAGTCATGTTAATACTTATTGTTTTAAGCAATCATTTTAATATTTATTGTTTTGTTAAACAGCATGCCATGGCAAGAAGTGTAAAAATAATTATATTTGTGAGGCACAGGAACTACTTTTCCACCCATCCTCTTCCTCCACTCCCCATACACACACACAGGCAAAAGCACACGAAGGAATACAGTGAATGAGTGCTCTGATCTAATAGTGGAAAGAATGTGAAACATCGTTATTGTAGTTATTTTACTCCTCTAAACTTTTAATACTGAACACATCTTCAGTGGGACGGAGGGACAAATATAAAGACGTTCAGATCTGATTTCCAATAATATAATAATACAATAATGTCCACAGTAAAGTTTTCAAAGTATCAGTACTGGTATCAGGATGCCAACCTTCACAGTACTGGGTATCAGATCAAAAAGAAAATGGTTTTGGCCACCTCTAGCGCTCTTGCCTCACAGCAAGAAGGTCCTGGGTTCAATTCCGGGCTGGCCGGTCAAGGATCTTTTCTGTGTGGAGTTTGCATGTTCTCCCTGTGCACGCATGGGTTTCTGCTGGGTTTCCTCCCACAAACGTCAGGTGACTTGAAGATGCTAAACTGCACCTCGGCATGATTGTGTGTGAGTGTGTGTGTCCGTGTGTTTGCCCTGTGATGGACTGGTGACATGTCCAGGGTGTTTTGCCCTGTGATCGCTGAGATAGGCCCCAGCACCCCTTGCAATTCTGGTTAAGTGCAAGTGGTTCAGATAACGGATGGATGGATGTGAAGTCCACACTCTAAGAAGCAGCCGAGCCCCTGCTGGCCTTTACCTGCGATGGTGGTGAGTTTCAGCAGGTATCCGTCCAGGTCGATGTGGATGCCGGTGCTGTGGAAGGGCAGGGCGATGCGAGTGCCATTCTGCCGGACGGTCAGGTGTTGGTGCAGGCTGACGGAGAGGCCTCCCATGCGCAGCTCCACCGACTTGGTCCAGGAAAAGGAGCGCGTGCGCCTCGCGTCATTTTTCACCAGCACTGTGAAGCTTTTCGCTTCCGAGCAGTCCTTGGTCAGCACGTATTCACACGTCCCCTGGAAGTTGAACGTGCGCCCGTCGAATGTGTTGTAGTGGGGGTCGCCGAAAACGGTGCACACGCCTGGCTCTGGGGGGACGGGGAGAGAGGAAACCATCATGGGGGTGAAATGTCAACTTCCTTTGAAAATGCTTAGAAGTCAGAGTTATCGTGGTAATAACAAAGACATGGTGTTTCTCTGTATTCATTACTTCCCACTTCAAGCATCCTGATAAGTGAGCATGTGGATTTCAGTACAAATCTCATGTGTAGAAGAGGAACATTTAGTATTAAAACATAGTTTTTGACATCTTCAGATTTGTATTGCATCTTCAATGCAAATGTCTATTATTTTGAGGTTGTAACCTGGCCCTGATTTGTTTACCTGTTTGTTTACCTGTTGCTACTTTGTGCTACAATTTCTTACCAGGTTTAAACAACTATCATTATGTGCATGATGTGTCACAGTCTACCATGTGCAATAACATCGTTATGAGCAATATCTTTTTATGTGCAATAGTTTTAGCATGTGAATCTCACTACTTATGTCAATATTACTTATATATTACTGATCTCTACTATGTGCAATAACATACTCTACCATCTGTGTTGTTAGAAACTCACTGAACTGTGTTACTTATCTGTCGTATTTGTACCCCAGCATTTTTGTATATAGCAGTGTATTTCATATTGAGTTTTTTTCTACAGATATTTTATTGGATTTATTTAGAGATTATATTTTATGTTGTTCTCATCTTTGTGTCTCTGTGTCTTGGCAGTCATAACATAAGCAATTTCCTCCCAGATCAATACAGTTTTCTGATTCTGATTCACATCCTGCAGAATTCCATACAGTAGAAACTACAAAGCATATGACATCAACAAAAACAAGCAAACTGAAAGACAAAAGGGCGTTTATGTAATTAATTTTTGTTCATGTGCAAAATAGGCTCACATTTGAATTGTGTGGCGTGTGGTTAATATGGCTGAGGCTGTATATTACAGACTTCTGTTAGGGTTCAAACTTATCTTAATTGTATACTGTTTTTTAGCCATAGTGACAAAGACAGTAGAGGGTGAAGACAAACTTACTCACTTTCAGTGCAAACAGGACAACAGCCAGTCCGGTTCAGTATCTTATTCTGGAAGACACACATATAAAGACTGTCAGAGCTTAATCCCTAAGTGCAGATGCAAAAAAGGCAGCAATTGTTGTTTTTAATCTACTGTTCTTAGTGGTGCTGTCACATTTATTTCGACATGTAAAGAACGACGCCCAACAAAGCAATTTTTTATTTTACCACATTGGAAGCAGACATATGAATAAGAATATTACAATCCAGTAGCCTTTTACTGTCACTCTGATGAAACACCAATGATACCAATATCAATGAATCAATAAAAAGTGTTTCCTCAGCGATGTGATTTCCATTTTAAATGTGTGTGTATGGTTTCCACAGACTATATATGTGTGTATATATCCTTAGAAAACGCAATGCATCCAACAATAAGGGCAGCACGGAGCTTTTGCAATACAATGATAGAAAACACAGTACAAAGAAAGCTCCAGTTGCATATACTACTCTGGGGGGAGTTTTTACGAGTTAAAGGGGGCAGAGACAAAAACTGAGTGTATCTTTGACAAGATGCCTGGTAAGATAAGGGTTAAACTGAGAGCAAAACACAGACAAACAGACATTGTGTCCCAGGGAGGCAGTCTAGGGAAATGGAAGGGGTAGATTGTTTCAAGTGCCATCAGAAGTGAACATCAAAGGTCTTTTTGCCTCCTCATCCACCTTGCACCCTCAGGGCAAAATAACCTCCCTTACGCACACATAAGAGGACATACTCTCATCCAGAACCCCACTTCATTCAGAGCACACAAAGGCCTGTGGTTTGAGAGACTGGCTTCTCAAGTCTAAATATAGGGTTCTGTTTCTTCCCTGTCAGTCAAACAGGAGGCAAACCAGTCTAAAGTCAAAGTAAAAGCTCTTCCTGCTGCCTGGCAGACTCCCAAACTGAGAACAGGTGCATGCTGGGAAATGAGTGGCATGCTGAACTAACATGTGGTGGGTGACTTCCATTCATAAGGGATGGGAGGAATATATATATATATATATTGATAGGCTCGTCACAATTATTCCATAATTGATGATAATTTCATTAGCTGTTTTTAAGGCTGACCAGGATTATTTTCCACAACCGTTTGATTTTAAAATCACACAAGAACAGGAAACACCAAACACTGAGCCATGTCATTTACTTCTGTAACATGTTTAGAGGGTAGCTTTCATTTATAATGATTTATTTATTCGCTCTGTAAAGTAGATAATATTAAAGTTAGTTATTTCGCACTTTGCGACAATGTTTTTGCTTACATTTTCGAAAAAACATGCAAGCTTTGTTTAACAGACAACTCATGATTCTTTGCAGTCGTAGATACTGTGCACGTACACAATAGTGCAGTATATTATTTCATTTCAAGTATAAGTATTCGTCCAAGTATACTGGCTACAAAGTAAACATAGGAAGTCAGAAAGCTAACTTTAGATTTATACTTTTCTAGGTACATAAATAGAATAAGAAAGAGACAATTAGTCACAATTCTTAATACGGCACTTAATGGTCAGGTGAAATTTCATGATTGTGATAGGTTCAGTGCCACTGTCCCAAAATAAGAATTTTACCATATTGTGCATTATGTGGTAATGCCAAGCAAAGTGAACCATGAATAGCCCTAAGACAATATTAATTAAAGATGAATTAATTAAAGATGAAAAAAGTGTAACATGTAAGCATATACATTTGAAGGGCTTTTTGATGAATTACTACTACTACTACTACTATTAATGATAATAATAATGATAACAATAATAATATTTATTGGGTAAATCCTAATATGATTCTTGTGGAACATTTTGTGATGTTTTTTTTTTTTTTGCCCTTATTGCCTGATCCTAACCCAATATGCTTTACCGACCCACATGAGAAAAGCAGGCTAAGCAGTAGACCTCCCTTTAGTGCAGATAAATTACAGCCACTGAGACTGTATACGAATGCCACACAGGTAGATATTTCAAATGCCAGTTAGTCACAGCCCATAATTCTGCTGAGAAGCTGAAGTGAGGGGTACTGAACAGCTGGCAGGGTTAGAGGTAAAAGGTAAAGACACCAGTGTGGAGACTCATGTTTCAGAGCTGCATGATACGGATATTGTGGCACATTATGATTTCAAAATGAGATGAGATGTGACCAAGGGCGTACGTGTAGAGTTTCCATATAATATGGTTTAAAGAGAGGATTAAACATCATTATCAAACTTTGTGAATGGCACCGGTATCATCTTTGACACTGGAGGGCACCTGGACCACATGAGAGGGGAATTTCTATGATTTAGGATTCCTAAAACTATTCATTGCATTTTGTGATCAAATGGAGTTGGCAATGCTACAATAACAATGAAGATTTATATTTTATGTCATGTGGGCCTGCCATGCTGGTGCTAAAACAAATTCTGTTGTCCTTACAGAACATTTCCTATCAACATATTCAGCACAAAGGATCATGGCAGTGACTATGAGGCAATGTAATAATGATACAGAGTTTATACATAATCAGTGAACACCATAAAATAGTGCATCACACTGAAAATGATTAATGACGGCATCTTTTGAATGAGGACAAGACCACGCTTAGGTAAACATAAAAATAAAGATGAAAATGCAAAAGTGTTAAAACTTCCCTAGTCTGAGTCTTTTATATGAAGGACTGAGCCAGAAAAGACCCTGAATGGTTAAGAGTGGGTTAAGAATGGTTCATGTGTGTTAGGCATCTCACCGGGGGGCAGCTTGTGACTGGCACACACTGCTTGGGCTGACACTCAATGTCCCCCTTCACACAGGTACACAGAGTGCAGTTCACAGAAGACCACCTATCACCATCCTACCATGACAGAGAGAGAAATGTAATTAGGTTTATTAATAAAGCACTGATTATGAGCTTAAATGCAGTCTTCCACTCATCTATCCACCCATCCATCCATCCATCTATCCAGCCATCTATTCATGTAACCAACCATCTATCTATCGATCCATTCACTTATTCCACATTTCCACTGTTCCATCCATAATCCATCTAATCATCCATTCACCTACTTAATCCACCTATCTATTCATTACATATCTATAAACTGAAGGGTAGATATGAGATGGATGGCTGGATGGATGGACGGATAGATGGATCCATCGACCTATTCCAACAATCCATCAATCTAGTCCACCCTCCACATTCCTTCTATGCACCCATGTATCCACTCATCCATCCATAATTTCATTAGGCCACGTATTCATCCATCCATCCATCCATCCATCCATTCATCCAGTAAGAGTACTTTGTATCTTACCCGGTAGATTTTGTTCCTAACCCTACAGTACTTCACATCCTCCGTCTTCAGGTAGGAGAGGCACTCTGGACAGCAGGAGGCACCTTGGCAGCTTCCGAGTGGAGAACAGCGCTTTCTGCACACCACTGTGGAGCTCAGGCAGGTGCATGCTGTGCAGTTGTCCAAGATGAAGGATGTGTTGTTCTCATAGACCTCACTGTGGAACAGGCAGCTTCCCAGAGAGAGATCAAACACCTTCCTCTGACCTGGACAAAGCAGAAACAAAGACACAGTCCGTCACGAAAAAAGTTATAATCGGGTTTATCCTTATTTTGCAATTTTACAACAGACAAGAGATTTTCCTAACAATGCATTGCAAAACAGCAGCACTTTTTCCTGACTGGGATAACTAAATACAGTTCATTCATATCCGTTTACAAACACAGGTCTTCAACAGCAAAAATGGTTGAAATGCCCAAACCTTTAGCTTTCAACCAAAAACTGTATTTGAGTGGGTGATGTGTGACATAGTTGGTAACAAACATACCCTTACACCTGGGACAGCACTGGCCTGGGGGTGTATGGCTCAGGTGAGATGGGCAAGAGAGAACAGGACACACCTCCCTATGACACATCGTTCGGCCTCCCTAACAAAACAACAATGCACAGACATATGTGAAAGATGAATAAAGACAAATGGGGTCTACTAGGTTAGGCAGAATGAGTGTGTCCATTTTCGTGTGGGAGCCAGGCCACTCTTGGTGATTTACTGGTCGTAGGCATGTACGTAACTAATGACAACAACAGCCATGATGGCAAAAAGAGCACCATCCATCAGTGAGAGAAGCGTCACAGAGGCCAGGGACAATTTTTCTCATGTAGCTTTTAGTTTTAGAGCAGCCTCAAAAAGACGGACAAGTTTGCCCTATTTGCTTTGCAGTAAAGCCAGCTACAAATTAAAACCTTTTGAGGGTGTGTGAACACAAATTAGCTCTTTGTTTGTGTGTGTGTGTGTGTGTGTGTGTGTGTGTGTAAGTATATGTGTGTGTGAGTATATATGTGTAAATATATATGTGTAAGTATATGTGTGTGTGTGTGTGTGTGTGTGTGTGTGTGTGTGTGTGTGTGTGTGTGTGACATTTTAGGACAAAATGTTTGAGGCTACTGAGGGTAAGGTTAGGGTTAAGCTTAAATTGTTTTTATTACATACAGATATTGACATACACAGACAGTTCTTTTTTTGGAATGAGGGGGACCTACAAAATATTTTGCGAGTGGGATCTGTCAAGGCATGGATTACACAAGACCTCTGAAACTGTGCTGTTTAATCTGACACCAAGCAGCAGATCCATTAAGTCCTGTAAGTTGTGAGGAGGGCCATTCCTAGATCGGGCTAGACTGTCCAGAACACCACACAGATGCTAAATTGGACTGAGATCTGAGGAACCTGGAGGCCAAGTGGACATTTTGAACTTTATGAGACGAACTCGGACCATTCCTGAACAACGTTTGCAGTGCGGCAGGGCAAAGTAACGTCTAAATGAATGACCAAGGTTTCCCAGCAGAACACTGCCCAGAGCATCACACTACCTCTGCCAGCTTGCCTTCTTCCCACTGTGCAGTGATGCGCATGCACCCGGCCATTCGCATGATTTAATCGAAATCATGATTCATCAGACCAGGCCACCTTTTTTCACTGCTCCATGGTCCGTTTCTGATACCCATTCTGGTGTTGGTTACCAGTTATGCAGTTACAGTAGCTCTTCTGTGGGACAGGTTAGTCTTCACACCCCATGTGGATCAATGAGCCTTGGGCGCCCTTGAACCGCTACACTGTTTGTCCTTCTTTGGACCAATTTTGATAGGTACTGACCATTGCATACCAAGAACACCCTATAAGACCTGCAGTCGCTCAGATCCTTATGCTCCTCCATTTTTCCTGCTTCCAACATCACTTGCTGCCTAAAATATCCCTACCCCTTGTAATAATAAGTCATATATATGATTTATTATTGTGTAGAACACAGGTACTACCCCATGTCCAGACATTGTATATTTGTGAGTGTGCGATGTTGCCAGGCATGCCCTTCCTCACAGCAGCAGTGTGTGAGACACTGGATATGATCTGTAAAGGAATGTTAGGGCTGGAGATGGGGCGCATGACTCATATGAACTCACGTATAGGGTTATAACACTGCCTTCATTAAAATGACCAAACAAAGCCATGGAGAATATAAACCAAAGTCTCCAGAGAGCAGGAACCAACATCCAAAATAAACCCTCTGTTTGGACAGCTTTCCACAGTCCAGCAGTACTGGCCCAACACACACACATACACACATATGTGCCCTTTATAAGTGCTAGCTCTCTAATTGACTGGGAAGTGCAGTAAAGGCTCTAATGTGTTTATCTGCGAAGTTTATTTATTGTTAAAAGGTGGTGAGACAAACCCAGTGGCTCCCCGGTGAGTCAAAGACAAACCCATTAACTGCAGAGTCGCACAGCTCAGACAGCCACCGCAAAAAGAACAAGTAACTCCAAAACATGTAAGACTCAGACTAAGCCATTGCCTTTTCTGCAGTACTACACCTAGTAGAGGACCACTGCGTCACTGAGAGAGCACAGATCTCTCAGTGTGTTTTCGTCTTAAATTTTATCTTTAGTAGTTGAAGAACTGGGTAAGATAAGGATTAAACTAGGGTTAAAGTTGGCCTAAATGTTTTCAGTAACACATAAAAAAGTGATGTATCAGAATATATTTTCCAATACATTACAAATTAATGTGAAACAATAACAAAGCAAAAACTACTGTTGTAATATGTACTATGTAAAACTGTTGTTCGGTGATGTTTCCTTCATAGAATCCTTCATTCATATGTTGTCATGAAAAATGTGCTAATTGTTTGAATGAAGTTCTGAAATTCTCATTCACTAGACTGGACAACATTTGAGCAATTCAACAGGGAGCCATAAAAAAGCTACTTACTCATGTCCTTTTGTTTTTTCACAAGTCTTCTAAATATAAATGTAAAACTATATTGAATATACATTTTAAATATATACTGGCTATTACATGTACATCTGAAGTCTACAATAAAGGAAACAGTCTCAAAGTGAGATACTGTCTTTAAAGCAGTGCAGGACTTTAAATCTGCAATCAACATGCAGTGAAAGTGTTTCTTTTTAAGACATTTTAGGTATTTTAAGTGTATTTACCTGTATTTTAAATGTATTTTAAAAGTAACTGTGTTCTGAAAACTGCCTTTTCAAAATTTGACTACATACATACTGTACATTTTTTTCATTTCTGAATACATAAGCCCAATAGTGCTTCCCATTACATCTCAGCCCCAGTGACACTATTCAAAGGTATACATTTATCCACTTAGATTAAATATATAAAAAAATCAGATCATATACCTACAATTAAAAACAGCAACCATTTAATACATGCTTATGGTACCCCCTTGTGGAGAACATTAAGAATTCTAAGCATGGCTTCATAAAGACCAGAAAAACTACCCTTTTAATTGATCAAACTCCAAATAATAACAATTTGATTAGTTCATTCAGTAATTGCACATACTGTATGCACTGAACACTAACGTGATATGAATTACAAACTCCAATACTCCACTTTCCAAAGAATTTCTCTGCTTGTTTCAATGAGCTACAAAATTATTGTCAAATTATAGTATGTTTTGTTATTGCTTGAATATTTTGATACTATGCACAACATGGCAGTACATGAAGATCGGGAGCATTCACGTGTGTCTCAAAATATGGTGGAAGTGAAAGATATGACCAGTGTAGATACTCACAGTGCACATGCATTTGATGCAGGGTTGCCCCTCAGGTTGAAACTCCTCTCTCTCTTTATACAGGCGCCCCTCAAAGATGCAGGCTGAGTACAGGGAGATACAGAGTATTAGAGACCAGAATCTGTACAGTCAGACTAACCTCACTAAGACTAAATAATCACAAAAGCCTTCGACCTGCCCTCCAGTGAAAGCCCCTGGATGTACAACAACAGTCCTAGGGCGCGTTATCTAGCACAGTTTGAAAACCACTGCTCTAAAACGAGAGCTGTTTTTGCTTTGAAATCAGCTTATAGTGTGCTCAGTGTCTAAACTGGGCATAATTTATAAGATCCACACTTCTTTGCTCGCACATTTACATACTGAACATATTAATTTCATAGTCTTTCCTGAATAATGAGCTCTCTCGTTAACACAGACTCACTTGGACATGATGGACAGCACTTCTTGGGGTGAATCTTTGGATCTTTGCAGGGAACCACGCACTGCATTTCTGCCTCAGTGATTACGCCTTCCTGTCCCAAATACAATAACAAAGTCATTACAATCATCATGGCCACATTTATCTGACTTTCTGCATCCCGATAGACAGTTCTGGTTTGAAGGGCCAGTGTCCGTCACAGTTTAATTGCCAGTGTGTGTGTGTGTGTGTGTGTGTGTGTGTGTGTGTAGCATTAAAATGAAACCGGTTCTTCACTTTCCCGCTCTCATTTTTGTATTTTGTTTCACTGTCATAACAACTTCACAAAAACCTTACAGAAATCGACAAGTCTAGATTTCATTCCAAGTTTATTTGGACCATATCGATCAGTCAATTTGTCAGATAATGTTCATGAAAAAATTAAATCAATAAAATAGAGTTCATGGGTTTTATGGGAGCAACAATGTGCTTAGGAGGTTCAGCTGTTAAAACAAAAACTTAATGTAATAATAGCATATTAATGAAATAGTACAATAACTTGATTATATAATAACTATGTAACATGCTCATTGGGAATCTTATGGACGGTATTAAGCACATTAAGCACAAGAAAAGTTTCATATATTTTGGCATGTTCACTGAACTTCTTATTTATAGTTTGTATATTCATATAATATTGGCTTGAAATCTGTCAGAAAATGTCCATTAAAAAAAATCAATCAGTAAAATAGAGGCAATGGGTTTTAATATGGGAGCAACAATGTGTTTGGGGCTCTTTGCCCACAACTTATTGACACTCTTGCCACAGCTGAGTATTTTAATATTGGCTGCAACCCTTCTCCTTTGGTTTGGACTGCTAAAGCTTTAAGAATCAGCTCGGAATTTTGCCCACACACCTGCATTCTCCCCGATGGCCAGTACTTTACTGAGGCCGTGATGCAAGAAATAAGACAGAGCTCTCTGTGTGTGTGTGTGTGTGTGTGTGTGTGTGTGTGTGTGTGTGTGTGTGTGTGTGTGTGTGTGTGTGTGTG
>JBBIGA010000040.1:27957874-27969489 GCA_037576975.1 Alestes dentex | reverse complement strand
CAGACAACGGCTGGAGGAACCGAGGAGGAATCTGGAACCGAACCTGTGTTCTCCTCACCAGCTCACACAATATCAACAACTGTTTTACAAACAAAATACATCTTGATACATCTTCCTGGTTGTCTGCATTTATTCTAATGTTAACTTTGCCAGCAGAAAGACGCGGGGGAAAAATGGCTTTAAACAATTTGCACAGGTGCCTTAGACCTTTGCACGGTACTGTATGTATATGTGTATGTATCTATACACTACCACTGAAAATACCACTGTTCCTAATACCACTGTTCCTAATCTCTTTCAAACATTTTGGCTGCAAGTAAATGTATTAAATGATTACGCGACGAACAGAGCTGGATATATGAAAGCTGTGTAACAATGAAAATGAACAGTGCCTCATTTTTTTTTACAAACTGGTGATGAGGCAGTATTGCAAATAATAGTATAAAACATTTCTTGAAATATGAATACAGCTAAATCTAAAAATAGCATTTGGTGTCGTGTTTGTAATCCTTAAATCTACACTGTACACATTTTATTGAACAGGGTATAATTATATTAATGTGATAGAAATATTATGTGATTCGAAACCTGAATAGCAGAGCAGGCAACAGACAGACAGACAGAGAGAAAGAGAGCAGCGCGGTTGTGATGGAGAGAGAGAGAGTGGCCTCAGTGGACCCTGGCTGGCTGGTGGGTTGGAAGCGAGTTATTCTTGGAGATGGGGAGGAGGTGGCTTGGTGGGGTGTGGTGCCTGCGAGGGGGTGAGACAGGGAGAGAGAGAAAGAGAGAGAGAGAGAGACACACTATGGTGGACGTAACGTTGACCCTGCGTGGGTGGCTTGGTTAGCACTGTGGGATTGGGGCTGGACGCACTGCACGGCACGCCGCCAGACTGCTGTGTCTAAAATAAAAATAAACCCCCATCTGAAAATAAAGGTTCCTATTTGCTCCAATTTCCCTCATGGAGGGGAAGGATCACAGTGTAACACGCCTCCATTGCAAGATTTCTCTGGCACTGGGCTAACGCAGTCAGATACGGAAATCACAGTCACACCGCAGGAACACAACACTCTTAAAAATAAAGGAACCTGGCTGGTATGGAGGGCTGCACATCATATCGTCCGCTAATCATTATTGCGACATCAGTCTCTGCAATACTGATACTGCAGAAGGCTGCAAAATGCAAATGAGCCTCTAACCAATCTCAACGTTTCTGACAGGGCGACGAATCACAGCTTCAGGTGAGTTATAGGGTGTTCTGACAAATCAAGGTCTTGTAATCCAACAAAAGTCGAATGATCAGTCTTTCACCATTAAGGGCACTGATTGGCCGAGGTGCTTTTTAAAGGGCATTCTTCGTTTTCCTTACATCTCATTTTTTCCCTGACAACTGATGTGTGCCAAAAATATAATTCAGAATTCATCAGAATTTCTTATATGACCATTTTTCCAACTATAGAACTAATCAGGCTGTTTTTGTCGCTGTGCCTTTAAGGCTGATATATATGAGCAGTCTCTTTCCTGATTGGTTGCCGTGTACTGCAGTTCAGCACGGGGATGAAACTCTGCTTAGAACTTCAGCATGAATGTTCGAGGCCAAACTGCTGTAAAAGGAGACAGGGTTTTGTGACATCACAAAAACGAATTTGAAAACGGGCCTTTTTTGCAGCCTAGTTTCCGTGCGTTTTGTGTGAACTGGGAAGTTCATATTTACACAGTTTTTAAAACCTTTTTAACTCTAGAAAAAAATGATGCTATGGGCCCTTTAATGTACTGAATCATAGTATGTAGCAGTAAAATCACAATATTCTGTCCATATTGTGCAGCCCCACTTGGATGTGTGATCCTAGGAAAACCCTTTCATTGAAATAGTATTTTTACATTACGTGGTTCTTTAAACACTAAAAATGTTCCTCACACTCACAGGCACCATTCTTTAGGGAACAAAAAATAGTTGTTCTGTGGCATTGCTTGAGAGAACCCTTTCTGGCATCTTTATTTTTAAGAGTGTACCGCTAACAAAAACATCTACATAAACTCATACTGTACACTAGGGTTCAAATACACACACGCACACAAACACACATACATACATACATGCTGCCTAGATAAGCTATCAGGGCAGGAAGTGTGAAAAGCAGTGTGTTATTGCATTTGGTCACTCGTCTCCCGCCTCGGACTCCTTCTTTTTCTCTTTGACCTTGACTGAGGGCTTTTTGGACACCCTCGTTTTCTCTTTCCCAGGCTCCCCCGCTCCCTCTTTCTCCTTGTTAGGCTCTTTCTTCTCTTTCTTCGACTCTTTGGACGATTCTTTTGAAGACTCTTTGGAGTCCTTGGTTGAGTCCCTCTTTGACTCTTTGGTCTCCTTGGTCGCCTCTTTGGAGTCTTTCTTGCTCTCTTTCCCTGAATCCTTCTCTTTCTTCTCTTTTGATGATTCTGTGTAAAACAGGAGAAAAAAAAACACAACACTGAATGCAAACGTCTTTCAACTTTTATACTGTTGCTGTGGCAAGAAAACCACAAATCTTCATATTGGTCATTTTATAGAGGGAGGGCAAAGTGTTAATAGCAGAAGAAAAAAAGGTGTTAATCTAACTTAAAACAAAACATGCTTTTTCTCAAAATGCCTGTTGGTCTATTTGTCACGAAATTTGACACAATTTAAAGCGACGCTGCCGTTCTCAAATGGCAAAATGAGAAAGGCAGCGGCGCTTTATGAGTTTTAATGACGTGTGACATCTTAATACACAATAAAATCTAAGTCAAAGTCATCTCAGCTCTATATAGTACTGTGCAAAAGTCTATACAGAACTGTGCAAAATGCCTCCAGTCACTGTATGGATTTATAAAATTCCATAAGCAACACACCTAATTTCATGTAAGGAAGTAAAAAGAGCCATCCGACGTATTTGGTGGAGCTACAAGTAATACTGGGCTTCCATGAGGAAAGAGGTCTGGAAATGGTTAATTGAACACTTTTTCATATATAAAACCACTATTTACTGTATTAATGTTATTTGTATTAAATGTGATATTAGTGTTTTAACACTACTGTGAGACAGTAGGTACATATAAACTATAAATATAAACCCTAAACTAAAAGTAAAAATATGCAATTCAGCACAAGGGTCATTTTTAACATCCAGAAACTATGCAAATGTTGCATGAGCAGTCCTGTGGACAACAAACAGAATACTGTACTGTAACTGTGTTCTTTTTATGTGCAATTGGTCAGCAGCAGTTCAGCAAAAATATACACACAATCTATGAAAATACAATAAATCTAAAACACTATCCAAACGTAACATGGGTGTGTTTTGTGCACGCAGCCGAACGTGCATCACAAAAGAGTAACGTTTAAAGCACAAAGCTGGAAAGTCACCAGACCTTGTGTAAAGGACACCAGCAAGGTAAGTGATTTCCAGTTGGGTGCTGTTATCAGGTGAAGTTGGCGGCTACATTTGGAGGTCAGAGATAAGACTGAGATGTGGACATTTAACCACTGCAGACAGACACACAGACGTATTACGCTGAAGTGTGTATATACATATACAGAGAAGCGGGCCGAGGAATAAGAACTCAGGCCTCTAATGTATACACTTATCAGTGTGCACACAAACACGTTCGCTCACACAGTGTGCTGCGCGCAGTTGTCTGTCTGGGACTGCAGTGGGGCTGTAGCTTAATTAGACCAGTGTCTGCTGCCTGCTCCTGTGGGGCAGGCTGGACGTCTGACCCATCCACTCACTCTCTATCTGTCTCATCACAGCTCACTTGTCCTGGGGTACAGGGGGGGCGGGGAGGGGGATTTCGGGGCCCAGAGGCGCCAAGGCACAGGTGGGCGATTGAGGCTTGTCTCAGGGGGCTATGGGCGCCCTTTGGGGGTTTATGGGTCAGTTCTGTCCAGTGCTGTAGGAGATGGGGTGGAATGACATATGCACACTACTGTTCAATTTTCCCACAGATACAGATATGACATGATGCTGGTGTGCAACTTCGTTGCTTGCGAATTTGTTGGGATCCCTGAAAAATACAGATATTTTTGACGTGTCCAGAATGACAAACAGCTGTAGATGATAGGTTGCAACTATCAGAAAACACTCTAAAGAGGTAATTCTGGTATATTGTTTATCACTTTATAGATTTTTTGTTGAAATCATTTCAATCTTATGGATCATAAACTG
This sequence comes from Alestes dentex, assembly GCA_037576975.1. NCBI lineage: Eukaryota > Metazoa > Chordata > Actinopteri > Characiformes > Alestidae > Alestes > Alestes dentex. The sequence goes on along the minus strand of JBBIGA010000040.1, from coordinate 27,965,305 downwards.
AACTGATGTACGGTTTATGATACAAGTCTACATTGTTTAAATTGTTGAATGAAATAAAGACAATTAATATGACTGGTAATGAACTTTTTGAACAGTAGTGTGTGTGTGTGTGTGTGTGTGTCTCTGACAGACATTTCTGCTGTCTGCTGTGACTGACAGATTGTGACAACAGCACCTGACGCATGACAAAAGGATCGCGCATGCACACACACACACACACACACACTCTTAGATCCCCCACAACAGCTGATGAGCTCACTGATAAGGTGAAGACAGGGCCATCCAGTCCCAACGATCGCCATCACTTATTAACATGCAAATGGATCAAATGGAAAAGGGGGGCTTCATAAGCCTTTTGCCTCTGTTTTCCTTGGACTGCTTTAAGGGAGAAATTCTCATAGTAACAGTTTGGCAGATCGTTCAGTAATCTCTAATAGACTTGCTTATGCGGTTTCTGACCCTTTTTTTGACCCGCTGTTGTAAAGATACCAAAGAATTGTGTCCATTTTCAAAGGTAACAATACGGCATCCAGCGTCAAACACGTCAAACAAATAAGTCTTATTTAGCTTAAGTCACTAACTGTGGTAAGCGTATGACGACAGAGCATGCGGTTCGCATAGGCTTCTAATACTTGTGAGGCTATTTTATTTTATTTGACTTTTTATTTATACTTATATTGCTCTTGTCTCGGTGTGTCTGCGTAGTTGTCACATAAGCTTAATAAAAGTTCTCTGATTCTGAAATTAGCCTCGCAGAACCAGTGCAAAACTAAAGAAGTTAACTTGTCTTGGCTGATCACCTACGTTTGGGATGAGGGGGGGGAAATGGGACAGATTAGATTTTTGACCGAACTAACACCCTAAAGCCATGCTGAGTGTTTTTTTGGTCATAAAAAGGGGGGCATTTGCCTACCCATAAAACACATGAACCTGTTAGAGATCCCATGTCATGGAAAGCGTGACTTCCCATGCCGCTTACAAAGCAAAAGGAGAGACAAAGAGACATAAATAAATAAAAACAAAAGATAAAAGCGGCACGGGCCAGCACAGCAAAATGGGCTCGTGTGATCTGAGGGCAAAAGCAGCAATAAAACTGCAGCCTATGTAAAAGCAGAAGTGGCTTATTGTGTGTAAAGAGCCCTGTTTCCATTCCTGACCCAGCCCGAGAGCCAACACCCTCAGATCTTTTACAATTACAATCTCCACAGAGGGCACGCATGAGCTGACCAGAAACCTCTCTCTCTTTCACACATGTGCGAACACCAGAACTGGAAGTCTACACTATGGTTATGTTTAACCATCGATTTTTTTTTTGTTGTTCTTTTGAGTAAAATCAAGATTAAAAATAGGATCATGGGAACTTAAAAATGCTTCATGCAAGTATATTTAGAGTATGCTGAGTAGCATGTTAATTATCCCGGCATTAGCTTTTAGGTGCAGTATGCAAATAGGCTCTAACAAATCATTATATTACAATTTATTTGTGCTGGACACACCCTGGCCAATCACAGGCCAGATGAGTTTCTTTTGGAGGAATACAGTCATTCAGAAGAAACAGTGGTCAAAAAACAATGCAGCCTGTCTGTTATCATGTCCAAAGGCTTCAGCACTGTGTTTATTTTTGGACTGACCCAAATAATCTGAATACTGGAATATGTTTTTTTACACTGGTATTCCCTTCAGGCTAACAGTCCCAACCCAGGTTTCAGCTGAGTAGTTGGATCTCAACAGGCAGCCACTTGTTTAATCAAGTATGAATCTAATACGTTGAGTAGGAAAACGGTCACAGACCTAGTGCGGAGAGTAAGTGTGTGGGGTTGGAATGGGATGTGGCAGTAGATGGAGGTCTCAGGTTAATACTGCAGTCACGTAGCGGCAGGGCAAATCCTGCTGGGCTATGAACATACATGAGGGGGAAACTAAAGATTGGGCCCGAGATGTACACAGTATAACTCTGTGTAAAACTCAATAAACAGAGTATTCACTGACCATGAAATTGGTGGTGTCAGAGTCTAAAAAAACCTACCAATAAGAAACTATATTCAGTTATAGCATTTATACAGGCCATGCAGCCTGGAGGAATGATCTTAATTCAACTGAAAACCAATTAAGGTTTTTCCAGTAACCACATGTCCAGGCCATCATCTGCTGTTCAGCGTAGTAATAAAGGCTCTGTGAAAACAATACAGTCACATGCAGACTAAACACACCTTCCAGTCTGTGTGTTTGCCCGTCCGCAGAGGGAACTGAGGTGACACTTATTATCAGCCGTCTCCTGCATCAGCTCACCTTCAGAATTTGCTTAGGCTTCAAAGTGGCATCGGCCTGGTAAAGGACATTATGTGTGTGTGTGTGTGTGTGTGTGCGAGTGAAGAAGGCCAGCAGTAAACAGGTTGATAACAGCATCCAAGGACAATGCGCATATCTGTGTTTCAAAGAGCTGATTTTCCGCTTGGCTGGGTGTGTGTGAGTGTGGGCCACTGTCCCCACTGGAGCTCAGAAGGCCATAGTCAAAACACTCAGACACGCACACACACAGCGCCTGCATGGCCCTCCAGACTGCGTCGATGCGGGAGGCTTCAGCACTTTTCCCACTGTTTTATAAATACTGCTGCTCCACTTGCCGCTGTATGCGTATATATGTGTCTCTGTGTGTGTGTGTGCGTGTGTGTGTGTGTGTGTGTGTGTACGCCTCTGAGCCACCGTGACCAGCTATAAGCTAAAAGTAGAAAACAGTGCCATCAGCAGTGGGGAGGTGTCTCGGCTGTGCTGGCCTTTAGAGTGACCACATGTGTGTGAATGAACTGGGCCACATGCACATTTCAGAACTGAACAACAGACAGACAGCGCAAATCCGATCGTTCAGCGTATCTGATTTCACCCCGACAGATTTTCGGCGTTTGTGAACGACAAAAAAAGGAAACGTGAATTTTTCCAACCAGATTTAAGCCGCATTTGTAGGTTGCAGATCTGATTAGAACCGGATGTCTGGACGTGGGACTTAGTATGACAAGTCAGCTCAGAGATCAACTGCTTATTTTATTTTGAATCATTTGTGGCGCTTGTTGATGCCAGACCGTGATGTCTGATGTCAGAAAGTTGGTGCATCACGTACGGGTTAAGCAGGGAGAGTTGAAGCTCTAAAGCTCAAAACTCATTTGAAAACCCATTTGAACTTAAGCAAATTTGTTCTACAAGTCATTAAAGAATGTTAGGCATCAAGATCTAGACCACTGGATGCTCTCGCTACGTTCTGCCACACCCCAGACAGTGTACTCACAAGAGCACGGTTACCATAGCAAGCAATTTGAACAAGCAAGACGGCAGAAGGCTGGACCAAGATTGTGTGTTTTTGTGGGTCTGCGGGTGTGAGGAGGGTCTAAAAAGGATGAAACAATCCAAGCCTTAATTCCAATGAACCTCCCAGAGAACCACTTCAAGCTAATTATCCCATTAGAGACAGCTGTGTAAGAGTTCATCTCTGCGCTCACTGACCAAACATCTTACTGTGTGTTCTAGTGTGTGTGTGATTGTGTGGTTGTAATAAACACAGTATGCCTGTCGTTTAACATCATTTAATCTTCCTCAGAGAACTGCATAAACACCTCCTACATACGATTGTGTAAAACCCTTACACTCTACCAGTCAAAAGTTTCACACACGCTGAGATTTTGCATGTTACTCACTTAATATTTACTAAAAATACACTCAATATTTTGCTAACCAATACATGTACATTCTGTTCACCATTTGAGTAGTCAGAAGACGTCAAATTTTTAACTCATCACTACTGATGTACAAAAGGCCACCTAATATCATCATATTGTGGATCAGCAGACAAGTGTTAAGATATCTGACGAGCTTTTAAGTGGGAGCCAAAGGGATGAAACAGTGAACGAGTGCATTTAAAGTTAAAAGGCTAGAACTGCTTCACCACACAACAAATTAATGGGATGTCAGACATGCACTGTTACAGATTCTTTCATCTTATAAAGGCCACTTATTTTATTTGACATCTCTAGGTGCTCACACAACTCTGCAATGCTTAAGAAGAATTAAAAAACTGCAGTTTATAGTAAAAAAACCCCCCCAAAACTGTAGTATGCAAAAACTGCTCACAAGTAGTGTAAGACTTTTTCTTTTCCGACACTGCTATGGAAATGTATATATGGTAAATGCCTGCTTGAAATGGACAAAGTATTAGTACTGCGATTGTAATGCTACATATTGTAGCAGTATGCGATGCCTTTTAATCTATTAAAGGGCCCGTATCATTACATTTCTGAAATGAAAATGCTTGAAGTGCGTAAATACTGTTAAAGTTTCAAACTCTATATTCACTAGCTCATCCATTCACTATGTATGGAACCCGAGCGGCAAAAACAGCCCGTTTTCAAATAATACTGTTTGTGATGTCACAAAACCAACACATGTATCATCTTATTCACCCTACAACAGTTTAGCCCCATCTACTTATGTACATGTATCAGAAAACAGAAAAAAACTGTTTAATATCAATGGGATAGAAGGAGATGGAAAGGATACCGTACAAATGAGTTACATTTTGGTACACGAACCCAAACAAAAACAACTGAAAACATTAAATGGGAGGCCCACTAAAAACACCTCGGCCAATCAGGGTGTTACATGGTTAAAAAATAGTCAAAATAAATAGACTTTTGTTGAATAACACAAAGACGTTGATTCATCACAATACTAAGTAACTCACATGAAACTGCGATTGGTCACCATGTCAGAAACACTGATTGGTCAGAGGCTCATTTGACTATTGCAGCCTTCTGCGATATCAGTATTGCAGATACCGATATTACGATAATGATTAACCGACATTATATTGTGCAGCTCTAATGCTGCATACAGTAATACAGGTCTAGTGCAGTAAAGTGTTAGTAAGGGTGTAACAGTCTCAAATCAAACACTGGTGTCTGAGTCACTCATGTCTGGGACTTCTCAAACTACACTACTCTTTCTGCTTTGAGCTCCAACATGCCAGCAAAATAGAAGTGGACACACAAACACACACACACACACACACACACACACACACACACACACACACACACACACACACCTTTGAAAGAGCACAGCATTCTCATAACGAGAAGCAAAAAACAGAAAACATAGGCAGTCCTGACTTTCCCAGACTTCTAGGGCAAATAATGCTAGAGAAAAAATGTAGACGAAAGAGAATGACCATGACGTCACCGCTGGACTCCAGTGGAATAAGAAAGAAACTGAAAACGGTGGGGAAAATGCTCAGAGAGAAGAAGGGCAACAAGCAGAATATGACAAGGAGCCACTGCGGTTGAGCTACAATTAATGAGCAGATTGTCTGTTTAGTTCAATTGTTTTTCTTGTTTCTCATAGCAGAGCAGAAAAAACAGGTCATCGTTCAGCCAGTAACTGATGCAGATGTCTAGGACCATCTATTTTAAGGTGCATTCTGCGGTTTTTAGGCCAACACATCAGTCGGCTAATTTGCTTATAAAGCTAACGGAAGTGCTCGAACGTGTCACGTGCTGCAAGAATCCAAACAATCATCACATTCGCAGAGAAAGCTCTGGAGGCGACCATGAAAAAGGCAGGAGCGAGATGTAGAGGTTTGAATGACCTTGTTTACACTATTGCTGTTTGTAAACAGAATGTACAATCTTAGGATATTGGCTTATAAAGTGGGAAGAAGCGGAAGAGACTTTCGCCGAGCTCTTGAGGCATCTGTAGAGGAGGAGATGTTTATATGCTGTGAAGCTGAGGTAAACAGCCTGTTTAGTGTGGCTTTACAAATTTGAGGGTTTAGGATGTTTCTCATGATTAAGTTTTCCACATGGACATTCTTAAGTCTTGTCCCATACTGTGGATCGTACCTCACTGCTCATCCTATTTTTATTGCCCTTTCTAAAGTCATAAACTTGACATTCAGCAGAGCAGCGCATCTCATCCACCAGCCGTTAAGAATGACTGACTGAATCTCCTCTTGCTGACCATTATTTATATCTATGAAGCCATTGGGGAAAATTCCCAGCTTCATCGGTCAGTCTGACGGATGCTCCTGTTGAGGACGGTTTCTCGGCCGATAGTGGCTCATGACAGCACGCGCCAAACCAGACGGGCCGTGGTTTTGCGTATTTGGACAGACTGGGGGGTGGACAGGATGGAGGGAGGAGAAGAAAACGGCTGAGGGTGACAGACAGAGGGAGAGAGAAAGAAAGACAGGATTGCTGGGTTCGTTTGGTTTCTCAATACTATTCCTGACCATGGAATGCAGGCATGGGGGCAGAGGAAGCCGATCCTGCTGATCCGTCTACATAGTCCTCTGACGACTTCTTACCACTGAGTAATTAACCCAAAGACAGCTTGTAGACAGGCACACACACCTGCCAGCCACCTGTTTGCACAAACATTTCAACAAAAGAGATGAAAAAAGGATCTGACTCTGGTACACAGTCCTCCTTTGTTGGGAGTTGGCAGTAGGTAAATTCTTCCTTAGAAATTAAGCCATCCATGCTCCACCCACACACGCAATCTTTCGTAGCAACTGTTGCAATGTTGGGCGAGCTTTAGAGGATGTCCCAATTCCACTTAACCTAATGAGAATGTAAAAATACAGTGTTAAGTATTGTTTTGACTTGAAGAGAACTGAATTGTATGCAGTGTATTGTATTGTATTGTAACGTACTAGGCTACCGGTACTGGTCTGCAGAGCTAGCCTGTCGCTAGTGAGTTAGCCTAGGGCTAACAAATTATTAGAGCTGGACTGTATGAAGCCCAACTTTTGTTCAAATTGTTGGAAAATCTTGTATTAAACAAACTGAAAATAGAAACATTACCCTGTTAATAGAAGGCACATTTTAAACCATTCATCATTGCTGTATGGAACTGCTAAATTCTAAAATTGTTCCAAATAAAATACGTAAATACAGGGTATTTTGGTAATGTGCAATGTATAATGTAACATGGAAATCAGACTTCAAAAAGATCTGGTATAGATGCATATAAATGACTGAAAATTCCTTAGTTTAATTATGGCCAGGCTAAAGTTGCTGTAATGTAAGCTACAGTGGCCAGCAATGTTAAAACAGCTAAAGCTGCTGAATTTTCTGCCTGTTCTACCAATCAGATGTTTATCGCCTTAATTGAAAACCTTGATTTCACACAGAAATAGTTTAACAAAAATATCACATGTAATTTAAATAGAATAATCACTGTAGCGGAAGGTATTTTGACAAAACCACAAAGAGTTTCTTATGAGATTGAAGGGGATTTTTGCCAGTGTTCTGTAACGTTTGTCCAAAAGAAGGCATTTGTGGGCAGACCAATTAATACCTACGGCAACAACCTCAAATGCAGAGAGAGAGAGAGAGAGAGAGAGAGAGAGAGAGAGAGAGAGAGAGAGAGAGAGAGAAAAACAAA
>JBBIGA010000040.1:27927159-27945201 GCA_037576975.1 Alestes dentex | reverse complement strand
ACACACACACACACACACACACACACACACACACACACACACACACACACACACACACACACACACACACTCAAACCCACACAAAAACATGTAGCATAGACAAGCACCAACATTTCCCCTCTCAAAGGCGGAGCTTGTGCAAGTTTGCGTCCCTTCATTAAATGATTTCCAAATTTATATGCCCCTCTGCTCTGTAATCCTCAGTAATTCTCCATTTCTTTCCAACCAGTGCTAGATAAATAACAGCCAAGATTTACAGTCACATGTCTGACAGGCGTTTACACATAGGCATTCCATTCCATTCATTCCGTTAACTTAATCAGTCCAGTCATCCATGCCCCCCCCCAAATATACTCTTTTGTAGCGTGGAGTTGCATGGCGGGACAAGTATTAAACAATCTCGGCAAACATTCCATTCATCCTGATGAGAAATTATACATTTGTAAACATCAAAATGGGCAATAATAAAACGATAATAATAGTATGTTTGACTTATTATGCCTTTCTTAGACCCAAATTCTATGAGAAATCGAGAATATATGTAAAGTGTCCATTTGTCACACATGAACACACCACACGGTGTGAATTTCTTCCTCTGCATTTAACCCATTCACCAAGTAAAGCAGCGGGCAGTCCTGGGCTTCGAACCCACAACCTTCTGTTCGCAGGGGCAACTCCCTAACCACTACGCCACCAGCAGCCCTAATATGAAGATGTACAGACATTTATTATGTAAGAAAATCAGCTGCAGTTTGCACTGTTAAATGTTAATACTGACACAAAAAGGAATAGATTCGTATGGATTATACTACAATTAGAATAAATTAGGATAGTTTTTAATGCATTCATCCTTTTTTAATTCATTTTCCTGCCATATCCCGAACCGGGTCATGGAGGAATCAGGCTATTTTTTCTCCAGCCACATCCACCAGCTCCTTCTGGAGATCCCAAGCCTTTCCCAGGCCAGCTTAGAGATATATATTCCACCCGGCGTGTATTTGTTTATTCAGAATAAAGCTTTGAACCGCCTTGTGAAAAGGTGAATCTTGTTTTGTTAGGAAATCTCTGAAAGTAATCAGCCATGCCACCATAATGATGTGCTAGGTATGTCTACTACAATGATATGCTAGGTACGTTAACTCAGGTAGTTACAAATATAAAAACAACTGAAGGTGGTGAATGTGAACATGTTTTAATCCTTAAAAACAAACAAAAAAAAAAACAAACCAAAAACTACACCCAACCTATCCTTATTTTTTGTGTAAGACCTTTCATACACATACATTTTTCCAGTAGGTGGAACAGGATTTCTGTAACTTGCCCAACCTTGCCACACTATGTACAAGAATCCATGTGTGGGTGGAGAATAGATCAATTAAGAACTTTTATTTATCATACCTATTACAAAAGCCCTATTTTAAGTCATAGACACTCTCTTGCCAGGTTCCTATTCATGGTCCAAGTCTGTGTTCCCAAGAATAGCACTCTGATCTAATCTGATCTAATCTAATCTCAGAGACAGAGCAGAAGACATATGCCCCATATCCTCCATACTGTTAATAGAATCAATGGGGTCTCAGAGATTCTGATCTGAGAGCAGTTTTATTGAGGCTGATGTTGGAGTGTGAAGAATGATTCGGTTGTAGGTCAGCCGGAATGAGCAGAGGCTACTGGGAGGGCCGCTGCGTTCACAACATGCAATAAAGAGCAACAGGAATGACTCAAACTGGGAAGGAAACAGGAAAGAGGCAGTTAAAAATTCAGAATGGTGGGAAACAGAGGCTGTAGTCCAAAGGATGAAGACACCAGGGGGTTATTGGGAAGGAAGTGGCCAGTGGGTTTGGAGCAGGAGTGCTTTTCCACAGGTATATAGGAACCGTGCTGTACCTAAACTGTATGGCACGGAGGTTTTAGCACATTTTCCAGTGTGTCTCAGCCTGGTAACAGTGTTTCTGACGTGTCAGCAGCGCAATTCTCTCCCCACAGCTCACAGCCGTATTTTTTATAATCTTGTCTAGCCATGTGGTGAAAACCTAATCTTGTTACCAGCTAACTGGTTACCAGTGTTAGAAAACTGGCACTGAAATTTATCTTCAGTCTAAACAGACGTTACTGCTTGCGCTTCGTTGACTTCCCAGTTGATAGTTTGTCTCTTCATTGTTTTTTTTTTTTTTGCGCTGGAGAAAAAAAGCGGCCTCTTTCCAAGTATGTCTGTTGTCAAGACAACATCAAAGTCAGCAGTGACTCAGTCAGCTCAGCTGCGGACCACTTTTGGCCCTGCCATGAAGAAGTGCAGGTACGGCTCGGGTACAGATCACCTTAATTGCAATGGAAAAACATTTTTTTTTGTGGTACAGCGTTGCTCCGTGTGCCACTGGAAAAACGCCTTGACAGCAATATATTCTAGACCAGGTGATGTCTAGGTGATACCGTCTTCAGTCGCCTGTGGTTCTTTGGTTTGATCTAGTTTCACATTCTCAATGGTTCTTCAGGAATGACAAGGCCATGGCGTTTAGAGATGGCACAGTATCATTTATTTTATAACACCGACCCTGAAACCTGGCTGATAATCCTTGATTTTAGTTATAGAGCGATAAGTGGGCTTCTTTTAAATGAAGCTCTTCTGAGCACGTAAAAGTGCACTATAATGCTCAAACTACTCAAACACTCAAAGAGCCTCTAATCATTTTAGCGATAAAGCTATAAATTAGGCTATTCTTACTTAAAGCTCTCGTGAGAATCTAAAAGTGGACCATAATGCTCGAACGACTCAAACACTATACTACCCTCAAGAAGAAAAACAATGATTAGATTTATTACAGCTTTGGATACCAATACAAATACAATTCAGACCCAATGATTCCAACTCTAATCCTGTTTGCACCATAACGCCCACGTGAACATACCTGCAGCAACCTATATGTTAGACAAGGGTGTGTGTGCGTGTGTGTGTGTGTGGTGCAGAAATGGGAATTAAAGTGGGTTGATCAGACACTTCCAAGCCTTCCTGTCTGTCACAGGTCTTCTGGTCATCACAGAAAGGCTTGCCCTCATGCTTGTGTGTGTGTGTGTGTGTCAGGTGAAGCGAAAGCACGGCGACCCGTTTGTGATCCAGTCAGCGGGCGGGAGCTGAAAGGCGTTTAAGTCCATGGTGACATGAAAGAAAACAAACACCTCTGAGAGAGCTAATCACCGGCAGGCCCGCCGGCCTCCAGCGCTCTGAAGAAGGCCAAAGAATTACAACCCCTGCGCCCCGTCTAGAGCAAACAGCCCTCTGTTTAAACTTTCATCCTGCTCTCACCATTCATCCCGGCCACTGAGAGAGTGGGAGAGAGAGGAAAACGATGAAAGAAGCTCTTTTCAGTCCGTGAGTGATCGACCCCCTCCAATCTCCACATAGCATTTATCATCCTGGTGGGTGACACCCCCCTCCCTGTACGTCCCTGTAAAAAAGCTCCCTTTGCGCTTCACAAAGACGGCACCATCAATTGACATTGGGCTTCATTGACGGGCCCTCGGCGGCGCCCGCCGCGGACCCGGGAACAGTGGAGAGGATTGTGCTGGAGCGAGACCAGACCGGGCTGCAGCAGGACAGGACTGAGGGCAAAAACCACAGAAAAGCACCAGCATCCAGCAACCGAAACCTCACCCCACTCAATCCATGTCTCTCTACCAGCATCTCTCACACACTGTGGCCCCGTTTCTCCCCTTTTGGACCATTAAACCATCACAACATGACAAAAGCATGATTTATGTTGTTATTCTAAACACCAGATCTGTCTTTAAGTAGAAGAGGAGATATTTGGTTATGATTTGAAATTTGATGAAAAGTTTTTTTTCGTCTTGTTCTGCTGAAAGAAAAAAACATTCGCTTTGTTCTTGTTCAAGACACAACGTGGGTCCAACCATGTAATTCATTATGTAACTACCAATGCAATTATGTAATTATGCAGTTAGACAAATTACATTCAAGCAGCTCTGTAATCTGAACTGAACAAGTAGCAGAATAACTGACCAAAGTATTAACATTACACTTATGAAGACCAATCCCTTCACCAGAAAGGCACAATAAACGGGGTGACCGATAATATCAGAGCTGATTTCCATCATTTTTTGGAGAGCTGGCATTTTAACCGATTAAAGGCTTTTACATGATGACCGCACTTCTCTAATGAATGAAAAACACACTTCGCTCAATGTCAGCGTTACAGGACCGGCTGAAATAACAATGATGGGTTCGCATTATTGCTCAGAAAGTCTTTATTTAATGATGTCCTTTTCCTTCGTATTGTTGTCTAAAGTGTATTTTTAGCAACTAAAATTGTATGTTGCTGCTTTTCTAATGCTGTCTAGCGGCTCCATGTACTTGGTTAATGTAATGTAATTTTAAGTATATATCAGAAACTATGTTAAATACACTAGTTTCATTTTGTTTTTAAAAAGTTTCATTTTAGCGACTTAAAGTTTATTTTATGTTGCTCTTTTCCAAATGCAGTTCATTGCCTAAATGTAATTCTAATGTATCATGTACATATTTTTAAAGCCGTTTAAAAGTTATTTTGATCTATTACCAGGTTTCCTTGTATCCCTACATTTTATTTTTCTTCATCATTAGCAAACGTTCCGACTGGATGTGTTCCAAGCTGATCCGGGCGTGTTGATTCGGACTGAATTTTTAGGATTAGTATTTCATTAAACATTACGTTCCATTAAGAGATCATTTGTGTTGGAATTCCATTCCTCTACGTTCCTGGCAAATGAATATCAGCCTTGTGTGGCTTCTTACTTACCAGTAATCGTATCAGTATTGACCCTTAAAAAAAATACGTTGGTCTGCCGCCACAACAAACAGTGTGATCTGGCGCACTTAAAGCTGCTTAATGTTCTCAATGGTAAATATGTGGTTGCCCTTGTTCTGCGCTGGAGGAGAAAAAAATGTGCTGAAATGAATTCCAGCCACTGTTCCAGGGCCAGCAGTGATACATGCGAGATAGCCGAAACACACACAGCGTACCCACACACCCCCAAAACAACTCCAGCTCCACGCCACAGAGCCTGCAGCACTCCCCTTCAGCTGCTGGAGGGGCTGAAATAGAACCCAAAACGCTCAAACCCACCACTTTGGTGCCCACGGCTGAACGCTCACACAGACTGCAGTGTTTGCCACTGCCCCCAGGAATGCTAAGGATGGCACAATCAGTGTGGCATCTAGTTAAAGCTACGCAAAGCAATTCAAACCTCTGGTCCCCAGTGACTCGCTTTCACTTGGAACCACACACAGATGTTCTGACCATCTCAAAGCTCCTCTGTCCCAGTCGCTCTAACCACAGATTTAAAGACTGTTCTATTCTCCTGTCTATCCCATTCCATTCGTCCAGCAAAAAAAAAAAAAAAAAAAAAAAATCAGCTCCTTTCTCAATTCTTTAGATTCTACATTTACATACCTGTACGCAAACAAAGTCCATAGCTGGACTGTAATTAAAAGCCTCTTTAGGTCTTACAGAGAGACATGTCCAGAAAAGTCAAGTTTATTTTTATAGCATATTATCACACACAAAGGCCAGTCAAAGCGCTTTACATTTTTTAGCATAAAAACTGTTTTTTAGCATAAAAACAGTAGGAAGCAAAATGCTTATATTTCAAAGAAGGTGGACTAATGTTTCTAAATGGAAATGTTCAAACAGCTCTGTAGGACAAAGCTCTATAGGTTCCTATGTAAAAAAAATAATAATTATGAATAATAAAATGACATAAATTAAAGTTTCCTTTCCAGTGGCTTATGGGACGTCAGAGAAGCCAAATGAGTATAAGCTGTGACTAACATGAAACTGGAAAGACGGAAACATGTCAGAAAACGTCAAAACACACAAGAAATTACGTTACGTAAAACTTTTTTGGTGTTAAAAGTCATCATGGTGGAAATGAGTTGCTGGACAACAAAACTGCAATTTATATTTTAACTCGTTGGAGCACAGATCTCGAAAGTTGTAGCCAGTTTAATGTAGGATGGACATCAGAACCTCTAAAACCACTTCGGCTCCAGGTTTAGGTTCATCAGTGCGTCTTCTTTAACATAAAGACCTGCTTCTGAATAAAGATCTGGGTTTTCTTGTTGGAAGGTCATATTGAAACACTTTCGGCCTGGAGGTGGTTTAAATACCTGAAAGGTTTGAGGGCCGATGAGACTTGACATTACATTAGTAATTTACAGTACTGTGCAAAAGTTTAGGCCCTTTGAAAATAATATTTAAAAACTGTATAGATGAGTAGTGAGTGTTTTTTTTTTACATTATTATTACTAAATACACTAAATAAAACGAAAAAGAATACATACGAATAACATTATACCGTAAACAGTGATATTATGTACCAGTGTATCATGTGTACCAGTGTATTATGTATCAGTGTGTTCCTTGTGGAAGCTCAGTATTACTTTCCAACAGAAACTTGGTTTGACTCTTCATTTGTGCTTCATTAAATATATTTTGTTAGCTTTGCTCTCCTCACCAGCTCACAAAATAACAACTACTTTTTTTTTTTTTACAAACAAAACAAATCTTGATCCTTTTTACTGCTTTCTTGTTTGTTTCACTTGTTCACTGTACTAGTAGAAAGACACTTTATCACACGCTGAGAAAAATGTCTTTAAACATTTGCACGGAACTGTATTTTTTTTTTTTTTTGGCAAACAAGGAAGGCGCTCATTTGTATTAAAAGCCTTTTGAAAAATTGGCCTCACACTTCTGACAGGCAGGTTTTATGAGCTGTGAGGTAGCTTCCATTATAATGTGTTTTATTTAGTAATAGTTAATACCCCACTGCTGCGCGCCGTGGCGGACAGCATCGAAACACGCCAAGACAAATTCCAGCACACAGCAAATAACGGTGAGTAAAAGGCAAAGAAAACGTTCTGAGGAGCTGCTGGCTGCCAAATAGCTGGAGTTTCGCCGCAGTCTGACGGAGGGGGGCAAACCTCAGAAACAGATGTGATCGATAGACCCTCTGTGCTTCTCTGTCTCTCTCTCTCTTTCTCTCTGATGCAGCGGAAACAGTCATATTTATTTAGATTGGGGGAATATGCAGTGATGTGTGTGTGTGTGTGTGTGTGTGTGTGTGTGTGTGTGTGTGTCAGTGTGTTTGATGCGAATCCCCCACCCTCTTTCTTTCTCACGCAGAGCTGTGGTTAGGGTCCCGGAGCCCGTCGTCCTGTACACACAAGCGCTTCAAACACACACGTTGCCAACACACTCCTTTATACCTCTAATGTGACTGACACATTTCAAAACAAGGGAGAAACCTGGGACCCGCTGACGGCTGCCGGGACAGAGCGATATGTTAAACCAAAACATAGAAGACGGTCAGACAGACTGTATATCCAAAAGGATCCAGACAGCCCCACTAATCAGTGGGTTCAGCTCCTTTAAGGTGTACCGACTGCTGACGCAGGTGTTCAGTGTATAGAATCTTCATAGAAAAGCACTGAAGAAGTAGAATGGGACACCCTGGGGCAGCCACATGGGTCAATAAAGTACAATAAAACGACAATAAAAGACAATAAAGCACACTTGAGGAGTACACAGAACATGTGAGGAGTGTGAAAGCCCACCATCGGGGAGATGGAGCTCAAGCCAATCGCTATGGGATGAATTAGAGCGGAGCTTGTGATAAAGAACTAATCTAACATCAGTACCTGATCTCACTAAAGCTGTTGTGGCTGTGTAAAAGCAAATCCTCACATGCCATGTTCCAAAACCTGAAGTAAACAGTTACCAGAGGAGTAGATAGAAAGTAGATAGACAGATGGATAGATGGATGGATAGGTGTTTGGATGGTTGGATGGATGGACAGACAGACAGATGGACAAATAGACAAACTGATAGACAGACAGATGAAAGGATGGATGGATGGAAAGAGAGACAGAGGTACAGACTAACCAAACAGGTGAAGGTAAAAGAGACTGAAAAAATGATGATGAATCAAAACAGCGCGAAAAAGTTAAAAGCACACAAGTGCTCACATCGTACTGAACGTTGGCTTCGTCCATCTGCTGCCATGGCAACAAACGGAGTCGGGGTTAAAACATAAGGAACAGTGGAGTAAACAGAACACAAAGGTCCGAAGGTTACAGTATACAATGTGTGAGACCAGACACTGACTCATTCTCTCACAGAGCTGAATCTCTCTCTTTCTCTCTCTCTCTCTCTCTCTCAGTATTGATTTCACTGACTGATCGCTTTGATCAGCAGCAGCTCTGGCTGAGGAGAACCGGGCGCAGCCTCATCTGGAACACATCTGGGCAAATCTGTTTCTGCACTCGTACCCGCAACCACAACAGTGGAGATGTAGGGATGGATCCCCTGGGCCTAAACTCTACACACACACACACACACACACACACACACACTCACATGTACAGACACACACAAGCGCACACACGGGTTTCCCCAGCTATGTTGGTTGGTCGTGGGAGAGGTACAGTGCATATATATGGAGGGTAACTCATCCTTCCCTTCGCTCCATGGTGCCTGAGTGGATAAGGGGTTTGTGTGTGTGTGTGTGTGTGTGTGTGTGTGTGTGTGTGTGTGTGTGTGTGTGTAGAACTAAGAGCAGAGGGTGGATCGGAAACATTTTCGAAGTCATGCAGACAGGATAGAGGCTTTTTGTCAAACAAGTAGGGGGTCAATGATTTGTGTTTAAAGGAAATGCAGATATTGATTTTATGGAGCTAAAAAGGAAGATATCCGATGTTATCGGCCGATATAGCTTATTTTTTTTAAATGTATGAAGTCTTAAAAACAGACTGCTGCTCTTGCTGATGATTTGTTTGGTTGCTTGTTTTAGACAGATCCTGCAGAAGGCTGATTAAAGGCTTATTGTACAACGACAACGCAGACATTACTACAAGCAGAGCAAACTGTTTGGATTCATGTTATCTTAGTGAACTTTTTTTCCTGATACATGTATATGTATACACACACATACATAGATCAAGTACTGAGCTCCTCATTTCTTCCTATTTTGCTTCCAAAGAGTCAGACTTTCTTGTATTTTTAATGTAGTCTTGAGGAACAGTTCTCCAGACTTCCTGAAGGACTTCCAAAGATTAATCTCCAGTCCAGTCCAGTTTCAGAGGAACGTTTTCGTCTGTTAAGCCACACAGTGACCTACACGTGAATCATTCAAGCAGAACAAAGCTTGACCTAAGGTCTGAACCGGTGAAGAACCAGGAGCAGATGATTCCAGATGACCAGGCGGTGATCAGTATACTGGTGGTGCTGAATGCTGAGTGGTTGGAACTCCTTTATCAAGTGCCTATCTTGGGGCACTTGCTGCAGTAAAACATCTGTTCCCATTTCTTTCATTTAATCTACTCAGTATAACAAAGGAAAGAAAGTTTGACAGACATAAAATAGTATTTTTACGCTCTAGATTATGATTTTACAGTTGTGTTAGGATAGGTAATTGACTTAGGCTAGAGTGTGTTTTGACTTGTTTTGAACAAAATTCGCATTACATCACTGTCGTAGGAACGGACGTGTGTCGCAATGCAAGGACCCCCTGTATATACCAAAAATGGAGAAGAGTGAAGAGTTAGACTTTATTAGTGTTAAACAGAACTGTCAGATGACTGAGAGTTGTTAATTGTCAAATCTTTAAAAAAGAAGAAGAAGAGGAAGAAGAAATTCTATAAATAAATATGACTGCTGTATCACTGGGCCTTGTGATTCTCAGTATTCTTAGAAGTTATCTGATATGTCGGTCAGTCCCTTGTTTTTGGAACACAGGACGAAAGGCGAGATTAAAAAAGAATATTTTATCAGATTATAAACAAGTCCATTCACACTGGCGTAGGTGGAGTGTTGACATGTTGTTTAAAAGACCACTTACTGCTGCGAAATAGCTGCGTCCTGTTCACACTGGCTATAGGAAAACATACCCCGCACTGAGCCTTGCTCGACCTTCACATGGACCATACACACACACACACACACACACACACACACACACACACACACACACACACACACACACACACACACTTCCTGCTGTCATGCTGCTAACCGGCTGGGAAGGGGGCACTTTGTCTGGGATCAGCGCTGAACTGTGACTTTATTTGGAGCACAGAGCTGTAGTGTATGCGTGTGTGCGTGTGTGTGCGCGCGTGTGTATGTGTGACCCTCTACATGGGGTCATGGCCTAGGAGAAAGCTCTGTGTGGTCTGTTTGGGGGAAAGAAGAGCAGGGGAGGTCGAGGGAGACAGACTTTCTCACCCTACCTGTGTGAATGAACTTCACCCTCATTTCTATTTACCGTCCACGGTGTGAGGAGGTCATCTTGGGTGCCATGGACGAGGGGAGGGATGTACAGATGCATCAAAATGCCAGTAGTGATTCCACTAAATGGATTTTACAAAGTTCAAACAGATTGTGAATGTTTAGAATGGTATTTAGTGAAGAACAGACTCAGGCTGTTTACCAATGTCAAAATCCAAAGCAAAATGCAGAAGTGGTTTTGAAATCAAACCCGAATTTTGTGAAAGTGGTATTAAAATCGGACTGAATTTTGTGAATTTTCTGTCATATGTGAACACACCACAGCACACAGTGTGAACAGCATGAAATTCTTCCTCTGTATTTAAACCCATTCACTGAGTGAAACAGCGGGCGGCCAGGATCACAGCGCCCCCGGGGAGCAGAGTGTGGGGACGGTACCTTACTCAGGGTACTTCAGAGGTGCTTAGCAGTCTTGGGAAATGAACCCACAACTTCCTGATCGCAGGGCGAACGCCCGAACCACTACGCTACCAGCTCCCCTCACTTGTAAAAGTGGTGTTAAAATCGGACTGATTTTTGTAAAAGTGGTGTTAAAATCGGACTGAATTCTGTAAATGTGGTGTTAAAATCGCACAGAATTTTGTAAAAGTGGTGTTAAAATCAAACAGAATTTTGTAAAAGCGGTGTCAAACTGAATTAAATGTTGTGAAAGTGATGTCAAAATCGGACCAAATTTTGCAAAAGTTTTGTCAAAAGCTTTGTCTTTTGTTGTGTAAAAGTAGTGTTAAAAACAGAAAAGCAGTGTTAAAAGCAGATATTTGTGAAAGCGGTGTCAAAATCAGAGTGAATTTCAGAGCAAAACTAAAGAAGAGGCCTTCAGACACCAGCATCTTGGCTGATAAACTACAGTACCATGCAAAAGTCTTACGAAAAAAACACCTACAAAAATGATATTTAAAACCTGTTTTGTTGAGCAATAAATACTATTAAAAGCTAATATTAGAACAAATACAAATAATATACAGTACAGTAATTAGTCTTTTTATGTGTCTGCGTGTTTGCTTAATTATTTCCTGACCTCTCCTCATGGAAGCCAAGTATCACATTGTAGTTCTCATCAAAAACCTCTAATACCGGGTTCAGCTCAATCGATCAAATGAAATTAGGAGCTGCTGATGGAGTTTCATAAATTCACGCGAAGGCCGAAGGCATTGAGGAGAAATCTGGAGCCGAAAAACAAAACATCAAGAACTTTTTACAAACAAAACAAATTTGTTCATTTGCTGGCAGAAAGTCAGACAAATGGCATTAAACAGTTTGCGCAAGAGGCTAAGGCTTCTGCACCGTACTGTACATTTGGGATAATGTGAAAACTGGGCAAATCTCATTTCTGAATGAACTGCTCCCTTAATGTTCCTCCCAACAGGGTAACACAACTGCACACAACCCCAGAGCTGAGGGCAAACTGGGAAAACAAACTGTGGAAAAGAAAGTGAAGGAATGGTGGGATTAACCAGGAATTCTTCACTTCCTCCAAGTAGAAAAAAATAGGAGAAAAAAATGGTAAAAAAAAAAAAAAACCCAGAGCCCTCAGCGCTCAAATGCTTGCCTCATTTGCCGTGGGCTGATGTGAGCACACGCGGCTCGAGGTTAGCGGTGGGGCATAAATCTCCATCAGATTGCATCGTTCACTGGCGTAAAGTAAATATTTAATGTGTATTTATACACCAACAATGGGAACAAAGGGCGGCCTATGTTTGAGACACAACGCTTCAGTGAGTCTGGCTGGGAGAACACAGGCCAGGAGTGAAGTGTGTGTGTGCGTGTGTGTGTCTGTGTGTGTGTGTGTGTGTGTGTGTGTGAGAGAGAGAGAGAGAGAAGACATTAATGTGGGAAGTCAATCAAATTCCAACCTGGCCTTCTCACAGAGATCAGGATGACATGAAATTTATCAGAGCAAGACAGAGAGAAAGAAAGAAAGAGAGAGAGAAAGAGAGAGAGAGAGAGAGAGAGAGAGAGAGAGAGAGAGAGAGAGAGATGGTGAGAGGAGAGAATGAGTCAGAGAGCGAAATAGTAGAGAGAGAGAGAGAGAGAGAGAAGGAGAGCAAGAGAAAGCACAAGAAAAACCTAAACCTTATTTAACCTCAGTAACCAAAAAGCTTTTATTCTTTTAGCTAAAAAAAGTTGGTTTTTTTTAGCTAAAAGTTAGGAGCATTTTGCTGGTCATACACACACACACACACACACACACACACACACACACACACACACACACTGAAATACACTTGAATTTACACTCACAGACAAACAAATACAGCCTCACACACACAAATACACACACACGCACACACTCAAATACCGCCAGGCACACTCGCACACACATACATGCAGACACATTCACACCAACCCCAACACACATACACTCACATACACACACTGAAATACACTCAAACACATTTACAGTCATGCACAAACAAATACACTCTCACACACACAAATTCATTCACATACACACACACACACACACTCCATTCATCCTTCTCATGCCCTTTCTCTCTCCTTCTCTCCGACTTCTCTATATTCTTCTGCCTTTCCCTTTCCTCACTTCGCCCTCTCTCTTTTCTCCTCTCATTCTCTCTCCTTTCCCTTCTTTCTCTCCCCTCTTTCTTTTTTCTCCTCCCTTCCTCTATCACCTCCTTTCTCTTTCCTTATGCCGTCCCTCTTTACTTTCTCCTCCTTTCCCTTCTCTCACTTGTCTTCCCCATTTCACTTTAATTTATCATTCCTCTTTCTTTCCACCGTTCCTTTCCATCGCTTTACCTGCCCCTCCTTATTCCTTCTCTCTTTACTTTCTCCCTATTTCTCTTTCTTTTCTTACTTCGTTCTGTCTTTGTCTCTTTCCTTTCCATCTCTTTCACTCTTCTCTCCTCTCCTTCTTGGTCCCTCCCTCTTTACTTTCTCCCTCTTTCCTCTCCTGCTTCCCCTTTTCTTTATACCCTTCTCTCTCCTCTTTCCCCTTTTCTATGTACTCCCTTCTCTCTTCTCTTTCCTTCTCTTTCCTTTCCCTTCTCTGTCTTCCCTTTTCTCCTTCCTTTTTTCATGTCTCCTCTCTCCTCTCTTTCCTTCTCTCTCCCCCTCTCCCTCTCCCTCATTCTGGGAACTGTTTGTGTAATTAGGCTGCTGACTAATTATCATGAGGAAGAGGAAGGAAGTACAGAGGACAGTAAAAACAGAGAGAAGAGGCAGAAGAGGAGTGTGGAAGGCGGGGTTGTTTTGAAAAACAATAAAAAAAGAAGATTTACTCATGTCCTGGTGGATGTGCTGTGTTTACACCCAGAAAGCAGAGAGAGGTGATTCAAAAACAAAATGGCCACCAGGGTGGGGAAGGGGGAGTGTTGTGAAGCATTCCTTCATCTATCGCTCCCTCTCTCTCTCTCTCTCTCTCTCTCTCTCTCTCTCTCTCTCTCTCTCTCTGCGCTATCCTTCCAATCTAATTTTCTTTTCTACATAAATAGGATGCGTGACTAAAATTAAAAAAGGCCCAGGGCCGCGGGAGAACTGAGACGAACCGATGCAAATCAGAGACGCTTCTCTCTCGCTCTCTCTCCTCTCTCTCACTCACACACACACACACACACACACACACACACACACACACACAGAGACAAACACACACTCCAAATATGAATTGCAGACTGATATTCTTCGCACGCACGCGTCGACGCACCTGCTGTGTCCATAATGAACTGTAATGCCACCAAAGCTAACAATTATTTCATGCTCGGACACCGCAGGACAGAAAAAGGAGGAAATAAATCACGTCTTCCGCACTGGCCTCAGCCTTCAGATGGAAACACGGCCAACAGAGAGGTCACGCGGTTCTTTATTAGTTAAAAAAAAAAAACGGGTGGGTGAAGATTTATCGTGCTAAGCCTTTGCTAAATGCTTTTAAAGAAATGAATTTGACCCCAAATATGCCGAGGTTAACTCCGCACAGTCTCAGCCAACATAAACACCACGCTGGCTGATTTAAACGAGCAGACAGCGCTCAGCTGAGAGAATGCTCATGATGAAGTCGCCCAAATGTGTACAAGTGTGTGAGTGTGGAAGTGTGGAAGTGTGTATTTGGCTCTTTGCGGGGACCCAAATGCCTGATCTGAGGGAAACTGCTCAGGTCCTCGGGGGTAATATTCGCGAGCATGGCGACCAGACTGTTGTCACCGAGGCACGAACAACACGTCGCCGCAGCTGAGAAACATCTGAGTGTGAGAACAAGTGTGAGAGAGAGAGAGAGAGTGAGCGAGAAAGAGTGAGAAGAAGAGAGATGAAAAACTCTAAGTAGTGCAATCTAAGGGAAAAAAACACCTCAATAAAAACAGATTACTGCTATTAAAACAAGTTTAACTCTGATAATTAAAGACAGTTTTATAGGCTAGGTCTATTCCCTATTCCCTTTATCCCTTTTATTAAATGTACTTCATTCTCAAAACCTTAAGGCTTTAGTTTTTCTTCCATTTTTGTCAACTGAAATCGAAACCTTCTAATTTTTTATTTTGGACTATCCTTCATTTTTGTATGTATGTACTATTAAAAAAAAGCATCTTTTTAGAAGTGTCTGAAGGCTGAAAATGCATCAAAATGTGTATCAAGCGCTGAAATGATCACTAAATGCTTTTAGAAAGACTGGCAATAACGTAAGTGAAATAAAACGTCCTGTAAGACAGTCAGGCGAACCCAGTTTTAATTTTAGTTTTAAAAATATTTGTGGCAATATCACTCTAAACAAACAATTTCAGTATTTTCAGAAACGCAGACATAGACCCACAAAGAGTGAACGTTTGGGTCTTTTTCTAAACCAGAATGCTCCCTACACTGTATCTAAACTCTTCGATAGTTAGTAAGGGTACTATTAGTACTCAGTACTTTTAGTTTTGCTAAAACATATTTGCGACAATATTATTCTCTGCTTTTGGACTGGTTTACTGCAACTCCCTTCTCAATCAAAAACTTGAGCATTTTAGACCAAAAGGACCTCTAAAAGAAGAACATCTGTTCCTAACTTCTGTTTCTAACATTGATAAATGCTAGTTCTGCTGAAGCTCAGTCAGTTAATCAGTTCTCAAGGACTCGATATTGGAACAGATCATATTTTTGATACTTTTACTTCTACTTAAATCATTAATAATGAATTATTAAACACAAAAATACTTTAAGATGGATTGAGCCTCTTTCGTCCATCTCAGAAGGTGAGTAGGGATGCGGTATTTACATGAGCGCGGTATGAGTGTGGCTGGACAGAACATCTTCATATTTCATTCTTCCACGGTCTGGGGGGTTTTCCTGCTGTATTCAGCTTGATGAGTTGGCAGAGAAAGCGCTAAACTGAGCATTGTGACAGCCCCGGCGGACCCTGCTCGATAGATTTTTACCTTGACAAAGATGAGAAGTCTCCTCAGAGAGGGAGGATAAAGAAAAGCCTCATCTGAGGAGGTTTATTACAAAGTATAATGTCCAATAAAAGATCTCAAAGCTCCGTTCCTCATTAGTCTCTGTACTTTTCCACTGCAAAGCAACAATAACAACGGTAACAGCTCAATGACTTCACCTTTATCTTGAGCCGAAAAGGCCTAAATATTTATCCGTTTTTGTCTGGTCCACGACGGCCGAATCGATAAGTGTAATCAATCTCACCCGGAAAGCTTCGAAAAGGACACAGATATTATAAATCAAAGGAAAGCATAACACCTCATGAATTAAAACCTCCATCTTTCAGATGGAGTTCATCATTTGATTTGAGGAGAATGAGCCTGTTTTGATTTGTAGCCCGTGGAAAACGATAAGAAGTGGACATGAATGTGAATCTGCCTGGTAATGAAAAGCGTATCGATTCCTTGTTGATATTCAAGGCTGCTACGTGTGAGAGTGTGTTTGTTCCAATATTCTGTTTAGTTCAAACAGTCATTGATTTTAGTGGATGGATTGTGGACACTAGAGACTGTGCTATGGATATGAACTAATTTCTATGGGTTTCGGCAGAATGTTCGAGTGTGTGTGTGTGTGTGTGTGTGTGTGTGTGTGTGTGCGAGAAAGTGTGTGTTCGCCTTCATTCCGTGGGCTCCAATTTGAGGGTCACTCCTGCAATTAATTGTCATCTGCATGTAGATTATAAATCCGCTTAATTTAACAGGCTTTATCTGACCATAATGAAGACTAAAGTGGGCATTCAGCCATTACAAAGCATTGTGTGTGTGTGTGTGTGTGTGTGTGTGTGTGTGTGTGTGTGTGTGCGCGCGCGCACGTGCATGTGTGCGTGTGTGTGCGTTCAGCTGCTTGTGTGGACCAAATAGTCCCAGTCTGATGAAAACATGAAGATTTTGTTTGTTGGGACATCTGTTCACTCCTCAGGATGAAAAACATCCCTGCAGATTTTATTAGATGCTCAAAGATGCAGATTGTATTAGATCCCTACTGCCTTTCCCCCCAAACACACACACACTCACACTCACACACACTCTCACACACTCTCACATACTCACACACTCTCACATACTCACACACTCACAAAATGGACACAATAGACAAAGATGGGAATTGATTAATCTATAGAACAAACATTTTCCAAAGTGCTGGACTAAGCCCTTTCTTTTTGTTTACTGAGGTTAAACTTTCAGTTTAGGTTTAGACACAGTTTGAGTGAAAAGAAGAATTTTTGAAATATTTTAGAATGTCTTAGTATGTCTTATGTCTTAGCAACAGTGGGCAGAAACAGGGGTCAGTATTCGTGACGGACCTGTTATAAATGCACAGTTTTAAACACGGAAAAGCCAGTGAAAGAGCAGAACCGACACACAACTCCAAACAGAAGAACACAAGGTCACAGTGGGCTGAGGAGTGGATGAAAGTGCTGTTCAGTGATGAATCATTAATCTGCACTGACCAAGAATGATCAGCGGTCAATGGTCAAATGATTGACGCTGCTGGAACTTTTGTCTGTGGTCGTTCCTTTAATGAATGAACCTTTATTGATGTCAGCCTGACGAAAACCAACAAACTGCCCCACTCATGAATTATCTGGAGTTACATTTCAGGTGGCTTGGTGTGTTCCCCGTATGTTTTCTTTTATAACCATCCCATTTCTTCACACGGCTGACTGGGAACGACCACCATTTTCTGCCACATTCAGTGCTGGATTTCCTTCTTGAGAGACTAATAACCCTGTCCATTGTGTTTCAACTGACCTCTCTATTGTTTGGACCCTTGGTATTCCATTAAGGGTTCAATTAGCCAAGCTTGTTAGCCAAATTGTTTTAAAATTAAAAGGTGATTTCATCATTTTTTCCCCTCAACATTCATTGATTCTAATCCCCCCTATTTTATATGTAAAACATTTGCCTTTCATTAAAATGATCAAATGTAATTTCCTGAAGTCAGAATGTTCAGCTATTCAACTGTTTTGTGTCATATCTGCGACCGGTGTACTTGCTATGAAGTAAAAAAGCCAGGTGAACATCCTCTAAGTGTGGCAATTCCATTATTGTCAGGGGTTTTTCAGACGATTCCACATCCTGACAGGTTGTGTGTGTGTGTGTGTGTGTGTGTGTGTGTGTGTGTGTGTTTCTCTCTCTCCTTATCTGCTGCTCATTAGCTTTCTGAGTGCTTGGTGGTGTGGTAGAGGTGATTCTAAATAAAGAACAGGGGGGGGGGGGGGGGGGGGGGGGGGGGGGGGGGGGGGGGGGGGGGGGGGGGGGGGGGGGGGGGGGGGGGGGGG
>JBBIGA010000040.1:27908861-27923869 GCA_037576975.1 Alestes dentex | reverse complement strand
ACAATTTCTAATAAATGTGTTATTATTAGTTGAGTTTAACATATTGTGAAAAGAATTAAATAAAAATATAAAATTATTTCCATTTTTTCCTACTATGTCAAACTCAGAATAAACAGTAATTGTTTGCTAAATTACACAGAAGTGTGTTCTCTGTACTCATGTGTACTTATTTTGGTAACACCTTTCAGTAATTTAGTGTTTAAAGGGCTACACAACACCTTAATCAGCCTTTTTATGACACTAAGCTAAACAGACATTTATTAAGATGTATTCCAACAAGCCTCATAGTCGTTGCATTTACTGAGGTGAAACTGATGAAAACAGCCCTTATGGCAACTAACACTAATCAGATGAAGCCATTATAGATATTAATGTAGGTTTATATGAGCTGTCTTTAAAGACTTATGTAGCTGTCCGTAATGTTTGTCCGTAATGAAAAATGAGATCCAGAAATAAAGGCCAGTGTGGCTGTGATAAATGTGAAGGTCACCTTCCTGATGACCACAGCAGAGCATGACCGCATTTATAATCAAGCATTAGGGGCTTATATCCATAGAGCGTCTGCAAAAATGGACATCAGTGAGGACACAGACACACAGACACAACACACACACACACACACACACACAACACATGTACAATTTCACTGTTTCTCATGAGGAAACTCGTGTTGCAACAGTTTCACTGTAAAGAAAAAAATGTCCAGAATTTTCTGTAGATTTTCAGCATTTTTTCTAATATAATATACATTTTACATTCAAATATGCCCAGAAACACCTCCTCAGTGACCTTTTCTTCCCTTTTCCACGCTTGTCTTGCCCTAGTTCAACTTCCAGTGGAAAAAAAAGGCACTACAGATGTCATTAAAACAGCCAGCAATAAAGAACCCATTAAACTCTCGCACTTTCCTCACGTCTCCTTCTTTTTATTACCACAGATAAGTGATTTCAGGAGGAAGGGAAAAGCCTGGATGCCATTAAATGATTAATTAGGGTTTGAGGAACGAAAAAAAAAAGAAAAAAGAAAAAAAACAAAACAAAAATCGAGCAGGCCCGTAACAAACACGAAGTTTCCTCTGCTGAAAAGCTCTCCCGGGAGCAGATAGGGTTTCCAGCCTGCAGAATCAGCAGGAGTGCCAATAAAACCAAGGGGTGAGGGAGCACTTCACGTGTTTGGTACGACTGGGCAATATACAGTTCTATGCCAATGTCCCAACGTAAATGATACTTTTGTTAATTTACTAAGTGAAAATGAGTTCACATCCTCTACAGCGGGGGTGTCCAAATCCAGGGTCCAGCACAGTTTGGTGGTTTCACTACATTTGGAATTAAACAAGCCAGCTGAAACTGTGCTGGACACCAGTTTGAGCACCTTTGCTCTACTGGAAACAAACTATGTTTTTTTTTTTTTTTTTTTTTTTGGTGCAAATTTTAGTGCACAATTTCTATGCCATGATATAAAATGTGCCGTAACTTCGTAATTACATAGCAATAATAATTAAACGATACATACACAGTAAATCTTGAACCAAACCTCATTTCTTCACATTTTGCCTCCAAAGAGCCAGACTTTCTAGTATTTGTTTCATATTTTTTAATGTAGTCTTGAGGAGCAGTTCTCCAGGTTTCCAGAAGTTTCAGTGGAATTTTTTTTTTGTTTGTTAAGACACACAGTGACCTACGTAAGAATCACTCAAGCAGAACAGAGACCATCTAACTGAAGTCCTGAACCAGTGAAGAACCAGGAGCAGGTGATTCCAGATGATCGGGCGGTGATCAATATACTGGTGGTGCTGAATGCTGAGTGGTTGGAACTCCTTTATCTAGGCTCCTTGTATCTTTAAGCACTTTGCAGACTGTCACAGTTAAACATTCGTCCTAATTTTTTCTAATTTATCTACTAAATATACTAAAGACAGTGTGACAGGCATAAAAGAGTGTTCTTGCACCAACAGGGTGACTCAAAACAACATCTTTTTGAAGAAATGTATGCATTTCTTAAAAGTGTATAAATAATTTTGTACAACAAATAGGGTTAGTCTAGTGCAATATTCAACGACATTATGTACAGAAACATAAAACAGTAAGAATATATATATACTAAAATATGAATAAAAACAAGGACATTCCAAATTATTAAAGCAGACGTTGAAGCGCAATGTTCAACATTTCCAAACGTACAGATAAAAAGAGGACGGTGAAGATAGATAACAAACCCAAACAAACCCTAAAGAAACCCAGCACCACCTGGTTCAGACCTTTGCAGCTCATACTGGATTGAGCAACAGATTGGTGCGACCATTTCATTAAAAAATACCTCAAACTGCTTATTATCAGCACTGAAAAATTATTCATTATTTTTATGCCATACGCGAGCAGGAGAAGTTTAATTCACACATAAGGTCATTACCCTGTAAGAGGAATCCCAACACACACATGCAGACCCACCTACACACACGTTCACACTCTTTATGCGAGACTAAAGGATTTGCTCTTTTAATATGTGTCTCTAAGGGGGAGTGGAGGCAGGGGAGTGCTGCTCTGAGCTGCAGCCTGCAGAGAGTTGGCTCGGACAGCGGGAAAAGCCTTCATGCTACAGCGCCGGACAAGCGTTACTGCTGGCAACCCAGAGAGGATCCAAATAAACCAGCACCTTCCTCAGAGAACACCAGGGGAACCGTTTAACCCTCAGACGTCCAGAATTACTGTGGCTGTTTAGCTATATGCTAATTATTAAAGCATCGAACATGCCTTAATAATGAATGTAAGGTTCGAGTCCTCGATTTCGCCGTTTGAATGTCAAGAATGAATGAAAAAAGGTGTAAAAATGTAAAATGTATTTGTCGTGCAGTAACGACGCCATCAAATTCAAATCAGGATAAAACACCTCCTGTATTGTGGTGAAGAATCTCATTCATAATAAGCTTCCAGTTTCTACGTTTTAGACACACTATATTAGCCAACCAAAAGAGGCTTTGCCATTATCACCAAGATGGTGTGAGGCTGGTAAACGCTTCTGTTCAAGTCATAAGTCAGTGTTATATCGTCTTTGCCACCTGAGAGTAGTGAAATACAACCCCTGGGCTCCTAATCAGAGGAGTATGGCGCAAGAAACCATGGCTTGGAGAGAGGCCACTGTTTTTCACTGTCCGCACAGAAAATAAAAAGGACAAGCACTACTATCTTGTTTGGGCTGAGGATAAACTTCAGAGGGAGTTTTCTAACACTGTGAGAAACGCAAAGATGCAC
This sequence comes from Alestes dentex, assembly GCA_037576975.1. Lineage (NCBI taxonomy): Eukaryota > Metazoa > Chordata > Actinopteri > Characiformes > Alestidae > Alestes > Alestes dentex. The sequence continues at coordinate 27,920,621 of JBBIGA010000040.1, read as the reverse complement.
CAGTACATCAGTCAAGTTCGCTGGGTTAGGTTTTCATGGCACGGCTAAACAATGATGAGAATTTTTTTTTTTTTAATCTCTTTTTAAAAAAATTAAAAGAACAGCAAAAGTGGCTCTGACAGGAAAAAAAAAACTTTCCGCTAGTTTGACTGCATAGACGTGGTTTTGGGACGACGGCCGGTCATAATCTGTGGGGAGAGAATTGTGCTGCTAATGCATCAGAAACACTGCTACCAGGCTGAGATACCCTGGAAAATTACAGCCTGCTCCAACTTCCGTACCATCGCAATACAGTTTAGGAACAGCATGGTTCCTGTATATGCAGTATAGGCCGTGAAACACAATAGACGGGTCGCCAGTCCTTCACAGGGCAAACATATAACAAAACACACACACATAACTGCAATTTAGCATCTCCAGTCCACCTGACATGCAAGTCTTTGGACTGAGGAAGGAAACTGGAAAGACAAGGGGAGAACAGACAAAGACCACACAGAAAGAATCCCCGGCCGCCTCAGATGGGATTCGAGCCCAAGACCTGACCAGCACTGACCAGTTGGTTTTTAAAAAGAAAACATCACAAGAAATATGAATTTATTTCCCCTGACACTCTGACACATATGTTGAGCACACAGACAGTAAGTATACAAGAATACCCCCCCCTTGCCCACAGAAATTAAAATAAAAAAATCATTTAGCAATGAGGAGAGCATATCTGACATATGCAACATATATATGTGTGTATGTGTGTGTGTGTGTGTGTGTGTGTGTGTGTGAGAGAGAAAAACACTCTCTTCATTGCTTTCCTCACCTCTTTATACTTAAGGTTGCATAAAATAAAAATAAAATAAAAGAAAAAAGCTGGCTGAAACTGGTCTAAAAACGTTGGCGAAAAACTGTCAAATTGGTTTAACATACTTGAGTACTGTCTGACGTTGGGACTTTTCCTGTAACTCAAACTTGATGTCTGAGTGCCTTTTACGCCGCAGCTCTTTTCGCAGGCTCCACGCGTTCACTGTGGAAGAACGGAGCCTTCCATTTCAGCAGCTTCCAGGCTAGAGCTCGGTGACTCATCTGCGCTTTTAATATAAAACAAATACAAACAACTCAGCGCCACGAATAGTCGAGGTCGTGTCAGCGGCCACCGTGTGCAGAAATGTGGCTGCACGTGAATTTTCCGCTGGTGCACGCTTGGTGTTTTTGCTGGACTTCAGGTGGGTTTGGTGAAGCAGCTCTGTGGTTTCAGATATTAAAGCCAGGCTAGACTGGATGGAAAGCTGCTCTGCTTCTGGCTGGAACCGAAGGAGCCAAGCTTTACTCAAGCGCTTAGACAAACAGAAGAGAGGGATGTTAAGAGATATCACTATCACTGGCGCAAAGTGCTCTCCATCTGTTTACTGAGTGGAGGAGACAGACATCACGGAGACTTGTGGGACGAGAGGAAGAGGAAGAAAAAAACGAAAAAAAAAAAAAAAAAATCCCCCAAAAAAACGATGTCTTTCAGCACTTCCAGCTGTATGACTGTCATTACCCATTTATTGCACTGCAGTCTCCATGTTCCTCCATGTTTGGAAGCCAGACTAACTCTGCACAGCTAAACATGAATGTTCTGTTGAAAAAATATGATAGTAAATACTGGATAATCAATAAAAGATCATACGGAATATGAATAAAATGTATTAAATCTGCAGCAATAACATAAGCCACCACTCGTTAAAACAGAGGTGCCAAAAAGGGGTCTTTGAAGTGATACAGAAGAACCGATTTTGGTTCTAAAAGCTCAAGGAAACTCTACATGTTGCTACGTAACTTCTACAAAATGCTCTAAGGAAGGGCAATTTCATTGATAAGCAAATTTCAGTCATTATTGCAAAAAAGAATTCTTTTGTCATATTCTTTTCATTTATCTTTTGGAAGAAGACTGACTCTTAAGGCTGCTGGACACTAGTGGACAATGTGCAGCATTCAAACATTTGTTCTGAATGAAGGTGCAGACACTGCTGTTGACCTAAATGAACAAATAGAAAACAGGATAAATATCCTCTACCACACCAAAAGCCAAATACCAGGTGAGTTCCATTCATATTTAATGGGCTAATATTAAATCCTTAAGAGCCAATGCAATGACATTCCATGAGATTCCTATAGGAAAAAATATAATGAAATAAAAGCCCCTGAAGCAACACTTACATTGGGTCCAGTAGTTGGATTGAATCAGTTATTTACAGTTGACTTTTTAGTTAGACCAGCAGAGATGAATTTTTGAATGTCCTTGGAGCTATCATCATTTAGTGCTGCTCACCATCTTCAAATCTCATTCTAAAACCAGACCAAAAAGAGCCACTGTACACTAAAATATGTTTGAACTTAAAAAAAAAAAAAAAAGTAACCTGGCTGCCTTTAAATGTTAAGTTCACTGAACTTCTAATATATGACAAGAAGTTGTTTCAACCCTTCAAACCCATTAATTTACACAAAAGTGACCTTAGCCCTAAACCTAAACTAACATTTTCCCCACTCAGATGCAGCAAATTGACTTTACAGGTGCTAAACCTCAACAGCAATAAGCCGACGCTGCAAAATGACCGTTCTTGTACAATATTTAATGTGTTGTGATGCTGCTGACGTCCTTCAATGTGCAATATTACATATTATAAAACTCCAAACTACCAATCATATTACTCAGTCACTTTAATTTTCACATGGTGAAATGAGCAGTTTCCTTACATGCAACATGCTACTTAACACTTTTCGTTCTATTATGCGCAATACTGCCTGGTGTGACCTTTTTCACCAAATGTTTACATATACTGATATGCGGGTAAACCTTTATTTTGTATCACATCTACATACACACTGAATACAATTCGAATGTTTATTGTTTAGATGGTCTTGTGTCCACTTTAGAAAGGCATCGTTATTGTCTCATTGCTTTGTGATGTTATTATTGTGTGCTGGTGTTACTGTGTATTGATGTTGAGGTATTGTGATTATGGAGGAACATTGTTCCATCTCACTATGTACTTGTTATACACACTACAAAGTTGTTGTTTGCAATAAAGTGAACCTTGACCTTGGACTTCAGGGGTTTCTGAAGGTTAGAGCCAAGTGTGTTGGATCCGAACTCTGCAGAGTTGATAGATCTCAGGGACCCGATTTCGGTTCTAATAGGTTCTGGACCAACTAAAGGTTTCTTCTAACACATTAGGAGACCAAGATCATGTCCAAGCCATGAAGTATAATTGTATCTTTATTTATTTTGCTCCTGATAACTGTACTTACTGATATATCCAGGCTGTTCCTCCTAGAACACATCTGGTTAAACTAGACGTCAGTGAATGTGTTTTGCTGGCCATTGGCAAAATGAACTTAATTCCATTTGAAAGTTTAAATAAATCACTGCTTGCTTCTATACTTTTGGTTTGAAGTAGTTAAATACTGTAAATAAGCTCTCTCTTCTTCTTAGACAACGCTTGTTGATGCATGGCTGCCATTCCAAACACCATTCCACATGTGCTTGACATAAATTTCGGCTCGCAATGTGGAGCAGCGCTGACGCCGTGATTTCATCACCCTTTCTTCGCAGATAGTTTGGAGGAAGTTGTCGAAAGACTAATGATGTTTGTTTATTATTTTTTTTCAAGCCAACCGGGAGCTGTCACAGTTTAAATCCCTAATTTGGGGGTGTACACAGACACCACAGGGCCAAAAACAGGCTTGCTCACGAGGAGAAGGTCTGAAATAGAGACACATAGGGAGCGAATAAGAGGGGGAGGAAAAAACACCAACGAGCGCAAATGAAAAACTGCTGAGACCTCGCTCGGGTTATAAATTTTACACGGTCCATTGGAGTGCGAGATTTTACGTTCTCCTCCGCTATAAAAAGCAATCAGTTCTGCTTAAATCATTCTTTTCCAAACTGACAGGGAACACAAACACAACCAAAGCACCCCAGCAAACAGAAACTAACGAGAGAAAGTGGAAGTGAGTAGGACATTTTAAGGATCTGCATAAAAAATGTATCAAAGATATCGCAAGCAAGAGTATTTTGCTGTACTTGGAAACTATAATATGGTACAAAGTTTTAAGCCACCCCTCATTTCTTTATATTTTGCTTTGAATCACCTTGTTGGTACAAAATACTATTTTATGTGGGTCAAACTGTCTTATCTTTGGCATATTAAGTAGATTAAATGAAAGAAACAGCAACAAATGTTTTACTGTGACAGTGCCTAAAGATACAATGAGCCTAGATAAAAGAGTTCCAACCACTCAGCATTCAGCACCACCAGTATACTGATCACCGCCTGATCATCTGGAATCATCTGCTCCTGTTTCTTCACTGGTTCAGGACTTCAGTTTGATGTGCTTTGATATGCTTGAATGATTCATACGTACATCACTCTGTGGCATAAAAAATAAATAATATTCCTCTGGTCAGGTTCAGGGACTGGACTGAAAATGTGAGTCTTTGAAAGTCCTTCAGGAAGCCTGGAGAACTGTTCCTCAAGATTACATTAAAATACAAGAAAGCCTGGGTCTTCGGAAGCAAAATATGAAGAAATGAGGGGTGGTTCAAGACTTTTGCACATTGCTGTAGGACATTGACTATACTCAACAAGAAGTGCCTCTGTGTTATTAAACTCTTAAGACACGACATTTAGATTTATATTTTTCGCTGAGTGACACCACACAGCGTGAGCAGCGAATGGCCTTTATTATCATTATTAAGCTCCATCTTTCAATAAAGGCATCTTATGAAGTACCTGTGCACAGCTGGCCACTTTTGGCAGCTTTGTTTCGGCTGTAAAAGCTCCAGTTTGTTGCCAGTGCCAACAAAAGCAGGTTTTCGATGAGTTATTTCCCACCTGCAGTGCACTGAAACAAAAAAGTAGATACTACACTTTAAACCAATACTGTAACTGAGGTTCTTATAATAGATATGCTATATTAGGACCAACTAATAAAAGTTATGAAACCAGCTACACAGTTCTGAGCCACCCCTCATTTCTTTATATTTTGATTTGAATCACCTCAAACTGGCTTATATTTGACCTACTGAGTAAATAAAAGGACATAAGGTGCTTAGATCAAGGTGTTCCAAACACTCAGCATATAGCATCACTTTTGCGTGCGATGAATGTGTTTATATTTAGCATTAAGGATGCGTTCATTTGAGAGTTTAAGTGAGGCAGCCACTTTTTCTCAAAGACAAATTTTTCTGAGCTGTTTTAATCTTTGTCTTTCAGGCGTGCATGTTGGAAAATGACCTTATGTGAGCAGTGGAGCCATGTAGTGCAATCATACTTCACATTTTCTCGCAGAAATCCAGATTTGTATTTAGATATGTAATTCTGTTATGTCACATATGGAAAAAAAAGTACTGCACAATAACGGCAGAGTCAGAGTAATCTCTGTTTATTACTGGTGCAGCTGTGTAAGTCACTAATTCCATAAACTACACCTCTGTCCTGCCATGTAAGAAAAACACTCCCAGCAGAAAGAGTGTATGGAGGAGGGACAGTGGGGGGTGTGTTGTTGGGGTCAAGGACATGTGACTGTTTTTGTTAGAGATGAGAGGCTGGTGATCCTTGTTGATCTTAGATGAGCTGATTTGCTAAATTAAACTGGTTTCCAAGCCCCGCCACAGCTACACAGGATATGGGCCTCACCAGCAAGGAATGAGCTCGTTCCATGACTGGATTCCATTCACTGAGAAAAAATGCAATATTTTTGGATAAAATATCTCGATATAACAAGGCTTAGTCAAGGTCAAGAGTAAAACTTTGGTGAACTCTGGCCTGGGAATCTTCACACTGTGAACCAGCCGAGTAGTTTTGGATTCAACAACCGCTGACAGGACAGTCGCTAAAAAATTCAGCAAGGAAATCACCAGTATTAGTAGCACTCAGGAAACACATTTCATATCTGGCCATCGTATTCAATCGCAGATGTTTACCTTAAAAAGTTGGTTGTTGGTGTTTGGTGAGTAAACTAGCTCGCTAGCAACCAGCTTGGACAGTTTCTTCATTTTCACCCCAATATTTCCAACTCAAATACTAAATGAATGAAAACGAACGAAAGTCAATAAATGAATGAATGAAAGTCAATGCTAAACACCACACCACTCATTTAACACTGGTTCGGCCACTATGACTCCCCACGTGCTCCTCCCCCACCCAAGGGCAACTGCTATTTAAAGCTCCAGCGGCGATTGTTGTTCCTGTTCCTATTGTTATGGACTAGAGACTCACAGTTACTCTTACTGACTCTTAACTGTACCAACTCTGTTAGCCATAGAGGGCCAATCTGTCAATATGTTAATTCATGAAGGCCTTCTTTTGTCAGTTATCTCAATAGAGATTCTCTTTTCCTTTTCCTCCGGGTCAACCAGACGAGGATGGGTTCCCCCTTTGAGTCTTGGATCCTCCCGAGGTTTCTTCCTCCAGCTTAGGGAGGTTTTTTTTCTCACCACTGTCGGGTTTGGCTTACTCACTAGGGGCTCGGACCTGGATCTGTAATGCTGCCTTGTGACAACTTGGTTATAAAAAGCGGTATACAAATAAAACTGAACTGAATTGAATTTAGGCACGGTTTACATTTCCAGAATTTTGACCACTGGGAATGATTTTTGCATGTAAGAATGGCTGTGAAATTCTCTTTACACTCATCTAGAACTACATTTATAACATTTCATTCATTGCGGAACAAGGAAAGTGTGCTTTGTCTTTATGACCCAGTGCCAGAGAAAATAGTTGATAGGAAATGATAGGATTGGGTGTCAGTGATCACAGCAGTGGCAGGCAGAAAAGGGTTAATCCTGTTTGAATGACCTAAAGATGGCATTCATCTCATCATGGAACTGTAGTGGGCCTACAGCAGAGGAAGCGATTGGAGATGTATCATAATTTATGACAGTTGGGGCTGAAGGGCTTTAAGCTCATCCTGGACGAGGGAATTGACTCGGATCTGATTATGTGGCTTGCTGGAGGAGGTAGGAGGAAGATCGAGGCTTCCACGAAAAACAGCACGAAGACGGAAAGAAGTGACAGAAGACTGGCAGACGTAAGAGCAGAGGAAAAAACAAGTGCAAAACTACCCCGGCAGGAAGCCCGGCACAGGTCCTGCGAGGCCAACCGGCCACAGAGGGTCAGCACAGGCATGTACACGCACATGTCCTCGATTCGGCTAGACATACAAGCAGCTCCCAAATCTCACCCGGTTATTCAGCCAGCGCTTATCAGATGAGAAATATGTGTGGCGAAGGGGGGAGGGGGAGGGGAGCTTGGTTAACCTCCGGCTGACCCCGCATAGCCTCTGGGAACTGCAGGCCTCTGCACCGCCTGCCCCAGACACACCAGCCCATGGGAGAATAACTCAGACGAAGCGCGGATGAGACGGGGGGATACAGTAAAGGAAATCCACGATCTGGCAGGAGGAGGGTTCTGCAGCTTGTGAATCAGACAAGACCAAGCCAACCATTGTTCTCTCGTATGCATGGCCTCACAGCTTCAGGTGAGTTACTGGGTGTCGGTTTTAACCACTACAGGTGTTATCAAATTGGAGCGTGAATGGGTGGGGCTAAACTGCTGCCACCAGAATAAGATTTAATTTTAAACGTGTCATCACAAAAACGGGTTTTGAAAACGGGTTGTTTTTGTAGCTTATTTTCTACATATGGATTGCAGGCATGGGGGGTGTAAACATACCATTTGAAAGAATAATTTATGCCTTTTTTAAGTCCGGTAAAGTGATGATATGGGTCGTTTAATGTCTTGACTGGCACTGCAATGGCAATAAGTAGCAGTAAAATTGCAATGCTGATACTGTGTTCATTTCGTGTAGCTCTTCTGGCTTGTGACGTTCTGAGTATGTTATTTTACGTTCTGAGGATCAGAGAAGATTAGCCAGCCTCTCATTTGGTTACTGCACAGCAAAATACTAAAAGGAACCAAGAACGTTTCCAGAAACGCTTCCACCATGGAGGATCACTAATAGGTCGAATGCAAGCTTCACAGAACTCTCTTATCTACCATTTTTATAGAACAAATAAAGACAATTGGAGAAAGACACTTTGTTGAAGAGTTTGAGCCATCGAAATGAAAAGGTCTCCCACACGCATTTGACTTCTTTGCTTAAAATTTAGCCGGGATTTAGGCTTCCACAGCCTGCCAGACGTCAACATTCTTGTTCCACAGTTCGCGTCACTTCTGTCATTTTACATAATGACTATGGTTCTCCAAGAGGATGCAAAACAGGAACCCGTTCAGGAACTGTGCACTTTTTGTTTGGATAGCCACTTTACTCTTAAAACATAACTGGATCAGAGGGTGCTTTCTATCTTCTACTGATGCTCCATAAACAGTCTTTAGCGGAGCTTTCGCAGACAGGGTGACGTCTCATCTCTAATTAGACGTGTGTGAGTGACTGAAGTAGCTGGGGTGAATTAGCCCAACTCCCTGAGGCGTTCTAATCAGGGATTCCTCATCTCATATAGAAAGACCACATGGTGCCAGAGCTCCAGTGGAAGACCCATAATACCCATGAGGCACATCACCCCTCTAACTGTAGACTGTAGAGGCTGCTACCACATACTTTCAGGGGGAGAGAGAGAGAGAAAAAGGGAGAGAGAGAAGAGGTAAGCACTGCTATTTACAGATGCACCCACCAAAAAAGTATGGTTTCCAGTTAGACTGACATACTGACACACCCGTCAGTATGTCAGTCTAACTGGAAACCATACTTATAACCATACTTATATATAAATATAATGTTTAACTGTGACAGGCTGCGAAGTGCCTCAAGACTTAGGTAAAGGTGTTCCAACCACTCAGCATTCAGCTCCAGCACCATCATCTACACTTGTTTCTTTGCTGGCTCAGGCCTTAATTTGAACGATTCTTACGCAGGTCATTGATACTGAGATTGAAAGCCAAAATCCATTAATCAAGACTACAGTATAAAAAAAAAAAGTATACAATGAGGGATTTTGCACAATACTGTATTTCTGCCCTGAAAATATATGAAAACATATACACACTTGCACACGCAGACAAATAGCCAATACTGAATGAGAGGATGAAAGCTTCCAAGAATTTTTCCCATTATTCCAAGAAGCAACCTCAAGAAGCCTTGCACAAATAACCCCATCAGCATCAGGCAGGCATAAATCTGTACTAAGTTCCAGCCACCAGAGCCACAGGCAGACGTGCCAGAGCTCTGCCTGGAAGCTGCGGAGGCAGGTGGGGGTTTCCCCAGCTGGGAGGCTGGAAGGGCCTCTCCATGGGAATGAACCTGCTTGTACGGGTTAAGAGAGCACTGTTTCTGCAGTCTTGCAAGTTACACTTCTGACTACTCCCGGGACCTAATAACTACCTCTATACCAGTTATTGCGGACTTTAGAGTGTGAGCTGGGCCTTCTTTCCCTTTTCCTCAATCACACATTTAATTATACTAGTCTAATAAGCATGGTAATAAAAAACCTGTTTAATTATAAAGGATAAAGAGAGATTGGAAATGGTAATGTAAAAACTTTGGCGTATTGAGTAATTAAATAAAAAAAAATGGAAACACATGTTTTGCTAGATAAAGGAGTTCCAACCACTCAGCATTCAGCACCACTAGTATACTGATCACCGCCTGATCATCTGGAATCATCTGCACCTGTTTATTGCTTCTGGCTAAATGTGCTTCATTATGTTCGAATGATTCATATGCAGGTCACCTGTGTAGGTTAAGGAAGCCTGGAGAACTGTTCCTCAAAGTCTACAATAAAAATACAAGAAAGTCTGGCTCTTTGGAGGCAAAAAAGGAAGAAATGAGGGATGGCTCAAGACTTTTGCACAGTACTGTAAATCTGTATTTTCTTTGAGAGTCATACAAACTAACAAGACAATTCCAAACTGCACATCTGCTTTCTAGAGGTGTAGCAATGCATCACTTATCTACTGGCATCGTTTATATAAAACAGGCTGTTCGGATTTCCAGTGGTGTGTGTGTTCTTCTATCGAAATGTGAGGGGGACACGTCTCCCTTTGACTGAATGGCGACGACACCCATGATTACAACAAATTATTATGCAGCACTATACTAAAATCTGTCTGTCTGTCTATCTATCTATCCATCCATCTTTCTAACCATCTGTCTATCTATATATCTATCTATCTATCTATCGATATTTTAGTGACATCAGAGGTTTTCACCTTCATCTGAAAGTCGCTCACGCAGACGCAAAGAATTCACTGCTTGTTTTACACACCAACTGTGCGCTGATAGTGCACTGGGCAGTTTTGATAAGCATCAGTGAGGCTGGAGGGGCCAAACCTACTCAGCCCACTTATCTGATCTATATTGCCTTTGTTCACTAATCCCACTTCCTGATTATTCCTGTTGACCATGGCAGAATGGCAGGCGGTGCTGTGTGCAGGTCAGCACATCCTTCTGCATGTGTGCAAGTGTGTATGTGTGAGAGAATTAGAAGACACACTGTGTCCGACAGGCTCTGCCCACAAATTCAAATGGACCGTCTGATGTGTGCTCTGTTCTAAAGACGACCGTCTGAATCCACCACGTAACCACACTTCTGTTTCTGCTGTCCTTACACCATGTTTGGGAAATGCTGGGCTAAATGCTTGTGGGGCTTCCACTAACACAAGCTGAGTCTTTCTAGATATGTGCATCTCCAAGATATTATTTGAGAAAAAATAAAAAGTTCCACATAGGACTCAAGACTAAAAGCTAACGCAGATCAGTCGCAACAAACAGTGTTCAAAAGTGCATTTAGCATCTTACCATTACTTTAGCCACGCCTCATTTCTTCACATTTTGCTTCCAAAGAGTCAGACTTTCTCGTATTTTTAATGTAGTCTTGATGAACAGTTCTTCAGACTTCCTGAAGGACGTTTTAAATCCTGACCAGTTTCAGAGAAACGTTTTTGTTTGTTATGCCACACAGTGACCTACGTATGAATCATTCAAGCAGAACAAAGAGCATCTAACTGAAGGCCTGAACTAGTGAAGAAGCAGATGCAGATAATTCCAGATGATCAGGCGGTGATCAGTATACTGGTGGTGCTGAATGCTGAGTGGTTGGAACTCCTTTATCCAGGCTCCTTGTATCTTTATGCACTTTGCAGCCTTTCACAGAAAAACATTTGTTCCCATTTCTATCATTTAATCTACTTAATATGCCAAACATAAAACAGTTATAAAATAGTAATCTTGCGCCAACAAGATGAATCAAAGCAAAATATAAAGAAATGCTCAAGACTTTTGCACAGTATTGTACATTATCCTAGCTTTATGGACATGTAGACTCACAGAGCTCTCTGTCACACTCGCTGATGGCTGTCTGCCACCACAGCTTTCCAGGCGCTCTTTCTCTAATGTTGAGACGTGTGTCCACCAACCCACGCGCTGAATCTGAGGCTTTAACAGTCTGACAGAGACAGATTCAATTAATTAATGCAATTAAAAACATCTGTCGACAGCCCGGCCATCAACACCTCTTTCGCTTTGCGGTTTTTCTGAGTTGAGCAGGAGGTGCTACCTGGAAATGTATCTAATTTCCATCCCTCAATATTTTGAATGGAACGAGTCCCAGCTTTTACAAGGTAACGAAGGGGACTAATCACGGCTGTACAACAGAAACAGATACAGTTCTGTCTGACCAAAGTAGGAAAAACAGAGAGAGAGAGAAGAGAGAGAGAGAGAGAGAGAGAGAGAGAGAGAGAGAGAGAGAGAGAGAGAGAGAGAGAGAGA
>JBBIGA010000040.1:27891959-27907160 GCA_037576975.1 Alestes dentex | reverse complement strand
TTTTTCGATCGGAGAGAGAGAGAGAGAGAGAGAGAGAGAGAGAGAGAGAAAGAAAGAGTAAGAGAGACAGAGAGAGGAATGCTAAAGCAGAGAAGACTGAGAGTAAAAGACAGAAAGACTAAAAAGAGAGAGAAGTTCGAACAGATAGGAAACAGGACATAAGGTGAGAAGAAGAAGGACAGATAGAGAGAGGATAAAACAGAGGGAGAGAAAAAAGCGAGAGTAAAAGGACAGAGAGTGAAAGTGAGAGAACGAGAAAGAGAAAAGTTAGAAGAGAAAGTAAAAAAGGAGAAAGACAAGACAGAGAGAAGAAACAGATAAATGCAAAAGGGACAGGGAGGGAGTGAGAGAGAGAGAAATAAAGAACCTAAAACAGAGAAAGAAGAAAGCGAGAGACAGAAATAGTAAAGAACAGAGCGAGACAGAGAAGTTAGGACAGACGCTGAAAGAATAAAAACAGAAGATAAAGATGAGAAAAAGATGAACAAAAAGAGAGAGTAAAAGGGAGTAGGGCAAAAAGGGAGTGAAAAAGAGAGAAAGAATCTTAGAGAGCAAGAGAGAGGAAGAAAGATGGAGAGAGAGAGAGAGAGAGAGGAAGACAAAGAGGAGTAAAAGTGAACAAAACAGGAAACTAAAACAAAAAGAAAGCAGGAGACAAGACGAAGTGAAGCGCGTGTTCATGTGTGTGTGTGTGTGTGTGTGTGTGTTGGGGGGTTGTAACTCTGATAGCCATCGAAAGCTCCCGCTGCCTTCTTTGGAACTGGCGCTCCGAGTTAATGAGTTTTTAATGGGACCTGCGGACAGAGCGGGACGGCCGCACCGATCTGCTCTGATATCAGGGGGCAGAGACATTAGGCTCCGCTCCAGGCAAACATACGGAGTCTGTCCCGGGACACCAGCAGACTCTCCGCGTCTCCGACACCAGCTCAATCACTGCTGCTCCAACGCCTCCATCTGATAGAACATTCCAGAAACATGACAGAAACATTACGGCAGTATGGTCAACATACAGCAAATCAGGCCCTAATCATTCGGGGACGTAATCAACAATCATCCACAGCCTGGACAGTCAAGGACCGGTCACTTACAGGCGAGCTTTCACGCTTGGCCTTCAAGAAGCGGGACAATTCCACTTTGTAGCTGGTCTACATGCAGGAACCAGCCAGTCTGTCGATCTACAGTGTTGTTACTACTTAATATGCAACAGTCTGTTCTAGTGCAACATCACTACTTATGTCACTATTATGTGCAATAATGGTCTCGGCACAGAAAACAACTCGAAACCACTATTTGTGTTACTTGTAAACCACTTCAGCAGTACTTTTATTTTTATTATTAATATGTGGTATTGATATCCACCTCTCTGACTGATCACCGCATTTTTGTATTCAGAGTACTTTCTGGAGAGTTTTATTTTGACTTTAGTATATTTTTTACTTATATACACTACATTCTACATTGTTCTTGCCTCAAAGACAGGAACAAAATAAAATATAAAATCCTCCAGAAAATACTTTGTACTATATACACTATGATATATACAAGAAATGCTGTAGACAGTAAAAGAGGTGGGTATAAATACTATGAGTAAATAAATTACCACTGAAGTAGTTTACTAGTGGTTTAGAGTTGTTCCCTATATTGAGTGAGTCATTGCACACAGTAGTGATATTAGTAGTGATATTAAACATGGCAGTACAATTGCATAAGTAGTGACATAAGCAGTTATACTGCACACTATAAGATTGCTGCATATAGTAATAAAGATATTGCATATAATGACAATGATATAGCACACAATGAGATATCGCAGTTTCTAATTGCAACAAAACTACAGATCAACAAACACACACACACACACACACACACACACACACACACCCACACTTACCCAGCTATTGGGTAAAAACTTCCTGTCAAACTCTGTTGTGGTGCAAAAGCTCCCAACCCACAGACAAATTGCACAAATAGTCAACAGACAATCGTCTCTAATCGTACGCCTACAGTACTGTACAAAAGTCTTTGGCACCAGAAGACGTTTTACATAAAAGTTGTTTATTACTGGGCAGTAGAGTTAAGCTAATGTTAAAACACTACAATTACAATACATACATACAAATAATATTAATATAGTAAATAGTGGAACCGAACCTGTGATCTTCTTACCAGTTCAACTACTTTTTTACAAACAAAACAAATCTTGATTTGTTTTGGTTTTTTTTACTGCTTTCTTGATTTGGATTTATTATAATGTTAACTTTGCAAGCAGAAAAACACGTAATCACACGCTGAAAAAAAAATGTCTGACATGACAAATAATATTAATATAGTAAATAGTGGTTTCATATATAGCAAAGTGTTCACTTAACCATTTCCAGACATCTTTCCTCACGGAAGCCCAGTATTACTTGTAGCCACCATCAAATCCCTGGATTGGCTCTTTTAACTTCATTAGATTAAATTATGGAATTTAATACATCCAAGCGGTGACTGAAGGCATCGAACAGAAATCTGGAACCAAACCTGTGTTCTTCTAACCAGCTCACAAAATTTCAACTACTCTTTTTAGAAAAAAGAAATCATTTTACTGCTTTCTTGTTTGTTTGGGTTTATTCTACTGTTGTTTTTTTTTTTTACTGGCAGAAAGAATCCACTGCTGATACAAATGGCTTCAAAAAATTTGCACAGGTGCCTTTTGCCCAGTATTGTATATAGATTCAAGATTCAAGATTCTTTGTTTGTCACATTTGTCACATACACAGTTATACAGGTTCAACATGTAGTGAAATGTTCCTGATAAGGTAGATCCATCAGAATCAGAATGGAATAGCTTATAAGATATGAGGGCCTGAGAGTGCAAGAGGAAGGTAGATGTTTCTACTAAAGAGGATGGTGAAAACATGTTCCTTCTTCTCTCTTGGCTCAGCCAGAACAACCCCAGAGCCACGAGAGCACGTGGCATCTTTGTAGCTGGAAACCTTCAGCAGCAAAAGTTTGATCCACGAGTCTCTTCGCTTCCAAGCCTCGTTTGACTGATTCTCAGAGATCAGACACTCCCCTTCGCCACGCCACCCCCCCCCCCCCCGCCAACCATTAAGTGTCTTAACAGACGCACGTAAAATATGAGCCTCCGAGCACAAAGCGAACGGCTGAGTTTAAAAGTGTTTGGCTGCAGCTCCTCTCTGTGAGGAGCTCCAAGTACCTGCTAACTCTAACTCCCCCCCAGCTACGACAGCATGGTCATAAAACAAGTCTCGGATAGACACTTCCCCTCTTGGCGTGAGCCTCTCCGTCTAGCATCTGTTTTGGTGTAAGCGCTCGTTCACTTCCCTATCGCTCCCCGGAGGACCCTGCAGACGATTAACAACCGGAGAAGATAACGCTGATTCTGGTGATAGCCACACAAGCTACGACCCAAGTGTTCTAGTGCTGAAAGCATCCGTCGTCCAACATGAAGCCCAGCTCTGACAAGCCAAAAAGCTCCAAAGGACAAATCCGGCTTAACGCACAAGTCTGAGTGAAAATGTAACACCAAATGGCAATGCGTTTCCACCCACCAGAACTTGTACACAGCACAGTTAGGGCCCATCTAGCATTGTTCGCGTCACTTTGATAAGCTGAGAATTTACACTCACTCAATGTGGTTCAGTGCTGCTAATTGCCTCTTGTGCAGTATCATACTTATGGTACAATACTAGTCATTCTGGAAGGTTTACATCCTGTTCACACAGTTCTACTGTGCTGTCTTTTTACTGTATTGCTTGTGTCATACCTTGCACTTGTTCAGTGCTGCTAACTGGTCACTCTGGAAGGTTTCCATCCCGTTTACACTTTAAGGCTCCACTGTTGTTTTGTCTGTTTATTGTGTTGCTTTTGTTGTCACTTGCACTTTGTTGTATGTTGCTTTTTGTTGCATCGTGGCCCACGGAGAAACGTCTCATCAACAATAGGAATAAAAGTAAACATTAAAAGGAGACTGCCATTAAATCAGAACATTTCAGTCAGTTTCCCTAAAACAGAGCATTTCCCAACTGAGCATTTCCCCGAGATCTTACGTGCCAAAAAGCATCAAAGGACAACTAAGGACATCTAACACCAAATGGCAGTTATTTTCCACACAACAGAACTTTGGTAGTGTACCTAGAACAGCTTGGTTGCGCCACTGTTTGAAAAACACAAAAAATAGGGAAAAAAAAGTAAATATTAAAGGGAGACTGACAATACCTCAGAACATTTCTAAATCAGAAATTTTGTCAGTCTCCCTTTAATATTTACTTTTATTCCTATTTGTTATGCTTTGATTTGGTCCATTTCTCTAGAACAGAGCCCATCAAACCACTCATACCGACTTTGTTAACATCCATTTAATTATGTGGAAATGATAATCAGTGAATAATTCAGATTTCATATTTTCAACTTGTGTTGTCATGCATGCCCTACAGCTTTATACCTCCAAGAGATGCTACACATTCTCCTCAAGGATTTTCATACCAAATTTTGTTCTTCTCAAATAATTTTTGCAGTGGCACAAGACAGCTGTTGTGAACAGGGATTTACTTCTTTTTTTTTTTTCATAAATGAGAACGCATGCTTTTTTCAGAAATACAGTACAGTGCAAAAATAATATTTAAAAATGGTTTAGATGGGCAGAGTGTTTTTTGCACATTAATATTACTAAACATACTAAATAAAGCTAAAAATAATAATTGTAGTTTCCATCAGAAACCTATTTTGACTCAATCAGTCCTTCACTAATTTAAATCAGGAACTGCTGATGGAATTTCACAAATTCAAACTACAGCATCGAGCAGAAATCTAGAACTCAACCTGTTCTCACAAAATACCAGCTCACAAAATATCAACTACTTCTTTTACAAACAAATCTTGATACGTTTTTACCCGTTTCTTGGTAGTTTGGATTAATTCCAATGTTACCTTTGCCAACAGAGGGACAATTTATCACACCCTAAGAAAAACGGCTTGTGCATTCGTGCCTAAGACTCATGTACAGTACCGTATCTGGACACAAGTGGAAGTGAGGATATAGTGAGCTGTAGGGTGACGCTGAAACTCTGTAGTGGACATTTGGTAGGGTAGGTCCTCAGGGCATCATCCCACACAATCTCCATAGTCTCTGCTGTAATCGCAGGTTGCCTGGTGTGTATATCTGCGGTGGTGGTGGTGTTGGTGGGGGGGGAGTGAGATTGAAAGGAAAAAAAACTTTCCCTTTCATCTCTGTTTCATCTTCCTTTCATGTGTTCTGCCCAAGGAGCGCAACCGCTCATATCCAAAGCCACCGTTTGAAGCCTTTCAACTCCATTAGAGATGCTTCCTGCCTGTCCTGCACCCTGTTAGGTGGTTTCTTCTGCCTAATTATCTTTATGTCAGCTAAGAAGAGGGCGGCATGTGTGTCGGTGAGGAAAACGTGTGAAATTCCTTTTTTAATCATTCACTCGGTGATGGGCGGGGGAGGGGGGACTCTATTGAAGGGCAAGTCTAGACAGATACCCGGCTCTCTTAAAGGGCCATAAAACCACATCAGTTTCGTCTGAAGATCTGCATTACAAACAGGGCTAATTAGGGATTAATTGTTTCCGTTTTTTTTTCTTTTCTTCTGTGCTCCTGGATGTAGGCGGAGCCTGTTTCAAGCTGTTCGAGATGTCCCGGGTCTCCTCAGGCCTTTATGAGGGAGGCGGCCTTTGTTTTGTTGGCACAGGGGAGAGCGGCGGAATCAAAAGCATTTTCGACAGTCGGAGCAGAGCTATGCAGACAGCATGCAGCAGGCTTGAGGGTTTCCTCTTATTTACACTCCATCCAGACTCGAGTCATCACTCTTCATGGACTTGCCATGTAGAGGCCTTACATTCAGACACCCTCACTATGGAAAAGTGAGCCATAAACAATTAGAATTATAAGGTAAACACAATTAACTTGCAACAAACTGCAATTTGTAGCAAAGACCACTGCTTTAATAAAAAAAAAAAAAAAAAAGAGAAATGAAGTTAAAAGATCAATGTTCTAATATTTGTCACCAATAATACAATAAAATAATTATAATAGCGTGTATATTATATTCTATACTCAATAATACACTGTAGAGTTGCTAAAGTTGATCTGAAATTTGGATAAGAGTAGACATTAATGATGTGTGTGCAATAATACCACCACATGTATTACACAAAAAAAAGCTTGAAACCATTGTTTATGATGAAGGTGTCAAAATGGCGTCAACATTTGGTGTCAAAATGCAGGATTCAGCTAGAAATGCATTACATTTAACCTTTAAAGAGACCACAAAACACCACATCAGATGATGTGGCTAGACATTTACAAAGACAGCAATCTACCATGCTCGATTACTCTAGAATTACATCACCACTGTTTTCTTAATGTGTGCTTTAACTTAGGATTCTTTTAAGGTGTTGTTTTCAAGGGTTAAACGACTGTCATGTGTTTTGTTGTATCTCTATAAGGTGCCTTTACAGACTGGCACAAACATCCAGTGGCTGCGGACACATATGTATTAATAAAGGTTTTATATTAATTCAACAGTTTTTCATCACTGAGGAGTTCTTTTTGGATAATTTTAGACTAATAAGTAGTTTTCTGAGCTGTAAACCATGCTCAAGCCTATCGCAGTGTTCAAAACACCCTAATCAGGTCACTAGTCCATCACAAACACAATTCACCCACACATTTACAAAAGTAATGTATCAAAATGCACAAAAGAGGTAAGAACAAAGTGTGTCAAGGTACGGAAACATTAGGGTGACCTTTATGACCCCGCCTGTGGGTCGATGCTGGGTCAGTTTATCGCAGTGACGAATTTATGGAAATGTTAATATTTCAGCTTCTTAAAGATTTGAACATGAAGGACTATGCTCACATGAAGTTCTTTTGAAGATTTAGGGAAAATAAGCATGTTTAAATAGGTCAATTGTAGCACATAAAAGTGCATAAAAATCACAAAGAAAAATCTGGGCCCAAATGGCTTCAGAAAGCAGAAAGTGAATAAAAGCTCCACCAACAAGCTTCATATAAATACTTGCTCTAATGCCTCATACAAAACTCATTAAGTGAATGGCAGGGGAATAGGCCCATTATGAAGCTAGTTTTGCTGGGTGGCCTAACCTTTAAGAGCCCCCCCCCCCGCCATCACCACCGAAGGTTCGCCACCACCACCGGGGTCTACGAGCTGCACAATCTCTGAACTTTCCCAATACACTGCTGTTCACGTCTTCGTAAATAGTCCTTGGAGGTCTTTCATCTAATGATACTGGATATGCAGCTGATAAATTCCGATACATGACAGTTTGAAACCCAAGCTCCCGTTAAGTGGACCCATTTGGCCCCAGGCGGAGCCGTGTCTGATTTTGCACCATCCTGGTAGAATGATTTATTTATCTTGCTTACCTTCTGAGAAAAATGAAGCCAGCATGTCTGCCGAACACATAATCGAATTTAAAATTTGGCCCGATTCCCTTTGCGAAGGTTCCCTGGTTCGTATTAAAGCGACGCGCAATTGCATCACTGCCTGCGATCTGTGTGGCACAGCCACTAATTGGCCTCACGGAGGGAAGTGCACTTGTTTTGAATGTTTGTTTTTCTTTTTATTTTGTTTTCGTTTCTTTAATTGGATTCTTTTGGCGGCCAATGGTTGCCAAACACACACACATACACACGGGTGCTATTGAAACAGCTGAAGGTTGGGGCACAGTTCGTGTGTGTGTGTGTGTGTGTGTGTGTGTGTGTGTGTGTGTGTGTGTGTGTGTGTGTGTGTGTGTGTGTGTGTGTGTGTACAAGAGTCTTAATGATTCGATTTCACCCAACCTCCTCCACCTCCTGAGTGCTGTGCTGCTCATTAGCTGCGACGCCTGGGTGGATTAAATACATTAAGGCATGTGGATCGAACCTGTTCAAACGCAAACAGACACACACACACACACACACGCATCTGTGTTTTCCACATTTTCAAACTCCGCAGAACTCGTGGGCAACCACATTTGAAAATCCTTGAAGCTCCTGCAACCTTTGAAGTTCATAATTGCAAAGAAAGCTGTGAATGAACCCACATTTGATACACTGTTATTTTCAATTTTTTAGGGGGGGGGCATTCAGCATGAAGTGTAAGGAGTGAAAGCGAATGTGAAGGTAGCACATACTTTCTTATAAATAAAGTAAAGTTGACGTGGTGCATAAACAATATTAAAATTTCACAATCTATCGTGGACTTCTCAGTCCACACGGCCCATATGTGCAAGTATAGCTGCTTAAAGTCACTTCCACACAGTCACTTTCCCATTTCTCCTCCCACAAAATATAGAAATGCAGTACTGTGCAAAAGTCTTGCTTTGAATCACCTTGTTGGCACAAAAATACTACTTTGTGCCCATCAAACTATCTTAGCTTTGGTGTATTGAGTAGATTAAATGAAAGAAATTGAAACAAATGTTTTACTGCAACTGGCTGCAAAGTGCCTAAAGAGAAGAGGTGTCTAGGAGTTCCAACCACTCAGCATTCAGCACCACCAGTATACTGATCATCTGGAATCATCTGCACCTGTTTCTTCACTGGTTCAGGACCTAAGTCAGATGTGCTTTGTTATGCTTGAATTATACATATGTAGGTCATTGGGTGGCTTAACAAACAGACAACATTCCTCTGAAACTGGTCAGAGAAAATGTTCCTCAAAACTACATTAAAATACAAAAAGTCTGACTCTTTGAAAGCAAAATATAAAGAAATGAGGGGTGGGTCAAGACTTTTGCACAGTACATAGAGTGTGCTTTTTCAATCCATTGTTCAATAGCAATCAAACCGTCCTTTAAACTATTTGACTATCACTGCTAAATGTTAAACAGTACTACTAAGTGAGAAGAGCTAATAGCATTAATTTACCTAGCATGGTAACAGCTAACCAAAGAACATGTTCTGTTCTATCTTAAGCACTAACAATGCTTAAGCCAATGCTTAACTAACTAACACTAAAAATTGACAACGGTTATGCTGCATGATTATGTCTCAAATCTGAGGAAGTGAGCAGAAATTAAAGCTGTTCCATGGTGTTTTGATCTGTAGCCCGCTTGGGCTAACATAAGGATCTACAGAATTAAACAGTGCTGCACACCACAGGTCTGATTCCGATTAGTTTGACTCAGCAAGTACAGAAGATAAAAAAAACGCCAAATGTCTGGTGTCGCAACTCCAGCAGGAATCAAATCTGTTCTCTGGTGTTTGGATCTGTAGCGTGTTTGCTAAGCTAACAACAGTTTAGCGGGCCAAATTTGCCACACACCACAGGAGAGGCTCGGTTCCAGCTAAAACGACACTCGTTTAGAGAACAATGACTCAAATCTGAGACAACCAAAATTGAATGTGTTCTGTAGTGTGTTTAGCTCTTAGCCATCGCTGAGCCATTGTTATGCGCAGTGGGTTATACCACCGATTAGCGAGCTCCTACAACCCCAAACAGTGGGCCCCACATTAAATTTGAACAGTATTTGGCCGTTTATGACATAGACGTGGCATCAAATACTGCCATCGTTTTTAAATACTGTATACCAGATGACCATTATATCAGCCAAGTTATACATTATTGTCTAGACTTGCTTTATAATAATAAAAAAAAAAGCTCGGATATTGGTATTATTGGTATCAATCACAACAAGGTGACGATTATTGTTACGATAAAAAAAACAAAACATCAATAACAAACAGCTGTAAGAGAGTCTCCAATTGGCACCTTACCACAACCACCACAGGGATAAAAACACACTCTCCACACAAACATATGCAACATATGGAGCTACCTAAACACACAGAACTGCTCTCTCCGCAAGCATAATGTGGAAAAAAATGGAACAACAAAAAACAACACCGTAAGCATTTCCTCTGAGCATACTCTTTAATCCCCCTCTATACCCCTGGGGAAAATAAACACACACACATACACAGGAAAAGGGCCAACTCTCCGTCTTTGCTCAGATACAAGGCACACAGCTTTAATTCATTTGATTAAAAAAAAACTATTTGGAGCATGGCGGCAAAATCTCGGGTTTGATAATGGCCGGAAAAATTGCAATTCGCCAGCGATTATGCCCAATCAGGCCAGGAGGGAGGAGAGTAGAACCAGATGGACCGGCGTGGGATGCCTGAACACACAGGGCAACGCAGTACCCCTGAACAGCTGGGGAAGGAACCACAGAGGCGCATGCGGCCAACCTGGAGGCACCAGCTGTGTTCACTGTGTGGGTGTGGAATTAGATGGCAGCGTTCGATGGTGCAGCGGTGGCTTACCTGTCTTGCTCTTCGCTTTCTTGGAGGGCTGCTTCTTTTTGATGAACTTGGCAGTGGCCTCCTGCTGCAGGGCAGGGTCTTCCTCCTCCTGCTCCACTATGGGCTCCCGGATGGTCTCACAGCCCGCTGGGATAGGATATAAACACTGTTAGCACTCAGCAGCATTGGTCAAAAATCTATTTTACACATACCAGCACAAAAACAGGCTGTAATCACTGCTGCCCAGTTTTATCAATAGAGTTTAAGAACTTGATCCAGTTTGAGGCAAGTGTGTGATGAAATTTGCCCAATTTTGAATGGTTGAGTGTAAAATTCACCTGTTAGCTTCATTAGCCTCAAACCTCCAGTGCACACTGAACGCCCAGAACACTGTGAAACCCCAGTATTTTTTTTTCCCCTGCAGTACAGAGCTTCAGTGCTCAGACAAGCTAATAATAAAACAATAAGTTAATAATAAATCATTTCCAGGCCATCATTTCATGGTTTTAACAGGAGAGAAAGCCAGTAAAAATAAGGCCACTTTCTTCTAATCATCTATATTTCCAAGCACTATTCCGCAATTTTTTTTCGGTAAAAATGAATAAATTTAACCACCAACAAAAGTTGCCATTTTCAACCCAGACACCATAGTTTACCAATTTCTAAAGAAAAAAAAACAACTTTTTGACATGCAAAAATTCTAACTTGTGGGAAAATGCATAAATGTGTTAAACTGTAGCAATTAGGCAACGCATGAATTTACTAAATTTTAGAAACGTGAAAATACATAAGCGGTAATAAATTGGCAGGCATTGTTCCTATGTAATTACTTTGTAATTGACCAAAAATAAAAAAATGAATTACAAAATTAGCAAAAGTTGGCTTCTGTGGGATTTTGCGAATTAGATTTTCCAAACACAGAAGCAATGCTTCATCAAATTCTAAAGAAGTTGCTTCTTTAGAGGAAATGCATGAATATGTCACTTCCACTGGATGGACACTTTTAACATCAGTAACAAAATTAAAATCAGATGCTTCAGAACTACCTTCACACACACACACATCCGATCCAGCATCTAAACCCTGTCCCAACAGCAGGTCCCCAGACTGTGTCTGCAAGTTTAAATCAGAGGGATTTGAGGATCAGTCTGCACTGAGGCCCTGTTACAAGTGGGCTTATGAATTGGACCCCTTGTGCCACCCTCCTCTCCTGCTCCCGCCTCCTTCCAACAATCTCATGGCTTGTTTCCATTTTCCACAGCACATCCATTCTACGTCCTCCAACACACTGAAGCGCCGGAGTGGGTCCTGTCTGCCCTCCAAGCAGATTAGGATAATCCAGTTCTAATATTTATCCATTCAATAAAGCCAATATGCTGGACCAGTGAGGCCTGTGATGGCTAACGGCTAGCTTTGGTCAACGTTAGCGGGTTGACGTTTGAAACAGAATACACGGTCTTCATAACACTGCTGTTTTCATAAGCTTATAATCTGAGGGTCTAGCTGTGTGGAATGAGGTCAGCATCGCCTTCTACCTGGACTGTATCAACACGAGGAGGAAACTAGCCCCCCTGCTATCATAATATAGCCACAGGAGCCACTGGAAACAGCAGCCATTGTTTTCCATCACTGGTTGGAAGGTGCTAGGGTTATGGCTGAAAGCGCTAGAGGCTGGTGTTGTTGACCACCCGTGTAGTCTGAATATGATTAGGGCCAAATGTACCATTTCGGGCAGGATTTCTGTGCGGATAAGATGCATTCAGATTGGAAATACTGGAAAAGCAATTGATTATATATTCTGTTCAAAACTTCCCCAGTCAAGTGAAGGAATACTTCAAATTGTCCCTGAGATGTGAATAAAAGGCAAAATGAAGCCTTCAGACACCCACATCACACACTCAGACACTCCCACCCACCCACCTCCACTCCCACCCAGACCCACTCCGACCCACTCAACCACATCCACACTCACCCAAAACCCACTCATTCACTCACTCAACCACACCCACACACATTCAAAACGACTCACATTTCCACAATTGTCTGAGACCCTATGAGGATAGTTTGGAAGAAGGATATGAAAGACACACACACACACACACACACACACACACACACACACACACATATACACACATACACACACGTACACGCGCACACACACATACACGCGCACACACACATACACATATACACACATGTACACGCGCACACACACGCACGCGCACACACACACACACATATACACACATACATGCACACGTACATGCGCACACACTCACACACACATATACACGCACACATATACATGCACACACACACATACACACAAACACACATGCACATGTACATGCACATATGCACACGCACGCGCACACACACACAACACATTTATACAGTCTATAACTCTGATCCACCGTGTTTCCACCTATTTCCCCAGCCTGCAGTGAAACTGAGTCAAAACCACGGTGTTTCCACAGGAAACTTTGGGACGTGTTTAAAAAACTGGCTTCTACAGTAAGACAAGACAACTTCCAGCTCAGCAAAAGTACAGAAAATAGCAGCTTATGAAGTGGTGGCTGGTACATGTGTTGTTATTGTCTTGATGACATACACCCATAAAACAACAACCAGAGTACATCAACTGCATAAACTGCATGTGGCTGATGTTTACCGGTTTGACTATTTCAGAATGAACTTTGTGTTGTTAAAATGACACGTCCTGATACATTCTACAAATCAGCTTTAGCAGTACGTTGTACTGATATTTCCCAGACTGCGTTCACAATATCGCGCCAAATGTGTGTTGTGCTTCATCCTACAGAGGCAAGACTTGACTTTGTCAGCACTCAAACTGGCAACCCACCTATCAGAGGAACTTAAAAACTTTAAAATTAACTGTTTATTTGTTGAATTTTACTTAACGGAACACAGCAAAACAAAACTTTTATGATTTTTTTTTTATTTTAAACTCAGCAAATAAGTAGAACTTGCCCTAAAGTTTGCAGCGCAATGCCAATTTTACATGTGTTCTCTAGAGAAGATGCGTACTCCTCAGTTAGAAAATCAACAAAAATGTGATTTTCCCCGGGTTGTTCAAACTTTTGCCTAAGACTGTAAGTCCTGGGGGACCCTCAAAGGCAGTGGTCACAAACCCACCCCCTGTAGATCTACTTTCCTGCATAGTTTAGTTCTTACTTCTAATGTGCTAACTGATACTAATGCGTCTAGTCTAGTCCATCAAGGACTGCTGAAGAACCTCATTAGCTGGAGCAGGTGAGGCAGACTGCGTTTGGAGCTACACCCTGCAGGATGGTGGATCTCCAGAACTGGTGACTACTGCTCTAAAGGTTCACAGCTAGAACCATAAGGGATCTCAAGGTATAAACTTTGTGGAAAAATTAATCTGCATCTGGATACACTTCTCAAACAGAGCTGGAAGCCTTTTCTCCACTGAAGCTCACACACTGCCTGAACACACGCACGCACGCACGCACGCACGCACACTCTCTCACACACCAGTGCTCAAAATATACGGACTCATTTGAACGGGAAGCATGTGGAAAAGCTTGGTGTACACATCCATATGTCCTCCGCACCTCATAAGTTGAAAAGAAACTCACAAATGTGGGAAACGCACAAACGCACGTCCTGAACACACACAGAAGCCTCGTTGCCGGATTAAAAGGCTCCCCCGACAGCGTGCTGGAAGTGCGGAATGCGTTTAAGCGCTCCATAAAGAGGTGGACTGGGGAGCAAGCCAGTAAAGGACCCCTGCCTTCGCCATCTGAAAGCACTAGATTGTGTTACTTCCAGTGGAGGACAACATGCTCATTTGTGTTGTTCCATGATCAGTTTTCTCTTCACACTATGGATTAAAGTAAAAATGCTCAAATACAACAAAAGATATCTGTGAAGACACAACCTCCGTCTGTCGCCATCCCAGAACAGACTGACCTTTGATTTGATAAGGGAACATCCAAATCAGATGCTTACAGATTGCAGTTGGAAATGCCACACTTGGAATCCTCTCCAGAACTTTTATTTCCTTACTTGTAAGTGAAATAATGAGGGAATGACACACATCTCTCTGTGGAACAGCAGAACAGCCAATAGTTTAATTTCTTTTAAGTGCCTAAAAATGGGGGTTACAACGGTTGTGATTACTACATTGTTCGCCCAATCTGATGTACAGTGCTGTGCAATAGTTTTGACCCATCCCTCATTTCTTCTTATTCTGCTTCCAAAGAGCCAGACTTTCTTTTATTTTAACGTGATCTGTTTTTCAGGCTTTTAATGGCTCTAATTTTCAGTTCAGTTCCTGAACCTGGCCAGTTTCAGAGGAATGTTTTTTGTTTCTGAAGCCACACAGTTACATACATATGAATCATTCAGGTATAGCAAAGCACATCTAACTTAAGGCCTGAATGATCAGATGATCAGGCAGCGATCAGTATACTGGTGGTGCTGAATGTTGAGCGGTTGGAACTCCTTTCGCTAGGCACCGTGTATCTTTAGACACTTTGCAGCCTGTCGCAGTAAAGCACTTGTGCCCATTTCTTTCATTTCATCTACTCAAAATGCCAAAGATAAGACGTAAAATAGTATTGCAACAGTAATGTGATTCTAAGCAAGTATTAAGAACTGAGGGGTGGCTCACACAGTACTGTATACACCCTGAAAGTCGCTATAGTTATATTTAAATCCACTATGCTGTGGAGGACAGCTATGCTTTAATGAGTGGGCTACAATAGCGGCTTCTATAAAAGTGACGTATATAGCGCAGGAACAACTGGGTTTCAGCCTACATTACTACACATAGTTCAAAGGGTCAAACTAGGCAACTGCATTAAAATGTGTGTGTGTGTGTGTGTGTGTGTGTGTGTGTGTGTGTGTGTGTGTGTGTGTGTGTGTGTGTGTGTGTGT
>JBBIGA010000040.1:27878144-27889513 GCA_037576975.1 Alestes dentex | reverse complement strand
AGACACTGAACAATGAACTGCTGTCTCCCACAATGCTAGAATGTAAAATACCAATGTTACCCCTATACAGGGGCGGACTGGCAATCTGTGCGTTCTGGAAAAGTCCAGAACTGCCGTCCGATGCACGGCTGTCGGCCTGTCTTTCTCGGCCGAGATGCAGACCTCTGTGCACCCCCCCCAACCACCACGCCCAAACATAAACAACCCGGAACAAGGACGAGGGGGCGTGGGGGACGAGGCCCGGACTTCACAAAAGCAAAAATAAATTAGGATCTGCAGTTTCCGCTAACAATTATTAGTTCGGTTCTCAGAAGAAAATCCACGAGAGACTGAAGCCGCGACTGCTGAACCGCAAATAAGCGAGGGGTCACTTTTATATACATATAAAAGTTACATCCATTGCAGACAAATGTATTCAACTTAGGATGTAGACAGTCACACAGATAAATAGTTAGACAGATTAGGACTAATGCTACATTTCAAGTGTGAGTTTCTAAGGACACTGCCGTGTCCACACTCTTTCCAACCCTGAGAGAGAGAGAGAGAGAGAGAGAGAGAGAAGGAGAGAGGCTAATTCCAGCTGTAGCCAGTGGAGATTTACTTCTGGTACAAAAACATAACACTGCACATGCCACACATCTTTTTGCAATCGTCAAGACAGTAAAATCACCTAATATTTAATCCTGCGGTTTAACAACTTTGGCTAGTGCCAAAATGCTAAGGAGAGACTTTGATTACATAGCGCCTCCTGTGGCAGAGGTGAGGCACAGTGTTTAAGCCAAAAGGGGCCATCCCCACCAAGATGGGGAGCAGTTTCTTCCCCTAGGCAATCAGACTCCTAAATCAACTGAAAAACTGACTGTACATCACAGCACACACACACACACACACACACACACACACACACACATACACTCTCAACTGAACATGTTACATACTGCATACACACAATAAACTGTTCTGCCATTAACAACAAAAACTTCCTCCACACAAAGCAGCTACCATAATTGTTTTACTTCATATGACAATAAAAATATCCCTGCATCTTTACTTGTACTATAACACACACAACACTGAAAAACTATTTTGATAGACAAGCTTTAATGAATGTATTTTACATCGACTGAATGTTGAAATGGACATATTCAAGTACTGTGGAACTGATGTAAATGTACAGTACTGATGTAATTTACTGATGTAAATTACAGTACTGTGAAAAGGCTTGAGCCACCCCTCATTTCTTTATATTTTGCTTTGAATCACATTATTGGTGCAAAAATGCTATTGTATACTACTCAAACGGTCTTATTTTGCCATATTGTGTAGACTAAATGAAAGAAATGGGAAGAAATGTTTTACTTCAACATGCTGCAAAGTGCCCAAAGATACATGGTGCCTAGATAAAGGAGTTCCGGACACTCAGCATTCAGCACCACCAGTATACTGATCACCGCCTGATCATCTGGAATCATTTGCACTTGTTTCTTCACAGGTTCAGGCCTTAAGTTTGACGTGCTTCGTTACGGGGCAGCTGGTGGCCTAATGGTTTGGGTGTTTGCCCTGCGATCAGAAAACCGAGGGTTCGAATCCCAAGACTGCTAGTGGCACCTTTGAGGTTCCCTTGAGTAAAGTACCGTCTCCACTCACTGCTACCCGGGCGCTGTGTTCCTGGCTGCCCGCTGCTTCACTCGGTGAACGGGTTAAATACGGGGGAAGAATTTTGTGCTGCTCACACTGTGTGCTGTGGTGTGTTCACGTATGACAGAATGGTCACTTTACACGTTACATTCAAATGTAGGTCGCTGTGTGGCTTAACAAATCAAAAACATCCCTCTGAAACTGTGTCGGTTCAGGAACTAGACTAAGAAATGATTCAAAGTACTTCAGGAGGCCTGGAGAACTGTTCCTCAAGACTACATTTAAAACACAAGACTGGCTCTTTTAATGCAACATATCTCCAATGGAGCCACTTGGTTTATACTGTGGAATAAAACTCAAGGTCTGGTTTACTAAAATTAAGAAACATGAAACTGTGAAATGTTTCCAGAGTGATCTCACGATGACTTAATAAAATTAATATCCAGAATTTGCGGACTGACTACATTTGGGAGTGTGCAGAGTGGCTAAACCTTGTATTTTTGGTCTAACAGCTAAAGCAGGAGGGCTCCGTGGACAGTCATTTGCATGGATGAATGTGTGTGTGCGTGTGTCTCCCTGCAGCATGGCTCAGACTCCTGAGAGGACGGATGGGCTGGGGTGTTGACAGGCAGGGCAGGGCGTGGGGCCGCCGCGCTGTCCCCTGCCGCCATCCAGATAGCCCTTAATGAACCCTAATGACAGGTAATCAGCCCTGTAATGATGATGACAGGGAAGAGCCATTTACGGCCAGAGATGTGGGGGGCATGAAGGGGGGTAGGTGGGATTTAGTGTCCATCACTGAAGGAGGGCAGAGAAGACCAGCTCATGAGCCAAGCAAACAAACAGTAGAGACGCATCAGAGCGAAATTAGAAGAAGAAGCAGTTTAAAGTGTGTTCAGTGGAAAGTACAGTACTTTGGTCTCATTTCTCATTGCTTCCAAAAAGCCAGACTTTTAACACAGTCTAGAGGAAAAAGCTCTTCCTCAAGGACTTCATTTTCAGTCCAGTACCTGAACCTGACCAGTTTCAGAGGAATGTTTATTGTTTATTAAGCCACTAAGTGGCCTACGTAT
This sequence comes from Alestes dentex, assembly GCA_037576975.1. NCBI lineage: Eukaryota > Metazoa > Chordata > Actinopteri > Characiformes > Alestidae > Alestes > Alestes dentex. The sequence goes on along the minus strand of JBBIGA010000040.1, from coordinate 27,886,802 downwards.
GATTCATTCATATCAAAGCACATCTAAAGTCCTGAAGTCATGAACCAGTGAAGGAACAGGTGTAGATGATTCCAGATGATCAGATGGTGGTCAGTATACTGGTGGTGCTGAATGCTGAGTGGTTGGAACTTTATCTAAGCACCTTATATCTTTAGGCACTTTGCAGTAAAACATTTGTTCCCATTTTTTAAAATTTGATTCTATTCAATATACCAAAGATAAGTTAGTTTGACGGGAATAAAAAATTTTTGTACCCAAAAAAAAAAAACATAACGAAATGAGGGGGAGCTCAAGACTTTTGCACAGGACTGTATGTCACATAGTCACAACAGTAAAAATTTTAGATCACCCAACCTTAACATGTTGACTGTAATCTATAGGGGAATTTAAGTATTTGGCTGTTTGAGGAAGAAGGGAGACATTGTGTACATTGAAGTTCTGGTTGAACCGTAACGTTCATAAGGAAACACTCACCTAAGTTCTCTCACTGGCTCCTTCCTTCTACTTTTAACTTTCAGAAAGCTACCAAACAAGGGTGAGTGTGTGAGTGTGTGTGTGTGTGTGTGTGCACGCGTGGTGGGAGGTTGGGGGCTGAGGTAAGGTGGTCACAGGTGAGTAGAAGCAGAGCACTTTCCCCATGGCCCGCTGCATTGGTGGAATTCCAGGGGCTATGGCTTACTTGGGATTATTTAGTTTGAGAGATAAGAGACATTAAAGGCAGGGCAAGACTAACCGCCATAGTCAGCTGCCTTGGACAAGGCTCCGGGTGGGCGACAGTGGAAACTGTGTGCGTTTGTGAGTGTGTGTGTGTGTGTGTGTGTGTGTGTGTGCGTGTGTGTGTGTGTGTGAGGCCGAACCTACAGAAGCAGCAAAAAAGCCCTTTCTCTATGAGCAAACCATTATTTTCGTATTAAGTTTAAGAAAAAGAGTCAAATGTATATATGATATATAGGTACTAATGCGTTGCTGCTATACCAGCTGCCCTTTACGCGGTGTTTAAATTTCATAATGAAAGAGCAGATACCAATGGTCCAAAAAGACTGGGATCTACATTATCAAAGTAACTTACAATGAAAGGAGGGAGCCATTTTTTTCTCTTGTTTTTGTAGATACAATAAACATAATCTATACAGGAAATTCAATCATCAAAAATAGTGACCTACATATTTATAATACATAGGAGACATATTTGTATATAATATATTACAGAACATACTGTTCTCCAGTATGCTAACTTTTCAGAAGACGTTTTCTGCTTTTTGTGGACATTAGAGTGATGTAGATGTTACATTTTTGTTATTTTATTCTCTTATGTTGAAGTCATTTTAAGTCATTCATATATTAAAAATGTGTGTAGAAAATGTATAGTAAAAAGCCCTTTGATGTAACAATGTAACAAGATCATTTTAAACCATTTCATTTCTACGGCAGAGCCAAGTCTGGGGCCTGAGATCCGAGAAGATATGGAGATACCAGAAACAAGGTTTAGTCTCGGCAGCAATGGTTTGTGACATACGTGTGACCCCGTGTCCTGACACTGAATAAATACAAGCCCGTGTGTGTATTAACGAGCGTGTGCTGCATATCGAGGAATATTAAACTGCTACGCAAACGCTCCAACCATCACAAACTGATATTTTCTCCTGAGGACGGCAAATCACTGAACCTTCCAAAAGCTCGTTTGGTACCAAAGCAGGCGGGTTTCAGCAGCCAGAGTGTAAATAAACATGTTTTAGAGCAGGTAAATAGGCCCATTTTTCAGCGCAGGGCCATGTTAGCGTCAGCAGAGTCGGCCTGTGCGTTTTAGCGTTGCTGAGTGCCAGCCATTCTCTGCGGGGGAGACATAAACCAGGAGGTAAATCCAGGAGAAGAGTATGTGTATGTGTGTGTGTGTGTTTATTTGTGCTTACTGGCTATATACTCCAATATGACTTGCTTGAGTTGAGAACATAAAGGTAGACGTGATCGAAAGAGAAAGATAGGGCGAGAGAGATAGAGAGAGAGAAGGAGAGGGAGAGCGAGAGAGAGAGAGAAACACAGTGAAAGCTCCTGATACGTGTCATTAGCGAATGGCTGGCTCAGTTTACTGATTCTATCTGTGCCTGGACCATGACACACACTCACTCTCTCGCCACTTACGCTCACTCACACTGCTACTGACTGAGCCGTACCCATGGAAACCAAACTCTCTCCGCTGTATACCTTTCCTCTGCGTTTAAGTTACGGAAACCCTCACCCCCCAGCTGCAGCTTCCCAAAAAAAAAAAAAAAAAGCATGTGGTCTCCTTTTTCAAGAAACATTTATCAAATTGATCTATGACGCCTCTTTAATGGCCCTCTTTACTGTTTCCTCTTCCTTGTCTTTGACATTAAAGAAGATACAGTGAATTGACTGATGTGTGCGAGAGCCACACACCACACGCAATCACACACACACACACCCCACAGACAGAAATAGCTTTCACCTGAGGAGCGGGTTGCTCTGGCTTTTTTGTGTGTTTGTTGTGCGGGTGCTTCATAAAAAGGATTACGGCGAAATTGGCCGTAATTGGCCGTAATTGTCACAGTGCGGACTGCATTAGCTCAGACATGCGGCGCAGGTCTATTTCCAGAAGCACAGTCACAGGGGTGGTTTATATTTAGAAGGCCACGTATGTATATATGGAATGGCTCTAAAAGTAGCATATGAACACCCATTCAAATGAGCACACATCCCTGCTTTAGTAGCTGGCTTATACAGCACCGCTGTAAATTATAGCTTGTATTACTTGTGTGTGTGTGTGTGTGTGTGTGTGTGTGTGTGAGAATACTTGAGTCAGTGTGTGCATTTCACCTGTCATTGCAGAGCACTTTTAACAGGCTGTGATTCTGCCATTCTCATTGCGAAGGTATTTGCAGTGACGCCAGCAGCTGTGAATAGACAGTGTTGGCTGATAAGGATGTCAGTTAATTGATCACTGGAGAAGAAGACCGATGAGCCTGTCTAGTGCCCCCTACAGGAGCACCAGGGTAAGTACAACCACACAGTATCGTACTGTCTCCAGTTCGGGTTCAGGAATCCTAACCCTACTGTAGTGAAAACAACAACAACAACAACAACAAAACCTCTGCCTGAACCCAGTTTACACTGCTGTGCAGAAGTCTTGAGCCCCCCTCTTTCTTTCTATTCTGTTTTGAATCACCTTGTTGGTGCACAAGTACTATTTTATGCCTGTCATCTTTGGCATACTGAGGAGATTAAATGAAAGAAATGGGAGCAAATATTTTACTGAGACAGACTGACTAAAGATACAAGGTGCCTAGATAAAAAAAAAGTTCCAACCACTCAGCATTCAGCACCACCAGTATACTGATCACCGCCTGATCATCTGGAATCATTTGCACCTGTTTCTTCACTCCCTTAAGTGAGATGGCTTTGTTATGCGTGAATGATTCATATGTAGGTCCCTGTGTGGCTCAGCAAACAAAAAACAGGTTCAGATACTGGACTGAAAATGAGAGTCTTTGAAGTCCTTCAGGAAGTCTGGAGAACTGTTCCTCAAGGCTACATTAAAAATATGAAGACGTCCAGCTCCTTGGAAGCATATGAAGAGGGGTGGCTCAAGACTTATGTATAGTACTGACAAAAATCAGTCCAAATTTAACCTGAAAGAATGAACCTGGCTGTAGACCCCAAAAATGCTGTCTGAGCACAAACGTAACCAGCCAAACTTCTTTCTGAACCAGAGGGACATAACACTGAATTATTCATTACTGTTATGTGTTATATTGGTTGGAAGCCACTAAAAATAGCACATTCTCTGCCAGTCTATCTGATCTGTCAGCAGGCAGGTGAGGTCAGCGGACCCCTTCTTTCAGCATGCGCAAACAATTTGAGAGCTTTCAGCGGCTTCACCCAACACAGAAGCCGTTTACGCTGAGGGGCCCCTGAGGTCAAGGGCTCTGCCTGAATTAGTGTCCTTTGAGGAGAGAGTGATAGTGTGTGTATGCGTGACTGAGTGTGTGTCTGTGTGTGTTTAGATTCAGCAACATCATGAAGTACATATGTGAGTGTACAGTACTCTTAGGCACTGCAAAAATACATTTTAAAAACTGTTTAAATGGGTTTTTTTTCACATAAACGTTACTAAATATACCAATACAAATAACATAATACAGTAAATAGTGATTTTATGCACAGTACATCAATGTGTTCCTTGAGAAAGATCTGTATTACTTGTAGTTACCATCAGAAACCTGGTTTGACTCAATCGGTCCTTCATTAAGTTAAATCAGGAGCTGCTGATGGAATTTCACAAATCCAAACAACAGCTGGAGACATCGAGGATAAATCTAGAGCCAAACCTTTGTCCTCCTTACCAGCTCACAAACCATCAACTAGTTTTTTTTTTTTTTTTTACAAACAAAACTAATCTTGATACTTTTTACTGCTTTTTTGTTTGCTGGCATTTATGTATTATTTCGTTATTATTACTGGCAGAAAGACATTCTCACACACTGAGAAAAATGGCTCTAAACGATTTGCACGCCTACGACTTTTGTACAGTACCATATCTGTGTGTAGGTGTGTGTTTCTCTCTTAATCAGAAGTGGGTTCCACAGCAGTAGAAGCACTGCTTTCAGGATGAGCTCTGTATGTGTGTTTGTTTTTTAAATCGTGGGTATTTCTACCAGTTATGTGTCCTGTAGCACAGAGAATAAAATTAAGTGTCTTCTATGCTCCATGATGTGCAGTGTATTCTTCAGTAGCCAGCAATATGACAGTCAGGTATGTGTTCTCACCAGTTGTGGAGTATCCTGCAGCAGAGGCAGTAGTGTAGCCTCCAGTATGGCAGTCTGGTCAGTGCCGAGCCCCTGCCACAGTGACACGAGGAGGATGAGCAGGTGTGTGGCGCTCCGGAGTTTGGAGAAAGCCTGAACCAGACACGCCCTGTTCTCTTCCGCCGCCTCCGCTAATGCTATCACCTGAGAGAGAGAGAGAGAGAGAGAGAGAGAGAGAGAGAGCGAGAGAGAGAGAGCGAGAGAGAGAGCGAGAGAGAGAGCGAGAAATTCATTATTCCAGTTCAGCTCTGCAAAGATGTACTGTACCTGTACAAAAGTCTTAGGTACCTTTGAAAATTGCTTAATCCATTTTCCTCAGTGTGTGATAAAATGTCTTTCTGCCAGCAACGTTAACATTAGAATAAATGCAAAAAAAGACAGAAGCAGTAAAACGCATCACTGTTTGGTGAGGAGAACACAGGTTTACATGACCACAAACAATTGAATTGGGTTGAGGCAATCAGTTGAGGCAAATTGTGTAAAAAGAACAGAAAAAAGACGAAAACTTCTTTGTTTGTGACGATTTTTGCCACAATAAAACATTTACTGAAATGCTATCATGATTTTTACAAGATTTTTGCCACAACAAAACCATTTACTGAGACATTGTGGGTCTTCTGACTGTATAAAAATTAGACAATTTGGTCCCTTTAAGCTTATTTAATATAATCAGACTGTCTTTCAGATAAAGACAATCACATTGTAATCACAACTATTTACATATAACGAATTATTAGCGATCATTGCATGGCTGTGACTATAGTGTACAGCGTATGGAGATGCTTGTGTGGTTTCTGAACCTGTACGACACCTTGTTATCTGTTCAGCGACACTGATATAACTGCTATGCAAAGCACTGTTCAGTTTTAGAACAAATGGTGAATCTCCAATTGAGTGGCACGATATTTCCTCTTTTCCCACACTGCATGAACACACATATTTCTCTACTGCCGAAATGAACCCACACTGTTCTCACGGTATAACGTCACCTGTAAGTCGAAACGTCTTTATCCATGTTGCGGATCACCGGCACTCAGAAGAACAAAAACAAGGAAAATGCCAGTCAAAGTGAAGCCTGCAAATGGAGAGGAGTGTGTGGTGACAAAATGGGCCGGCGTGCCAAGCCAAACGGAGCTCTGGTCAAGGGGCTTTTGTGAGGGCCAGCGCAAGGCCTGATTGATGCCAGCTGAGGAGGAACAAAGGCACATTTAGCCAGGATAGAGCGTGTGTACGTGTGTGTGCGTGTGTGTGAAAAAAATGGATCCAGGTCCAAGTGTCCAGGACAGGAGCTTGCAAGACAAGGGAGAGCAGTTCTGTTTCAAACTGCAGAAGAATCACTACTCCTTTACTGCTACTATTATTTACTATACATATTTTACTCTACTGCTTCAATCCTTAGAACTCAGAGAGTATTAGTAAAATCTGATGTCAGTAAATATAAGTGTTGTAAGACAGTCTAAAACCGGTGTTTGTTCTTCTACACGCTTGTCGTTTGCTGCGTTTCTCTCAGCCGCTCTCCGGACCCCCGCCCTCTGTGGGTTTCCCCACACACTTGGGAACGGAAACTATCCTGACAGTTTGCCCGGGTCCAAACATCTCGTGGTTTTTTTTTCCTAAAATAAAAGAAATTTGGCCATTTTTGCTCTTTATGGGCATTTGCGTGTGACGGTTATTATTACATTTTCTTTTTTTGTAATTACAATAATTTTGGTGCCATGTGAACACCAAACAAAGCTCAGCATGACATTACATTTACATTAATGGTATTTAGCAGACTTCTGACACCTTGAGCACCTTGTGGTGGAACCTCCATATAAGGAGCTGTTTTTGTTGCGCTTCCAACACGGATCTGTGCCAATCGCGTTCGAAGGCAAAAATGACATTACGCTCTTTGCCCATTTTGACATGCTGCCATCTATGAAAACTGATAAGTGTGATGTATGGGGATGGGCATAATAAATGTTCTAGACAACTCTCACCAAGTACAAAATAGTCCCTATCAGCAACGATCAGAACAGCTCGCCCTAACTACAGCATGAAGCACAGCGTGACTGGAGCTCCCTCTTCTTAAAGGCTGACGACTTGCTTCAAGACTTTTCTCAGCTTTGGCACCGAAGTGGTGGAACAAACTTCCCTGGCTATCAGAACTGCTGAGACCCTCACTGTCTCCAAATGGAGACTGAAGACCCTCCTCTTCACTGAGCACTTTTGTTACCATTCTTAAAATCTAACATGGACACAGACGTTGCAGAGTAAAAATAAAATTATTTTATTATTTTTACTTTGTTGGCTCTGGGCTTCCCATAACGCAAGACACCCAAAGCCTGGTGGGGCAAGTCTGAGGCTTTGAATGGAATTTTCGTGACTAGTAGAGCGCTGTGGGTATCTGACGAGACCATCCTCGCACTGTGGGGGTCCAAACACACACACACACACACACACACACACACACACACACACACACACACACTCACGTTGGCCATAGCCGCCACTTTCCTCAGGCGCATTCTGCAAAAATTACACAGCCTAAAAATACGTGCCTATTTCCAATGTAACATTTACGACCCAAAACAAACCGTGACCAGTGGCGAGGACGCACAGAGAAAAGTCCATTATCCCAGAGGGACCAAGCCACAAGCAGAGAGGCAGAAATATCTCCTCAGCGGGGATAAACAGCTTTATTTATTTATTTTCCTCTTCGGTCAGTGGTATTTTTGGCACAGGGGCTGGTGACAGATGCCTTTGGTTTGTGGTCTTGCTTGCACCTAGAGAACCGATGGGGCTCATCCAAACGCGAGGCTCCTCGGTGGAGGAACGCCGGACGACCACTGCCAATGTTTCGGCACTGCCTCGGAGGTTCTAGGGTGAGATAAGGCAGTGGAAAAGTACAGGGCAGAGGTGTGTGAGTGATTGCGGTGGGATAAAGCGGACTTTCCCTGAAACCCACTACGGGAGGATTACGGGCAGGTTCGTTAGAGTGTGCGCCCACAGGACATGAATTATTGAAGATGGGCAAATTCTGTAATAAGGAGGCTTTATGAGAACAGGCGCAGCTATTGTAGTGCTTTAACAATATTCATCAAGGACTGATGGTACCTCTAGCACCGCAAGAGCACTTTCCGTTCTATACAAGTCAGAATATTATATCTAAAGTTATTTATCTAGGCTTAAGCAAGTCCAGTATATATAGTTATGATCTAACACCTTATCTAATCAATCCTTCACTAAACTAAATGAGGAGCTGTTGATGGAACTGAAAAATCAACCAAACCCATGTTCCTCTATCTGTCTTCAAATCAACATATTCATAACTGTAAAAAAAAAAAGCATTCCATTTCACTGTATTTATGTTTGTGTATTTAGTGTTCTATGATGATTCAGTAGAATTTTTTTTTTACAGATCCCACAAAATAAACATGTTTAACCATTTCATAAAAAAACAAGTGCATTTTCAATCTCAATCCATTGCAAAATCTTGTACATTTGGTTTAAAACTGAATTTAAAAAAAGTGCTGCTGCTGTGTTTATCACCTGGGAATCTTTGGGGGGGGGGTTTGCCTTCATCACTACATTAATTACGGCTGACGTTTGTTTTGCTATTATTATTACAAATATTATTATTATTATACTGTTCCTTCTTTGTGGATATGAAAATGAGTCTCCCCTAAAGGATATTAGGTTCTAATGAGCAACAGTTCACTAAAGCATGCTGGAAATAAGAACAGTATGTGAGAGGGTTTTTTGACAACGTGTGTGTGTGTGTGTGTGTGTGTGTGTGTGTGTGTGTGTGTGTGTGTGTGTGTGTGTGTGTGTGGGAAAAGAGAAAGAACACAGCCAG
>JBBIGA010000040.1:27791498-27814905 GCA_037576975.1 Alestes dentex | reverse complement strand
CACTCACAAAAACACACACACACACACACACCCTCACACACACACACACTCTCACACACACTCTCACACACACTCTCACACACAAACACACACAAACACACACACAAACACACACACAAACACACACAAACACACACACACACACACACACACACTCTCTCTCACACTCTCTCACACACTCTCACAATCACATACATACACACACACGCACTCTCACACACATATGAGAGGCCCGGTAGGACATTATCCATACTTGGTCTCACACATACAATACTATACTCTTTCACAAACACTACCACATCCTCTTTCATGTGCAGTCATGCTGTCCTTTATTTATTGTTAAACCTTCTCTGTCTTACAGTCACTATCATTCTGTCTTACAGTCACTATCACTGTTGTATGTACAATGGTATGATGATACATATAAGAGGGTTTTGTTGTGTGTGTGTGTAAGTGAGAATAGTAATCTGTGTAGAGAGTATAATGGTAAATAAAGGACAGTATGACTGCACATGAAAGAGGGTGTGGTAGTGTTTGTGACAGAGTATAGTATTGTATGTGTGAGACACACAATGTCCTGTAGAGCCTCTCACACACATACACACACACTATGATTCTGTCTAGGTCTGACCACCTTTGAAGCAGAGGTGCTGTTCAGGTCTTACTGACTGAGAGGTGGTGTGTGTGTGTGTGTGTGTGTGTGTGTGTGTGTGTGTGTGTGTGTTATTGTTTTCACACATGGGAGAAGCCGTGCCAGAGGAAACAGCAGAAGTCCTTTATATGAAAGAGGATCCCTCTCTGAACAGGCACAAAAATGCACACACATCAAACCTCCTTCCTCTAAAATTCTCCCGTCTCGCAGGAAAACACCTGTATCGACTAAATAAAGGAAAACAGGAATGGCCCCAAATTCACGCTGTCGCAGAGGGATAGCCTAGACCACTGGTCACTATTGCCACTTTTAGTAGGGATGGACACAACTGTCTGAACATACAAACTGAGCTTAAGAAAGAAAGAACTGCTTTGTACCATGAACAAATGAAATGTGCCTGAAGATACAAGGAGCCCGGATAAAGGAGTTCCAACCACTCAGCATTCAGCACCACCAGTATACTGATCACCGCCTGATCATCTGGAATCATCTGCTCCTGTTTCTTCACTGGTTCAGGCCATAAATCAGACAGCTTTGTCATGTCTGAATGATTCATACGTAGGTCACTGTGTGGCTTGACACATAAAAAACATTCCACTGAAACTGGTCAGGTTTAGGGACTGGACTAAAAATGAGAGTCTTCAGAGGTCTTTCAGGAAGCCTGGAGAACTGTTCCTCAAGACTCCTTTAAAAATACAAGGAAGTCTGGCTCTTTGGAAGCAAAATATAAAGAAACGAGGAGCGGCTCAAGACTTTTGCATGGTACTGTATATCTGTAACTATTTTTTACAATTAGAGAGTTTGGTGTATAATCTAAACCTTCTCAAAGTTTCGAGTCTATTCACTTCCCAGTCTAAGCTGCAAAAAGTCATTGTTTTTGTGATGTCACGAAGGCATTTACATATTACATGTCCGGCTCCTTTGAAATGCGAATTGGGCACACGCAACTTCCATGGCCTTGTCCTCCTGTCAGTATGACGACAAAATATGAATTCAAAAATTGCATTTACTGATCTTTCTCTACTCAGCATTTCAAGAACAGCAAGTCCCTCCCAAGTCCCAGAAACTCTCTTTCCTTTTATTGTTTTCATTAGAGGTTATATATACAGACTGATCTGCCAGAAGTCAGTATTTCTACATCGCTTTTCTGTCTGAATGATCTGATAAATTCCAAAGCTATAGATCTATACACGCTATGCATGCGCTATTGGTGTTTCGAGTCCATCGCTTTCAGGGGCCTAGCTGGCTGCGGCTTTGCGGAACGAAACGCAACTCTATTATAGCCGTGCGCCCACCGGGCGCAGAAAAAATAAATGCTGGCCGATTGCTGAATGGAAATTTCATTAGGACGAAAAAACTTTCACTTAGTGAGCCGCTAACTGGCCTCAGCTGTGGAAATAGAAGGGGCCGTGCGACGCCCACTCGGCCAGCTGCGCCGTCCAACAGCCGCTATTTTTACGCAGATTCTCTGTCCACTCCGCCCCCTCTTTTATTTAAACATGGCGGAGACGGCGGATGTGGTCGGTGGCATGAAAAGGCGGGATGAGAACGGCCTCCTCTCTCTCTTTTCTGCAAATCGGGCACATTTAAAGGACCCATTTCATCATGAGTCTCTTTTTTTTTTAATTAGAGAGCATGGTGTACTACGTAAACATTGTTAAAGCTTCACAACTTGCTATTCGTTCTCAAGTCCATATACTGGCTGCAAAACAGACCATTCTGAATTCATTTTTTTGTGATGTCAGGAAAACTAATGTATAATCTCCATGAAATGCCTTGCCAATAACACGGGACTCTATGGAGCATGACCAAAGCGAAGCGCTGACCAGAACATATGAAGGCTGTGGAGCAGTGGAACTACATTGACTGGAGTGACAGAGCTGCATCCAGAACTTTTGGGATGACCTGGAGTTTGGGATCCAACGTGAGACCTGCTTATCCGAAATCAGTACCTGACCTCACTAATGCTCTCATGAAAGAAGTTCTCACACCAATGTTCTATCTAGTGATGCATATTGAGAAGAGTAGAGATTATCACTGCAGCAATGGGGTGACAAAGGAATTTTTAATTTACCATTAATAATAAAGAATTAACCTTAATAAGCAGATATCTATAAGCATATGTACATAAAGTGTATTTTTATTTCAGTGCTAAAATACAGGAAAAGGTATTATTCTAAGGGACAAAAGATGATGGAAAAGTGCAAGTACATTTAGATTTTTGGGTCATACTCCCACAAAAAAAACTTAAGGGAACCACAGGGAAACAATAAAAAACACGTAAAATGTATAAAATAGCCTACTGAAGCTTGTATATGGATGCGAAGCTAAAAGAACTCCTGCTTATACTGTCTGTCCTCCTCTTTGCCATACTTAAGAGGACTCAAGACCAGTCAGAGCCAAAAGAGCACAGAAAGTAGCAGGAGTCCTTTGTTAATAATGACACTTTTGCCTAAAATGAGTAGCCAATTGGAGGGGCAGAGCCCCTGGGGCAACTCGGGGATAAGTGCCTCGTTCAAGCACATAATGGCAGGAGAAATCAGTCCAAACTGAACCCATGACCCTTTAAACTATGGCCAGGTTCTACCTACCAACATGCACCACCCCTTATTAAAAATGCTTTCTTAAGCCATGATTAACTCAAGAGAGGGTGCGGCCAGAGAATGGTGCTGTAAAAGAAAGTCTCTCTAGGGCTTACAGTTCTGCGCACTTACAGTTCTGCATGTTCCTGGACATGGGGTGGAGGAGAGCTCCTTAATAAAGTCACACAACTTTCCACAAAATATAATATTTAAGGGCCAAAATCATATCGGTATGATCATGGGTGCCGGAACCATTATAGCAGGAGGAGACGTCCATGGATATGATTATCTATAATGTCTCATAATACCTTAGCCTCAATACCTAAATCATTAGTTTAAACCCACATGGCAGAAATGCAACTGTTAAAAAAATCATATTGGCTGTTAGGACATTAACAGAAAAGTCGACCAGTCGATTTCAGAGGCACAAGTCGACGCCCCCTGAGAGAAGTCGATTAGTCGTGTGTTTTTTTCTTCTCTCTGTGCGCGCGCTTGTGTACACAATGCAGTCTCTGCCTCTGATTGGCTAACGCTGACACGCGTTCCGTGACTGAACCAATTATTATAGTCCCTTCATAAAAAGGGCACAAAACCACAACAAGACGAGAGACATGGCAGCAGAGGAGACAGACACACATCACATGTGTGGAGATACTAGAGCCCTGCATTGGGAGCGGGACCCAACGCAAATCTTGCGGGATTGAGTGGGTTTAAAGTTGCCGCGGGCGGGAGCAACAGAGACAGCGGGTGGGAGCGGGTCCCAAAATAGGGGAGGATGCAGCTGAAGTTGTCGATAAAATTAAGAAGGAAGAATATAAAACAAAACTAAAGATTGGGAAATCGGTTAAGATCTGGAGTTTGTGTTGTGCGAAGTGTGGCAATGCGCTAGTCTACAATGGGCACAAATCTGGCACTTCTGGATTGAGGAGACACACCTGCCCTGTTACTTCCCGGTCAGAAGAAGCTGAAATTGGCAGACAAAACAATTCTCCCCCCACATGTCAAGCAAGAGAGTACTAAAATGTGGCGAACTGTGCTGTAAAGACATTCGGCTTTATGATTTTGTTGCCGGGGCTTTACTGGCGTACTTCAGCTTGGTGTTAACATCACCGCTAAATAAGGCAAGTGCAATGTTAAAGACATTCTACCTCATCCAGCAACTTTGTCAAGGCATGCTGAGAGAAAAGCTCAGGAGGTGCAGGCATCCGTGCCAGCGGAGATAAACGTATAACTGAAAAATATGGATGTGCCATTACAGCAGATGTATGGAGGGAAGATTACCACTAAACATTCATGTCCAGCAATATCTACTACACGAATGAGGACTTCAAGCTGGTCTCGAGGGTGTTTTTTGTGTTTCACTTCCTCTGTGAAAGAGCCAGTGCGCGCCACTAACTAAAGCATGAATAGTTTTTTTTTTATTTATAAATATACTTTCATAAATCATCAGAAATTCAGCGGGAGTGGGCGGTAATGGTCAGAAATTCAGCAGGAGCGGACGGGAGCAGGATTAAAAAAATAGTCCCACGCACGGCTCTACTCTAGACACACAAACAGCACGGTGACCTGCACAATCTGCAAGTCGGTGTTAAAGTTCAGTAACAGTACATGCGTTCTGCACGGCGTCTGAAACGGCACCGCTAGCTAACATGGCTAACGCTAGCACTGCAGAGAGTCGTCCAGTCCAGAGGACGCCGAGTGGCGCCGCGGCTTAAACTGTTCCCGCTTTCTGTTATACACTTAAATTTACCAGAACATTCAAGGTATCAGCCTTTGTTTTGTTTTGTTTAATTGTCATGTTCACTGTTAATGTTACAGAGAACTTTAATAAAAGTTGCTCAGTGTTGGACACATGTTCCTCCGCTGCGTCTGTGTGATGTCATCAAACGACAAGTCGGCTCGACTTCGACTTTGTTGACGGATAAGTCGACCTGAAAAAATCTGAAGTCGTTAATGGTTGTGGAGAAGTCTGACCTGTAACACTCCACCTGACGGGAGGAGGAGACCGTGATGAAGGCGTCGATGCGGGCGCAATAACACAGGGGTCCAGGCAGCAGAAAGCCTGGCAGAAAGCGGCCGAAAGCGTAGCTCTCCTGCTCGAAGAACATCAGCATGCCGTCCATGGACTGGATGCAGATGAAGTGGTGGCCTAGACAAAGATAACAAACCAGAGGAAAAATCAGACTGAGAAACAAAACGATAACAAACAGCAATGAAACCACAACTTTCCAGACAAACACAATTATCACCAAGAGAAATATACGGGCAAGACTAAGCTATGTGGTGCTAAGAGTCAGGTTCGTTCATATTTCATGGAAAATGGGGTGTTATTTCAGCTTGGCAGGTGTTGTGTTGTGTTGCTGGATGCCAGGCATTTCTGATGACTTCCTTACGCCGATGCTGACGTGAGTATCGCAGCCCATTTGTGTGAGTTCCCACCGTTGCAGAGCGCGTGGCTCTTGCTCAGATTTGCACTTTATGACACAGAAAATGAGGGCAGCTCTATGCAATAAAGCACACAGTGCTGTAAAAGACAACTGCTGCTCCATGCGAGGGCAGTAATTAGGCCTCCATACACTGTTAAAAATCACACGCTCGTTCACGAGGGGTCAGCGAGAACCACCAACAGAGCCAGACGCACACTTCTCTCACACATAGAGCACATGTGGGCAGCTAATGAGTGTGTGTGAGTGAGAGAGAAAGTAGGTGAGAGTGAGTGTTAATGATTTTTGGAAAGTCCAGTACAGAGTAATGGCTTTTAATGTAGTCTAAGTAGTATAATAGCACAGCTCTGGCTAGACGCAGTTTGGGTCAGCACCAGGCCACCCAGCCGACTCAATAGCCCATACAGTGCAGTCCTTTCAGAACCACCATCTCTCTCCCAGCTCATGGACTTCCCTCTGCTCAAGGGACCTCATTAATATCACCATACGCATGATTAATTAGGCCATTTGTGAAGATTGCTTCCCAACTGTTTCCAACCTCTCAAATGGCTTTGGACAGTGAAGCTAAGCAATATCCCCTCATTCTATCACACACACACACCTCCACACACACCCACACACACACACACACACATGTACACACGCACACACACACACATCCAAAAAGACTGGTGTGTAACAGTTAACAGAGTGAATTAAAGATGGAATCTGCTGCCACCTCGTGGTCAATTATAATACTGAACAAAGAACAAGACCGAGATCCTCTTAAGCACTGGAGTGACCCTCGCTATATTTATAGCAGGTTTATTTTAATCCACTCACTTTAGCCAGTCCGTGAAGGAGTCATGCAAAGTCTAGCAGGCAGCAGAACCCCATTCAACACTTTGTCTCCGCAAATGCAGAGTTTGTAACTCTGCCGACTGAGCATTTCTTCTACATCTCTGACATTACGTTGTATTAATCCCTCCTAACAGGTGCTCTTCACATTGCATTCATGTTTCATGATGACTAGCCCAATACACAGTCATATGTAACAGTATGTAAGTTATTTTATTTTTTCCCCCAATGTTTTAAACTCATGCAAATAGAGCAGGGATGTCCAGTCTTGGCCACAAAGATCTGTGTTGCTTTTACTCCAAACAAGCAGGAGCTCACCTGAGTCCATGTACCATATGACTGAACTGTCTGAAATCACTTGGAGTGAAACTATTACTTAACGTACGTTATAGTTAAGAATTATGGATGTGCCATAGTAACAGAATTCTATTGGCTCTGACGGATAATTCTTTAAAGAAGGAATTGTCGGCACTGGGCAGATATTTCATTCCAGTATTTGATGTTTGATATTTGATTTGATTTACTGCACTTAAAAGAGCAATGAGTTTAGATGAGGCTTGGTTACTGCACTAAAATACGTGCATTTACATTTTTTTACTGCATTTATAAACCCCACAGAAATAAATGTCATATATCTATACACTGGCCAATATGCACATGGAAAAAATTGAATATCTGCATCTAAATTCCCATATCAAGTCCATCTCTACAAAGAACATGTTTTCTCATTCGACAACAGAATTTCGAAAAACATTTCCAGACATCTTCATGAATTTCCAAGAGTTTACTCCATATAAATGGGTTCTTTATATTATACAGGAATTGTTATTGATGTTTTGTTAAAAGCGGTGAAATGTGAAACCCACAGACGTAGAGAGACAGAACTCACCAGTGACCCCTCCGAAAGGGCCGCAGGTCATGTTGCAGGCCGTTCTCTGGAGATTGTGCTCATAGACCAGCCGGAGCTGATACTGGTCCCCATGTTCAACATTTCCAGAAGTGCCTGACAACAGCAGAATACATTATTAGTAGTAGTAGTAGTACTAGTATTATTATTATTATTATTAGTAGTAGTAGTAGTAGTAGAAGTAGTAGTAGTCATATTAATAATAATAATACAACAATGATATAAAACAATAATAATATAAAAACAATAATATAACAACAAAACCACAACAACAATAATAGTAATAAACAGTGAGAGTGCTGTGTACTGTCTGAAAAGCATAATCAACCTGTAAGCCTTTTTATAGGCCTATTTGTGCTACTTGTCACATCGGAGGTGCTCGGGAATGGTGAGTGAGGCACAAACGCAGGATTCCTTTTACAGGGTTTTTCGTTAACAAACACGAACTCAGACAGAAGGTAACTTAAAGAGGCACAAGGGCCCAAAACACAAAACATACTTAAACAGAAGACACACGAGGAACGGGTAGAGCGAGGGTATCCATGAGGGTTTGTGATGGTTGACCGACATACAAAACTCTAGAAACTTAAATACAGAACAGAGGAGGACAGAAACCAATCACTAAACACAATCATTCAACTTAAACGCAGGACAGCTGACAGAGTGTGACTCACGACACAAACACACACTTTCCATAATAAAAGTCCTGTTTACAAACTTAAACCAATAGTGGCCTCTAGCGGCCGCTGACAAGGGACGTGACACTACTGTTTTCTTTTTAATTAAAGTGTGAATTAGGCTAAATATCTAGTCAGCAAAATCTTTGTCAGAAAACTTAACAGGGTGGGTGCAACAGCCAGAAGCAGGTGTTTAACAGTGAGAACCCTGACCTGAGACAGCATAGACGGAGAGTTTTCTGGGATGCAGCACCGCTAGGTGAAGCAGCTCTGAGCACCTGAGGAAACATAAAAGACACAGAGGGAAAATCTGTCATGACTCAGATATCGTACAATGTGACACCAGGTAAAACGAACATTGGACAAAATACAATCAGGCAAAGCAGTCTGCCTCGAGATTGGGGTCTGTCACAACTTTAGTAGAAAAACACAGGTAAACGCTTTGTGGAAACGTAGCCAACGTCTCCACAGTTATCTGGTTCCCTGAAAAAGAGGATTCTGTAAGGGGGGGAAGCCGACAGGGCAATGGGTTCCAATATTGGTTCTGGAGTCGCCCTGTCCTGCACATCTTAGTGCTTTCCCTGCTCTTACACCACCACTTCAACCAAGGAAAGGTCTGTGAATTAGTTAATCGGTTGGATCAGGAGTGCTGGCAGCATGTAAAAATAGTAATGTGCAGAACAGCGGGGTCCAGGACAAGGGTTGGGAAAACACTGCTATGGGTCATTACAGCCCTTTTTGAATTAATGATGTATGAGCAAAAAAAAATATCTGCTTCACAGTACTTATTTCATGATTTGGTATTACTACGTCTCTCAGACCATTAAGGTGAAGCCAACTTGTGCATGTGGTTTAGGACACAGTATGACGTCCTGCGTGCGGCCACCGCTTTAGACAACTGTCTGTTTTCACCAATCTGTTCAAGAGTAGAAGCGCTGATCTAGAATAGGTTTTGGTGACAGTGACCATTATAAATACAGAGGAATCTGTTTTAAGATCAGTCCTCTTTATGACTTTTTGTGAATACCTGGCATTGTCATGGTGGAATTTTTGTTCATTTTCATAGTTCACAGTAAGACGCGACCTAAGTCCCCAAAAACATCCTAGAGATCCAAAATGGTTTCACAGAGACAATTTGGTTGACTATTAATTTATAGTGTTAGTTCGCCTTGCAGCTCCAGTGCTAAACTGCCAAAGCATTTCTTTAATTGAAGGTCCCTCCTCCACAAAGCACACTGTTACAGGTTCGCAATGCAACGTTACGATGTCATGTCCATCGTTATGAATCACATGTCCCTGTTCCAGAAGCACAGGGGAACCGTTCCCCAAACCATATCTAATCTGAAAATAACTGTACCAGTGTTTCCAATCTGTAGTTTATACAGAAACTTGTCATGTCACTCAACCTCAAGACACTGTTTTGGGGAATGGAAAACAAAAAAGGCCAATTTGTGGGCCCTATGGAATGTAACTTTAAAAAACCCACAGTTTAACTACATCCACACCTAAAGCCTTAATGGCAGTGTGCCATGATACAGATAAGAGACGGAGGGTTTTCTGCAGAGCTTCATTTCTGTCATTGTGAAGCAACTGGACCTGGAAAACCTTCAAGACTAACAAACAGCCGGAGATCTTAACCGCAGAGTGTAATCGTATGGGAAGAATGTGGAGAGCTGCCTGATGTTCCTTTGCAGAGCATATGTGGGTGAGTGTGTTTGTGAAAGGCCACCAGAACACCACACACTCACTCACTCACTCGCTCTTAGGGAGCTCTGTTCAACAACGTGTCACACCAGAATCCTGAAGGACTAAAATAAAACAACAGTATGGGGCAAATGAGTGCACATCAACAGGCTTGACAGCTCCAACCAACAAATCTTCTAATTTTGACTTTATATGAATAGCTATTCTGGAAAAAACTTGGGTTGAAACGCTCAGTCATTCTTGTCTGCAAGCAAGACTGTCCGACCTCAAAGGAACCCTCTGCCATCTCATAGGTGTTCTATTCCAGTTTATAAAGGGGATTTCAGTATTTTTCATGATCATAAACATAATCATTGTAAACAAAGTCATCCAGAGATTTGAGATGAAATGCTTGACTGTAGAGAAACAGAGTCAGATTTCACAGAAGTGCTGCTAAGAAGCAGGGTTTATAGCCATATGTTGTCATTTTATTTACTATCCAAAACCACTGAGGAGTTTTTTATGTAATGTTGATGAGAGTAAAATAGGAGGAAATCCGTTTTCTTGGTGGATTATTTCACTTCCAACAGCGCCAAAACTTTTTCAAAACTATCATAAACCAAAGTCTCAGACAGCACGTTTACACCCATTTAGACACTAGGAGCTTTTAAAGAAAATATGTTCTTCAGATGCCTGGTTCCATTCACCACCAGTGTGAACAATTCTGATTTTTCTAAATTGGAACATTTTACATGAAGTCCATGTGAATTTTCTTAACAACTGAATTACGTAGGAACAGGAAATCATACAACAATGAACAGGAGATCATACAACAATGAACAGGAGATCATACAACAATGAAATACCTGGTTCAGGCGCACTGGAAGCTGGACTATTATTAATTAAGACAACTACAGCCTATAGTTAGTAGGTTTAGCAGATTTCTGAAGGTCTGCAACTTACGAGACAAACTTGCCCAGTTCCACCTGGATGACGGGGTCCCGCAGCTGCACCTCCAGCAACTGGGCGCCCACCACTGTCTGCCCGCCTGGCTTCGCTGAGTGAGGAGCAAAAATCCGGAGCATTCCCATGTAACTGCCCACCACTACCTTATCTGAAATGAGAAGAACCACCACACAGTATACGTTTATATATTCATAATGTATTTGTAGAGACAGACAGACTGAGCATTTTACCAGTTTATATAGATTGTTCTCTTGAAAAATCAGTTGAGTTCCAGAGCATTTTAAAATAGTACTTATTAAAACATCCAACTAAATTAATATCAGTGTAAAACCGCCCATTACTATGTTAATTTGTCTTACGGCAAGGTCCAGTACTTTCCATTAGTCACAGTGACACATATCATTTAGTTTACATTTAAAAAAATTACAGGTAATAATAAGTCATACTATCATCTAAACAGCACCCATCTGCCTGCACCACCCTTACAAAGAGCTGGAATGTGGTTTGAGAGACATTTTCGGGGCATATTTACAGAAAAGACTTGGGTGACTATGGATTTCTAGTCTCGCAGCCCTAGTTTTAAACTTAAGAAGCTTAATAACGACTCTAAACATACCTTGGCTGAAAAGGATAAGTGGAAACTTCACATATTTCTTTAAAGGGTAATTGTGTCCGATTTTGATTTCAAAATATATGAATGAATTGTTAAAATTAGGATTAGCTGCGTGCCTCTAGAATGGATCATTTCATATCAAATCACTACATCTCTATAATTTAATTATGCAGAAATTATGAAAAAAATAAAAGTAAAAAACAGCACAGTTCCTCTGTACCACCCTTGGTGGTGTACGCATGTACATCTGTATCTATGAGTGTATGTACTGTGACGGCGTGCCATCGTCACCGCTGAGGCAGGCGCTGTCCAAGGTGCTGAACAGCCGATCTCCAGTGACAGTTGTGAGCCACAGCACCAACGAGGCATACCTGCGTTCAGTCATCCCAGCCACCCTCAACGAGGAGAGGAGCCATTATTTCAGGACTTCCCATCAAAAGGAAGGTATGAAGACGGCTTATAGACAGTACTCACCACTGGACCCTCATTTCTCCACAGATTCAAGACCAGAGTATCATTCCCGCTCATTCCGACGACACCGGACCCCTCCGAGCTCATCATTCTGCCGACCCCAACCGCAAGCCTACCCCCTTCCACCCAGCATGTTTGGTCTTTATCTTCTGTGTTGTGGGCCATGCAAATATATGAATCTTGCATGCACTTAATACCTCGTCTATGTATCTGTGTCTGGTTCCGAACGCAGGGTGGCGCTGCAATATGGACATAATTTATATGTATGTATGTTCACTTCAATGTGTCCACACTCAGTACAGGAAAAAATTCCAGTTAAAAAACTACATTCAATTTAGTTGAAGTTTAAGGATTTCAAAGCCACTTTCACTGGTGCAATGTTTCCCGAAGTTGGCTGATATTCATACTATGCTGTGCCTTCACCGTTTCATTATACTGGAAGCGAAATGAGACGAATATACACTGTAATTTGGCAGAGCACTTATGAGACTCTTGTGTGTAATATCCTTGCCTCCACATGCTTACCTGAGTCACGGCCGCTTTTATATATACAATATCTATGACAATTGTAAATCTTTCTTGTATTATGAGCATGTGTGTGTCTACATTTCTGCTCACCATAGCCACTGCCGCTGTTGTCCACATCGCCAACACACAAACAGCCCTGGTCAAACTCCTCTCCCTCACCCAGTACTGCCGACCACCAGTCCCGTGCCTTGAACAGAGACATCTTGCTGCTGTGGGAGAAGATAAAGATACAGGTCATTTTCCTTCATGGAACAGATTTGTTATTCATGCAAATGTGTTCAGAAGTTTGTTGATACCTGATAAGTTACATCAGACACTGATGATTCAAAACCTACAGCCTTTTATATATAGGACTTTTTCTTGACATAATTCATTTAAATATTAATTTTTCTACACTGTGCCCCACTGTACCCCTCCATTACTGCATCACTTCATCACTGCATGATGACCACACCCCTTATCCAATCTCATCTACTGAGACAGCTATCAGAATCAGAACCAGAAAACTGTACTGATCCCAGAGGAAAGCAGGGACAGTGATCATCAGGCTACAATATCAACTTTGGTCATACAAAGACTGAATTAAGCTGTTATATATGTTTTATACTTTTTGAAGTTGTCTTGTAAAGAGTACAGAGGGGTATGAATATGTCTCCCTTAAAATCTTTTTTGGAACTGGAGCCTGTTAGCCTGTTAGCTATCACTCCAGACGGTCAGTTCAGTCTATTGGGGACAGAATATATTCCAGTTAGTGGGACAAAAGCAGGACAGATTTAATTTTGAAGGTCAAAATGCTACATGAAATATAACATTTTTTTTTAATTTGGGGATGGATGTTCTATATCAGAATGTAAGTGAAAAGCTTCATCATGTACACATAAGGTCCTAAAGCTCATAAATATGACTGGTTCATTAAGTTTAGCTCCTCTGTAGTCAGTGTACACACACATGTATGGTTACTATAGCAAGGAAAGTGGCTATGCAAGCTGTGGCCTCTTCAGTTTGACCATTTATATCAGATTTGATTACCTGTAACTTCCTTTCATTGCTCTACAGTCCAGTTCTGACGCTCATGTGCCCACTGCAGGCTTTTTCAGCAGTGGACAGGGCTCAGTATGGGCACTCTGACTGGTCTGCAACTACACAGCCCCATACATGTAACGCACTGTTTGTTCTGAGCCCTTTCTATCAGAGCCAGCATGATCTTTTTCAGCAGTTTGTACAACAGCAGCTCTTCTGTGGGGTCAGACTAGTCTTTACTCCCCATATGCATCAGTAAGCCATGTGTCCCCATGACCCTGTCACCGGTTCACAAGTTGTCCTTCCTTGGAGCACTTTTGGTAGGTACTGGCCACTGCATACCAGGAACTTCTCAAAAGTCGTGCGGTTTTGGAGATGCTCTGAATCCGTCATCTAGCCATCACAGTTCCTCAGATCCTTATGCTCACCCATTTTTCCTGCTTCCAACGAATCAACCCTCATGAACTGTCTGTTCACTTGCTGCCTAAGTTATACCCCACCCGCCCTTGACAGCAGCCACTGTAACTGGATCACTGATGATATTCATTTCACCTTTCAGTAATGGGTGTGTGTAAACTGGCAGGAAAAATTGAGTTTTTGCCAACTTTAAGGCTTAACCCAAGTCCTTTGTCTCAGAACCTTAATCTTGCAGAGCATCCCAGTATCCTCAGTGATCTGTACAGAGGTGCAATGTGTTACTGACCAGGCACTCGGCTGAGCCTGGCCAACAGCAGATGTGTCACATGACCAAGGATTTCATTGGGAGCCAAGCGGCTTTCCTAATTGCTGACTGCTGAGCAGGTGCAAGAGACAGCTAATCCAGCGGCCCTCAGCAGGGAAAGGTATGGGGATAGATGGTGGGGGCAGAGAGAGAGAGGGAGATAAAGAGAGAGAGAGACATGAAGCAGTGTTCTGAGCACCGATCTGCTACTAATTCAACCAAAGACATGGAACAAATTAAATAAATGCCAGTACATTAAAGGGCCTGAAGGAGAACTTTCAAAGACTCTCATTTTCAGTCCAGTCCCTCAGTCTGACCAGTTTCAGAGGAATGTTTTTGTCTGTTAAGACACACAGTGACCTACATATGAATCATTCAAGCAGAACAAAGCACATCTAACTTAAGACCTGAACCAGTGAAGAAACAGGAGCGGATGATTCCAGATGATCAGGTGGTGATCAGTATACTGGTGGTGCTGAATGCTGAGTGGCTGGAACTCCTTTATCTTTGCAGCCTGTCACAGTAAAACCTTTATTCCCATTTAATCTACTCAATATGCCAAAGATGAGACAGTTCCACAGGCATAATGTTTTTTTTTATTATTCAAAGCAAAACAGAAAGAAACGAGGGGTGGCTGAAGACTAAAGCAATAGGAAAGTGTGATGTCAGCTGCAATACTAGGGATGGGTTTGGTCTGGATTTTACTGATAACGATATCAATACTGATACTGTTAATCAATACAAATACCTATCTACTACGCTCAGGAATTTGCTGCAAAATGGTGACATGAAAAGACGCAAAAAGAGTCAGCGACGTCAGACGTCAGACTTTTTTGGCAAATAAACTGTGTCCTGAGTTTCCTGTATACATAATGAGGGAGGAGCAATCGTAACAAACATAAACAAATGTGTGATGGTGACGTGCAGAGAGCTGCTACTGTCCCTCCACTGATCCAATCCAGCATCGACCGTTTGATCACGCAGCTGCTAGTATCCATCCTTAGCAAATCCTAACCTTATATCCATGTATACTTCTTATAGTTTGAGGATGGGCAATATAGCCATTCATGATCATTTACATCACAAGATACTTTTCTGAATAGATCAGAAATACATGATGGATATCATCAGTGTCTAGAGATCACAACATTATAAAACTTATCCTGTTTAAAAAATACAGAACGAAAATCATTGTACTTATTGGTTTCAATGTGGCTCCGCTGCCTGTTTCAATTTGTCAACCCCACTAGTGACTATTATCAATTATTTGATGTTAACTAGTATGATGTTAAATCACTGCTATACAACACACAGACTTTGTGTTTCTATAAAAAAGTCTATTATTTGTCCTGTTTAATTACAAATACTGAATCAAAAGCACTGGTCTCATTGCTTTTAATGTGGTACCATTACTTGTTTAACTCCACAGTTATGACCTGTTTAATTACACAAACTGAATGAAAATCATTGTACTCAAATGCTTTTAATGAGGCATTAGTGCCTGTTCCGGCTTGTCAAACTCCACAGTGATTGAGTGTTCATCAATAATAATGTTCTATTGCTGCTAGATGGCCCACTGCTTCACCATTTCTATGAAGGGGACATAATTTGTCCTGTTCAATTAAAAATACTGAATCAAAATCATCGTACTCATGGCTTTTAATGTGGCACCATTGCTTGTTCCAACTTGTCAAACTCCACAGTGACTAAGAGTTTATCGATTATGATGTTACATTGCTGCTATATGTCCTACAGCTTGTCCGGTTAAATAAAAACACTGAACGAAAATCATTGTACTTTAGGCTTTTAAGGTGGCATCAGTGCTTAGTTCCAACTTGCCCTTGGCCCATCTTCCCATTATACTGTATATATTTTATATATTTTATAGCTTCACTTTACACTTTATATATTTTGTGCATATGTAAATTGTTAAATCTCTTCTTTTGCTCCCACCCCAATCTATGCTGTATGTCTGTTTTCATACCGTTGCTGCTCTGGGAAGATATGCACACAAGCATTTCACTCAAACGTTCTGTACCTGTGTACCAGTAAGAATAAAAGTCATTTAATTGGATGTGATGATGTTAAACTGCTGCTAAATGTAAACAGTTTCTACCCCCAGGCTGTCAAGCTCCTCAACACCATGCTGCCCCCGGCCACCCTCATCCCCCACCCCCACAAACTGTTTATACTGACCTTATACTCATGCACAGCCACTTTACCTGATATACACAGACTGAAAGACATGCACAAACCCTTACAAATCCAAACTCAAGCTGCTATTTATACTTGGTTATATTGTTATACTCTGTATACTGGTTATGCTGTCTATACTGTATGCACAATTCTTTAAGAATGCACAAGAATGTAAACTTAAGGTGCTATTTTAACTTGTTTGTTATTGTTTATATTGGTTATACTCTTGGCACAATACATTGCACATTTTACTTATATTTATATAAAACGCGCATAGAGCTGTCCACACTCTCAGGAGAGGTTAAACCTTACTCTTATTTGATCTTATTCTATATTTCTCTATTTGCACTGATTTGTATGTTGCCCAATGTCTTATTTCTGTTGCAATATGTGTACACTGTGGAACCTGAACTTCACCATTTCGTATCTCTGTATACCGGATATGGTTGAGATGACAATAAATATCACCGAGACTTTTGACTTGAATATAGCCCACACCTTTCCTATTCCTTGCATACCTAACACACACCTTACAACCTCTGAATTTTAAGGTATGAATGCCGAGGAAGCTCCCACAGAGCAGATTTAGAGAAGTCTCGCTGTCAGCCTGTTGAAGGGTTTAGCTCTCACCCACTGCGAGCCACTAATGCAGTGATGTACGGGAGGATGGACAGATTAGCAAAGACAATAACAATACTGGTTCTGAAGCTAAAACAAAGAGAGAAAATACACGTCACGCCTTAAAAATAAATGTTTAGAGGGTCACGGTCGTGTGCAGAGCTGAATTTTAGATAGATACTGTAAAGCTGGCGTGGCGAGAAAGATAATAAACAGAGAGGTTAAGTATCTCAAGTAAGTTCCTCAGTTAGCTAGAGGAGCTAGCTCACAGGAGCAGAGCCTGGTGACCTCCTGAAGGATCATTTTACAGGACTATTTCGCCCTAAACCTGAAGGTCCTCGGTCGCTTCTGCTAAACAACAACCAAAACGCGGCGGTCTACCTTCGCCTGGTGCCGAGAGAAGATGTCCTGAAGCGTTTAAGGGTTTAGTTCAGATGCTCTCATCTCCAGTTCTCCTCCAGGTCCTCTCCAGCCTGCTCCTCTGGCGTCCGCCTGCAGCACTGTTGTCATGGCACCACCGGAGAGACACGCGAGGCAAAATAAAAGTCCCAGCGAAGAAAAATTCCACTTGTTTCTCGCACACACGTTGGGATTGGAATGATTTTGTCAGGCACATAGCCTGCGATCTGATGATTTTTCCCTTCTCTGCAAAATTTTAATCTCTGAGACACATTAGCTGGGGTTTGGTTTTTTTCCTGCAAAATCTTGATCTGTATAATGATTTTACTCAATTTACAAAAAAAGTTAATATACTAAAAACTTTTATCTTTGAGACACATTGGATTGGGTGGGATGGTTTTTCAAAAATTTTGCATAATGTTGATCTTTCACACACAGGCTGAAGTTGTTTTTTTTTTTTTTAAATCTATTTCTCCACATTTCTATATTTCAGACAATAGCCAGGAGTTAGAGGTGGTTTTTGTTTTTTTGGATGATTTTTCTACGTTCTACATTCCTGCAAAACTTTAATCTTAGAACTGTTTTTTTTTTTTTTTTTTTAATTTCTGCAAATTTCTAGCCTTCAGGCGCATAGGGTGGAGAAGGTTGATTGTACTAAATTTGTGCAGAATTGTAATCTGTAAGACACGTTTACTGGGGTTGGAATTTGTCTTAAATTTCTGCAAAATTTTAATATTTGAGGCTAGGATGTGGATGATATTTCTACATTTTTGCAAATTTTGATCTTTCAGACACACAGGCAGGGACCGGATGATTTTACTAAATTCCTGCAAAGTTATGATCTTTGAGACACATTGGCTGGGCTTATATTTTTTATATTTCTGGAAGTTACTGTCCTTTGAGACACATAGGGTAGAAATGAATGATTTTACTACATTTCTGCATAATGTTGATCTTTCACACACATATGCTGGGATTTGATGATTTTGCTACACTTCTGCAAAACTTTAATCTTTGAGACACGTTGGCTGGGGTTGGATGATTTTTCTACATTTCAGGTTTCAATCTTTGAGAGACATAGGCTGAGGTTAGATTTTTTTTTTTTTGTCTGCAAAATTTGATCTTTCAGACACAGGCTGGGGTTGGATGATTTTACTGGGGTTGGATGGTTTAAATTTCTGCAAAATTACTATCTTTCTTACATACAGGGAGAAGTTGGATTTTTCCAAATTCTTACAAAATTTTAATCTGAGACACATAGGCTGGGGTTGGATTATTTTTTCTAAATTTCTGCTAAATTCTGTTCTTTGAGACACTGTAATAATCTTGATCTTTCAGACACACAGGCCGGGTTTGGACTTTTTCCTAAATGTTTAATCTTTGAGACACATAGGCAGAGGTTAGATTTTTTTTTTATGTCTGCAAATTTCTATCTTTCAGACACATAGGGTGGAGTTTCTGCATAATACTGATCATTCAGACACATTGCCTGAGGCTGGATGATTTTCCTAAATTTCAACAAATTTTGATCTTTCAGACACAGATTGGAGACGGATACATTTTTGCAAAATGTTCATCTTTGAGACAGATAGGCTGGGACTTATTGGGGCTAAGGATTACTTTTCAAAATTCCTGCACAACTTGAACTTGGGGAATTGTTTATGAATTCATTTTGGTCAAATTCACACAGATATAGACTCCATTCACTACTACTACTATTCAATCATATTAATGGTACTGCCTACCTAGCTAATGGTAGTAAGTTTGAAATAAATATGAAGCCAGCACTCAAGCAACAGACAAACAGCTGCTTACTGCCCCTTTAATATTGGCAATTCAGACATGTAAACAAAATTCCATTGAAAGATGCTGCACAACGGAATGAGCAACAAGCCTTATTAACTTACAGTGCAGGTCGTAACTGTTGCAGTGCAAGTAATCTGCTGCCTATTTTCTATTAACACTATGAACAATCTGTACACCTGGCTAAAAGCTACATTTTAGGCTAAAATCTGTACACGTGTCCAGACGTTACATTTTTTCTGTTCTTACAAGGCTTCAGCAAAACCTTATTAGAAACGAAGTGAACCATGCTTGAGCATTTGCCATAACGGAAGACACAGGCCATGGCAAGTGACATGTGACCTTCTTGACGATTCTGACTTGGCGACGTCTTGGCAGCTTAAGACACGGGTGCCCAGCTCCAGTCCTGGAGGATCAGTGTCCAGCAGAGTTCGGTGGTTCCAATCCTAAACATACTCATTAAACCTGCAAAGTGAGGTGCGAGCTGAAATAGGTGTGTCTGAGCAGAGAAGTCACTAAACTGTGCTGGACACCAGCACTCCAGGACCAGAGATGGGCACCCCTGGCTTAAGACATCCTTATAGTCATAAAAACACTGCATAAATTACATTTCTGTCACGCTGACTACCATGACCCAACTCTCAGCTAAAACTCTGAAATATACATCTAATAAAAAATACAATCTATGAACCAGATAAGGAAAAATACATGTGCAGACTGAGACAAAAGCACCGCAAAAGGACTGACAGAGCTTAAAAATACAAAAGGAGGGAAGCCGACGGAGAGCATGACGCAGCAGAGGTCTGAAAGGCGGCTGTCAATCATCGTCACTGTCACTTCCGGATTCACTCAGCTGCAGATCGTTCCCTGAGGAGGCACCATAACAGCATTATTTACCACACAAATGCAACAGTGTGTTTAACGAATGTCTGTTTACATATATCTTTTAAATCTATGTCAGTATGATCAAGCCAACTGGTCACCGGTACCTGGTATTCCTAATAGTCCTATGTTAAATTACTGGATTGTGTAATTCAGTATATGAATCTAATTAACTGCATAACTATGTAATTAAACACAATTAAAATAAATGCATTAAAATGGCACGCCAAAATCAAAGTAACTCTTGACGTCTACGGGTTAGATGCGCTGGTGCAAGGCTGTGCAGGCTCAGGTCAGTCAGGCTGAAACTCACTGAGTGTGTTCATCAGCTGGTTGTTGCCCTGCGGTTTGTCTGTGCCGTTGGCCAGGGGGTCTCGGCTGGGGGAGAGATGGGCAAGGCCGTGAGGATTGTGGGACTCTTGCTCCCCATCACTGCTGGAGCTGTCGTCCCCGCTGCCCGAACAGCTGCCCGAGTCAGAGGAGCTACTGCTGCCACTGCTGCTCATCTGCTCAATGACCTCCACCTCTGCTCGCAGCTCTGAGAGAGAAAGAGAGAGGGCGGGAGAGACATACAGAAAGAGAAAGAGAAAGAGAGAGAGAGAGAGAGAGAGAGAGAGAGACATACAGAAAGAGAGAGAGAGAGAGAGAGAGAGAGAGAGAGCGAGAGAGATACATAGAAAGATACATAGAAAGATACATAGAGAGAAAGCGAGAGACAGAGAGAGACACACATAGGGAGAAAGACAGATCCATAGTGAGAAAGTCAGCTATAAAGATCCGAATAATCAGGCCATCATTTCAAAGCCATGGTTGCGTTCATCTCTAAAACTAAGAAAGAGGAAGAAAGGCCAAAAGAGAGAAGCGGGTAGAATGGAACTAGTTCCAGCTCACAAGTGAAGCACTTTTATTTAAAGCCATGGCTGCTTTTCACTCTCAGCAACGCACAGATGCCCATAAAACCGATCCCATACAGTGATAAAACTTTGATCTAGCTCTAGACAACTGAATAGTGCTGGATCTGGTTTTGAAACTTTTACTTCATATATGGCACTTTTCCCACTGGCTCTTAAACTTTCATTAAGGAATCACACCGTACCGTTCACAAACGTTTTTCCACTACATATAAAGTGACCCATGCACAAGCCGTACCCGTGCCACTTGACGGCAAAGTGGGCCGGACTGCTGCTTTATGATTGGTTTAAATGTCATGACGACAGACAGACTTGGAAAGAGGCTATTGTTTTGGTTTTTTTAATGTCCATGCAAAGAAAAGGGAAAAAAAAACAAACAAAAAAAAAATGATAAAAATCAACAATCGGGATGTCGAGAAGTTAACAAAGTACAAGCACTACTGTCTATTAGGGTTGAAGATCAATTTCAGTGGGAGTTTTCTAACACTGTGAGAAATGTAAAGCTGTACCAGAATATCAGCAACAAGCTGGGTTAGGCTTTCATCACTAAACAATGCAGAAAAAAAAAAAAAAAAAATGACAAGACTATAAAAAAAAAAAAAAAAAAAAAAAAAAAAAAAAAAAAAACACAGACCACAATAACAAAAGCAGCTCTGACAGAAAAACTTTCTGCATCACCACCGCGCTGCTGACATGTCAGAAACGCCGATACCGAGCTGAGATATACTGGAAAATCAAAGTGTGCTTCAACTTCTAGGTACGCTTTAGGTACAGCACAGTTCCTGTACAACTATGGAAAAAGTGCCTGTACATTCAGTGATCTTATTGAGATCCTGCTAGTGTGGGTTCTCTTTAAATGATGCATATAAACAAAATGAGTGGTAATATCGAAACCTGGCGAATCTTTAACCCACAAAAAAAAAGATATACACCTCCAAGAGGGTAGAAGTGTACCTCTTTTGATGTCATCCAGCTGGGGCTCAGGGGAGGGGTTGTCTTTAGTGGGGGATGTTTTGGTCCCTGTGCTGGGCTTGGTGGGCGTGCGGAACTGAGCGGGAGGCTGAGTGGCTCTCACCGACTGCTGCTCTATCCGAGCCTGGATCTTACTGCTGCCCTCGGCCCTAACAGACCACAGACAGGGGTTCAAAGTCAAAGTCAACGTCAAGGTAAACTTTGTCATTTCAGCTATAAACATGCATACAGAGAGATGAGACAACATTAGTCCAGATTGTAGAGAACAAAAATGACACATTATTCCAGATTGTAGAGACCACAAAGACTCAAATACACAAGAAATACAAAATATTAACTCTACACTAGAGCACACCAGACTACACACTACACTAGAACTCTAAACTGTGCAATTTAGTACCACGGTAATTTTTAACATCCAAATGTTGCATCAAAGGACAAGTGGAAAGGAAACAGAATTCTGGAAGGTAATCGTGTTCAATACAGCAGTTCAATACAAATATACAATCAATATATAAAAATACAGTGACATTAGACTTTAGTCCAAACCATCTCCACCTTGTGTGTTAAAGCTAAATATGCAATAATATACAGTTCCGGAAAAAAATAAGAGACCACCGCAATTTATTTTTAAAATCAGCATCTCTAGGAGTATGACAGCCATTCCATGCCAGTGTCTGTTAAATTCCTACACGAGCACCTCATTCTGCTTTATGAGGGACTGATTAGTGATCACCTGAATCACGTCTCATTTAATGAGGAAAAGTATAAAAACACTGCTGCAATCAACACCCTCCTCTCACAATGAGACCAGTTGGATGGTAAAACACAACTAGAAACACGTCAAAGGACATTATTGCCATTTTGTTTACGAGTGAACAACAGATTTGTTTTCTTTGAACTATTTAAGTTCAGTAAACACTGCATCATTTCTCTTATTTTGATGTTTTGTCATTTCCTTTCAAATGATGCTTTAAAGAACAACATTTTTATTTGGAAATATTGTCAGCAGTTCTTAAAAACTAAGGCAAAGCTGTTCAATTCAATACCTATAAAAGATAAAACCTGAGAAACTGAAATTTTTCTCATTTTTTTCCAGAGCTGTATATCAAACAAATTTATCAAACCTTTACCAAACAATATGAGTGAGTTTTAATGACAGCGGGACTCAAACTCAAATAGTTTGTGTAGAAGAATCTGATGAGTAATTCAGAGAATTATCTGAACTCTCACTTTAGTTATTAAAATATTTTCAGTATTCTGAAACATTCTGTTGTTTCTTTCCAGGTTTAGAAGAAAGATTTTTCTTTGCTTTTATTATTTTCTACATTGTAGATTAATATTGACAACAAACAAAATGATGAAGGAACACATGGAATTATGCAGTAAACAAAAAAAGAGTCGAACAAACAGAATATGTTTAGTAATAAGGTAATGATGGACTGTTGTTTTTTTTACTTAGTTTAGTGGTTCTTGCCATAATGTGGAGTAGAACCGTAGTGGAACAGGATCACTAACTGTGTAC
>JBBIGA010000040.1:27770407-27786110 GCA_037576975.1 Alestes dentex | reverse complement strand
GTGTGTGTTTACTGGTTAATACACTGATGTTTATTTAAAATAAACGAAAACAAACCAAGCCTCATGCTTTAGAATTTGTTACTTAACTTTGCTGTATCGTAACTGTACCGAACTGTGATGTTTGAACCGTAGTGTGAACCGAACCGTGACCTTTCTGTACCGTTACACCCCTGCTATGCTATATAGACAAAATGCTGAGGTATAAAAACTATAGATAAACTTATGTAATTTACTAGTAGCACAAACACGTAATTCAGGGGTGTGGAACTCTGGTCCTGGAGGGCCATGGTCCACATCAAACTGTGCTGGACACCAGCCCTCCAGGACTGGAGTTGCACATCCTTGACATAATAGGTGCAAATTCTAAAAGACAGACTGCACAGTCTGCAAGTAAAAATCTTACTTAAAAAATCCCTTAACAGGCCCATTAAAGTATGACCAACTGTGCATTTAGATCAAGCATCTGTTCTTAGAAACCAGTCCAGCCTGACCTACATCTGAGTCAAACTCCACAGCTGGTAAACAATATTAGGTGGGAGATCATTTGGTCTAGCTTAGTATTTCCTTACATTTTCATATATGAACAGTGAAATGTAATCTTATGACAGAGCACGTGGACAAATTCCCATCACCTGACAAAGAACTTACTATCCCTGAGTATTTCACAAACAGCTTATTTTACCAGAGTATCTGTCCAACAGAACAGAGGTCCCCAACCACCGGGCCACGGACCGGTATCGGTCCACGAGTCATTTCGTACCAGGCCGCACAGAAAGACAGAATAAAAATATATTTTATCGATTATCAGAGTCTGAAAGATCTTTTATTTTGTGGGAAAAAAAAAAAAAATATTGATACGGTACATCAAAAATTTAGCCCACAAGGTAGCAAAAATGAGGGGAAAAAAAGAAAAGAGGAAAAGAAAAAAAAAAAAAAAACTACTTGTTTTTTGATAAAACTGTTTTTAGTTTTATCTACACCGGTCTGTGAAAATACTGTTTTCCATGAAACTGGTCCGCTGCAATAGATCAATAACTTGAGCCATCATATTTATTACAAGGAACTGGAAATACTTGTGTCTGTCCACATTCATATTGTTCCCCAAGTTTCTAATTTCATACAATTATGCAGGACAATTATTTTTTATTCCCCTTAAACCTGTCTAGTGACAAAATCACCATGGCACTTTTCATATACCACTTCTAAGTAAACTGAAACATACAAACGGATAAATAGTTTGTGGTAAATATTGTGCACATTAACCAACACTACCTCTGATTTCTAAAACCTGACCTTGCTGTTTGGCTAGAAATCAAGTGAAAGGTTAATTTATCATTCTTTACTAGAGAGGCTGGTTTGGTTACTGAACCTTATAATGTATAAATAATCAACCAGGCCATGCTGTGTTGTCTGGCTGCCAGTGGGATTTTTAATTTTTTTTTTTTAAGCGCCTGATTCAAAAAGGCATTTTGCCATGAAACACCCCAGTCTCGACAGGAGAGGGCGGGCTAACATTGCCATATACACAGAAATCTGTAAAAGTGGTTCATGCTCCCCCCCCCCCCCTTTCTTTCTTTTTTTTTTTTTTTTTTAAATAAAAGGGTTACATCTGCAGCTTCATTTCCACATATGTGGTCACTATTTTGCAACTGTAAGCAAGTTAAGCAGCAAAACTTCTCCATTCACACACTACAAACTTTTGTTTCTTCCATTAAAAAAATTACACATTACGATTAGCCAGTGATGGATGCAACCGTCAAACAACCATGGGGATGACAAGGACCCCCAAGATCCAGACAATAAAAGTGGGTTTTCTTTATCCATCTATATATATATATATATATATTATCATCTATCTCTCTATATCTCTATATATCTATATAAATAAATAAAACAACCACAAAGATATCCAATTTCTTAATTAGAAAGAAATGTGGTGCATGAAGACAGAGCAGTACATGACCAAAGGGGGTGGGGGTGCAAATAAGTGGAACAATTACAAGATAGTGACCCAGAATCTTAACCAAGCAAACTATTTCTGTGTCAGGGAGAATGAGGGAGGGAGGACACAGAGGACACAGCATTGTAGGGAGGGAGAAAGGGGGAGGGAAGACAGAGCCAGAAACGTAGAGGACCACAAAGATCGAAAGAAGGAAGATAAAGAAGAAAATGGGATGGCAAATAGAAAACTGGCTGAAAGGAACGTGATGTATGATAAATCAGTGACGGGAATAAACATGCCCAGGTACTCCTCATATTCTTCAGGGAGAAGAATATGATGGAAGAGAGAGAAACACCACAGGAGAGGGAAATCAAAGTGGTACTAGACACTATAGTGTCTGCCAGAGCCAGTGTTGGAAGATAAAATATTAAACTTGAGAAGATACTTCTCTTATAGAAGAAAAAAAAAAAAGAATTAAATAAAAAAAGTTCTAAAATTAGTATTAACTATTAACTTATTTTTCAAATTGGAAGGAAATTTTAAACTAGTCAAAGATGATCAACAGATGTTATGTCTGTTACCAAGCAACCAGGGCTCCTCTGAACTGGGAAAGTAAATAAATATAAGCTTAAAACACTTTTGGCGTATTACAACTAGTCCTGAACAATATTTCTCATTCAATTTGAAATGTCCATTTATAATACTGTGTCGTCCAGGGCTAGGCATAAACCCGTGAAGCGCATAAGTTATTTCCACCATGATACGGACACTGCATTAAGGCCCTTTGGGCTGGGAAGTACCCATAAATGTACTGCTATTCACAATGTAATTTATGATGCATCTATAGAACAGTCCTGCCAAGTGAATAATGTAGTTGTTAGTTCTTACTAGTAAGCCATTTCCCAACAAAGACCATCAATAGCAGCTTGCAGTATAATCGGAAATGTAAGTTAATCTAACGCGCCAGAGCTGTTCTGAAGTTAGGACACTATTAAGCCGTTTGCTTTCATAATCAGACATGCCATGGCAAGAGTACGCAACAAAGCAATTGGGAGAATCAGTTTCCTTCTGACGATTTTGAGTCATTCATACTGGTGGTGATTTGCACACAGTAGGTCTTAAGTTGCTTCTGCGAACACAAAACTGAGCAATACATTGCACAATAACTGCAACCACTCTTTTCACCACATCATTCACTGCTGACCATCAAACAAGCAAATCCTCTCATGCCATACTGCCAATGCTGTATTTGTGATCTGACACACAGGCTAAGCCATCCTGAGTTTTAAGTGCATGCATAGCCATCACAAAGCACCACAGAGTGTGTAAACCATGGAAACGCAGGACTGTAATGTAACCAAGCTGTTGTGAATGTGTAGGTGGGCACCTACTACAATCTATTTTCAGCTGTTCAGCTAAAGCACAGCTTAGCTGTTTCTACCCCACACCGCTGCTGCTGCTCACATTTCTATATACAAGAACTAAAATCGAATGCTGAAAAAGAGAAGTTGGGTCACATGTACAACGTTTGGTGTGAACGCTTACATAAGACAGCTCCTTCCTTTCATACTCGAAAGAGACATGTTAACCAAATCTAGGAAATGAGCCTAGACCGACATCGCAAGCCTCCAACACACAGGCCTTGGCTTGTTTGTTGGTATTAAGCTGTTGTCATGGTGACTAAAGAGAGAAGTTCTAGATAAATACAAGGCTACTAGACACATTCTTCTCTCCCTTCACTCAATGATAGAAATGCAGCAAGTTTTACTACAAAACGTTGTTTACAGGAGTCGTTCAAATTTAACTTTTGGTATTTGAGATTCAAGCAGAAAAGATGTTCTGTAGTTTAAAAAGCAAAATGATATGAAATCTGAATCTCTCCCCACAGCCAATTGGATTTTTTTTTTTAATTCCCCTTTATAAATAAAGCCACTTTGAGTGCTCCATCCAAATCAGTACTAATGTAAACTCTTAAATCTAGTTTACATCAGGTCCAACAGCAGGTTACACTATTGTACATTACAGAGAAATTCAAGTCACGGTGGACAATATAAGTCTGTAGCTCTTTGTCAAACCCCACACTGCACCTTTAACCATCAGCAGATACACTTTGTGAAGTTTCATTAGGAAAAGGAGGGAGAAAAAAAAAAAAAACAAACAAAAACACATGCAGCTCACTCCACTGCACACATCACTCATTTCACACCAAGAAGTATTTACATGGAGGTCAAGTCATTAAGGCCATCGTCCATTTCTTCATTAATCACCTTGAAGTTCAGCTTCTGTTTATACAGCTCATCTGTGGGCGTATACACGACGGTCAACACGCATCTGTGGAGTCTGAATGCGAGTATGTGAGAGGGGCAGCTAAAGCTAAAGGTTCAGGACAAACTCATGAGTAGCCTACCTTCCAAATCATCAACAGCCTTCTCAAGCTTGGTCACAGATCTCTCAGCAAACTCAGCACGGGTCTCAGCCTGCCGGAAGAATAAAACAGCCACAACACAGCAAGTTTACCAATTGTACATCTACAGGGTGAAGTTGTATTGCTTTACATAACAATGGCCAGTCTAAGCTGGACAGGCTTTTTGAAAAAAAAAATTTAAAACACGTTCTTAGGTTAGTCATAACATTAAAACCACCTTGCTAATAATATGCAGACACCCCTAAAACAGCTTCGTTCCGATGAGGCAAGATCTGAGTGCGTGCTGTGGTATCTGGCACCAAGATGTTAGCAGCAGATCCTTCAAGTCCTTTAAGTTGCAAGACTGGGCCGCCATGAATCGGACTAGTTTGTTCGTGCTTGATCGAAAAGAGATCTGGGTAATTTGGAGGTCAACTCTTATTCCTCACACTGTGCAATATGGCAGGGCTCTCTTGGTATCAAATAATTCTGTTGCATGAAGGGGTGAACTTGGTCTGCAACAATGTCTAGGTAGATGGTACGTATCAAAAGTGACATAAAAATCCAGGATCCAAGGTTTCATGGTAGAATATTGCCAAGAGAATCACACTGCCTCCACGTGCTTGTCTTGTTCCCATAATGTATTTTTGTGCTCTCTCTTCCCAAGGAAAGCAATGCACACACAATCGTAAACATGACGTAAAAGAAGAGATGATTCACCAGATCTGGCCAACTTCTTCCACTGCTCCATGGTCCAATTCTGATGCACACACTCACTGTAGGCTCGTTCAGCAGTAGAGACCTACTGTTTTGGAGACGCTCCCACGCAGTTGTCAAGCCAACACAACTGTGCCCTCTTCAGACTCAGTCTTCGAGATCCTGACGCATAAATGCGACACGTCCATTTTAATATTTCCGACCATTTGATGGGTGTAGTCATTAGGAGATTGGGTTGCTCACAGTTGATGGGTTTTTAATGATTTGGTTGATTGGTGTAGTATCAAAGTAATAAAATAAATTCCCCAAATCTTTGATTCAAATGTGTACCCAATCTTGGGTTTGAAACCAAAATCTGTGTTTTAGATGAGCAGTTAAAATTGTAAATCCTAGATTTCCAACAACGCCTATATTATATTTAATGCATTGAGCAGACGCTTTTATCCAAAGCGACTTCCGTTCCCTAACTACTGGGGACAGACTGGAACCCAGTGGTGGTTTGCTGAAGGTAGGATTTGAACCCATGACCTCTTGGTCCAGAAGCAAGTATGCTACCCGCTAGGCCACCACCACATGACTGAAGACATGATTGAATTTCAAGTACTAAAACTTGTGAACAGCGCATAATGTTCTCTTGGAATTTCGGCCGGGGATCCTACAGCTGTGCCACTTGGGAGCAAAGGTGTGTTTAAAATTCCAGTGAAGAATTCCGCCCCACCTCCTTGAGTTTGTCTGTCAGGATCTTGATCTCCTCCTCGTACTTATCCTCTTTCTGGCAGTACTGCAAAGGGGGGGGAAAAAAAAAAAAAGCAGAGGCAGCCAATCAGAGAACCAGGCACTTCTCACTCAGTACTTTGTCCATTTTTAGATGATAGAAATTTGCCTTTTGATGCCTTGCAGCTTGTGTAAGCATATGCTGAAATGGATATAAGCAATGTCTTTTAAAAGAACCTAGATACTGAGAGGTCATTTAAAAATAAAGTTGCCTAAAATTATCTACATTTATATATCGTCTCAAGGCATGTCACCCCATTCACCCCCAGAATTTTCCATTGGATGTTGCTGGTCACTAACGTTCCTCTTCATATTCATAGCCTTAAATCTCCAACCTACCTTTTCAATCACACACACAGAAGCCCACATTTTTCTACCCCACATACTGAGCACACATGCATGCACTGCACCACATCTCTGTACCACTGCCAAAGTACCTGTACTAAGAGTATACCTGTTCTGCTTTCCTCTGCATCTTTGGGGGTAGAAAAAAAAAAAAAAAAAAGTCACAGAGAAATGAAACCAAGCTATTAATAAGTGTGGGCTCCTTTGAGCCCCTGGAGGCTTGCTGAAGTACAAAAATGTCCATAGCCTGAGCTGAATCAGCCGGAGTGTATTCGCTCTAGCAAGCTTCAGAAACGCCTGTGAAGACCCAGTTATCTAGCACACTTATTCCATGAAAACTTAGAGCTGCCCTCACAGTAGGCACGCGCATGGCTGCCTTGCATCACTGTCAGTGATGTCAATAGCCAGAGCTGAAACAAGTCCTTTCTCTGGGCATGCTGGCAGCATCTCTGAAAACAGTGGCATTATGCAAAACGTGAGGACAGCTGCACAGACTGAGCAGAACCGGTCCCCTGTCCTTCGAACAAGGTGACTAAACAACAAGCTTGTGTTTACTCCTATGCTAAGCACATTTAAAAGGTTAAACGGTGAGGAGGAAAAGTCATCCATATACCTTTTCTCCTGCTATTTCTGCCTTTACTGGCCTTAAACACTTCTAACTAGGTCACTGTACCTCTCAAGGAACTGCAACACAATTCTAAAAAGGAAACTAAAATTTAAAAAAAAAAAAAAAAAAAAAAAAAAGACAATGAAGACTCAGCCTGCAGGTCTAAAACTAAAGCTCTTATGCAAATCTAAAATGCATGGATGGTTCCTGTCTAACCGTATAGCACTGTATGCAAAAGAATGTGCCAGGGTCAGGAATAAAACAGGTTCTAGCGCATGCTTAAAAAGATGTGTACAAAAAAAAAAAAAGTTAAAAAAGGTGCTAAATGCTATGTAACAGTCCAATAAATTATTACAATGCAAAATATGAAGCCTTGTCTTTTCACAAAAACAAACCCACACTGATAAAATTCCCCTTACAAGCTTAACACATTTGTACCACTACCTCCCCCTGATGCTATCTGTAGTGTGCAAAAAAAAAATAAAAAAATAAATAAATAAATAAACCCTCCTTATCGGTTTCTATGACAACTTATCTGGCCACTAAACATGCTCAGCAGATACACTATGAAATACTGTGGCATCATTTGGTAATGACAGCATACCAAGACGATAAAGTCAGAACATGTAAATGTGGAAAAGAATAACCAAAAACTAATTTCCTAAAATAAGAAAAGGAGGAAAAAAAAGAAACAAAGCAGTAAATAGGACTAGAAACTTGGGGTCTCTTGTACTAATGGTAAGTTTTATGTGGGCTTCATGGAAAGAACTGTAAATGAGCCAAAAAGCAGAGTTTTTAAAATAATGCGATACTACACTAGTGTGGCCTAATGCTACTGGGGATCAGGCACTTGTGGTCTTCTGATAAAACCCTGTCGACATACAACTAGTCTAGAATTAGTTTCCCAAAAGCATTGTAGCACAAATTCAATTGTAAGATGCAAATACAATATGAACTCCTTCAGTCAAAACATCTTTTATACCACAATGCTTTGAAGAATTTCCACAGGCATGCAGAACAAATACACCCATCCCACCCTCTCTCCCTTCTTCCTACCTTCTCCGACTGGGCTTCCAAGGACTTTAAGTTATTGGTGACATTTTTCAGCTCCTCCTCCAATTCCGCACATTTGCTGCAGTTTTTAAATTTTGCGTTTAGGTGTTTGACACAGGAAAGAGAAGTGGGGTTGAGAAAGAGGCAACATAAGGGGTGGGGGGAGGGGGTTGAGAACAGAATAGTGAAGAGGGAGAGGTAAAAGGTTTGAGAATATTATGACAGATGGATAAAAAGAAATATGGAAAGGAGTATAGAGAAGGAGGGGATAAAAAAAAAAAAAAGACAAATTTACAAACAATTGAGAGAAAGACATGAAAGAAACCACTGTGGACTGCTAGTGCATGATCTGGGTGGAATTAATAATAATTACTCAACCAAAAAACAAAAAACAAAAGATGAATATCCAACCTAGGACAAGAAAAACAATCGATTCAAGAGGGAACCACTATAAAGTGGTAACAGGAAAGAGGTAACTGGGATTTGATGCAAGCAATTCATAATGGAAAAGATGGAGCCGAAGCGACTGATCTGGAGTGAAGATGAGACCAAATTCATGCAGTGAGGACATTAGAGGTGTGTCTGAACATTCTGAGGTGCAGGTAATCTCATGCACGCAGCACACAGATCATTCACATAGCCGAAGGGCGGACGAAAAGACAAAAAGGAAAGACAGATGTGTGAGAGCAGGGATAAGTGGGAAGACGAGTGCAGAGAGAGCAGCCAGGTAAGTCAAGAGCGGGAGGACGACTTTCCAAACACCTGCCTGAAATGTATACATTTTGATGGGGCCCTATTGAGCTCACCTTTGGAAAAAAGGGCACCTTACAGTTCTACTTAAAACCACAGTTCAATGCCATTCAGTGAAGTACTGATGCCACCTTTCGGGATGACAGTGGCATATGCAGCCCGGGCCTATAAGAGGAACCCACTGGGTAACAGAACTGGGCCAGTACCTTGTCTTCAGCTGCCTGCAGACTCTTCAGCGATTGGTCGTAATTCCTCAGCACCTCCTCCAAATGCCGTTTATTGCTGTTTTGTGGAGGGAGGGAGGTGGAAAGGATGGGGCAGTCACATGACCCAAAGCGCATGCAGGTTGGGTGGAGTGGGTAGGGGTGTAGGTGTTTCAGAACATGAACACGTACCAGCCACACAGATGGGAAAAGGAGGAAGCAAAGGCAACTTAGTCATGATTTGGCATTCCCACTTTTATGATGTCTTAAAAGAACTCCAAGTAAGGAGATTAAAAAAAAAAAACAAAACAAAAAAAACAAAAACTTGCAAACAGTTAGTTGCTTTAATAAGGTGCCATTAAATGATTAATCAATTTAGCTTTAAGCTTAAAAGGGGAAAAGCTCAGAACAAAGCACAAATGTTTTAAAGAGAGAGGCACATAAAGGTGGGGTTGCTTCTGATGTCTGCCGGAATCAACATGCAATTAGGGCAAATAGCCCTAGTCTAAAAGCACTACAAGACAGAACAGCTTTGCTGGGGTACCAAATAGCTCTAGTGAGGACTGCTAAGTGATGGCTGTGATGCAAATGTTAATTAAAGGTCTAATGGCATACTTCAGTGCACTGTGCCTGAACAAGGAAGTCTGAAAATAGTGTTGTAAACTTACGATAAAACAGAAGAAGGGTAAAATGCTATAAAAGTCTAGCTGTGGCTGATGTAGGGTGTTGGTCACTTAAAACTACTGGGGTGTGTATAATGACTGAGAGCCTGACTCACGCTTCCGCATGTTCTGCTCGCTCTTCTGCCCGTTCCAGCTCTCCCTCAATGATGACAAGCTTACGAGCCACCTGCAGACACACACAGTTACAGAAAGAAGTGGGGGAGGACGTTTGGCTCAAGGCAGCACAAAGATGGTGAAAGGCTCACCTCCTCATACTTGCGGTCGGCCTCCTCAGCGATGTGCTTGGCCTCTTTCAGCTGGACCTCCTGCAGCTCCATCTTCTCTTCATCTTTCAGGGCCCTGTTCTCAATCACCTTCATGCCCCTGAGACACACACACACAAATCAAACATCCAGACCTGCTCCCGCATCCAAGGGCCTGTGAGGTTGCTGTGTCAGAGAATGACTTAGTCTTTCCCTTAAACTACCCTACACCAACATAAACTGATCAAAAAGTCCAACTTACTTTAAACCCGAGGTGTCGAACTCCAGCCCTGGAGGGCCGTGGTCCAGCACATTTGATGATTTCCCTGCTCAGAAACACCTGGTTCAGCTTGCCAGTTAATTGTCAGGTTTACTGAATGTGTTTGAGGGGAACCACCATCAAACTGTGCTGGACACGGGCCCTCCAGGACCGGCGCTTGACATCCCTGCTTTAAACAGTCAGAACACAGACTCTCAGCTTCAGCACAAAAATAAATAAGCTTTGGACACTAAACAGGTCTTGGTCGTCCGACCATATTTAGGACAAGTAAGCAAACCATTCTTTTTGGCGCAAGAACGCTTAGAATATTAACTTTGAGACAACCTCAAAAAAAAACAACAAAAAAAAAAAACATGGGGAGTAAAACTTAACACAAACTTCACACAAAAAAAGTGTGTGAGAGATCTGATAAGGACCTGAAGGAGTACTAACTTCTCTAAAAGAATCTTAATCTTCTAGCAGTTTTTTTTTTTTTTTACTAGTGTGAGGGACAGGTTTCCTTGGATTATAAAAACACAGAAGAACAACGGATAAGAGCATCTGCCAAGTGCTGTGAATGTAAATGTTGAAACCTCTAATACTGGTACAGAACAAAGCTGAGGAGGTTGTGTGCTTAGTCTGAGTCAACAGAAGAGACCAAAAGCAGCATCCCACGAGATCTGACATCTTGCAACAAATATATAGGCTATAGTTAGCATTATATAACACTTCATGTTCAGGAGCAATTCACCACTAAATCTCCAAGCTGCTATTTGGTGTCAGGTCTTTGTTTCCATTACCGACATCATGCTAAGTGCTTTACAAGTTGGTTTGTCCACACACACACACACCTCTCGCTTTCATCTGCAGCCTTCTCTGCCTCATTCAGTTTCGCCAGTGCTGAGTTCAGTCTCTCCTGGACCCGGTCCACATCATTTTCAAGCAGCTGAACACGCCTGTTCAAAGAAGTAACCTCCTCCTCAGCCTACATGAGGCCAAGAGAACAGAGCAAAAACAAACAAAAAAAAAAACAAAACAAAAACAAAAAAAAAAAAAAAAAGAGAGGGAGAGAACATGAATGAGAATGCACCAAAAAAAAATTAAAATAAAATAAAAAAAATCATTCATCCAAGTTACAGCCATCCATCTAGAACAGCCAGGTCAAAGAACCCCCTGCCCTCGAAGCTTGACTGATGTGCAGTTGGACTGGGCAGACAAACCAATGGCTTCTCAGAACCAGTATGATACTGAGGACAC
Organism: Alestes dentex; assembly: GCA_037576975.1. Taxonomy (NCBI): domain Eukaryota; kingdom Metazoa; phylum Chordata; class Actinopteri; order Characiformes; family Alestidae; genus Alestes; species Alestes dentex. The sequence continues at coordinate 27,774,874 of JBBIGA010000040.1, read as the reverse complement.
CAGCAGCCAGGGCAAAGTCATGACTGGCCACCTCAAATATTTGATTTGCTCATGATCTACCCACCAATGCATTTTTTCCTAGCATTTGTTGTGAAGTCTGACAAGCGTTACAGAAAACTCAACTCAGTACAGCTGGGATTTAGACTATCTACGCAACCTTGAGTTTTCAGCTTAAAATGCTTTGTTAATGAGCTAGACAATCAGAATCAGAAATATTTTCTAATTCCAGAGGGAACTGCTTATGTTGTTACAACAGTAGTCACACAGACAACAATAATATAAAGTCTAAATACACCCATTAAAACTGCAGAAACAAAAATAAAAACATTATGCTATATACACACATACGCTGGGCATAAAGCAGTAATTGACATAAGTGATGTTCACATGGTAAAACTATTACACCCCACATTGCTCAATCATTTAGCTCCTGGTAAGAAAACTGCATGATATTGCACATGGTAGATTATTGCACATGATAAGATAATGCACATATAAAAAAAATGATGCAAATCCAAATGTTGTATTAAATGAAAAAAATAATCAATTTGCCCTGTGATGAAATCACAACTATAGACTGAGAAAGTTACAACATTTAGGAACAGAGAATGGACAGATCAATTCACTGCTTTACAGAAAGAATGGACAAGTAGAGCTGTAATTATCCAACTTCCATATTTGCCTTGTCTCAGTCATGCCTCGGAGAAGAGCAAGAACACAAACTGTCAAAACAAAAAAGACGTTTAAAGAAAGCCAAAATGGAAGCCAGATGGATGGGAATTATTTGGGGGAACTGCCAGCAAAAAACAAAGCAGATGGGAGGCACTGGTATGTGCATAAGTAGGTCAAAATATGCAACCCAGAATTAAACAATAAGCAAAGAACTAGAAATGGAAGGAAAAAAAAAAAAACAAAAGACGCAGTGTAGCCTGCTAGGCTGGCATGAGAGAATTCAACCAAGAAAGCAAAAATGCGGATGCCATGGTAATGACATGGCACCACATGACGGCATTTGAGGAGGACAGACCTCCTGCCAACCCAATTCAAACCCACTTGACTCATACACAATCACCATGGAGATATGCGAATGTATACATACCCCATCTCTGACAAAAACCCTCTAATTAACAACATCTACACAATAAATGATTTGTTTACTGATCATATTGTTGCTTAAAGATTAACACGATCTTGTCAATAACAACAAACAAACTGCCAGCTAGGTGGCGCTCATCAGAAGTAGGGTTTCAATACTTTGAGTCACTTCCTTTCTGGCGCCTGCCCAAAAGAGGGCCCGCAACGAGTTGGCAAACACACTTCCTGTGGCAGCTGAGCAACGACTCCACAGCGTCATCTTCACCCTAGAAAAGCCTGACACAGCTATCAACTCTTAACCAACGCTCACATTCAAAGCTTTACTGCTCAGATCTCACTTTTCCATCTCGAAGGTTCACATTTGAATGAGCAAGTGACCCACAAGCATCTTTAGGTGCTAACAGTTATGCCCAGATGATCATGTGCACATCCTGATCAATGATGTCACATTAACAAATGAAACAAGATTATCTACTTAGTTCAGTTTTTAATGATTAGAGTGAGGTGGCAAATGACCAAATGCTTTAATGTTCCAGTTATTACTGACACTAACTAAATGATGATATGTGCACATATTAGCATTCTCGTTTGACTTGTATGAAGACGAATCATAAGCAGTTTCCTCCAGGATCAATACAATTTTCTAGTTCTGATTCATATGTAGCTCATCCGAGAGCACATGTAAAAAAAAATCTGGTTTTAAAAACGTTCTGGGGAAAAAAAAGATCATAGACTGGTAAAGCAGGAGTGCTGATCAAATACTTCCAGCAAAGTCCTAGTACACAAGACAGAGATATGATCCGAGATCCGAACTTACTATTTTAAGGTCCGATAGTCCCTCTTCAGTGTCAGAATAAGTTAGCCAAATTGGGGCAGATCGAATTTGAAAAACAGTACATTTTTGTATTTACACAGCTCTGAAAACATCACATCTGCTTCATAAAGAAAATCAAATGATGTAAATGTACCATGTTAACTTGGTAATGTGCAGAACTGATGACTCGGCTGTCTCCTTATTTAAGCAACTCAATCAACCAGTCCAACAGGTCTCTGTTTTTAGCTCAAGGTAACCCTTGGTTTCCCTGGACAGCCTCACCTTAGAGTTTAAATCTCAAGTACAGGCCTCTTAGACTTGTGTCCAAGCATTAGGGTGCCAATCCCAAGGGTGAAAACAGCTTTAACTAAGAGGCTGTAAACAGAACAGGCAGATTTGGGAGCTGATGAAGTAAAGTGGCCCCTTATAGTCATGAACACACCACCCCACAACAACAAATAAAAACATACCACCCCACAAAGTGCAGAATTCTTTTTATGCATTTAACCCACTGACCGAGTGAAGCAGTGAGCTGCCACCAACACTGTATGGGGGCAGCACCTTCCTCAAGGTTACCTCAGTGGTGCCACTAGCAGCCCTGGGATTCAACCACACAACCTTCTGATTACAGGGGCAACTCCCAAACCACCAGCTGCCCCAAGCAAGTCCTGCCTCAGACACCATTTCTTTGCAAAGACTTCTTTCTAAGAGACCATAAAAAGAAAAGCATTTTTAAATAAAATACACAAAAAATTGAACCAAATCTGCTGAGGAATTTAGAGTTAATGATATCCAGCAGTTATGTAATACACTGAAGCAAAGGGAAAGGCTGAAAATAGGCCAGACCTGCAAACTCAGATGTGAGGACATTGCTTGATGCAGTCCATTTAGGAGTCGATTTTGTAATTCCACACAGACTGGTTACCATTTCACTGTAAAGTGAAAACACCACAGCACAGTACACAATGTGAAATTCTCTCTGTATTTAACTCACTCACCAAGTGAAGCAGGGGGCTGCCACCAACGAGAGGCGCCCGGGGAGCAGTGTGTGGAGACGGTAGCTTGCTGAAGGGTACCTCAGTGGTGCCACTAGCAGCCCCGAGATTTGAACCCACGACTTTCTGATCGCAGGGGCAACTCCCTAACCACCAAGCCACCAGTTGTATGAATAGCAACAGTAGAGGTCATGTTATTACAGAGTGGTTTACCTTCTCCTTGGCTCGTTTCTCCTCCTCGACCTGCCTTTGCAGCACCTCGGCTCTTTCTTCAGCTTCGTCCGCCTGTTGCTGCAAAACTTTAATCTTGCGTTTCACCGCTTCCACGCTGTTCACTCCGGCCATTCTGGTTGTTTTTCCCCCTTTTTAAATTCTGAGACCTTAACAGCCTGGCTACCCAGCCAAGGATCACTTAGAGGCGTGGAAATGAGCTTCTTTAGGTGTTCAGAGCTCGTTTACTACTAATCAGAGCCCAAATCTCTGCCACCGGGCCACAAAAAGCCTGAAAACCGAAACAAGCCCTGCCGTTAGACAGCTAGAGACATTACCACAAAATAAGGACTTTAGTCAAAAAGTGTGGGTCTTATACAAGGTAATATACCTGGACAAACTTTTTCAACTCGACCCTGAAGGCACTGTCAGCCGTTAAGAGCTTTGTCCCGCCAGTTAGCCACAAGCTAGCCCTCGAAGAGGTCCGAGGCGTTAAATAGTCCCGTCTCTTCTTTCAATAAAAGATGTTTTCCTCTTATCTCAGCAACCAAGACCTTGTTTAACAGTTCTAAAAGGTCCAAGGACGCACGCAGGAGCCCAAACACAGAGACCAGCAAACTCGGGATGGAAATGTCTCTCCCTCTTCACCCTCAGCCTCCTCTCTGGCTCGTTTTAAGCTGTTTCCGCTCCGCCCCGCCCTGAACGCCGGACGTGGCGAAATTGATCCGTCTAATTAAGTCATTAAAAGTCTCTCAAAATACCTGATATAAAAAAACGAGGAGTCGTACTTACATGTATATTAAATTATAGTGTTTGATATAAGAGTACGCACAACATGTAATCGAATTAAATGCACCTTTTAGTGGTTAGTGTTTTTTCACCGGTTAGATCCCTCCGCCGGCTGCCTTGGTAACCAGGCAACAGCAACTTCAAAGGAAAGCATTTGAGGATGCATGTAATTTTTTAAAATAAAAGATTTGATATATTTTCATAATATCCAGATGAGAATAATATTTTGATCTTTCATATATTATACTTATTCTTATAATATTCTTATTATTAATGTCGATATTACTATCATTATTATTATTGTTATTATTAATGTCAGTAGGACTTATACGCTTATATATACTACTGATCTCTGCGAATATAAGCAATTTCCTCCGGGACCAGTTAAGTTTTCTGATTCTGATTCTGATTTTTATTTGTAGTTGTTATTAATATCATTATTATAAGTTATTATTATTGTTATCATTAATGTCAATACTTATACACTCACACACACAAACACACACACACACACACACACACACACACACACACACACACACATATATATATATATATATATAT
>JBBIGA010000040.1:27752892-27763762 GCA_037576975.1 Alestes dentex | reverse complement strand
GACATTGAACCGCTTGAATTTCAATAAAAAAAAACAGAAAAATTGGTGTGTTCTATATATATATATATATATATATATATATATATATATATTCTATATACTCCTTTTTTGGAGTCTTTTTTTTGTTTTTATTTATGTATTTATCTTCTTTTGTGCCGTTCCTTTTAGGGTGTTTCCTCTGGAGGGTTCACGTTTTTGTACAATACATTTTGTTTTATTTTTTGTAGATTTTTACCTAAATTGCTCCCCAAATTAATCGCTTGAGCTCCACCTTCTAGTTAGCATTAGCATGAGCACTGACAGGGGGAAGACAAGGACCCTGTGGTACATGTAGCTTTTTTAATTCTGAAAACTGCCTCTAATGTGACATCTTTAAACAGCTTCAGCACGCTTGGAGGAGAACACTAACTGCCAATTGTGTTGCGTTAACACTGGCCCATTAACTGTAAAGGTCTTCAGTGTGTGAATTTGATCGCTGAAAATTCTCTGTTGACTGATCTGTTTAGCACTTTCTCCCAAAATCAATGTGGTTATAAATTAAAGCAGAACTTCCTTCTCTGAGAAGGTCAACCCAAGGCAGATACAACAGCCCAAAACCATCTTCAAGCAGGAGCTGATATTTCAATTAAATGACTCAGGTAGAAGCAAGAATATCTAAAAAAGGAGAACTTCTGGAGACTGGAGCTCCTTAAAGGTCTGCAGAAGAACATTCAGCATCTATCAGCACAGGATCTGAAGATTGTTGGGCTCTATTCTTCTCATTTGGGTTCATTTGGTCTAAAACCGTATGCTGAAGCTCCAGCAACAGTAAAGCAGTTCGTGTGTTGAACTGACACAACAGAATGAAACAGAAAACAGGAAGGGCCTGAGGAAGAAAAGGCAATGTACTTGATAGATAAAAGTATTAATTAAAAGTATTCATGTTCTGAAAAAACTCAGAAAAGTGCAGTTCCAACAACATTCAGCTACAGAATGTTGAACTGAATAAATGGAGCCAATTACTGTTCATTACTGGTAACATCATACCTGTTCAAAGAACTGGATTCAGACTGAAAGTGCTCCAGCGAGACGGTCTCTCAAGCAGGCTACTCACCGTGGAGAGTGTCCTGGAGCTTCCCGATGTCAGTAGGACGCTGCGTTATCTCTGAGGGAATGACTGTTGGACTTGGACTGGGGCTGTCTCATTACGTTTGCTGATAAGGGTGTGATGTAGACTCAGCCGCTGACAAATATTATGCCTGGACTCTTCAATTGCTGCCTGAGGCGCTTCAAAACCACAGCTGCACACAGGGCTTGGTCAGGGATGTGCTCATGAAGAACCCATTGTACTTAGTTTTGTCCCACAGTAACATTATAGAAGCATTTAGACTAAATTATAGAAACAAAAAATAAATAACATGTCTAATCCAGCCAAAAAAAAAGACCTTCTGAAGCTGTAAAATGGGCCAAAATCATGGAAAACCTATATGAATCGGTCAAATCTTAAAACAAATTGTCTTTTTCGCAATTATTATTATTCATCTTTGTATTTTTTGCATGCTTAGCAACTCTGTTGCTAAAATACAGCATGTCATAGTACTGAATTTACTCACACTAGTGCTGTTACTCCTCCTGTTAAGTCCACGGCATGTTTTCCTGTCCTGTAAATTATTGTACTGTTGCTGTGTTGTTTTTTGCACTCTTTCTTGAAGTTTTGTCACATCCGCACTTGTGTAGTCATCCGATTTTGTTCTTTGCGGGTCTGTTTTTGTTCTTTGTGTTACTCCACGGTCTAGGAGAAACACTGTTTCATTTCTTTGTTTACTGAGTATACGGTTGAAATGATAATCAAAACAGACTTAACTACTTGAATACACTGCTGTTGTGATGTCACAAACACCAACACACTTGGACCTGTCTGCCTTGTCAGCCAACATCAGGCTAGTTCCTCCCCTTTGAGATAAAGTTAGGAGTGTTTCAGCCCGGCCCACTTCTTGTATGAGGGATGGTACAGGGCCGCCAACTGAAACATATGCAAGTCAGAAATAAAGCACAGGAACACAAAAAGCTTCCTTAATTCTAGCGTTGGAAAATGGTCAGGAAAAATATGTATGATTTTTTACTTTTTTGGTGAATATAACCAACTATAAATGTAGGAAATGGGCCCTTTAAAGTGGTTGGAATTAGACTCTGCATGAAGGTAGATCTCTTTCATATGTGTGTGTGCAGATGTGTGTGACATCCCATGGCAGTGTTTGCATGTGTGTATACGTGATTGTCTATGGCAGTGTTTGTGTGTGTGTGTGTATACGTGATTGTCTATGGCAGTGTTTGTGTGTGTGTGCATACGTGATTGTCTATGGTAGTGCTTGTGTGTGTGTGTGTGTGTGTGTGTGTGTGTGTATATGTAATTGTCTATGGCAGTGTTTGTGTGTATGTGTGTATAAGTGATTGTCTATGGCAGTGTATGTGTGTGTATAAGTGATTGTCTATGGCAGTGTATGTGTGTGTGTGTGTGTGTGTGTATATGTAATTGTCTATGGCAGTGTGTGTATGTGTGTATATGTAGTTGTCTATGGCAGTGTGTTTGTGTGTATATGCAATTGCCTATGGCAAGAAAAAGAAATGTACAAGGGAAAAAAGAAATGTACAGGGTAGCGGGCCTCTAGGACCAGGGCTGGAAACTCTGTGGTGCCGTGTGTGGAGACAATCAGGGACAACAAGAGGTCAGATGAGTCCTATTGTATATTTGACCAACACAATACAAACAAGCAGTAAGTTCAAGTAATAAAAATAATAAAATTACAACAAAAAAGTGAAAAAAATTACAAGGTTTACATTTAAAAGGGCTCTTTTTTCATTTTCCCCCCTTTTTTCCAAAACATTCCAAATATTTATACAGACAGATACATAATATACATAGTAGAGCAAAAAAAAAAAACCTTCTGTGTCCAGTAATGGACAGTTTGCCGTCCACATTTGTTTAGAACAAAGTAGGGTGAGAGCAAAGCCTCCGTTATTGCAGAACTGACCGCTCATCAGTATCTGAAGGGAGAGAAAATGCACACCTGATGTCCTACATGTAACAATCATTACCGACTGTGGCCCACACATGACAGCAAATCTCATCTACTCTATTCAAATATATAATTTAACAGAAGAGTACTAACTGGATCCACTTTGGTCTTTTTTTCCATTCTTATCTAGCAATCGTCTCTCATGCTATATATTATTATTATTATAATAAGTATCAATAGTTTACATCTGCCACCCTGTAGAACTGAAGTGTTTGGTCAGATTGAAGAAGTTTCAAGTGTTTGTGGTCCACGTTCCCAAACGCATCATACTTTTAAAAGAACCCTCCAGCATTTTGTAACATCTGTGTTGTGAAGTCAGTTACCATGGACAACTGTTTCGACATGTAAATATACTGTTAAAGCACAGTTAGAAAAGAAGCCAGTGGATATCTGCCTCAGCACCGTCCCCCCTGACTTCAGGGAGGGTTCCTTGGTAACAGGCCACACAAAACAGATGTAGAAGACAGAGATCAGGCTGGAGAGTCTTTGGATATTCCATTAAGACCATCCTTACTACAAGGGAGTGCATCAAAAAAAAGCAAAGAGTACTCACATTGTACATTCCTTTTCTGTTACAATATCTGGTAGCAAACTCACCCCTGTGTGCTCTAAAGGTTTACGTACAGTACATCCTTTCGGCCCTCCCATCTTTTTCTTTTCAGCCTCTTTTCAGTCTCAGTCATTTGGACCATTCAAATAATACAAACAGCAGAATAAAAAGAATAAAACGGCAGGCAGTAGTAGGCTACGGATCGTGATAAGACGTTATTCACAGAGATATAAATTATGAACACTATCAAATTCACATAAAAGGTCCTTTTCCCCCTCTCTATTCTACTCCTCGTATCGAACAGGACGGGAAAGCGTCTCCGAACGTTGACAAATGAAATGAGATTCAACGTAACTGTTAAAACAAAACAAAACAAATAAACCTTCAAATAACCTTCATGAGTTCTCTAAGCTGTAGTCACAGCAGGACGTATTAAAACGCATCCTGTAAGTGGCGTGTAGCGTTCGGCAGAGGAGGTCCAGCTCTGCGACTGACTCTGTGTTGTGATCAGGGGTTTTTGGACTGGGCAGCTGTTAGCTGCATCCAGTGTTTGATCCGGTCTCGCCATCCGGAGCCTCAGTCCCACATTCACTCTCTTCAGGGATGTCCTGCAGATCTACAGAGACAGAAAGAGATCTAGAATCAGAAAAAATTACTGATCCCAGAGGAAACTGCTTATGCTATGACTGCACAGTCACACAGAGACACAAAGACAAGAAAATATAGTATCAAGTCAAAATGTACCTCTCCAGAAAATGCTCTGTACCAAAATACACTATTCTATATACACAGAATGCAGTTTACAGTAAGAGAGGTGGATATAAATATAGATAACTGAGGTAGTTTACTAATTAACACAAAAAATTGATATGGAGTTGTTCTCTATACAGTCTTATTGTAGTAGTGATATTGCACATGATAATACTAGTAGTGACATACGGGACACAATTAGTGATGTTGCACACGGTAAAACATTCGCACATAAACCATTGCACAAAATATCTGTGAACGGGAAGAGACCGTTTAACCCGCAGAAAACTACTTATTAGACATTCTGCTTTATATCTGATATATGATTAGTTATGCAATCAACACACTATCATATTAACGTCAAAGTATTTCCTTTCTTAATTGTTAAACAAGGTCAAAAACGGGGCAAAAATGTGAAGTTAAGTATTTGGCACTGATTTCAAGTTATTTTATGTGTTTAAAGTTAAGATGACCACTTCCTGCTTTTTGTAATGAGCTACAAGTGAGAAATAATTAACTCGGAGGGTCGGTATGTGGTTCCACATCTGAAAACCTCACCCTCACGACTTATGAAACCCATGGCAAAGTCGTGTCATCACTTTGCAGTCAGGAACATGCCCATATAAGGAATTCTAGGTCTAAGTAGTCTTTCTACTTATAAAATAGAACCGCATTCTTGAAAATTGAGCAAAAGCACATGTTTTGGTTTTGTGTACATTTTACCTGTTAACATCACTACAGAATGATGACACACCTTTAGTTCAGTGTAGTTATCAAAACCTTTATGGAATGAACTGCTCAGAAGGTTATGAGATTCATCACTGAATAATAGGCAAGCCTTTAAAACATAAGAAGAGACTTTTCAAGACGTGTGTGTATGTGTGTGTGTGTGTGGGGGGGGGTGTTTAGGATGTGATGCTGCTGTGTGTGCTGTCAGTCTTCAAAGGGCAGATCACAGAGAGAGAGGAGGTTAAATATTGCCAGAGAGCAGCGAAAACCCACCCATAGAGTAAACAGAGGGCAGACAGACAGGATATTGCACTCAAACACGCCCGAGAGATAGAGAGCAGCCGATAGAAAAGGGATGAAAGGGTGAGGAGAGAGAATGAGAGAAGGGAAAGAATTTTAGTACAATAGATGTTTGTTTTTTCCACTTTTATGGCGTAATCCTTGACCGGGCTCTGGACCTCACCTCTGGGGCTGTCTGAGCGCGGGGAAATCCGAACCTCTTCCTCTTCTTCAGAGTCCTCTTCCTCGCTGCCCTCCTGAACGCCATCGAGCTGGTCTACAGCTTCCTGGCAGGCTAAGGGGGCGAGCGGGCCTTGACCTCCATCACTTCCTCGTCTCTGAGTCGGAGTCTTGAAGGAAGTGGAAGAAATGAAGTAATTTCTTGTCAAACTATCTGAGGCAAGTTTGAGTTTTGGCTTGCTTTAATTTTTGACCATATGATTATCATCCTATATTAACAGTACGGCTGGGCAAGTTCATGCATTATCATCACATTAACGCGTCATTTACTTAACGCCTGCAATTACTTTATCACGCACAATTTTTTAATTACTTTGATTTTAAGAGTTCCGTGCTTTTTTTGTGCTTGTAGGTGCGCGCCTGACCCTTACACCAACAGGGACTTTAATGAAACTGCATTCAGATACATAGACTTTCATATGGAGTCGGTCCCCCTCTGCAGCTGCTATAACGCTCTGGACTCTGAGAGTAACTTGTTTTTCTATAACAAACTAGATAAAACGTGAATGCCCTGCAGGGGCAAACAGCTTTGTTTTATGTTTGATTTAATTACATTAATGTCAAAGTTTTACAAGAAATACTTCAACTGCAGCTGTGTAACTGCGTTAAAGGGAACACTGCTGTTAAAAAGCTCCTTATTGCCAAAATGTTATAGCACTTTTGTTCATTTAGCTGAGCTTTAAAAATAAAAGTGTGGAATACACTACTTTTGGACGTATCGTATAACAATGCAATTAATTACAGAAAGCCAGGCAATTAAAATCTTTAATTGTTGCCCAGCATTAATGAACAGTTATCAGAACAAATACACATTTAACCTCACCTGCTGCGCGGCTGCTGTGTCTGTGCTGTCTTGTGGGTTATCGCTGCGTGTGGCCTGCTGTTCTCTGAGCTGCGTCTCCAGCTGTACGCGTGCCTTCTCGCTGTCCCGGAGTCGGCTCTCCAGGGGGCGCAGTCGCCCCACTTCCTCCTGCAGCAGGGAGAACTGACGCTGCAGCAGGACATACTCCCCTGCTCCGCCACTCATGCCCTCCAGAAGGGCGTCCCGGGACAGAGAGCGGCTCAGTCGGATCGGTGAAGGGCCCAGTGGGACGGAGGTCGGGGTTGGTGGAGCCGAGCAGGGCGTGGAGCAGTCCCGCAGACACAGCTCCAGGATGGAGTCCTGCCTGATTACAGCAGCCTAGATAGACAGGCAGAAAAAAATGACAGCACTTGAAAATCAATTTGCACATTGTTTGGCTGAAGCCAAAACTGAAATTGAGGACACGCAATGAATCCTGCATCCTGTCATATGCAAAAGCTTGCACCCCAAAATTACTTGAACACCAACAGTACACTTACCCAAATTACATGAACGCCGAAAGTAACGTCTTTAAACAGAACACATCCTCTGTAGGGGCACGTCTAAATATGGCATTTTACAGTAAACTTTAGTGCATTGTTTCTAGTGCATTGCCAAACTGAACATACTGAGCCATAAATGTGCCATAACTTTTGCACAGATCTTATAATAAATTGAGCCAATAAACAATAACTTTGCATGAACATATCCAGAGGCGTGTTCTCTGTAGAGGACGTTTACTTATTTGCTCTTAGAAAATCAACATGTAATTTGACATTTGTGTACAGTGTTTTAGTGTTACCCTGTTTTGCCTACAAAAAAGTTGTTGGAAGTTGTTAGACCATTATTTCTCATTCTTACTACCAGAGTAACACTCTTTGTAAAGAGCTTTTAACACCTAAGGCAAGTGGAGGGAAAGAGCAAGAGAGTGAAGGAGAAAGAGAAGATACACAGAGAATCTCAAGGGACTGACCTGTAGTGCATGGAGATGAGTGCTGAGGTTGACGAGTCTTTGGCATACCTCCTAAAACACAAATAAACAAATAAAAAGGGTTTAAAGAGTGATGTTTGAATTAACCACTTAACTAAATTGTTTTTTTTTTTTTTTTAGAAAACTATGTTCTGTTAACTGATGCGCACCTCATTGGGAGTCCTGTCCTGCAGTTGGTTCCCGTTTTTGTCCTGCAGAAAGAATTACAGTTCAGAATAAATGTAAAAAAAAGTTCATCTGGGTCTTTCTGGCATTGTTCCAACTTACACAATGTGAAATCTGGATAATTCTTTTTAGTCTAGAAGTGACTGTAGATTTGTAAACTAAAATTGACCTCTTACTTTTTGTGACGGACTGTTCCCATCGTCAGTTCCATTAACTGATACCGTCTCTCCATCTATTTTTAGGAGAAAAGCAGAGTTGTGGAAACATGAGTTAATCTCTCTCTGTTCTATTTTTTTTTTTTTTTAAGTCAGAAGTTCAGAAGGTTCAACACTTACTGCTCACTGGCGCCTCTGTATGATTCTGGACGTTGCTGGAACTGCAGGAATGAGGAAGCTCGATGCTGGATCCTAGGAGAAGCTCACTCAATCTGTCCACTAATTTGAGGAACAGGGAAACAAGTAGGAGATTCATGATGCCTTAAGATACCTGATACATCTGATCCTAGCAAAGTTAGATTTTTTTTTTTTTACATTTTTAAAGACAACAATAAGCCATACAGCAGGGACGCCAGGTTCAGTGTCTGCATGTTTGCTACATTAGCCTTTCAGCTCCAGTGCAAAACTAAAGAAACTTCCGTCCGTGAGGCATTAATGTATGCATTTGACTTTTATCTTTAAAAAAGACTATACCTTTAAAATGAGAAATTGTCATAATATTACATTCTGTATTCTATTGTGTCTTACCTTCAGAGATGGCATTATTCAGTAATCGTTCAGCTTGGGGAGCGTAAGGCGTATCTGCTCTGAACATGTTTCGGCAGTTGTTGGGGAGGGTGACCTCTTGACCTCTAGTGACCTCTGCTAAGTCAGAGAAGAGGGTCACACGCTCCTGTAACAGCTCCAGCACTTCACGGTCCTTCTGCTGAATGTCAGCTGAGAGAGAGAGACGTAGAAAGAGAATAGGTAAAGAGAGAGAGAGAGAGAGAGAGAGAGAGAGAGAGAGAGAGAGAAAGAAAGAAACAGATAGGGGTAAATCTATAAAGATCCATCAAGCTAATCACAAAGATTACCACTAGATTAGAACAGTGGTATGCGAACAGAATGTGGTTTTGTCCTGGTACTGACCTCTGATTCTACGCAGAAGAGCTTTGTCTTCTGTCTCAATGAGGGGGAAATCTTCCCTAGAGGGACACCTGTGGAGAAAAAGAAGGAAAACCTCTAGATGAGTCTAGATCAGTCTTACCTAACATCTCACAGGTGATGCATTTGGAGTCTTTGTTTTTCATTTTTAAACTCTGCCCCCAGAATAGTGTGTGCATGGCCATATTTGCCACAGTAAAATAGAACAGCATGTAATTGGATTTTTCTAGTGTTTTTGGTATCACTCGTGATTAAAAAAAATTTAGCCGTGTAATAATAGGCTGGAACTAATGATAACAGAAATGATTCAAATTCAACATTATTTGAATACTGACACAATAGAATGAACAGCAATACAAAATCTGGTATAAGAACCAAAGGCTTGAGCTCTGGCCAACTGGTGCTCTGGTCCATTAGATGGCAATGTTTGCCTTTAACTCAGTAGATGGGTGGAGTCTAGCCATTCGCTTGTAACAGCAGAAATGGCAGGACAGTTAAGAGAGTTAAGAGAGGGTTTTAAAAAAAAGGTAACGGGTTTGAGGAAAACTTTCCAGAATTAGGAACTTCTTGTTCCCATTTTTCTGGTTGCATGTTTATTGTTATATTTAGAAACGTAGAATCAGACTATTAAATTTATTTGCTTTTTTATGTTCTTGATTATTAATAACCTTGTATGTTACACCAGAATACGTTTTTAGTCATCCAGAAAAAACATATAAAATACAATATATACTATACAACTACAGCCTATTTTAAAATAGAGTGTTAGAAAATGGAGATTGTAACATAGGATGTTTAATAATAAATAAATAGTATGAAAATACAATAATTAAAATGTTTCCTGACAATACTGTTCAGTCCTAGTGGAGGGACTGGGCAGCAAGGGTCCACTCACTGTCTCACTGCCTCCTGAATGATTTTCATCCAGGTGTTCCGGTCATCCTTGGAAGCAGCGTGCAGCTCGTACATCTCCGGAGGCTCTGGAGGATTGGAGTCACTGATGAGGAACATTCCTCGCTCCTGATTGGCTATATCCCTGACTATCAGGTTCTGCAGAGACAGGACTGAAGGCTTGTCCTTCAAAAAGAAAGAGAGAAATAGAAAAGTTGAATAAAGAAGACCTTTGCTTGTTCAGTGTGCTTTCGATGTGTGTTGTCAAGTCAAGATGCATTTATTAAATTTTTTTTTTTACATCTGAATTTCTCGCAAAGAAGTTTTACAGAATAAAAGGAAAGGTAAAACGCCCTAAATCTGAAGGTAGAAACCTCAGGAGGAACCAAGATTCAAAAGTTCCTCCTGTTGTCCACACCGGATAGGATAACAGAGATAACAGAATATCACTATGGATATGACTAACAACATATAAGAGGCAGAAGTATACAAACATAACCACTGACCACCAGCAGAGACTACAGTTAGCAACACTGGGTTCAGTTAGAGTCTGCAAACAGTAGCAGCAGCTTCGACTGGAGTGTGTGTGAGTAGGAGGAGTGTTGGAACAACGCTTTTGATTCACCAGTTAGATAAATGTACAGAAACTTTAACAAAGCATGATACCATGAAACACTGTATGTGACTCACCAGACAGGGGAAAAAATATTTTTGGTCTTTTTCCTGCAAGAATACCAGGATGTCCGTCATCAACAAGACCTGCACATCTACAAAAATAAACCCAACACGTACCATTAGTGCTTCACAAAAAATGCCAAGTGCGCACACAAAAAAACACACACACACAAAAAGTACATATATGCACATACACCACTGGTGTTTCAATTTGAATTACTCGATTCTGCTTCAGTAAGATTCAATTCGTTTATTTGTGACTATATATGACTAAAACACAAAAACTGTTTAATCAGTAGCAGAATGCAGAAAGTTACAGTATTTTTTTTCTTTTTGATTTTACATATGAAAGTTGATCAAGACTTGATAGATGCCCAAAATCGACACACATCCACTTATTGAGTACTATTATTGTAGAAGATTATAAAGTTAACACCAATATTCCAAAATCAATATAACTGAGCTGCATTTTACAGCCCTTGCATGGACACACACACACACACTCACACTCACACTCACACTCACACTCACACTCACACTCACACTCACACTCACACTCACACT
>JBBIGA010000040.1:27723026-27745044 GCA_037576975.1 Alestes dentex | reverse complement strand
TCTTTTTCACACACACACACACACACACACACACACGCACACACACAAACACACACACACACAAAGTCCCTCCAACGCTAAACAAACAGGCCTTGCCCTGAGTTACTAAATCAGCATGGCTGAAACAATCCCATTCTCTATTCATGTGCTTGGGAAGAGACATGGAAAACTCTTGAGCCTTTAATGTCACGAGCCATTTTTGCTGCTCTGTTTAAACAAAGCAGACAAATTAGATGTGCAAACTCAGCACACACACTATTAGACTCAAGCAACCAGGTACAAGAAAGTCTGGCTCTTTGGAAGCTAAATATGAAGAAATGAGAGGTGCCTCGAGAGTTTTCTAGTTGAAATGCACAAACAAACAATTTTGTTTTATGTCAATATGAAGTTCAGTTTTTTTTTCCCATTAACCTTTGTAGGCCCCCATTTTAATGGCAACATAACTATGCAAAAGTATTGAGCCACCCTTCATTTCTGCATATTTTGCTTCGAAAGATACAGACTTTCTTGTATTTTTAATGTGGTCTTGAGGAACAGTTCTCCAAGCTTTGTGAAGGACTTTCAAAAACTCTCATTTTCAGTCCAGTCCCTGAACCTGACCAGTTCCAGAATATTTTTTTGTTTGTTAAGCCACACACGACCTACGTCCTACGTATAATTCATTCAAGCATAAGAAAGCACATTTAACTTAAGGCCTGATGGCACATTTAACTTAACCAGAAACAGATGATTCCAGATGATCAGGCGGTGATCAGTATACTGGTGGTGGTGAACGCTGAGTGGTTGGAACTCCTTTATCTAGGTTTCTTGCATCTTTAGGCACTTTGCATTTGTTCCCATTTCTTTCATTCAATCTACTCACTAAAACATTTGTTCCCATTTCTTTCATTTAATCTACTCAAAGTACCAAAGATAAGACAGTTTGACAGGCGTAAATAGTATTTTTGCACCAACAAGATGATTCAAAGCAATAGTCACCCAAATTGTTCCTGTTAAAATATACCACTAACATTTCTCTCAAAACACATTCCATTTTCCATTACAGAAGTACTTGAGGTTTATGATACAATACTAGTTATCAAGAGCTATAAAAATTTAACAGGCAGTCATTTCAGACAACACCCAGGCAAAGCGTTTATAAAGAGTACTGATCTTGGGTCTGACTCCTCTGTATTTATGCCACAAAAACTGATATCAGACCAGCACTTCCACTCATGAGGCAATCTGTGAAAACAGACGCTGTTTTCTAGAAAGGCTGCCCACTGTGTTTGGTTAGACTGTGAAGTTGTATATTTTTATAGCTCATGGTAAGTCATACTGCTTCCAAAACCGCAGCCACAAGTCTAGTGACAGTTGTTTTAATCAAAAATGGCATGGCCAACGACTGCTGTAAAGCATGAGATTATTTTAAAATATTTTATCTACGTCTTTATAATGTTTTTCAGTGACCGACGGCTCTGCAGTAATCTGCATGTCGGTATAATTTAAAGCGTTAGGATTAGGTCATGGAGAGCCAAAGGCCCGTCCTGCATAATCTGAGGAGTAATCAGTGTCTGGGAGATAATCCTGGACACACTGACACAGCACTGCACTGCCTCACTGCTCTTCAGGACCAGAACCTGCATTCGGTGCTTGTTTTTTGCTGTCTGATGGTCTGAAAGGTGCATGATGAGGAATCATATGTTAGAAACTGAGGTGCTATGGAACTGTGTAGCAGAACTGCAGTATTTGGGTACTTAGATGGGACATTCTAAGATGCCAGTTCCAATCTACCACACTTGATTCCATCAACCACGTGGCCTCCATCTTGGACACCAGACTGGTCAGCTGGCAGGTCAGTGGCACGCAAGGAGTAGCTTGAATAATTACAGTGGCCCATTTTAGCATTCGTGAAGGTGACCTAATAAATAATTAAAGAAATAAAAACCCTTTTAAGTGTGTAAGTTTTAATGAGAATCCTTCAGAAATAATAAAGGACAACCCTTACAGGTATTCTTTATTGTAATTGTCATAAGAACAAGCTCCGTTAATTTAAAAAAAAAAATAAAACTCTTCTGGTTGATATACGCTAGATGGGATATCAGAAGAGAATAAAGGAATGAATCAAATCCAATCCAGTAACATGTTTTGCCTGATTCACTCTGAAATATCATGTGGTTAGCTGTGAGATTCTCCCTGGGAGGAGTGGGGGGATAGGAGTGTGTTTGTAAGTAGCTTGAGCATCAGTTAAAAACAGCTTGTCTTAAAGAGTAGCTGTTTTTAAAGAAAAAATACTGGCATTGACTGATCCCAAGGTTTTGATACTGGGGAAGAAGTGATGCCATCTCTATGCTGGCTTTACAATAACACGTCTTAGACTGAAAGTAGACGAGGTAAACTTCTAAACCTGCCGATTCTAATGGGTTCTCCAAACACTTTATCAAATTTTAAATAATTATAATAAAAAAATCATCATCATCATCATCATCATCATCATCACAATTTGCATTTATATGGCGCCTTTCTCGAATTCAAGGTCGCTCTTAAGCTTACTCAATTTTGGTCTTTCTACTAATTTTTTTCTAATGTTCAGTTGCTTTTTGCTCCATTGTGATGTGCTGAGTGAAATAAACTGAAACAGCCTAATAGACAAATAATGTTCAGTATGTGCATGGTGCTAAAAACATAATAAATGAACACCCTCGTAGCCTACATATGCAAACCATGAATTAATCATTCCAAATCAGGAGAATATTTGAGAAGTACAGTGAGCAACATTCTCATGACTTCTCAGTGTTTATCTTTAGAGTTTCTTCTTTTCAGTTTCAGCTCTAATTGTGGGATCTGAAAACCTGCTTTAATAAGGGCTGTTATGAATAAGGAACATGGTCTTCACAGCCTTGTCAGACCTCACAGAGACGCCGTTAGGCCACGTCCCATAGGGAGCAATTCACAGCCATTAACTCCGGCACATCCTACTGACCTACAAAAGCCAATGTCAATATCGCTTTCAAAATGAATCAATCAGTAAGAGACTCTTACTTTTGCTAAAGGCTTTTACCAAACAGCCAGATGATTAGATGATGGAAAGGACTGCACATTGTTTCTGTTTTAGTGTAGATTTTGGGTTTGGTACTTTGTGTGTGTGTGTGTGTGTGTGTGTGTGTGTGTGTGTGTGTATGTGTGCCAGTCTCCACAATAGAGCTGGAGGATACTGGAGGAACAGACAGCTTGTTAATCTCTCACACTCGTCTCTCTATCCCCAGATGCACTAATTCCATATTACAGTTAGAGTCGGGGGCCGAAAGAGGAGGGGCAGCAGCTGTGAACTCTGCGGAAAAGGGGGCTTCTGAGATGCCCGAAACAAAAAGACCCACATGCTGCATTAAAGCTGGGGACTTTACCATAAAGCCATGCATAATCGCTCTTTATCAACGCGTTCTGGCTCAATGGAACCCTACAGTATTTACCATCATCATGTGCCGAGTAGCAATAAGGACCTCCTTCTCCATTCAATGTATGCAGCCGTAAGATGTGTATTGGACACGCTACACTGTAAAGGACAAATGAAAGGTTAATGTGCCCAAAGAGGGGTTTAGGAATTGTAGGCAGAGTGCTCAATAAAAGAACAAGAGGTTGTCTTCTCTTAGTCACACAATTTCTATACAGACACTGACTTGCATGATCATGTCTGCTAATTGTTATCGCAATATCAGTCATGCAAATGAGCCTCTAACCAATCACAGCATTTCTGACAGGTCTGCTCCAGGTGAGTTACTGGGGAGTCACTGCTCCAGGTGAGTTACTGGGTGTTCTGATGAACTGAGGTCTTCATGTAATCCAACAAAGGTCTTATTTTTAAGCATTAAAAAACGATGCATGAATGGGTGGGGCTAAACTGCTGTAGCCCAAATAAGGA
The DNA here is from genome assembly GCA_037576975.1 of Alestes dentex. Taxonomy (NCBI): domain Eukaryota; kingdom Metazoa; phylum Chordata; class Actinopteri; order Characiformes; family Alestidae; genus Alestes; species Alestes dentex. The sequence continues at coordinate 27,741,146 of JBBIGA010000040.1, read as the reverse complement.
AATATTGAAATATGTTGGTTTGTAAATATGCTGATTTGAAAACGGGCTTTTTTATAGCCTATTTTCCATTTATGGACTGTATGGCTGGGTGGAGTACACACTATTTGAAACAATATTTATAGGGTTTTAAGTCCAGAGGAGTGATGATATGGGCCCTTTAATATCTTGAAAGGCATCACGATCGCAATATGGAGAAATAAAATTCCAATGCTGATATTTTGTCCATATCGTGCAACACTAGTTAAAAGGATCCATATAAATTTTTGTTTTCATTAGTCACCACTAAAACGGTAATGTTTCCGTCTGATCTTATGTTTTTAAGCTACATATTGAATGCAGGGCAATTAAGGGCTGTACAATGTATCATATGCAAACTATTACAGTGATATTGGCTTTTGCAGTACTGATATTAAACTGAATGCAGAGAGTGCATGTGACCCCTCTTTCTCTCTTTGGGTGGCCCTCTCTCTCCCCCATCACACTGTAGGTCTGTTAACTGATGTGACAAAATTAGCATTGTCTGCTAGTGAACTTAGCATCCGTGATGCGTTGGACTCGAATGTGGGAACGTCACTGGCCTGAATCAGGAGTTGAGAACAAAAAAGTTGAGAATATCAGTAAAATAAAAATAATAAGCAGCTTTTTGACACAATAACAGAAGAATCATCTTTAAACAACTTCCAAATGGTAAAAGTATGGATCTATCTGTCCATCAAACCATTTCTCCATTATTCACTCTCTCCATCCCACTTGATCCACATCTCAATCCCAATCCTCGGCTAACCTCCAGTGTCATCATCAATGATAATGTATGCACGACCCCCCCCCCCCATCCCTCCATGGTCCGATACCTCCTTCCAAATTAATTACACCCTCAGTGCAGAATCGATAGCCCTGCTCTAGGCTATGGCTACCATTCCAAGTGCCCTTGCTCCAATTCCTCTGGACGATCTGGACGTGTAGACGGCCTCTTTCGGCCCCTCTGGCGACAGACATGTAGAACTACTACCTTTGCCAAGGGCTGGACTGTTTTTTTCACTTAAAACCACGTCCCGGTGACAAGGGCAGGCAGGAGCCTGAGTGCACACTGCAGCACGATGTAATGCAGGAAGCTTATTTAAAGCCAACTACATCACAAGGTTAACCATTACTTTCAGCACATCATAATTTTATACTAATTATTTCTAACTATTAGAATCAGAATCAAATCAGAATCCGAAAACTTTATAGATCCGGGAGGGTATTGCTTCATTAGTTCACTGAAATGAGGAGAACAGAAAGTGTGGATTCTAAACATTCAGTCTGCGTTAACGATTCTAAGGGGAAGAGGAGAGGTTTCATTATAACACGAATCTGATACAAATGTATTGTTGTCTTTTCTGCAGCGTGAAAAATAACCTCCATCACTTCTTTGCATTGAAACGAATGGGGAAAAGGTCACATACGCGGCTTTAGTATATGTGCTGCCTCAGCATGCACAATATATACAGTTAATCAAGTAGAATGTGTAGTGAAATGTGCCCATGATAGCATCTATCATTTATTTTAATATATTTAATGACTGTAGCAAGACATTCATGAATGAGAAACTGACGGGTCATTTCTGAGAGCTGCTCCTCTGCATGGGGTGTAATTATAGGTCGGGAAATCACTTGGGACTCAGGCTGTTAGTGCATGTTAGTGTCATTTAGCTTGTCTTGACTGGAACAGCATTAGACAGCATGACACACTGCGCTTGACAGAAATGTCACAGCGTTTATGGTTTATGCCACAACACGTTTAATGCGTATTTACCACTGCATTTACTGTTATGAGGTGCTGTGCCTCAGTCTAGCATGTCTTTAATGGACTGTAATTTGCTGCTGCTACTCATTTAAAGGGAAATTCCACCAAATGTCCACAGTGGCGGTGAATGGAACCAGACTTCTGAGAAGTAACTAAATTATTGCAGGGAATGATTAACACTTAGTTAAAAAATTATGGGTTTTAAATTCATTTAAAGCACAAAAGTAATTCAGTAATTTAAGCTCAGCCTAACCTGAGCCAAGACCAGCTATGTGGGACATGGACTGATGACTGAAAAAAAGATAAAACCCTGATATATTGAAGGTAACTAATATGTAATATATTATTTGACTAATTAATTTTAATATTTAATTTTGACTGACTGCACTGAAGATATGAAAGGCTGGCCTATTGACAGTAATTGAAATAGCTGGTATTAATATCCAGCACCCCCATTAGCCGCATTGCTGCATGCCGAGGAGAGTGGAGGGGGTGCATTCATTTTCCTGCAAGGTCAGCTAGGACAGGTACGGCTGATATCAGCACAGTCACAAGGACACGAGAGCTGCACTTTCTAGTAGCCGGTTGGGAGACATGTGTCCACAGAGTATTTTACTACAGTGTTTAACTTTGACTAAAAATTACATTTTAGATTGTTCTGGTCTTTGTGTCTGTGTTGCATCAGCAATTTTCTCTAGGATCAATGAAGTCTCCTGATTCTGATTCACAATTCATCTCACTTTCCACACCTTTTCTTCTGTGCGCTCCAACAGCTTTTTATATTAATTAATTCCGCAAAGCACTTATACATTGAAAAAAAAAAAATCACCTTTTTTCTATCACTCAGTAAGAGTGTAAATCATAAAAAAAACGGTGATTTGCTGCAATTTAATCTGATTCTGATTCAAAACCTCTGCAGCCTTAAAAAATAAAGGTGCTGAATGAGCTCTTGTAAGTGATGCTTTTTGGTAAAGAACCTCTCAGTAAAGGTTTTCTATCAATTAAGGTTTTTTCCCCCCCCTAGAACCACAGGACCATGCCAGGCACCGTTCAGGAATCTTAATTTTCAAGAGTGGGAATGTGAAGCAAATTATTAAAAAAATATATATACATAAAGCATGTATAAAATTAGTCAGAGAATTTGATTTTGGACAAAAAAAAAAGCGTGAATGCTGATTCTAGCAATTCAAACTGACAAGGCTGAATCCCAACCTTCACCTTGAAGTGTTTTTACACGCTTCTCCATCTCTCCCTCTCTTTGTTTGTCCTTTCTCTCCCTCTTTCTCTCTCTCCCTCTATCCCCCAGCTGTTCCCTTGGCCTGGTGGAGAGGCTGCTCGGCTCTCCCCGCACACACTGACACTATTGTCTGGGCGGTACAGGAGGGTGGGGGTGGTGCTGGAAGTCAGCAGCTGATTGATTTTGGAGGGGGGGCTGAAGGGGGGAGTGGGGGATGGGAAGGAGGAGAGCGCAGGGCTGCAGGAGACATCCCTGCAGTTAGCTCTCCTGCTTACGCATCTCTCCATCTGCTGTTATTTCTCTCTGGATTTCTCCCTCTCTTTCCCCCTTAAACATTTTTTTTCTGAAGGGGGTTTGCCTTATTCTTATTTTTTTTTTTACTTTACTCTCTCTCTCTCAAACACACACACACACACACACACACACACACACACACACACACACAAATACACTGGGTAGAGCACTGTATGCATTATATATGTGTAAGTATCTATACGTAATAATAATATGCCTCTTGTACGTTTGTCATGCGTGTTTATATGGAGGAAGAAATTTTAAATGGAGGAAGCATTTTCCAAGCAAGTTAACCTCATGTATCTCTACACACTCTCACACACACGTAATGTAATAATATAATATGTAATCGTATGTGCCCTGTACATATGGTGTAACTGTAAGTATTAATGCGGAAGAAGGATTTTTCCAAGCCTAAGCAAATTAGCCTTGTTTATTTCTCACACACACACACAGACACACACACATGTGTGCCAACATTTCTGGCACTCTCCTTTGGATGGCAAAAGGGCTTAGCTGGCTGGATTGGATGATGATGAATTGCGCAGGCTGTTTGACACACACGGAGAGCTCCTGCCTGTGCTGTGAATTCCCCCGCACCCCGAGTGTGAACGCAGTCAGCATATCGCTGATTAACTCGCACCCTCGAACGCAGTCAGTCATAGGATTGATTCCTTCACACGGCTAGAACGCCCTATAATACACTACAATCTGATAACAACCTCATTAACATGCTATACTGTGAGCTATTACAATTTTATTGACGGGCTACTCACAACGCTGCCAGAAGGTAAATGTCATCAGTAAATTGAGTGGGTTGAATATAGTCCAGTGCTCTCCAATACAATCGCACTACAAGTTAATAACGGCAGGCAAAAAAATACTGCTATTTAACCGCAAGTGTTCTTTTAGTTCTGTTACTGCAAGGTTTATCACGAGTACATTACATGAGTATAAGCCCAAGTCTGCTACGGTTCGTTGTTTGCTGCAGCATATCCCTTTAACACCTTACAATTTTGTTTTTTTAATTACATTTCGAACCTTCACACGTATTATTCAGTCACTGCTCTTAATTTAGTAACTACTATGAAACTGACATGTAAAGCGAGGAACTGAAGCTTGGAGCCCCCGACGGACCCTTTGGTTTAAAGGGTTATTAATGGCTTTTTGAAGCTTATTTGTGTGCTTGAGTGTGTGTGTTGAGACTCACTGGGGCAGCTGAGTGCCTCCTTGGCTGTGATGCTCTTGTTGCAGGCTGAGCAGAGGGTGGTGGCTGAAACAGTGAGGGAGGTGAAAAGATGGCCATTACTGTAGCGCGCCTCCCTCTCTCGCGCCTCCTTCTCTCGCTCCTTCATCCGCTCCTTCTCTTTGTTCTGCAGGGGGAAGGAGAGACAAGCAAAGTCAGTCACTAGTCACTACAGACAAAAGGTGTGAGTTGGTGATGAATAATGTATCTCTCTCTTTTTCTCTCTCTCTCTCTACACCTATCTATCTACCTGTCTCCCTCTTTCTCTCTCATATGTATACACACACACGCACTGTTTCTACATATATACTGTTCTCTCTCATATGTATACACACACACACACACACACACACACACACACACACACACACACACACACACACACACACACACATCTATATATGTATGTATATGTATATGTATACACACAAGAGGCAGCAGCATAGTTTAGTAACAAGAATGTTATGAACACTCATGTTTTTGCATAAGACTTACAAAACTGAAAATGGTGCAATAAGAGTGAAGAAGGTATGAATAAAAGCATTCACTGTAAAGTGGATAAACATGAACATTACTGTTTACAGTCCTGAAACCATCAAGATCTTATCCATAACCGACAGAAATCCTCAATTTAGACTTTATAACAAAATAAAATTGTATTAGGGTTCAACGTTAATTCAATACAAAAACAAATATGCTTCTGTTAGACTCCTTTTAATGAAAGGTAAACCTTTGCTAGTTCTTGCACTGGGGATTTTTGCACAACTGAACTGAGCCTGCAGGTCTCTGGACAATTTGAATTGTGCCATATGAGCTACCTGTTTTTCATTTACTCTGGTCCACACAATAGAGAGAAACCTTTCCAACAAGCAAAACTGAAATGCTTCTGCAGTATTGAATACGCTGTTCTGTATTTCTGAGACAGGTCAGTCAGGTTCACCCATGCAATAAACCTCTGGCAGTAGTTAAAATGTCCTGGGTGAAAAAAAACCAAAAAAAAAAAAAAACCCCAAAAAAACATGTTAAGGTAGAACAAATGCCATGGAGGCTATTCTCTAGGAACATCCAGAACATGGCTCCTCAGTTCCTGGCTGGCTCACTCTTTCATCAGGTCTGCTCCTATCCAACAGATTCATTAAGGAATGTGAGTCGGTTTCCCAGACGGGGATTAAGCCTAGTCTGGGACAATATTTCACGTTCAATAGAAGTTCTTCTATTTGGAAGATGTTCCATCATTCAGCCACATTTCTTGCTTTGCTGAGACTTTGGTTTCTGTGTTCGAACTGCATTTTTCCTGGTCAATGATTATAGATTAGGGATATGGACGGAGCCTGCCCTTTGGTGCCTTGACCCTATCTGCCCATCGCCTATAGATGCCCCCTGGGAAAGGCACTTTCATGTCCACCTTGATGTTACAGTCCACAGCACTTCTGTTCACCAGATGAAAAACTATGAGCCTTAAGAGACATTATTCTACAAGGATTTTTTTTCAATATTCCCCTCAAGATAAACAACTACTGTATATCTAATACACCTTACAAACAAAGGGAACCAGTGAACATGGACAACCCAGTGGGAGGACACTGCAAACCGAGTCTCTAAGCCGGGCTGGTTTTGTAGCGCATTTGAAGGGAAAGTCTGGTTTTCGGAGTGGGGGTTGAAGTAGGCCAGGTGTGAATGTCTGTTCCAGCTGTTCCTGGCATGGGGTTCGCCTTTTCCTGCACATTTCAATTTGACCCACCGAACACACGCTGGGCAGAGAAACGACTTTTGAAGCCTTTTTTAAGTCGCTTTATTCGGGAAAGCCTACTTTCCAGCAACAAACTTGACCCATCTCTTTTCAGGAAAAACACAAACAACAGATTTTGTGTTTTTGTGTGATTCCTTTGAACGTTATGCAAGCCTGAGTATTACAAATATAATGAAGTGAGATTGCAAAAAAAAAAAAATCATTGTGCTTCATTTGCATCTTATTTTCTGCCTTCTTTTTAATATGTGCGCTTCCATCTACATTTTCAATCATCTTTTAGAGATTTTTCTTTGCATTATTTTATTTCTTTTATACTTTACTTCCTACTATTTGTATGCTTCTTGATTTATTACTATTTTTTTATTCTATTCCCTTTAAAGCACATTGAATGAATTGTGAATGACAATAGGCTTTATAAATAAACTTGACTTGACTCATGAAGATGGAGTCTGGTCAACAGGTCACTTTCATCCGAGATAATTTTCTATGTTTTTTCACGCTGATTTCAAATCTGTAATTAGTTTTTCTTTAGCACGTCCAGCTTTTGTGATGAAGCTACTTACATTTTTCATTGTTATCATGCCAAGAAACTGGAAAAATCATCCAGACCGTATCTGTTATATGTGTGGTGCATTCAGGAAAGGACAAGTACAACATCGCCCAATTACTTCAGATCTTAAGAAGATATACAAACTGTGCTTCAGCTGTCCACTGGGTGACCAGGATAAATCTTGGGCTCCACATGTAATCTGTACCAGTTGTTCCAATGAACTGCATGACCGACTAAATCGGCGAAAGGCAGCGGTGCCGTTTGCAATCCCCATGGTGTGGATGGAACCTCCATACCATCTCAACGATTGCTACATTTGCTGCATGAACCCAAGTGGATTCTCAACTAAAACTAAGCACAAACTTGCATGTCCCAGCATGGAGTCTGCAATCAGACCTGTTTCCCATGATGACTCATTGCCTGTTCCAATACCAACACTTGATGGTCATGCTTCTGTAGAAGGTGCCGAGGAATATGATGAAAATCCTACTCAAAGCGTTTCTGAAGAATCAGTGGCTACGGACTGACACAGTAAAGTGTATCTGTACTGCTGTGTGTTCATATTTGACTTCTGGAAATCAAACCAAATGGAAAAGTGTGGAGCCGGGCCTGTAGATGAAAGAATATAACTGTAATGCTGACAATATAGCAGAAGAATAGTAAATACTCCACTCAACAATGTTTAAAAGGTCAGAAAAGTCAACGTGCTCCCAAGCACCAGCCCCTGGACCCCATTCTTCGAACTTGGCAGGTTGAAAAAATAGGCAACCATGAAAAAAAAAAAAAGGCTAGAAACCTCTCAGGATTAATGGTTCTAATGGTATTGGGCCTGTGTAAGATGCTTGTTTGAACCTCCAGACAGTCCTGGGTTTAATCTCTGGACTCCAGCAGAGATGAGAGCTGTTGCCCTGGCTAGCACTCACAGCTATAGGCTGGAAAAGTGCTTGTTAAGGTATTTCTATAGCAGCCACCCGTGAGCTCCCCTGCCACAAAGACGGCCAGCAAAAAGACTGCCTGGCTTTTTTTAATTCAGCATTCGCTCGATAATTCTCAGCCTGCCTCTCGGTGTGTGATTATCATGTGCCGGATGGCCACGAGGATTTGTTTAAATTGGAGGAGGCTCTTTGCGACAGGGTCTCTATTGTGTGCAGTACAATACACAGAGCAACCAAGATATAATCTTCATTCGACGTGTCAGAAGCTGAATCGTTCACGGCAGAGATGTCTGACAGTTTAAACACATTAAAGAAAGACACACTGAAGTACGGAGGCTACTAGATTTGTGACAATTCCAGTGTCTGGTGTAAAAGATGCCAAAGTGATAAACTGGAACTGAGCTGAATGTTCATGAAAGTTTGGAGAGACTTGCCTATACAACACTTCACAGGAGGTCAAGGGCCTTGAAGCCCCTTTTGCTGCGGTAACAGCCTCTACCTTTCAGGGAAGCTTTCTTCTGGGAACATTTCTGTGAGGGTTTGATTGCATTCAGCGTTGAGTGAGGTCAGGGAATGACATTGGATGATTAGTTCTGGATCACAATCTCCACTCCAACCCATCCCAAAGAGCTCCATCATCCCAGAGAATGAAGTTCCATTGCTCTAAGGCCTAATGCTGCAAAGCCTTAGACTCCTTTAGTGGTGCTTTACTCTCGGAATGATTACCTAAGCTTGTGTGTACGTACCAGTAGGTGCAGCTGAAGTGACGCATTAGAAGTAGCTGAAGTGACTCATTAAAAGGCTTGTTGGGATGCTTTTGGATGGAGCTCCATCAGTTCCACCGCTCCACAGCCCAATGCTGAGGTGTTTATACTCCTCTGGAGGACACTTGGCATTGAGTATAACCTTAAGCTCATGTGTGGAGTGTCACATTCTACTGGTAATGCATTTCTAGGTCATAAAAGCTGTACATGCACAGCTAACACCAACATCAACAATGGGTGCACATTAACCCCTCAGTGCAGTGTCACACTGTGGCACCACTTGACTACTTTGCATTACATTTACATTTATGACATTTAGCAGATGCTTTTATTCAAAGCGACTTCCGTTCCCTAACTACAGCGGACAGTCTCCCTGTGTTCCTGAACAAGACCCTGTGTCCCTGTGTTCCTGAGCAAGACCCTTAACACAGTGAGGGTTTGCTGAAGGTAGGATTCGAAACGATGACCTCTTGGTCCAGAGGCAAGTACCCTACCGGCTAGGCCACCACCACCCACTAAATAAAGTATCCTACCCACTAGGCCCCCACCACCCACTAAATTAAGTATCCTACCCACTAGGCCCCCACCACCCACTAAATTAAGTATCCTACCCACTAGGCCCCCACCACCCACTAAATTAAGTATCCTACCCACTAGGCCGCCACCACCACCCATTAAAGCGTACCATCATATTGGTGTCAGTTCTGACTGCTGACCAGCAATGGCAAGTTCATGGCAATTCAAGATATTATTTATATTTAAATTAGCACTTTTATTTTAACATTTGACATTCGATCCATTTCTAAATCTCACTAAACTCAGGCAGCGCCCGAAAAGTTGACACACCACCTCATAGATGGAGCGTTGTGCTGGCCCCCTTAAGAGCACAACAGACCCAACGAAGAAACACAGACTTGCTGTTTGATCCTGTAAAACAAATATTTAGATTTTGCCTAACTATTGACACGTGTCAAAGTGATATCGGGAATGACCCTGACAAGCTGTTTTGGTTTCACGTTTTACAAACAGTCTTTGTCACGGATTTATTGTCCTTCCACATTCATTCATAACTACTATGGCACTGTAACCATAGCAACCACAGTTTGTGCTGTTGTACAACAAACGTAATCATCCTTTCAAAAGAGTCAAAGTCAGACGAGTGACACCAGCATCGAGGCAAGCATCGTCTCACTGACGAGGAGATATCCAGCTGCTCTGCAGTCAGGCAGCACTACAGTAGCAAATACAAAACAACTTACAACACAAAATAACGGATTTTCTCATTTTAGTGTGGAACGCTAGCGTACAAGAAAATAAAACGATGCAGCAACAGGTAGAACTGTAAAAAAACTCCCCCGCTGAAGGGTTAAAGAAATGGGTTTATGTCCAAAAGTATCTAAACATCTCACGTTCAGTTTCTGCAATAGTGAATTCAGTGCAACTTTCTCTGTCTCTTTTCTCTTGTGGATTAACAAAGTGGATTAGAATCATCTGCCTGGGGAAACAGACAGTGGGGGAGCACAGAAGGAGATGTGTTGAAGGAATGTGAGAGAGAAAGGGCGAGCTTGAGATAAACACTAAAAGAGAAGAATGCTGCAAATTCATTTCAAAAGCAGGCGCCAACCCCAAATTACAACCAAATGCAACCCAGCAGCTTCTAGCAGGAGAGGGGAGTTTTCTCCTTTGGGGAAAAAAGCTACAGAAGCCATCTGATGGAAGTTACAAATTTGAGTACGGTGATAAAAATTAACTGCAGTGCAAAAATGTAAAAATACAAAAGTAAAATTATGATAAAGGCCTAGACAGTATACATATCTTTATATTGTCACGCCATTATGATGCCACAACACAGTATACACTTCTTGACGATACTGTGTTTTGTAGATGGGGGAAATGTCTTTATTATTTAAGTGTAATGTATCTTTTGCATCCCTGTATATGAAATGAACCTATTAACAGCAGCCATAATCATTTAATGTTCCGTGATGTTTTGGGTGGAGGTTCTTCTGTGAACTCTCCCATCCCTTTGATATCCTTTCGTCACTATAAGCCAAAAAAAAGGTGAAGAAAAGTGGCAAAAACACAACACTGCGTAGCTCTGGGCCAAACTGAATGATTTTAGATAACTATACATAAACGTCACGTTTTTTTAGATTCAGTATGATGTTGTTTGGTTCATTTATGGTCCATAATGTCATGCTTTTGTTTGTTTCGTAGCCACTGTGTTTGATACTAACAACTAGCAATGCATCATGTCTTCACATAAGACACTGAGTCGAAATGTGAGGAAAGCTGTTTCAGTGTCAAGATGGAGGAAGATGCGGCTACAGAGGGCTGACAACCCCTGGTTTAAGGAACTGTAACGCATGGATGGGAATAGACAGAGGGCATTTTAATCTGTATTTAGAAAAAGCCAGCAGTGAGGTAATCGTCCAGTAATTAACTGTGACTAACTGTGAAACCGCAGCAGCTTTATACTCAACATGTCAATCATTTCCTTCCAATTCAACTCATCCTGAGCTACCCTCTGTAATTCTGGCCACAAAAACCGCGTGTCATTACTCTGTCATCCCGCTGTTTATTAACGTGCTGACCTTGTCATTGTAGAGGCTTGAACAAGGCTTAATATGTATCTGGTCCAGTGGGGGAAACTGATGCTTTTATCTCTAAAGAACAGACAGTGGCAAAACCACAGGAATCCCACCATCATGCAGCTCTCAGAAAGTCCATACATCAAACTGCTGGACACTGTATAGAAATGGAATGTATTTACCTCCTGTACTCTTAAAATTTTTTTTTTTTTTAAATCCTGGATTATGAACAGATTTACAAAAGCTACATCTTATCGAGCAAACTGGGTGTACCTCGGCCACCAACTGTCTTCCTGTGTGTATAGAAGGCACAGTAAGAACAAAAAGCTTGACACAAACAAAAAATAAATGTTTGGTGACTAAAATATAGCTTTGCTGTTAAATTAAGTTCTTTACCAAAGCATTCTCCAGGGGTGCCATTTCAGTCTGTCTGAGAAAACAGGCTTTCGTGAAATAGGGACCTCATCACAGTATATTGGTCCCGTGTATTCTCACTTGTGATTCTGAGAGTTTAAACAGTGTAAAGATGGTGTGTAAGTCTCATGCCTTCATCTGCCATAATTAACGGACATTTTTCCTGTCTTTCTCCCTGTTTCGTAGTTTTTTGTAATGGTTGCCCTGGCTTTCTCTATTTCTTAGCCTTTGTAGCCGTTTTTCTGTCCAAGTTATTGTTTACATCCGTCATCTGTCGGTGCTCTGAAGTTATTCTCCACCCCAGTCCCACCTCCTTAGTTTCTCCACCCCAGTCCCACCTCCTTAGTTTCTCCACCCCAGTCCCACCTCCTTAGTTTCTCCACCCCAGTCCCGCCTCCTTAGTTTCTCCACCCCAGTCCCACCTCCTTAGTTTCTCCACCCGAGTCCCGCCCTCCTAATTAGTACCTCCATCTGTGTCTTGTTTCCTCCTTCTCCCCAGCCCAGGTGTTTCTCATTTGTTTAGGTAGTTCAGTACTGTGCAAAATCTTAGGCACCTGAGAAAATTATGCTTAACAGCTGTTTACTACTGGGCCGTAGCAGTAAGTTGTTAAAACACTAATATTACAATAAATACAAATTACATTAATACAGTAAATAGCGGATTCATGTCTGGCATGTCCACTTCCAGACCTCTTTCCTCATGGAAGCCAAGTATTACTTGTAGCTTCCATCAAATACCTGGTGTGTTGGGTGGGTTAGGTGTGATCCTCATGGAACTGAATAAATCCACACAATGAATGAGCAGAAATATGAAACCAAACCGGCGTTCTTCTAACCAGCTCACAAAACTACTTTTAAGAGAACAAAAAAGAAATGTTGATTCCTTTTACTGATCTCTTAAATTTATTCAAACATACTGAATTCACTGAGTTTATTCAAATGTTCACTTGTGTCCTTGCTGTCAGAAAGAAACCCACTGCTGAAATAAATGGCTTCAAACAAGTTGCACAGGTGTCTAAGACTTCTGCACAGAACTGTATATACAGCCCCTGTTTTCAGGCTAGTTTGGGCGTTTTCTTTGGGATGTTTTTTGTCCAGTGATTCTTGCCCTGTGTTTTTCGCTTGATATTTGCCCTGTGTTTTGCCCCCTGATGTTCAGGTTTGTGTGTTTAACACCCCAGTTTCTTTTTACTGTGTTTTGTTTCACTTTCTTACTCCCCTTGTTAGTTCTTTGTTTTGCTAGTTTCTCATTTCGTCACCTGTTTCTCGTTCCTTTGTTATTAAATTTCTGTTCGCAAGTACATCCTATTCCACGCTCTACGTCTCTTCATTACAGGATGTCTAGGGGCATATGCATACTCACCTGTCGTTATGGTTTGATGCATGTAGGTGTACAGACAATATGTGGTAGCCTATATGAGAAGATACTACAGAACCTCACATCATAAAAAACAATGTACCAATGTGCTACAGCACGGATTTCTGACTAAATATGCTAAACTACACATAACCTTATTTTGGAAAATAACACACACACACACACACACACACACACACACACACACACACACATATATATATATATATGAATTTTGAAAAGTCTTGAAAAATCTTGAAAAGTCAAGATATTGTTGGATAAAATACAACAATAGAAAATATACTAGAAATTTTATATTGCACTTACTTATTTACACCTGTGAATTCTGGTAAAAGATCAAGCAGTATTTATTATCTACGTTCCTGGTGTATGTTGCATTCAGTGACAGTTGGTCAGTTGCCACATATTGAGATTTATGGGAGTAAATGTTTAACATGAACACCAGTGATTCTCACACTGGGACACAGTGCCGGTAAATACAGTTCAGGGCTTCCTCATCAGTAGATAACACGTAGGGGGCTGGGAACTTAACATCTCCATAAAATGTCTGCTGCTGTGCTCGCTATCTAAGCCTAGCAGAGCTGTGGAGGAAGTCTCAGTTCCTCTTCTGTATCAGCTGTGTTTTTTAGTTCTCGATCTTTGCAGATGTGCCACTGTTTGTGCTCCGATTAGGAATGGCGCAGGGTTAAGCCATGCGACTTAATGTATGAATAAAACCCGCAGAAAGTTGCATTCCTCCATGCACCTGCAAAGTGAGTGGTGAAATGTAATGCAAACCAATGAAATGCAGTAGTTTGTGGTTTTCAGTTGCACAATAAAACCCATAAAGTTTTGGTACTTTCACGTGGCTAGTCCATCTACACAACCAAAACTTCTGAAACAGAGGGGATTAACAGGGGACGCCCCCCAAAAGACAAACTTCTGAGAAGATTTTACTCAAGATGTTGGAAGATTGTTGTGAGGATTTGACTGCATTCAGCCACAAGAGCATCAGTGAGGTCAGATATTGAAGTTGAACGACTAGTTATGGATTACAAGGTCCACTCCAATTCATCTCAAAGTGCTCCATTATCCCTGAGAATGACGTTCCAGTGCCATACAGCCCAGTGCTGAGGGACTAGACTCCTCTAGCCTGACATAAGGTATGGTGACCTTATGTTCTCGTGTGTTTGTAAATTCTACTGGCAGTTCTTTTCTATGGAAAACCTTAAAGCAGTTGAAGTCAGTCATCAGAAAATGCTTTTTTTTTATTTTTATTTTTTTATCAGTGCCCCCATAAATGACACCCTGCAAGAGAAGTACACACAGCAAACTTCCCCTAGTGGAGTCTGAGGTTACCAGGGAAACGGGAAGAGTATGATGGCACAACAGACCAGAAGTTCTTGAGAAAAGAAGCTATTGCAATTGTTGCGCAAAGACACTTCTTTCAGCAAGTCTCTAGATATGAGTCTCAGCACAGTCTTAACCCACGAATTACAGGATTATTATTCAGTTATTGCTCTTTACACTTTATTTCAGAAACAAATGATCTGGAAACCACTGTGAAATGAATATTCAAAATTGTGTAGAATCTGAAAATATTGTAGAGCCAATAGTGTTTAAATGGTCCTGACTGGCTGGTTTGTAACAGTCACTCGTGTGACTGTGGAAGCACCATCAGCACCATTAGTAACCACCTAGTAACAACCACCTAGTAACAAAAAAACCCCAAAAACTACTGTGCTGTTCATGGAATAATTTTTGCCTACTGTTCATTCATGGTACTGCTTGGAGGAAGAATGTTTTATTGCACTAATCATTTACAATTCACGAAGTTACTTAAAGTTAAATTACTGTTATGTCACTGTTTAATAAGCCATAAAAACCCTAAACAATGGTAAAATCACAGTAACGCAAGACCTAATGTTGCTTATCGCTATAGGCCTCAGAGACCTTCAGACAGTCCACATTTTTGCTCCAACTCACAACACATAGACATAAAGCAAACCAGGGGTCCTGGTTTAAGAACCACTGCTTTAATCAGCAACTGTCACGTACTATAAATCAAGTAAAGGACCACTAGTCTTGAAGTGCATGGTGGGGCAAAGACGGGCTCCACTGACTTTGTTTCCAGGCGAGTGCGCTCCAGCAGGGCAGGGTGTGTCTGCTGGGGGCCTCGCCTTCCATACGTCTCTGTGAGAACACTGTGGTCTGGCCATCATGTGCTTTCACCCAGTTCACTGGGTCGGAATGAGTGGGTTCTTATCTGAGGCTGAATTGCAGTTCAATTAACCTCAATATAGCTTCCCTCCTCGGGATAAAGATCCGGACTGACCCAAAACACTGCACTTAAACGCAATAAAGGGCAAAGAAAGGAGATTAAATCAGCGACCGAGGACTTTGGACTGAGTTTATACCATCTTTGGCACTGTGACTTCTCACTGTAAACAGGAAGGACTGAGCTTAATTAAAAAAACGCTTCGTCTACAATAAACTGTTTTCATCGCTAAGAAATAAAGAAGAGCTTGAGACACAAACGAGACAAGGCCGAAACAGCAAATTAAACAGTCCTGCAAAGCTGGCCTGTGGCGTTTTGGAGTTTAAAGACCACAGATGAGTGTGAATAGGGAAGATGACTCCGTGATATCGTCACAACACATCAGTGCAGAAGGGCAATCATTCCCACCGCTGCCACCCAGGCAAAGCTTTTAAGTTCAATTGCGTAAAAAGGCCTGCAGTTTAGCAGCTACACTTAAGAGCCTCATGTGAATCTTAGGACTGTTAATGCTGGCACTATTTTCCTCCAAAGCAATACAGTCCCTAAAGAGATAACTGTATTAGCCAATCTCCTTTCCACTATGCCTCTCTCTCTCTCTGTCTCTCTCTCTCTTTCTCTGTCTCTCACACACACACGCACACACACACACACACATTACACACATCACACACATGCTTCTCTTGCTCTTCATAAAGACAGAGAGAGTCTGTGCAGTCTGGAGCTCTGAGCATCTTCTTCTTGCAGTAAGTTATTCACGGCTGTGACTCCAGAGGAACCCACTTGAAGCTCCAGTCTTGAGGTGTTCAGTATTTTAGTTCACTTCCATCGATTCCGGATTCCATATGAAAACACGGGGGCTCATAAATTCTTCATTAGTCCCATATACGTTCTCCTCATCTCATATATGGAGACCATCAGGATACGGACTGGACCAGCACAACATTGATCGGACGCTGGAAACGATGATCAATATTGATCAACTTTGCCACTTTCATTAAATATTTTCTTGTTGTGTGATATATTCTCATGTTTTTGATCAATATTCGCCTATTTCTGCCCTTTTCAAATCGTTTAACTCCCAGCCGGCCCCCTCGCCCCCCCCCCCCGGGTTAGGGAGCGCTGTTCTTGTTTTTTCTTCCGTTCCTCATCTGTGTCTCTTCGCTCCAGTCATAATTTCCCCATTATGCCGACTGTGGGAGAGTTTCTAGTCATTACTGTGATTTACGCTCAACACAATGAGGAGCAATGAAGATAATGGATCGTTAAAGTGAGGAAGAGAAATAAAAGCCCCCCCCCCCCTCCTGATATCCACCACACTTGAGCACCAACGTCGCAATTAAAATTATTATTGCTTCAATAACAAACAAAAGTCACGGCAGGTATGGCGGTGTAATTGCAGGCCTGAACTGTGACGGCACTAATTGACTGAGATATTATTCATGTATAAAAACGAACACAGAATAAATGAGAGCCTTGAGAGCAACAAAACACGTCTGTAACGGAAAAACAAACACTTCTTTTACAAAAAATAGCCCTGTACTTTTCAAGAATAATTATAGCAATAAAAGCACACAATAAAGACACACTGGTTCCTCACCGATTCCTGCAGTACATGGAACTTGATGGATCAGGCTGATTTTATTCATTTAATTAATTCTTAACTAATTAACTCTATAGTAATTCTATAATATACTTTAACTATAGTCTGAGGACTCCATCATATCTCTACAGTAACTCTATAGTATAGTATATATATTAATTATGCTGTAATTTCACTATGGTATATTGTCTCTATAGTACTTTTCCTATAGCATAATATCTCCGTATTAATTCCGTAGTAAGTCTAAAATCACTATAACTAATTCTAAATTACTCCCACTATAGTTCAGCATAGCAAGTCTACAGTAATTGTACTACAGCACAGCATGGTGAATCAATAATGTGTTTTACTATAGCATAATGATTCTGTAGTAATTTTCCTATGGTGTAGTATCTCCAGAGTAATTCTACAGTATTTTTTACTTTAGTATAGTAATTCTATGGCTCACGGCTCATGGCTGGATAAAGAGATTTTTATCTTCTTACAAGTCCAGTCGTCCTTAAAGAAGCAGAGTCCAACAATCGTGAGAGCCATGTGTCCACTCATCATCCAAACATATGGACCAGAGAGGAGAATCAATCATGTGTCTGGATGCACGAAGCCCGACAGCCACTGACAGGAGCTTCCTCAGCTAATGTCACCATGGAACCCACAGAGCCCGCGGAGCCCACAGAACCCAGAGAGACCACGGAACACACAGAGCCCACGGAACCCATGGAGCCTGTGGAGCTCTCGAACCCCTCGGAGCGCACAGAACCCACTGAGCCCTTGGAGCCCGTGGAGCCTGTGGAGCCCGTGGAGCCCGTGGAGCCCGTGGAGACCTGTGGAGCCCGTGGAGACCTGTGGAGACCTGTGGAGCCCATGGAGACCTGTGGAGCCCGTGGAGCCTTGTGCCCTAGGCCTGGGCTGGTGAACTGACAGCACATCAGTCTTATCTCTCAGCCCGGGGGCCTGGCTGAGCTTCATACAGAACAGATAAAGGTAAAGCAGGCAGACCACACACGCTACAGAGTTACATACAGAGTGCCCTGAGTGTGGCGACATCAGTTCAGGAATGTGAATGTGAAGAGTTCAGGAGTGTGAATGTGAAGAGTTCAGGGGTGTTGAGTTCAGGAATGTGAATGTGAAGAGTTCAGGAGTGTGAATGTGAAGAGTTCAGGAGTGTTGAGTTCAGGAGTGTGAATGTGAAGAGTTCAGGAATGTGAATGTGAAGAGTTCAGGAGTGTGAATGTGAAGAGTTCAGGAATGTGAATGTGAAGAGTTCAGGAATGTGAATGTGAAGAGTTCAGGAGTGTGAATGTGAAGAGTTCAGGAGTGTG
>JBBIGA010000040.1:27705171-27722926 GCA_037576975.1 Alestes dentex | reverse complement strand
ACACACACACACACACACACACACACACACACACACACACACACACACACACACACACACACACACACACAGAGGGCTGGCTAAGGTAGACTCTTTTTCTATCTCTCCCCCTCTGTTGGGTACAATACACTAGAACATTAGGCCCTAAAGTCACCTGACTGTCCACCTGACTGTAATCTCCTTTAATGCCAGTCTGCCACTAAAATCCCCTCGACTGTTATTAAGTGCGTGCCATTAGTCCACCTTCACCTGAAATCCAGCAAAGATGCACTAACTAGCGACAACAACAACAACAAAAAATTTCATTTGGCAAGACCAACAGCCATGCACTCTCCCACTTGATCCAGGATTATCAGATTTCAAATGTCAACAGAGGTCCAGCTCGATAATGCAACACAGAATGAAAAATCAGATGCTGGACATCGGGATTCACAAAGTGACCTATGCACCAAAAACACCAAAAACTTTTCACAATATGCATCACGGTATTTCAGGGTTTTGAAATTCAGTTACTTGAAACGTTTGCAAAATGTTAAAGATGAAGTAGGCCTAATAAAAAAAAGAGGTCATAATGAGCGAACATCCAGTCAGCTGCTTGTCACCGTGCAGTTTATGCAGTTACTACACAGTGGCTGTTGATATAATATATATCTACATCACGCATTGTTGTTACCTTAAGTTTTAAGGGTGGAAATTTAGCCTAATTATACAGAGCTTGTGAATGGGTTCATTAAGCAACACTATATTCAGCGATCATGCCTCAAGTCCACAAAACTGGATGTGCTGGTCTTCTTGCCAACCAAAGGCCTTGGAGCTTAGGTTACACGAAACAATCGAATTAAAGTACAATTACCATATTCATCCGAAAAATCATAATTTAACAAATCCTACTCTCCTTTTGTCCTTTTCTGAATATGGATGAATATTGTGGGAAACCCTTTCCTACACAATGTCCAAATGAGGTATGAGTTCACCGTTGGCAAATAACAACAGGATCATTTTACCAGAGGGCTGAGAAAGGACAGCCAGTGTTCAGAACCCTCCATTTGCCCTCAGGTTGAAAAAAAAAAAAAACACAAACAGATTTGGGGAGGAGAGAGAACTGAATGCCCAAAGGACAACCTCTGATAAGAGAGAGAGAGAGAGAGAGAGAGAGAGAGAGAGAGAGAGAGAGAGAGAGAGAGAGAGAGAGAGAGAGGATGGACGAAAGCACTTGCATGGCGAGGGCCAGTTGAGGCATTGGAGACATTGGGGCAGACACAGATGAAGAAAAAAAGAGAGAGAGAGAGAGAGAGAGAGAGAAAAACAAAGGAGAAAAAGGGGCCAACAGCCCCAGAGAGCACTGAGCAGAGGGAGCTAAAGAAAATGCCTGAAAGACAGAGATGGCGAGAGAAAGACTGAAAGAAAAAGAGAGGAGCAGGTAACTTGATTTCAGAGGCTACTGACAGGCCAACAAAGAGAGAGATTAGATAAAGAACAGACAAAGAAAGGAAGAGCAGCAGGCAGGGGGTAAAGGAGAGCGCTTTAGTGCAGCTCTGGGTTAGGAACTGAGGTATGAATGGAAAAAAAAAAAAAAAACACGAACAAAGCATGTTTTGGCAAAAAGGAGAAGGCAGGCTCAGAGTACATTGTGAAAAGTCAATGAACGAGAGCTTAGCTGAGAGATAAAGCGAGGCGTTAACGGCCTTCTACCATTTAAATGCATGTAAATGTAACCAATGGTGTGGTTCAGGGTTTTCTACTCCTGGAAAACCATTCGTTTTGTGTTCTCCACTGAGACACCATGACTCCTACCAAACTAGAGGGTTCGACAATGGGGCCACTGGAAACGTCAGGTGTGTTACGGCAGGGGACCTGCTAAATGGTGGAGAAAACATTTATTCTAATGTTATCATGTGTATTTGCTGGGAGAAAGTCCCTCACTGCTCAGATAAACGGCTTTAAGCAGTCTGCATAGGAGCCTTTTGCACAGAGCTGTACATTTTGACAACAGTGAACATTTTCATGTCGTGTGCATGCAGTTGTTTGCCAAAGTGGATGCACATTAGCTGAAAACACAAGAAAACAGGCACTGCAGTAGAGCTCCAGCGCCAGGACTGGGAACCAGTGCTCCAAACACTTTCCACAGAGTGAGCCTGGTCTCGGACAGATGGCGGGCAACTTGCAGTTTAGTGCCCCCTGACCCTGACGTTAGGGGTACCGGGTGACTGGCTAACGAGCGGAATCTCGTTAGCCCCCCTGCAGAGTGCAAACCTACCCCACAACAGCCGTCCCCAGAGAGCAGCAGGACTGCTAATTAATACACCCAGGAGGACGCCTAACACAGAACACAGAATGGTCAAACCAGAGTCACACACAAACACACACACCCACACACACAAACACACCCACACACACACCTGTCTGACTTCACAAAGCCTACGTCGCCACTGAAATGAGACCTGTGTGCTTTGTGTGTCAACAATTGCTTAATAGTAGTTCCTTTACTGAGAGTCTGCTGCACTTCACTACTGGAGGGAAATAAAAGCCGGGATTATCCAAAGCGAACGATAATCCCTTCTGATGATCCACTCTGTTGTAATATGTCTGTAATTGTGGATAAGTCAGACCACCATAAGTTTTATACTGAAAACAAGAAGAGTACACAAGCCCGAACAACGCCACTAGTGCTGGGTGTATATGACTAATAGATCTATATACCTGTATTTATCTATATCTATCTATACATCCATCTATATGAATATTTATCAATATGTACAAATAAGATCCTCCACTTTCATGCAAATTGCTATGAAAATGATTATCAGTGATGTTTTAGCTTGTAGTCTTTCAACTGAATTTGACTTAAAATAAAAGAAACAGATTGCATGCATAAATGAATCTCAGTAATAAATATCAGAATCACCAATACCAGCACAGACAATTATGACTACACAGGGCTAAACACAAAAACACACTAAAACCAGCATTTTTCCTTCGTATTGACACAGAAGTGCCTTTTGTCATACTTTTTTTTTTCATTTTTGGCTATGTTAGTGTCAGAATGCAGTAGTCGCAGCTGAACCCATGCATGGCAGAAAAAGAGAACTAAATAGCATGGGTGTGCCCAGGGGAAGGTCAACTATAACCCAAGTGTGGTCTGTGGGAAGGAGTTTTGTGGACAGATGAGCGAGTGAAGTCATTTCCTATGACCGGCTCTTTAGTCAGAGTTCTCTGACAGAGACCCAGACTCAGAAACAAACGACCGGACTCACTGACCCAGAACATCAGAGGCCCTGTAAATATTAAGCTCGAATGAGTTAATAAAGCACTGAAACCGGATTCCAGTCCACTCACCATCCTCCACTATGGTCTTAAAGGAACACTTAAATCACAAAAATGTTCAACCGTGTATTAGTCAACAGTGTCGGAAGTCTAGACTGCTTGGTGTCTGCAGTTTGCTTCAAACGGATTATGTGCTTATGTGGTTTCTGATACCACACGACTGATCTATCAAAGTGGACAAATGTATGAAGGACATTGTAAGGTCCAAAACAGTAGAATGGTGAGTTTCAGCCACACTTTCGGCCATTTTTATCATTTTTATAGGTAACAGTACATCACTTATGTCACTACATATGCAACAGTTTTATCATGTGTAGTATCAATACTAACGTCACTCTTAAGTGCAATAACGGACTCAGTTTAGAGAACTCCAAACCATGATTTACGTTACAAGCAAGGTACTTCAACAGTAGTTTAATTTATCTCTAGTATTTATATCCGTCTCTCTTACTGACCACAGTATTTGGTGTACATAGAATATTGTATTTAGCACTAAGCATTTTCAGAGTATTTTCTAGGAGTTTTATTTTGATTCATACTATATTTTATATTGCTCTTGTCTTTGTGTTTCTGTGTGTCTGTGCAGTCATTGCATAAGCAACTTCCTCTGGGACCAGTAAAGTTTTCTGATTCTGGTATGTCAGAAGCAAGCTTATTTGAGATTGCCTCACAGCGAAAATTGCCTGAAGTGAGAGTATGATGATTTAAGAGTGATTTGGCACACAGGGGTGTGCATTTCCATACCTACGTTAGCCTGGAAGCACCAGTTACCTCACCTACTAAAGGACACAGGCCAGAGCTAAATACACAAACACCTATAATGCAATTTTCTGAGCAACATTCAGTGACAACTCTGCAGATGTGATTTTTTTTTTTGCCACACTACTCCTTTAACGTTAAACTTTGACAGGTGGAGTTAGAGTCTGTTTTTGTACAATTAAACCCACCTCCCTTGTTCCTTGCTTTCTTTTGCCCCCCTGCTGCACTAACCTCCTGTGTGCTTGGGTCTATTCAGCTGTCATGCAGTTTCTCTGTCATACATCACCGGCAACAGCCTGCAAACAGCTTTGTGGCCCTGCTGTTTGCACAGGTGTCCTGCAGGAGGGCTTACGTTGCCCTGTTGACCAGTATAGCTACGTTACATTCTTTCTCTCCTGGTCTGCAGGGCCAGATAGGGCCAGACTTGGCCTCTGCCCGTCTGTTCTTTAATCCCCATTAACTGCCGGGCTCTCCGTGGGCCTCATGGCAACCTGACCTGGCTCTCCCCCTGACACCACCCGCACCTTTCCCTCTCTCTGGACAATTTCATCCGTCTCCACTTACCGCTTCTGCGAGAGACGCTGTAGGGCAGCTTTATAGGCCAGTTTTGGGGGGCATCGAGAGTACAAAGGCCATATAATTATCCACGCTTGTCAGGTTTCTTTATTCGCGGCTTTCTCAGGGAGTTACACATTTCCAGCTAAGCACTATGAACTTCACGAAGGCTGGAAATGAAGTTTATAAAACAGGCTCAGGTCACAGATGAGAAACCCTGCTAACGAACCAACAACATGATGCGAAAAGGTTAATTGCTTGGGTTTCATTGCCATGGCAAACTGAGAGTGGAGAAGCCAAGAGATGGGGTTGAACATCAGCGAAGTTACTGTCAAATGACAAAATATTTATGAGCATTAACAAGACGGTAAATAATGAATAATAAACCCCAACGCTGAACAATTTAGACAAACCTATAGAACAATGAGTACTGTAATAGGACTCGGGTCAGGTTTTGGTTGGAATCGAATGAGTTAAGACTTTTCTATTTAGGAAGATACGACTCCTATTGGTTTGACCTTCTGAAGCTAGACTCTACCGAGTCAGTCACTGTAAAATTGGTAAATGCAGTTAAAATTTGTGTTAACAAATCTACAGTTTACAGGCGAACAGATTAATGAGCACCACCATTCGCTTAGCGCATCCCATAAGGGCCCTAGATGTCATCAAAGAGGAGGGGCTTTGACGTTTATGGCCAAAACTGAAGGCCCAGCTCTACCTGTCACAGCTCACCACTATTAGATTCCCTCATTTCACTTCCTATGCAGTAAACAATAAACTAAAAAAAACATTAGAATTAATTTACTAGCTTCAACAAACAAAACCCACCAGACAGCTGTGGGTCAGCCACAGCCTGTGGGGGCTCTAAGCCATAAGCATGTCTCTACATAACTCCATATGTAAGTATAATGGTCAAAGGTCACACAGCGGCAGCCTGCAGTTGCTCTGGTATAGATGGAGCACTTGAAAGACACTTTGAGTGCACGTTCTTCTGACTGTGGTAAAACCACTTCCCCCCCTGCTGAATTCCTGGGGCATCTGCAGGAACTGAGCATGGTGTTACACTGTCACGACACAGATGAGGATGATCTGCAGTACACTTTTGCCCTGTCAGAGGATAGTACTGTCAGAAAGGGCTGTCTGGGCCTGGGTCAGACGAGCAGATGCTCAGTTATTGTTCCTGAAGTTTCCAGTCCATGAAGCACATAATGGACAAACAATGGGCTGATTAAACATGTACAGACCCACGCGTACACTAACACACGGGGTGAAGAGACACAACCCTTCTGTCTAGATTAGTATATACAGACATATAATGAAAGACATTTTCGTATTCAGGAAGTATGAGTTGACACACTGCTGTTAAAACAGACTGCATTTGAGTCACTGATAGACAGACGTCCTACACAAAGGCACACTGTGAAAGTACAGAACCAAACAAAATCCCCGCGGTGTCATAACCAAACCGAGGTGCATGTAGGGGTAAAGGGGGCATTCGGCCCAAGGTCACAAGGTTAAGTGAGACTAGTTTAATACACCGACTTCGGAATGTCATAACCGTGCTGTGTTTACGTAGGCTAGAGGTTAGGACTTGACTTAGCTTGAATACGGTCCTCAAAAATGACCTGCCAACCAAGAATACCAACGAACTGTGCTGCAATCGCACTGTGTCACAATCGACCACTGATTTACTCGACAATTATGTAACGTTTCCTTGGAAAAGTGAACAGCAACAATGCAAACAAGTAGTGTACACTTTCATTGTGAATATACCATTTTAATAAATAACCAAGGGATCATTGTCCAGCAAATAAAGCAGGTTATTCAAAGGGTTCAACCAGTGGATAAAAGAAGGATCAGTAAAAAATTCAAACCTGGACCTGTAAACTAGATAGTCATAGCGGGCACTCACATGGCTCCACTATCTAACAGCAAAGGCTGCCAAATTCTACTTAAAGACTGCCTGAAAACAACTCTCTCAATTTTTTGGCATTATTATTAGTATTATAACTATTACTATCCGAGCTGGGTTCGTTTTACCCCAGCAGGTTCTCTACAGTCATTTCAAAGACTTTGTGTTAGTCTGTTACTTCCCAAAATCCTAACACATACATTGTTACAGCCTGGAAAGAAACAACATAGTGAGGGGGATTAGGACTACTAGTGGAGGAACTCCAGGTTCAGCCAATTAGAGCAAGCCATTTGCACCACAGTTACATAATTATTACTGTAGAAACTACCCTATTTACAGTAGATTCACTAGATTCATATTGGGTTAAAATCACTCCACAGTTATTACTATCAGACTGTAAAAACTACACACTGCAGATTCATACTGGATTAAATTGACTTCACAACCGTAACTATCAGACTGTAAATCCTACATACACTGTAGATTCATAATGGGTTAAATTAGTCCACAGTAATCACAGTCAGGCAGTAAAAACTACACTGTAGATTCATACTGAGGTAAAATTACTCCCCAGTTATGACTCTCAAATCAAAGGATTATGTATATCGCGTATTCATACTGGATTAAAATCCCTCCGAAGTAATTACCATCAGACTGCAAAACTACAGACACGACAGATTCGTACTGGGTACTCCACAATTATTACTGTCGGACTATAAAAACTATGGATAATGCAAATTTGTACTGGTATGAAATTACATTACTTGCTAGTAGTCACCTTGATTACACCACAGTTCCAGGTAAAACTACCTCACCTCCAATAGGCCAGTTTAAAACACAAAGCACTCACAGCAGAAGTAAAACATTCAGCCATTAACTATGGTTCATTGGTTCATTTGTGTATTAACGGAACAGCGTGCCACTATTATATCTGGTACAAGGCTTTAAGTGTAACTCGCAGTCAAATAGAGGGCCGATTCAGGAGGTGCTCTATGAGACGATGCATGGCACTGAAATGGAGAGCTGGGCACAAGAGAGAGGTGAAGTCAACGCTGCAAACGCTCCAGTAATAATAAGAGGTCTGTTAGCCCCCTTTTAGTCCTGTCTGTGTATGTGTGTTTGTGTGTGTCTACTGTCTCATGTCTAAGCCTCAGGCCCCGGGTACAATCATTTCTGTGTCTCCTATGCTCCCATGGACGACTTTCTGCTCTCTCTGCCCTTAGGAAAACTGGCTTAAAAGGATGGCCTATACTGAAAAGTGGTTTGGTTTGAGCGTTACAGGGCATACAAGACGGACGTGAGAATGTTTGTTGTGTTACCATATGCATCTTTACTTGCCGCCATTTTAGGGAAATAACATTGCTATTTATAAGGTGCTTGCTATAAGTAAGTTTCACAATGACATCATCTGAACATGGGGAGTGCACGTTCTCAAGCCGTGCAGTCCTTTCTTGCTCTTTTTGTCACAATAATGGGAAACACCATCATTTTCCAAGTCAACCTCTGTCTGAAACATCTGTTCCCTTATAATCCCAGACAGACAGTCAGACAGACACACACACACCTCATACTGGCATTGTTCTCCATCAATGGATCTCGCAGATGACATTTCAGTTCTAAAATGCATTGCTTGCGCAACTTACATGACAACCACAGCACTTGCAAGGTTTCCATGGAGACTATCACTCATACTTCCTTGTACACAAAACACTGACTCAGTATAATCACAGTCAAAACACATAAAAGTATCGAAACATTATATCACGGTGTGACCAGAAATTCCAGCCCTGACTCATCTTGCTCAAAAAAATAGAAGGAAGAAAAAAAACCTACAAAGTTTAATTTTAAGAGTAAATATGTGTCGGAAAATTGCAGGTTCAGCATATAAAATACCAAGAAATATAATAATATAATGAAAAAAGGGCAATAATCCATGCAATTCAGCTCATTCTGGACAACATGCTGTGCCGTTAGTGTTTTTTCCCCCACCTATATTCCGGAAAGCCCCGCCCATTACACTAGGACTGGCCTACTTGCACTGTGATTGGCTAGTAGTGCCTTATCAGAAGTAGTCAGCCAATCGTCTGCGTCCTTGTGTGCGAAGTAGCAGCCAATCGCAGCGCAGAAGGCGGGACTAGACGAAATACGGGTGGGAAAAAATCACAATGGAAAAGTCCTTTCACGCCATGCTTCTCCAGACGGCATGGTCAGAGCTGGAAACCACTGAACTAAGAAGTGTAAAAAATGATCAAACCAAAAAAAAACTTGAGAAATGAAAGCGGGTTAAAACATAAAATGTTAAGTAAGTATTCTAAATATTTACTCTAGTCAGAATTACAAATGAAACGATTTTGTTTCATTAAAAAGTGCTGCAAAAAGTATCTGACAACTTACTGAATGAAAAAACAGAAGAAATGTCAAGCATTTAAAATGAACTAGTCAGCACACGACACGATTACTGGTGTAAGAGCTTTGGATCAGTTCACTGTGTGCTAGAAAGCGAAATGTTTCTGTACTTCTGGTGGAATAAATCATCACTCACCCTCGTGTTGATCTCTTTCATTCTGTCTTGACGCGTTTTGGATAACGGGTCCGTGACACGGGACATGCCGAGCATTTGGACCGAGAAAATGAGAAAAAGGTTCCCTTTGAACCTACTTTTCAAGCTACAAACGGGACACTGAGTGAAAATGCAGGGAAGCGTCTATGGGCTCGGATGCAGGATGGGCAGTCCAGTCGGACGGTGTATCCAGGATGAACGAGGGTGTTAAGAAAGGACGCGTATCAAGGACTCCATCCACTTTTGTTCCTCTGTATCCGTGTCGATAACCAGAGCAGCCGTTTCTTTCACACTTTTCTTCGCACAGGAAACCCCAGCAGCCTCTCTCTCTCTCTCCCAAGCGGCACGAAAACCACGCCTCCTTCAAAGTAAACACCTCCCACTCGTCATAAACCACGCCCCTTCGTACTTTTGTCCAATTAGAATCCAGGAGGCGTGTCTTGCTCCACTTCAAAACACTTGGCCGATCCCCAACCAGCCACGCTGCCACTTTTTTATTTAAAACTTAAATAGGGCATTTTTGTGAGCAAAAGTAGAGTTTATACCTAGGGTGGTATAGCTTTTATTCTATTGGTTATTTTAATTTGCTGCTTGTAATTTCTTCTTTAAAGATAAGAAAGAACTTTAACCCGAGAGAAATCCTTTTGTCATTAGCATCCTCAGAGCAACAGAAGAATAAAATCAAGTCAATAGAGAATAAAAAGGGAAAATGAACAATAATGTAACACACTTACAAAACATGATTGTATCAAAATAAACTGTAACACTGTAACATTGCTGTGTTTGAGGATTTTGTGTGCTGTACCAGCAGATCAGTAGTGCAAATGGCAATGAAAGTGACTCCATGTTGATGCAATAAGAATAAAATACATGCAATAAAACAGCACCAAATGATGAGGGGATGAGATTTTGTACTGTCCACTTTGCTGCCGCAATAATGCAAATGTCCCACTTGTGGAACTAATAAAGTGTTTTCTTATCTTATCTTTAAATGTTTAGTTGCATGCCAGCCACTGCAAATACATAAAGTAAAAGGTCAACATGTGATTATTTAAAAATGTCCTTAATTATGTCAGTTTTAAAGTTTTAATGCATTCACCTATTTCATTAAAAAGTTATATTAGACCTCACGAACCTGCACTTAGACTGCTGCACCTTACAGGCAGCACATTAGTAGAGAGACAGAGATCATGGAGCCTGAATGTTACATGATAAAGGCAGATGGGGAGGCTGATAGGAAACACAAAACACAACCTCATCTAAATTTAGAGAGCCAGAGGGGGAACGCCCAGCGCTGCAGCCACTCAGCCCCAGCCAGAAGCCACTTCTAGCTGGGAATTTGCAGAACAGCACGGTGTACAGCAGAGTGAACGTGTGCACTGATGTGCTTCGTTCAGCTGAGTGAAGACAGATCATCCGATCCGTCCGTCTTTCTCCCTTTTCGCTGCTCAGGCGGCTTTCTGCACATGTATGTCTTTCCCTCTCTGTCTTTCTCTTTCATTTAAAGAAATCTTTTGGTAACATATCCATAAATAGCAGACAGACTAAACATATCACCAGTAGGAGCGGCTGATGGCCTAGTGGTTAGGGAGCTGCCCCTGTGATCAGGTCATGGGTTCGAGTCCTAGGACTGCTAGTAGCACCACTGAGGTTCCCCAGGTGACCCCTCATTGGTGGCTGCCCTCTGCTTCACTCAGTCAATGGGTTAAATGCAGAGAAAGAATTTCACATTGCTCACACTGTGTGCTGTTCTGTGTTCATGCGTGACTATAAGGGGCCCCTTTACTTTATTATTTCACTGGGACCATGTAATAAGAGAGAAAATGTGATTCTGAAAGCCTTTAGAGGTACAACCTTGTTCCAAACCCACCCCTGCTATAAATACAGTTGGTGAAACTTTGGGTAAAAAAGGTAAAAACAGGTAACAGCTACCTGAAGGCCTTGATTTTGTCCACGCTTCTGTGTATAAATAAAAAATATGTCATACAGTGTCAGACAAAAGCAAATCCAGATTACACAGCACCTTGAAGTAAGGTAATGACACAGGCAAGCAGTTTGCATGAGGCTGATTGATGAAGTGTAATCTTCTGTTTAATTTTAGCTGTTTTAGCTTTATAGCGGCAGCGTTAAACTAAAGAAACACATTTCAGACTCCAAACTCAGACTCCAAGACTGATGGCATTTTAGACAAGATGTGTTTTCCTGACAAACTGTTCTTATAAACAGGCCCCAGAGCTTCGCCTCCAACACTAGTCAGGATCATTATTCGTTTAAGATGATTAAAATCCAAATTCATAATCTCTCCAATAGCCATACAATTCTCACTGTAGCTCCTGTAGTCTCTATTTAGGCCTTAGAAGCCACACTTGTTGCTGGTGCTAGCAAAAGTGGGGTAATTCAGTAGTCATTATTTCTCACATGTAAAAAAAGTCAATCAAAAGTATGGATTCGATGGATTGATTCTGCAGCAATTTTTTTTATCATGATCTGAATTGCATGAAAATAAATGGAGTCCTGCAAGCAGAGCCTGGGCATCAGGAGCTATAGCACGAAAGTTGCATGAATAGCCCCATTTCTCAGAAAAAAACACCTAAAAATAGCCAACAGCCCGGATCTTTCTTGAGGACGTGGTGAAAAATGCGTGCAAAACTGAACTCCATCTTCAGAGCAACTTATATAGATCTTGCTTCTATTTGTAATATTTGTTCATTTGTTTTTTTTACTGTATTTTTTTAGTATCTTCATTCAGCCCTTCCAAATTTCTCTTAAATTTATTTAGAATTATTTGACAACTTTCTTGCACAGTCTTATGGGTCGACTCATGGACACGATTTACTACATGCTGTACTTGTACAACTATGTATGTGACAAATACCGTATCTCGAATCCTGAATCTGGAGAAACATCACAAGCCGGATGCTGAGTAAAGTCTTTTTTTTTTATCTGTTGACTTTTTGCATTGCTTAACTTCAGTCACAAAGCTTAAAAGCTGAGTTTTCATTTCTGCCTTAAATGGAGCAGAAGTTTTCATGCTGTTTGTGGATCACGACTGCAGCAATTTAACGCGGAAATAAAAGTGTGAATGTGAAGCTAACTTCAATAAAGTGAGTTTATTCATAGAGAGGGAAGAAGCAAGAGCATGTCCTGCAGGTAAATGTGATAAAAATAGAGCCATGTCAAATTTTGGAGCGCTCTGCAGCGATACATCATATGTAGACTTAACAAACGGGACCCCCAGTCTCCCAAACACACAAGACGACACAAAAAATCCAGTCAGAAATCCAAGCTTCAGTTTTAGAGTTGACTGGTTTTTGAATCTATATCTGTGTTATCTTGTAGGCAATCAAATCAGAAACAAGATACAAATGAATCAAGAAAAATACTGAAATACTGATTCTTGGTACTGAAATTCAGAGAAAGCAGCTTTGTGAGAAACTCGAGTGTAAATTTGAACACTCATGGTCCATGGTGTTTTCCTCATATAAACACAGTCACTAAAGTAGTTTTTGTCCTTTGAGAAATTTGCCAAAAAGTTCCTCCCAGAGAAACGTGTCCACTCATTTGTTACAAGCAGAACTGATTCTCTCTTTGCTGAGCTTCTCTTCACCTCATTTAACACACAGCAGCATGAATACGAACAAAATTAAGACAGGAAACTCACATCACTCCTGTCTGGAAAGAAATACACTAGTTACCTGCATTTTACAGGACAGATTTGAAAGTTCTTGTTTTTTTTAAAAACACTATTTGGCTTTAAAGCACTTGACACAACATGTGATCTGCATGTACTGGCCTTCTGCAAATCTCCCCTGCAAATTACAGAAGAAGTGGAGAGGCCTCTTTCTGTTATTAGGCTGGAACTCCGTTTCACCTTTGATTATGTGGTCAAGCTATAAATCTCTCTATCAAAAATGTCTTTTATTCATTATCTCGTATCTTTTCTTATGTGTTGTTTTAATTTAACCAGTAATTACCTTTAGTAATTTAAAGTAACATCCATATATTAATGTTAACAGTAACAGTAGAAATCAAATCAAAATAGAAATCATTAATAGTGTTAAACTAGTGTTTAACACTATTTTTTGTAAAGCACGTTGCACTTTTACTAACGTGAGAAATGCTCTACAAATTGTAATTTGTATTATATTATATTATACATTAATATAATACAATCATTTATTTTATTAGATTATTAAAATATCTTCCTTTCTAGAAAGTAAAACCTCTATTTTTGCCAGGTTTCTATCAAAAAACACAAAAAAGTTGCAGTCAAAAATTGCAGGCTTGTACCTGTCGATACAGAATGTAAAGGGAACGTAAATGCAGTTAATTGCATACTTACTATTTAATATTTAAATAATTACATTTGAAAAGTGCAGCAAAACGACAGTAAGAGCTCTCAGCTTTTAGGGATAAACCTGAATCGTTCAGTTTTAGTTCGTGCACCTCCTTCGTGAAGCTACACTAAGAGTGATGTGCGCTGAACTCGTCACGATGATGATGATGATGCCAATGTGTTTGGGTTGGTGTTTGGGGGTGGAATTTTGCTGGCTAATGTCGAGCTCTTTCGCACCGCAGCCCACTTCAGGAAACTCCGCTTCGTCTCACAGCTACAGACTGAACAGACAGATATTCTCTCCCTCAGATATTCTTTCTCTGTTTCATGACTCACTTTCCATTCATCCTCTTCTTTTGTGTCGCGGGTAGAAGTTGCCCTTTCTCACACGCCCACGCTCTCTCCAGCGGAGGTAAGATGAGACAGGTGTTGTGCTTTGTATGAAGGGACCACCGTCTCCGCGGGGTTTCGGTCCTGATCCTATTTCCGGCTTTGCTCTCCCTCTTCAGAGTCTGGAGTCATGGTCACGTCCCTTGGGAGCATGTCAGCAATCATTAGCGACACACAAGGTGTGTGTGAGCTGACTTTCATGACACTGAAATGCTTATAATCGGGACATATATAGAAAGGAACACATGTTTTGCATACGCCATGTGTCCAGACCCTTCCAATTAGTGAATTTAGCTACTTTATGGGACACAGCTGTTCAGCTGCACACACACAGTTTTCCTCCACAGAAAAAGCACTGACCAATGAAACGGGAGACTTTGCAGCAGCCGTACGTGAGCTCAAGGTCACCTTGCCCATTCATGACCATCTAAAGCCCAGCACCAATCTTTGGATTAGTCATCCTGTGTTCTCTGACATGACGAAGCTCTATCCAACTAGGTTTGAGCTGTCGCAGAGGTTAACAAGAAAAAGTTCTAAATCGTGCTGGCGGGGTATTTAAGTGTATTAGTTTGTTAGTTTTGTGGGTGGTTGATAAAGTGAGATAATGTGCAGGTGCCAGTCTGAACACAAAGGCTATTGAAGGCGGAACCCGAGCACGAAGGCCGGCTCAGTGAAGGGGGATTGTTAAAAGATCATTATGTCACACAATGTAGTATGAGAGGATGGATCACAATGTGAGAGAGAGAGAGAGAGAGAGAGAGAGAGAGAGAGAGAGAGAGAGAGAGAGATTGTGAACAAAGACTGGGACAGATACAAAAGGATGCAGAAAGGTGTTTAAAGTTGAGAGTATAAAAATTTTAAGCAGCATAAACATTATGGACGTGGTAATGTCATGCATATAATTTGTATTTTTATTTTTTTCTAATTGCTTCCCATAGAAAGGGTCATGGCACCATATTTCTTGTCATTTTGCCAGTTTTATCAAAACAGTTAGAAACCTGGACTCAAAACTATTGAGAGAGAATGTAAAATGCATAGAAATGTAATTCATTTATCATAATTAAACCCATAATTCCATTTAAATAGTAAAGAAAAATGAAACTGATGCTTCCCATTATAACTGACTTATGGATACCTATGGATTCATTCCACAAAAACAAAAAGATTTCAGAGGAACTTTCACCATTGTTTAGATCAATCAAAAGATATTCATTTTAATGATTCAGCTTCGCCATTTTGTTTATCCGTTGCCATTGTGAGATAAAGAGTTTTATGAAAGCAAAGAAGCCAAGAAACCTGTCAATTTATTACTATACGACGGAAAATAAACCAGTACGACCTGATAATGCTAAGTAAATTTGCTCAAATCATATTGCGTGGGATGTCTGTAAAGTCTGCGACGGTCTATATTGCTTTTCATATCCGCTGCTAGGGTTTGTTTGGTGTTCCAGTCTGTGTCCAGATAAGTCCTGGGTGGAGGATTTGGAGCTGGGGCCGGGCCGAGCGAGGGGGGAGACGGAGAGGCAGCGCAGGAGCGGGAGCGAGAGGAAGGGGGGATGGGACTCGTCCGCCCCGCTGATGCAATCCTGCCACCCGGAGAAGAAATTGCCCAGCTGGGAAGGAGCAGAGAAGGGGGAGAACAAAATGCAGAAGTGGGGGGGAATTCCCACCCGAGTGTTTAACTTCAGTACACACACTCTGCAAAGTTCACACCGTCTGGATCTGGCACACTCGTTCGAAACGTGCCGCTTTCACACAAAAACGCAAAAACACGGGGGCCGCGGTGGAACGGTGAGCATATGCCACATAAGCACAAGTGGGCTATTCACTATAAATATAATAAGGACCTAGACCTTCAGTCTCATTAAGCTGTTTATAAACACCCACTCATTCACATAGGCATAAACCCCGCATACGCACACACATGCCCTCCAGATGTGCATCCAAGCTGTGCCTGCTTTTACGCTGGCACTTCATCAGAGGTCGACTTTCAGTGTCCAGGCGGGATCTATTATAACCGCTAGGGTGGAAAACAAAGCATCCGTATGTACAGTGCTGTGCAAAAGTCTTGGGGACCTTCGGAAATAATATTTGAAAACTGTTTAGATGAGCAGTGAGTGTTTTTTGTTCACATTTATATTACTAAACATACTAAATAAAAATAATACAAATGTATATACAAATGACTTTGTACAGTAAATAGTGATTATATCAGTGTATCAGTGTGTTCCTTGTGGAAATCCAGTATTACTTATAGTTTCCATCAGAAACCTGGTTTGACTCAATCAGTCCTTCATTAAATTAATTCAGGAGGTGCTGATGGAGCTTCACAAATCCAAACAACGGCTGGAGGAACCCGAGGAGGAATCTGGAACCGAACCTGTGTTCTCCTCGCCAGCTCACACAATATCAACTACTGTTTTACAAACAAAACAAATCTTGATACGTTTTACTGCTTTCTTGTTGGTTTGCATTTATTCTAATGTTAACCTTGCTGGCAGAAAGACACTTTATCAATCGCTGAGAAAACGTTTTTCAGCTATTTGCATAGGGGCCTAAGACCTTTGCACAGAGCTAAAGATATTTATATGAGCTGGACATATTGGACATTATCAGGAAGCACTGGTTCTTTTTTCCGTTGTGATAAACTGGCCTGTTTGCCTAATATTCTCAGTATCATAAACCTCACATAACTGCCCATCCCTTCATGACATCGAAGCTGAAAGCAGTAATTAAACTGAACCTAGAGGATCTTTTTACAGAGAGATGCACTTAAGTTTTAGAACAAAAAATAGAACTCTTTCAGAAGTCATTCTGAAACCTTTTCTGTTTGTGAAATGAATGTTTGTTTCTTCAAGTCACTAAGGTAGGTCCCCTTGTGTCTTGGTGGTTCAAGACTCAAATCTGAGGAAGATTTAGTTTAACAGAGACATCTGACTGCTTTAGTACTGAGATTTTCATACACTCTATACAGAGGGCGCCAAAATCTGAGACTACACTGACAATCTGGGATGTTTGTCACTTGAACAATGTAGCTTTAGAAACCTGAACAAAAGCAACAGAAGTATTTAGTACAAAGCTTTTTCAGAGTTTATTTAGACTTTATACTATATTTTATAATGTTCTTGTCTTTGTGTCTATGTGTGTCTGTGCAGTCGTTGCATAAGCAGTTTCCTCCAGGATCAATAAAGTTTCCAGATTAAAACAAAGAACAGATTAGTAAAATGAGGAAGAAATTCTGAAGATTTGGAACTGTTTCTCTGTCACTGTTTAACCTGAAGCAAATCTGTGACACTAATCTGTGTATGTGTGTGTGTGTGTGTGTGTGTGTGTTTGTATATGTGTTTGTGTGTATGTGTGTGTGTGTGTATGTGTGTGTGTGAGTCCCCTCCCTTTCACCATAGTGTGTGTTCAGATGACGCTCAGGTGGGTCTGATTTGCTCATCAGAGGCTTCTGAACAAACTTGTGGAATTTGAGTCACGCTGTCAGTAACAAAAAACACTAAAACTCAGACTAACTCTAATTTTGTGGACAACTAAAACCCACTTGATGAACGAGAAAAGGCCTCGCTTGGTCAAGTCTGTTACATGATTAAAATAAAAGAATGAAATCTATGGCAATTTTTTTTCGATAGCTCCCTGCACAAATAGTAAAATATTTTCCAGCCCCAGAATGCTATAAGCATACCAGCTGCACACACACACACACACACACACACACACACACACACACACACACACAAACTCATTCTCTCTCACACACACACACGGACACACACACACAAACTCACTCTCACACACACATACACACGCGGGCACACGCACATAAAGACACACACACACACACACACACACACAGACACACACACATTGAGGATTTAGATAATTTTGTCCTTGGCTTATACTGACACACTGGAGA
>JBBIGA010000040.1:27681092-27692580 GCA_037576975.1 Alestes dentex | reverse complement strand
ACACACACACACACACACACACACACACACACACACACACACACACACATATACACACACACACACACACACTCACATACACAGACACTCTCTCTCTCTCACACACACACACACACACGCACACACATTTTCGCTTGTGGCCCAGAGAGATGATTACATTTGTAAAAAAGTGTTTTATCATCAATGGTAGCAGGGGTGTCATTAGGCCTGAGTATCTGGTACTACAGAACTGTGCGAAAGTCTTTGGCACCTTTGCAAATTGTTCAAAACCCTTTGAGTTTCTTTCTGCCAGCAAAAACAACATTAGAATAAGTACAAACAAGAAAGCACTAAAAAGTATTAAGATTTATTTCCTTTAAAAAGTAGCTGATATTCTAACCACAGCTCTGATTGTGAGGACGTCTGTTCTAAAGATAAGCACACACCCTCGCACGCACGGACCCTGGGATATGTGTGTGTGTGTGTGTGGGGGGGTTTCCATTGTCCTATGCCTCTTCTTCAAAACCAAACTCTAACTTAGGCCTTAGAAACCACATAAACCATTTCACCTTTTTCGGTTTCAGTTCTAGGTTGCATTTGGCATTTTTTCCTTTGAACACCGGTACAGTGCCTGTGCAGCAACTAATGTGTTTTGCATCTGGCTCTGCAATCATGTTGACTCATTTTGATTATTCATGTGGATTTATCAACAACAAATGGAATTATCGTTCCAGATTATATAAAAATAAAATAATATGAAATAAATCTATAATAGCAGCTTATATTAACTTATACACAATCACACATAACTGTGTTGTGTGTTAGGTTTCGGCATAGCTGGTTAATGCATTTATCACGGTGACAGGATGAGCTGTGCTAATTGGTAAATAAGCTTCAAGTACAGAGAAAACTACCATCAGCTCAAACCTTGTTCATTCACAGCTTGTCTAGAGAAGTAATAATAATATCCTAATGTACATATTAATAATAATATCACTTATTTTAGCTTCTGCTTGTAAAAATAACTGACAGGACACCTGTATTTTAAGCTGATTAACCAGTCTACACAACTATTTGGTGTAGTTTTCACTCTGGTGGGATGAGCTCCCGCATGGGTATGGGTCACTGGGGGGGGGTGTGTGGCTGACTAATCTGCGCCCTCCTGGCCACACCCCCCTTAACAACTGGTTACCTACGCCTAAAAACCTCCCAGTATGCTCAAAAACACACTCACACATGTTGGTATCACTATATTTGTGAGGACATTCAATTGACTTAACACTGTATATCAGTAATACTAGACTAGATATAATACTAGATATCTCAGCCTGCCCTGAC
Source organism: Alestes dentex (assembly GCA_037576975.1). NCBI lineage: Eukaryota > Metazoa > Chordata > Actinopteri > Characiformes > Alestidae > Alestes > Alestes dentex. Next base: position 27,691,263 of record JBBIGA010000040.1, on the reverse strand, counting down.
CTTAACCTCAGTAACCAAAAGGCTGTTTCTGCTTCTTTAGTTTTTCCTCAAATTTCATGAGAAAAGCAGTAAATATCCTTGTGAAGACAAACAAAATATCCACACTTCTACAAGGTCGCATAAATTCCTAGCCTTATGAGGACCCTAACAAAGATGGTCCTCATAATATTATGAGGACCACAAACACACACACACACACACGCACACAATAAATCTCACCAATGTACTGAGGAGTTCCGCACAGGCTCCTATACTCCTCTCCCGGGGTGAGACGCTGGGCCAGCCCAAAATCAATGATCTTGATCTCAGGGTGCTCTGCTTTTTTGTCTGACAACATGATGTTCTCTGGCTTAAAAAAAAAAGAAGATTTGCTGCATAATCCCGTGTTCACATCATGAAAGCCAGATGCGCATGGCTCTTGAGTAACATTCCAGGGTCATGGGTCAAACCTTAACGATGTGTGTTATATCTTGACTGAAAGAGGGATCCGCTAAAGAATGCATCTGTAACTTCTCTCTGTTAAAGCTTTTAATGTGATAAAACAAGACACATTTTAAGTCTGACAGACAGTGAATCGGCGCCGCCTTTATAAATCAGGCCGTGAAAGTAAAGCACCCTCCCTGCAGTCCCATCTACAGGCCTTTTGGCCCTTTCTCGAACTCACATTAAGTCGAAGCCTAGACTACAAGTATTTCAGATGGAAGTTCAATGTCCGCAATGCAACTTAGTCTAAGATTAAGCTTAAAGGAAGAGTTCAGCAAAAAAAGATCTCACATTTTCGCACTGAGGCCAGATGTAGTCAATCTCCAAAGACACGTTTAGTGTCTAAATGTTGCTTCTTTGGTTTAGAACTGCTGCTGTGGGGTTACTCATTTCTAAAACTTCTCTCAACCCACTCAAACTGCATCCAGCTCCTTCTTAAGGTGGAGCGGACATGTGGGTGTGGTTTAGGACTAACGGTGGCTGCTTCAGAAAACACCAAGGCTGATGTTCACTAAGCAGCTGTAAAATAAACCACATATTTTTTAATTGCAGCTTCGGACCCATGACCTCTTGGTCCAGAGGCAAGTATCCTACCCACTAGACCACTGTGTACTTAACGTATATGGGTGGGATGACAATAAAGCTCTGCTTGACTCGACTTGACTTGACATCCACAAGTCTATTACACCTTAATGAAGAGGCGCATGTGATTTGAGGGTGTTGAGATGTTTCGACTTGTATTCATGGAAATGACTTGGGTGAATATTGATTTATAATCTTTGTTAGCAATGTTTGCCTTGTATCTCCAGTTTAAAACTAAAAAGCAAAACTTGAACTCAGTACGTCTTTGTTGATCAGCTACAAGAACCTGAAGTGGAATAAGTATCCGTACATGCTCACTGTTGTTGATCTCAGTGTTTAGTGTGTGTTGCCCCAAAGGAGATTTGAGCAATTTAACTTACCTTGAGGTCAAAGTGGGCGATCTGCTTGTTATGCATGAAGGCAGCCCCCTTCAGAATCTGCTTCAGGAACTCGATCGCCTCGTTTTCCATCAGGTTCTCCTTCTCTGCGATGAAGTCAAAGAGCTCCCCACCACGTATGCTGGAAGAGTGAACCAAAAAAACAACGGTGATGTCCTTTTTAGTACAGTTGGTGAATACACCTCACTGAAAAATCTCTTCTAAAAAGAACACAAATAAAAACATCAAATAATTAAACATATTTAAACATTCACAGTTTGATTTATGAGTGGAAGCACTTTTGTAAAATTACTACATGGGTAATTAGGATTGTAGTCATATTTGTCAACAAGGAGGTGCGCTTATAACTTTTAATCATGATCTTCCGTAACATTTTACTCCATGAACTGCAGAACCTGAAAAATCTGTTTCTTAAATTGTAAATGCTGCTCATATTTTTTTCAAAAAATAAAGTATAAAGTAAAAAAATGGATACGGTGGGAGTTTATATTAATTACTGTTCATTACTGAAAAAAACAACAAATGTATTCAGCAAACATTCTTTGCTTCATTGATGCAACAGTAAAGCAATGTAGACCTATATGTAAACCTTTATATTTATATATTTTTATATATGTTTTACATGTATTTATATATATTAGACCTTTATATATATATATATTCTATATATTTTCTATAGTTTTGTATATATTATATATATGTTTTGTGGATTTTTGTGGATTTGTTCGTACATTTTGACATAGCCACATATGAAAGGGGAAGATCTGGCTATTGTTTTTCTTAGATGGTCTATCATTAACCCTTTAAACCCTGAGGGACTCACATGATCTTAAGCGAATCTAAAAATAAGCCAAAAGATCAAAATCCCTTTACGAGGACGTTCAAACAGTCCCATGTCTCTTTATCTTCAGCCTTTGATTTTCCTTTAATGGAAAATTCACATGTAGGCACTATAGGAAGCATAATCTTCTGTATCTCAAACCTACTGTCCCTCAGAGACACATTTTAGATGTCCATGAATCTGCTGGGACACTGGTTTAGATTTAGATTGTCAGCAACGGTTATAAACAACGCTTCTTATAAATGAGGACATAGAAACACGTTACAAACAAAGCCAAACAATCTCCAAGAGCTCCTGCTCGAGGGCGACAGGAACTGCTTCAGGACGCTCACTGTAAAGCAGTCATATCAACACACTCCTTCAAATGTTTTGCAGAAAGTGATGTAAGTACACACGCTCATACACACACAAGATAAATCCTCTGTCTTTAAATAGTGAGCCCCAGTGGTCCCTTGGTATTGGTTCCATTGTGTGAGAGAATGCCAGACCCCCGCAGCCAAAGGTTCTCCGGTGGAAAATTCAAGCCTACATGCTTCCCATCATGTTCATTAGCAACAGCAGCAGAGGCAGCAATGCATCCCAACGCTGCTTCTCGAGCCTCTCTTTGTCCTGTCCCAACACTAATCTACTGTAAGTGTCTGATTGAAAGACTGGCTGCCTATGTAAAGAGGGACAACGGCTATAAATATAAATGCCTGCATGTAGCGTTCCTCACATACAAGCCATTTAATTCCCGTCAGACAGATTATCTGTCATATTCTTCGGTCACTGATATTACACTATCAGTGCATTACATATTACCGATACTGAAAGGCCTATAATTTATTTTTTAATAATATATAAGACACTGATATTACACTAGATCAGGGTATTACATATTACTGATATTACAGTTTATATTTTCAAGAATATATGAAACAGACAGCAATGGTAATGTGCTGGTATCTGGCACGAATCAGCAAAAATGAAACACACTGATAGTATGCTAGTTCAGACTGTTACATATTACTGATATTACATGAAAAGGTCTAAAATGAATTGTTCCAATCCTGGAACAAAAGCATCCTGAACCAGCACACACTCCCTTCATGATGTGATGCTGCTAGGTGTGTCTGTTCAACATTAACGAAGACATGGAGAAAGTTGAGAAGAAGGTAAAAGAAGATACAGTCTGGGTGAAACAATTTGAGTGACTTTCGAGTTCTGGTGTATGTTAAAGATGGTAAATATGTAACAGTGTAATATTGCACCATTTTCCTTCATAAATAAACGGCCAAATATAACCGTTCTGTCTTATTTCATTAATTGGGTTGTCTTCATCTACTTTTAGGACTTATTTTTAATGTTGAGGAACAATTCTCCAGGCTTCTTGATAGACTTTCAAAAGCTCTCACTTTCAGTCCAGTCCCTGAACTTGACAAGTTTCAGAGGAATGTTAAGTGGTTGGAACCCCTTCGTCTAGACACCTTGTCTTTCGGCATTTTGTGCCCTGTTGCAGTAAAACGTTTGTTGCAATTACTATCTTTTAATCTACTCCGTATGCCAAAGGATCAGACGGTTTGAGAGGCAGAAAAAGGTATTTTTGCTCCAAGTGAAGTGATTCAAAGCAAAGTAGAAAGAAATGAGTGGTGTACATAGGACATGTGATACCAAACTTTTGAATGGTTCCCTCCAAACACACTCACAGCTCCACGACGAGGACCACCTCAGCCTTGCTCTCGAACACGTCCTTGAGGGCCATGATGTTGTTGTGCTGTAGGGCCTGCAGGATCTCCACCTCACGCTCCACGCTCTTCCTCTCCAGACCAAGCCTGCTGCTCACGCTCCGCCGAAGCTTCACAAACTTCCCCGCCCAGCACAGACCGCTGGCCCGCTCTCGCAGCTCCCGCACCTGCCCGAAGTGACCACTGACCCCAACAGAGAGACAGGTTACACCACGGAGAAGGTCCAGCAAGCCCAGAAACATCCACCTGTTAAAGGAGAAACCTTTCCGAACTGCCTTTCCTGACAGAACTCAGCAACTGATCAACGGTGCATGCAAAAGTTTCGGCACCCCTGGTCATATGACATGTTTTGTTGTACAGACTCTCTATAAGGAACACATTTACATTTATGGCATTTAGCAGACGTTTTTATCCAAAGTGACTTACTGGAGTAACTTGGGGTTAAGGGTCTTGCTCAGGAACCCAGTGGGGGTTTGCTGAAGGTAGGATTCGAACCCATGACCTCTTGGTCCAGAGGTGAGTATCCTACCCACTAGGCCCCCATCATCAACCTTTAATGCTCAATTACAGTTTCTTTCTTGAATTTTGCGAATTACACTTTTACGAATTGCTGAATTTCCCCAAATAGTCAGTGTTTGATTTGATGCTATGTATTATTTTCAGATATGGTCCTGTGTATGTCGTCTTCTGTGAAGGGAAAATGCAGTAACAAGAGGGTACGAGATTTAAAAAATACAAGTCCTTATACGAAGCATTTTTAGATTAACTGCATATGGACAAGTAACATGAAAGACCCCTTTAGGGACCCTGTCAGTCACATTTGTAAGATTTTATAGGCACAGTCAGCCATTACACCCACCTGCCAAGAATCTCTCCGATCTCATAGAAGTCCTGCACGTTCTGCAGCTTGAACTGAGCCATGGTGCGGCTAACCTTCTGTCTTCTCTACAGTCTGACCAGCGCTAGTCCTGCATCCTTTAAAAACAGAGAGAAAGTCGGTCAAGTAAACAACATCCCTACAGTGCTGTGGTGTGTTCCCGTATGACAGAATGGTCGCTATCACTTCATTTTTAACTTTCAAATGTGGCGCTACAGTGTGTGAGCTGTTGATAGGTCAGCTATCAACACCAAAAACTGGCCTGCCTGTTTCAGTAATGTGTTACAGATGCAGAGCAGCTTCATTAAGATCCTGAACAGGAGATGGGTGAAACAGTCAAGTTGGTTAATGCTTAACATCAGTCCTGATGACAGTGTGCCCCCCAGCTAGTCAAAGCATACACTAAAAATAGTTTCTAAAACAACTTACTTGGAGCTAATGACGGGATCTGTTGTTCACATGAAACATGGGAAACATGGAAAACTCACGACTTGTTGAGAGCAACAGGAAACAGTTTTCGTGAGGAACAATCTGTTCTTGTTTGTTTCCCTGAACCTCAGTAACACACAAAAAGGGGTGCATTTCCGGGCACTTCTCTGCTGTTTCACATCTGCAACTCATTTTGATGTGTTCCATGTTGAAAAGAACATGAGTAACCTTTTTGTTTTTCAGGATTTCGCGAAATAGCCAGCATTCTCGATCACTCTTACTTAATTGATCAGAGCAGTGTCGACATTTGTGACTAATAAACCAAAAGCATGAGAGCCTTTGTCACATTTTCAAGAATCTGCGGGTCTGCTCACCGAAAAAACAAGGGCAAAACAAGGGGAACAACAGCTATGGTAACAATTGTTGGAAAATGTTCTTCGTTTAATTGATTACAGATGTGTACGAAGGTTTCGGCATCTCGGTCAAATTACAACCCCATGTGAAAATAACTCTACAGGGAAGAGACATCAAATTCCATCCACAATTACTATTTATTCGCTAACAATATGTTACATTTAGCAAACAAACAATACTTGTGTAGCACCTGTGCATTTAAACGTGCAGCAGTGCATAGAGAATGTGGACCCCAGTGAAATGCACAACACTTTTGACTGGGGTGTGCAAACTTTTGCAGATAACTATACAAGCGATTTTCATTATATTATAACGAAAGCAAGCCCACGCATACCTCAAACTGTCAACAAGTTTTTAAGAAGCCCAACTCAAACACCCACACTTGGCCCCATAATTATCGGAACTCTCAGCAGAAATGCATAAGAAATGCGAATTTAAAAAAAAAAAATTATACAAATATCAAGATCACGCTCAAAATGTGATAAAAACAACTCTAATTAAAGTGAATGTAGCCATTTTATGACCATAATAATGCACTAATGCATTCTGTACTGTGAACAGGGACAACGGGAACATCTTATTATAATCATATATCATAACATTATAAAAATTTACATTATAATCAAAACTGAATGTGTGCTTCTGTCTACGTTGTGTTTTAACTGCCAATACGCTATTACTTATATTATTTGGGGGGGGGGGTAATCAGTAGAACAATTTATCAAAGCATTCCGAGTTGAAAAGAAACCAATTTGCTTGGAATCATGACACACACGTGACAGATAAACAGTGGGAAGCTGCCTCGGGAACAAAAAGTGTCTTATCGTTGCGAGAACACGTCACGGTTCCCTCAATCAACAGGAACAGGTGTGTGCATGTGTGATGAATGGGACAACAAAAGGGACCATTAGTGGCGTGTTCACTTGCCCTCCAGGTTTTCCGTCCTGTGCACTGAGATTGCAAGAGGAACGGCAGGATCTCCAACAATAAATATTTACACAAGCGGCGGGGAGAGCAGGAACAGCCCCCCCGTTTATCAGCAAACGCCCCAAAAGCACTGTCAGGAGAATACACATACACACAGTGTCTGGTCATGCTCAAAGCCAGGCGCAAAGAAACAGTGCTTTGTTTGAACTGCTGCTCAAATGACACAGTACTGTGCACAACTCGTTTCTTCATATTTTGCTTTGACTCACCTTGCTGGTGCATAAAATGTTATGCCTCTCAAACTTCTTATCTTTGGCAATTTGAAAAGTTTAAATGAAAGGAACTAAAACAAATGTTTTACATTGAAAGGCTGCAAAGTGCCCAAAGATACAAGGAGGCTGAAATAATGGAGTTCCGGACACTCAGCATTCAGCACCACCAGTACACTGATCACCGCCTGATCATCTGGAATCATCTGCATCTGTTTCTTCACTCAGTCAGGCTTTGAGTTAGATGTGCTTTGTTCTGCTTGAATGATTCAGACAAAGGTCACTGTGTGTCTTAACAAATAAAAACAGGTAGACGGACTTGACTGAAAATCAGAGTCCTTGAAAGTCCTTCAGGAAGCCTAGACAGCAGCTCCTCGGGACTCCATTAAAAGTATGAGAAAGTCTGGCGAAGCAAAATATTAAGCTTTTTTGAATAAGCTGCCTAATAGGGAGGGCTGCAATATTCAACTGGCTCTGAAACAAAACCTCTGACCTTAGCTATGTTCTTTAGGTGACAGAATTCTGATTTAGGAAAAGCTGATCACTGTGATCACTGAACCTAAGATCCCCAACCATTATTACAAAGTACGAGTGGACGACTATGGAGGAATACAAAAGGCAGAAAGTACAAGTAAAATACTGTTATCGATATCAGCGCATCTGTGTTATTTAAAATGACTTGCAATGCTTGTAGGCGAGCTGTCGATTGGTGTACATAAACGTCCTTTAGCGAAATAGCCAAATTTCAGACACTAGAGCAGTCAAAACAGATGCAAACTGACACCCCACCAATTTGCCAATTTCATGGGTGTTACTGGAAGGACATATTATTGTATGAATAGTGAGTGAGTAGTGTATGAATGGACAAAAAAGGGGATTTTGTGTGTCAAGAAGAAGGAAAAGCATTAGCTGATGACAACGTGCAGACTTCATCGACATCATTGCGTCAACAACAGAGCAAAAGAGTCCCTTATTTGGCATGACAGGAACCTAACACAGCTCAGTCAACAGTAATTTGATTTCCCTGCTTAACCTTAACATCAGGGAAATCACTGCATTGAACTACGGCCCTCTGGGACCCAATTAGGACACCTGTAGAATAGGGCCTCACAATAACACTAAGTAGTGGTAATAGAGTCAACAAATAAAGGTGTCTAAATAGATTTCTGGAGCGATTCCATAGAAGAACAACATATCGTCACTGTCTGGCGGAAACCTCGTAACTCCACTTTTGGTATTTGTGGGTTTTTTTTCATAAATCGATACTACTGGTCAGTCTCCATGTGGGTCTGTAAAGTTTAGAAATTATTAACCACTGAAAAGTGTTGAAAATAGTTAGACCAATTTTGATGACACAGTATTCATTTATTTAGAATATACATAGTTTTTGAGTTTCCTGAAAAATAGCCATTTTTGGACATATGAGGTTTCGGCCAGACAGCGACGATACGGTTTCCTTAAGAGCCTTAATGGATGTCATATCATGTAAAAAATTCCCAAAATAATCCAAGAACAACACCCAGCGATGGGCTGGCGCCCCACCCAGGGTGAGTCCCAAGATAGGCTCCGGGCACCCGCGACCCTAGTGTGAAATAAGTGGTTACAAAAAATGGATGAGCGAAGGAAACTAAGAACCATTATTTTTGAGAAAAGACTAACTGGCCAGTAAGTGCAAGAAATCTGAAAAATGTGTATTATATATCAACTCCTCTCACTAGCAAAGACTGCGGCTCTCTGTAAGACATCAAGCTGACCTGCTGTAACCTCTTGTCCAAATCCCCCGATAGAGTATAAGGCAGAGCCACACCTCAAGCAAGTTTCCAGTACGGCTCCAACAAACTTGGATTCAACCCCATTAACACTCAGGGACCTTACAAACCTGTGTTCCAGGCTCAAGCTGCTGCACTCCATCATCTGCACCTAATGGCGAACATAAATAATGGTTGACATAAAAGGCTATTATTGATCTGCTAGTGCAGAATGCGAAACATCAAGAGCGAGCGGGGATGGTAAACTCATACAAATCAAGGTTTTGAAACGGACCCTAAATAACATGGTAAAGAACCTTCACATCACGTGGAGCTTCTTCATTCTTAAAAAAAAACGACAGTAAGGCAGCCTGAGCATGAGAAAAATATATAGAGCATCAGAGACACAAATGTCAAACGAAAACCAAGAAATAGTTTCAGACCCAGAACTTCAAACCACAACAAACTGACGAGAGCAGAAAGAGGCTCCTCACACAGTCAGATGTTCGACAGTGTCTGAGATAAAAGACCACCAGGGTCAGACCTCTGGGCCGGAGTAACCCAGGCTATGGTTTTAATGTAAAGTTAAAAGTGTAAGACTACCACAGAGATCAGCTGCACACAGTTGATGTAATGCCATGCAATCATAATGAAGAACTACAGCAACAGCCCGGGAGAAGATCAGAGGAACAGTCTGGACTTTACCTGCTCTTTAAAGCTCCAGTGACGCTCCACCACTTTCCTCGCCCACCTTGCGATCCTCGTGAGTGTGTGAGTGTGTGTGTGTGTGTGTGGCCAGCTGAGAGTGATCAGTTAGCATCCCTGTCCGCAAATATCGGTTACGAGACAACCCAGTGCGTGTGAAAACATCTCGTTTTCCGGAGATAAGTCCTCTTCTTCAGCTGGCTGTTACTTCCCGTGTGTCTGAGACAGAGTTGCTCAACTGGTCCAGCCGCGTTTCAGTTTCCCCACCTGTTTTCAGACTAACCCCGCCCCCTCCGCTGCTTATTGGCTGCTGGCTGAGGGAGGCGGGCACAGTGGACAAGCCCCTGGCAAAAAGGAGCGTTTCTTCTGTGAAATAATGATGAATTTCATAAACATGAGGTCTAAATGCTTCATTAAGTATCAAAAAGCATAAGAAAAATATATATATTAAGTATATATTAAGTGTCCCCTTACAGTCACCCATGAACACAGCACAGCACAGCACACAGTGTGAACAATGTGAACTTCTCTCCCTGTATTTGTGTGGGGACGGTACCTTGCTCAAGGGAACCTCAGGGGAACCTCAGTGGTGCCGTCTAGCAGTCCTGGGATTTGAACCCCCCCCCAACCTTCTGAGCACAGGGGCACCTCCCTAACCACTAGGCCTCCAGTCATATATGTATTACACACACACACATGCGCACACACACACACACACACACACACACACACACACACACACACATATATATATATATATATATATATATATAT
>JBBIGA010000040.1:27663286-27673514 GCA_037576975.1 Alestes dentex | reverse complement strand
CACACACTCACACACACACTCACACACACACACACATATATATATATATATATATATATATATATATAATTTATATATACATTATTTTTATTTGTTAGTGAAGAATATTGAGGGTATGCAAATGTTTGCAAATGTAGAAAAACAAAAAGCCACCAAATAGGATTATTATTAAAATTATAATGTGAAGCACCAGACAAGTGTTAGATATTTAATGAGCTATTAAGTGGTGAAACAGTTAACGACTGCATTCACCACACAACCAGTTAATAGGATGTCAGACATGCACTGTTACAGATTCTTTCATCTTGTTTTGTTTGAAATATGTTAATTTTAGCTGTTCATGCAACAACCTTCCAGTGTTTAACAAGAATATAAATCTGCAGTTTGTGAAATAAATGATTAAGAGGTTTTGTGTATATTTATATATAACACTAGTGCAATATATAATACAGAGTAAACCATGTGAATGAAGGTAAATTGATTTCTTTGTATGTATTTATACACTGAAGGACAGGTGAAAGTGCCACACTGAACCTCTTCAAAACACTGACATGAAATAAACTAAATGTGAGTGGCCAGTCTCCTCACTGGAGGCGGGGATTGCCTGAATATGGGTGGAATAATATATTTTGCAGCTTTGGAATCACAAGGGGCCGCACTTAAGACCCTAGAGACCCCCCCATACACACACACACACACACACACACACACACACACACACACACACACACACAATAAAACATGATTAAAGAAACAGGAGAGAGATAGGTTGTTTTTCTTTTTACAGTATATTATACATATATACTCGCCTTCAAAAGTTTGGAACCACCGTTTTCAATTATTATTTTATTAATGCAATTTCTTTTTGGCAAATCAGTTACATTATTTAAATAATTTACTTGCTGCGAAGTCATAATGTATAGGGGTCTGAGGAGATGATACGAGTAATAATAGCAATAATAATTCTGAGATAAAACACTATACTCCTACTACTACTGATTATTATTATTATAAAAATAATTCTGAGATAATGTACTATCCACTGAGAACAGGGGTGCTCAGATGCCTGGGTTAAATGAGACCAAGGGCAGCTACAGCATGTGAAGCCCATCGCCGTCGCCATTAGCTCTGACTTTTAAGGCCCCGTTGTTTTTATAAACTCGGCCTCATGTTCTTAGCTCATCATGTTCAAATGCGCTGTTTACAAACAAATCCATCCAGGCCATTTTCTTCAGTTTACTGACGTCTGTTTTTGCAGTTCGGTGCAATAAATCACTTCCAGACTGTGGCTGGATCACCGTCTGGGCCATTCCAGTGGAATTTCGAAAGCCTTTCAGGTCACTGGTCTTTGCTAGACCCTGTGGCCCCTTGGTCGTCTATGGCACCAGAGACATTATTAAAGGACCAAAAAAGGGCACATCTGTGCATCCAAAATATGCGACCAGAAAACGGTCATCAGCCAACAGCATGACCAGGAAGAAACTTTCCAGCTCAAGATTGCTCAGAGATGATAGTGTCTTGGGACATTGCTGTACACTTTAAAATGTTCCAGCTACAGTGTGTCCCTTTGGGGGTTTGGAACTCGTTCCCGAAGAGGACATGTCTTGTGTTAAGTGTCAAGCTCTTTTCTATGCGCCTCACATCCGAAGTTTATAGATGTTCTTCATTCAGCATTCCTCTTGCAGTCAAAGGCATTAATGGGGGATTTGCCTCTACTTGCTGCAGTAACCTTCTGGGAAGGTTTCACACTAGATGTTGGATCATTGCTGTGAGGATTTGATTGCATTCAGGCATGAGAGGAACTCGTCCCCGACGGACTGGATGGGAATCCATCACTCCAGAGAGTTTCACTGCTCTACAGCCCATTGCTTTACATCCCTCTAGCAAGAGGCCATTCTGTTGGTCATGGTTTTGCACATCCACTTAGGTGTTGGGGGGAATTCATGCGTTCATAGAGTCTGTCACTTCACCAAAAGGGGTTATGATTTCCTTAAATTCCCACACAGATATGGGGGGGGGCGGACGTGTAAACTCCAAAGGATCCAGGCCAGTCTTGCTGTGAGGAGACACTGCGCCACAGTGTTGCCCCCACCCTTAAAATGACTTACATATTATTTCCGCATCTTTTCCAGCCTTTTCAACCACTGTTTGATCAGATTAACCTAATGCAAGCTTGTAAAGAGAGTCTCTGGAGAAGGACCCGCACAGCTGTGTTTCCTGGGTAACAGCACTGAACGAATTCCTCTCTGGTTCTCACATATGTTGTAGCTCATTATCTTTGCAGTGTTTTTTTTTTTACAAAGCCTTTTCATCGTGATCAAGGATTCCGGGACCATCTGTACTTTCAGGCTAATACTGAAGGGCCTTATAACCTTCTAGATAATGCTTGACATTGGGCGGGGTGACCTTAGGCTTCTTCAGAACCTCCCATTCTACTGGTCAATACTTTTCTATTAGATTTTACAAACTACAGAAAACTAGATAAAACAATTGTGTCTTTGGGAGGATATGTTAAACACCCGCACAATAATCGGTGCAATAACCTGATGCCACTTAGTTGTACAATTTCTTACTGGGTCTAAATTATGGTCATTATGTGCATTATTTATCTTATTCTTGTGTGCAATAGGGTATCATGTGCAATATTGTGTGCAGAATACTTACTGTTTGCTAAATCATTTAATTATATCTTTTTATTATTATGTGCAAAAGTCTTACCACGTGAAATATCACTACTTATCTCAATAAATAATCTCTGTTACGCACTCAGTGTAGAGAACAACTCCTAACCTCTATTTGTGTTACAAGTAAATCACTTAACTGTAAGTTAAGTAAGAGTTTTTATTTTATTTTCTTTAGACTTATTATTTAGACTATATTTTATATGTGTGTCTGTGCAGTCGTAACATAAGTAATTTCCTATTAATTAGAAGGCCTGTTAGTATAATTATGCTCACAGTGCCTCCTGGTGACCGGGGCCCTAAGCTGCAGCCCCTGAAGCCCATTAGGTTAATGGTCTCGCAGGTTTGTGTTTCCAAGATCAATCCATGGGGATTTCCAGGCCCTCCTTTGTTTCTTTAACTGTATCCAAGCTTCCCGCACACCTGTACAGGGTATTCAGTTGCTTCAAGTGTGGTGGGACCAGGAACGAAGCAAAAAACGTGATATATAACAGCTGGCGGAGCAAACTTTGTATCTCCAAAATGGTAATGTTATAATGGAAGTTAATTAAAGTTTTATTTTTTCCCAGTTTGGTCAGTGCAATCATTATAAAATACATAAAACTGCTGTTGGAAAAAACCCTTCTTTCTTAAAATGCATTCTTACATTTGAACATATCAACTACCTTTTACACGGTGCAGAAATGATATGATGATTGGACCAATAGAAATGGTTTGGTTTTTGACAATACGTTCCATTAAACGTTAAGAATGTTGTGTCGATTTTTGGCAAAACGTTTTGTTCTGACCGCGTTTGTATCAGTAGAGTAACAGATAATCGTAACTCAGCTTGTTTGATATTTGATATTTGTCCAGTATGGAGACACCATTTTGGCATAATTTCCCAAAATAATTGAATTGGATTTGATTAAATTTTTTCATTTGTAGGTTATAAAAGCTATAAAACTGCTACTATTATATTCATGTCAGAGTCAGTAACAGGAGCCACAGACAGTTGCACAAATGTAATAACCAAATGTTTTGGTTAATAATTAAGTTAACTCATTCATTTAGAATTAGAAATAGGGAGTTTTTAGACATCGGGGAGAGCGGGGTTGGTCGTCACGTGGGTTGGTTGTCACAGTCATCATATCTCAGTCATTAGAAGGCACTGATCAAAACCGTTGACACAGAAATGTTCGTAATTAGTGTCATTTGTTTTTCAAATGCAAAAGTAAATTTTGAGGCATCTCGTGTTTTCCTTACACTACGGGTTGACAGTAAAAATAATTATTACCATTTTAAAGTATAAAGAGAGAGCTTACAGTATAAAGAGAGAGATTCTTAGCTAAGCTCCAAAAGAGCTAAAAATGTCAGTTGGGGTAGGTTGTCACATTTTTTTCGGGGTTGGTTGTCACATCTTTGACAGCCCATATCTTTTGCCTTTGACAGCCCATATCTTTTGAAGAGAACGGATTCTACGAGAGCAAGGACTATCCATTTGTACCTGACGCATTAAGCATTAATTGTGTACAGAAAGGGAATTCTTACTATACCCTGTTTGGGCAGAAATTAAATTTAAGTAAAAAGTGTGACATCATGTCAGTGTTATAAGGGCGTTATTGTGACATTCGGCATGGACAGTTTATAATAATGTGCAGTTTTTTTACATTTCCAACAGGTGGCGACACTTGACTGTCACTGAGGCACTGAGAAGCTGACGTCAGCACCAAAGCCCCAAAAAAGTGCAATTTTTTTTCCTCTTCTAAATAAATATATAATATTCCACTGAATATAACAGCCTTCTTTGATCCAAAACAGCCTGGACAAGATCAGTTTACACTTTGTACGCCTGATTCAATTATCCTCACTCACTTCCATTCTGAGTTGGTGGACCACGCCTAATGAAGCAAATAATTAAATAGTGACCATGCATTCATTCGCTACCGTAGCTAGTTAAATTGGATCACTTGCTATTTTGCTGAGTGTACACCACCAGTCAAAAGTTTTTGCACACCACAGTTTTTACCATCTACTTTTTTCATAAACTGCAGATGTTTATTCTTGCATTCACTCAACATTGGAAAGCTGTTGAGTGAACAACTATGCATGAAAATATGTCAAATAAAACAAGTTTCCTTCATAAGATGGAAGAATCTGTAACAGTGCATGTCTGACTCTTATTAACTGGTTGTGTGGTGATGAGAGTCAAATTCTAGACTTTAACTTTCAATGCACTCGATAACCATTTCATCCCATTGGCTGTCATTTAATACCTCACTAAATATATAACACTTGTCTGGTGATCCACATTATTATTACAATCATATCAGGTGGCTTTTTGTACATCAGTAGTGGGGAACAAGTCATGGCTCACATGGTGAACATATTGTAAATGTATTTCTCAGCAAAGAATATTGAGTGCATTTTAGTAAATACTGAGTAAGTAGTATGCAATTGTAGAAAATCTCAGTGTGTGCAAAAACGTTTGAGTGGTGGTATATATTCCATTGGCACCCTGGTTATATACCCAGATCAAATAGTTAGTTTGAATTCTGTGTACATCTAATAAAGGAAGAAAGGAACTGATACATCTATGTTAGTTATATGGCTTTCTCTGACCTCTCCCTGAAGCTAAGGCCAAAACTCATGACCGGAGGGTTTTGAGGAAACCACAGTAACTCAACCCAGTAACTGAGCACCAGCCAGAAACACAGAGAGGAACCAGTAAGAGTGAATCGGCCAAGAGAAAGGAGGGGTAGCTGACGATACCAGCCACCCCTTGGTCCTGAAAGAAGTTACATGTCTGAGTAAAACAAATGGAAAATGTGTGCTATAGGTAAACCACAGTTTCACCACAATATGCAACAACCTTGTCTGAAAACAGACATGATTTAGTCGAAGTTTACTGATTTAGACCCTCATGGATCTTCTGTCAGCAGAGGAAAACTGTTAGGGTCTTCCAGAAGTTTTAAGATTTCTTCCAATAGTCCATCCTGGTGCCATCTCATCCCCAGGTAAGCGATGCACCCTCTCCCATACATTATTTTAAAGAAAATATGATGTATTATACCAGGCCACTTTGTTTCACTGCTCCGTGGTCCAGTTCTGATGCTCGCATGCCCAGTGTAGGTGCTTCCAGTGATGGACAGGGGTTAGCATGGGCACTCTGACTGGTCTGCAGCTACACAGCTCCATAGACAGCAGGGGGCGCTGCACTTTGTTTTCCTTTCTATCAGAACCAGCATGAAATCTTTCAGCAGTTTGTGCTACAACAGCTCTTCTGTGAGATCAGACAAGACGGGATACCCTTCACTCCTTACGCTAATCAGTGAGTCTTTGGTTCTCGTGACTCGGGCGCTGGTCCTTCCTCGGACCACTTTTGGACAAAACTGGCCACTGCGTACCGCGACCCCCCCCAAAGTCCTGCTGTTTTGGAGATGCCTTCAGATCCTTACACTCACCCAATTTCCCTGCTTCCAGCATCAACTTGAAGAACTGGCTGTTTACTTGTTGCCTAATAATTCCCACCCTTCAACAGGAGCCACTGTAATGAGGCTAATAACAGAGAATAGCTTGCCACTGCATATTAGAAAGACCATAATATAATTTCTCGCTAACCATCACCTTTGCGGATGCCACGCTAGGATTAATGTGGGTGTGTAAGTGAGAAAGAATGAAAATGAGAACAAGAGGGAGAACATTCTGGTGCATCGACCTGCCAAAGAAAATTTCTCCACGGAATTCCTGGACTGCACTCCGAAGTCTCCGGCGCTTCATGAGGTTTATGTATCTCCAATGAACACTTTGGGCTTCTGTAGGAACTTCCACAATAATAAAGTCACTGTTGGCTTTTTATGGCTCTTCAGTAGTGAAGCTACTGTCTTTCGCGGCTTTATTCTTGGGGTTCTCCTCTGGCTGAACCTTGTGATAGTTTGCCAGCTTTAGAAGTTCAAGTCAAAAGCCTTTCTAAGGACCTTCCTCCTTATCCCAGACAGACCACAGAAGGAAACAGTTGCAATATTATAATCAGTTCACTAGCACGTCCTCTGGCAGCCCTGAATATGCACTGTATTATGATAAAATATGTTTCTAACTGGTTTAAATTAACTCATTATTCAGTCAGTCTGGCCTTTAGTTAGTCATTATCGGCCTTTTTGTCCAGAGGGACAACCGCCATAATAACCTTCCATCTGTCAGTGTCCTCCTGTAGCTGGCCACTGTGGCCTGTCTCGAAACATCTTGGCCAGAAAAGCCAGAAAGGTCTCATCCTCTTGGTTCTCCTTTCAAGGAGCAACGCTTTTCAAAGTTTGGAAGCAGTCTTGTACAAGGACGTGGTGTATGCCTGAAAGAAGGTCTCCCTGTCTGATTAAAAAAGGGGTCATTTACTTCTTTATGACAAAGTAACAGCGTACGGTACAACGTTTTATTCACTGTAGGTACACAGTGCTTGGCTGCTTTTATTTAAATGGTCTCTACAGACGGGAGGAATTTTTGTACAATAATTGCACATTAAACTGTAGATTTTATGTGAAATAACTCTTTTTATGTGCTTTACTCCCAGGAACTTGGCTTGTTCTTGGAGGAATCTTAGAGCCAGAATGCTGGGACTACAAGCTACTCACTTTCATACCCTTCATCTTTCACGTACACTCACTGGGTGGGAGTACTGTGTACATAAAAGGCCTTGTTAGCAGCTGCGTCGACGAGGAGTCATCAGTCATTTATCTTGACCGCGTCCTGAACGTTCTCTGTTGCTCGCCTTTATTCCATCCGTCTGTTCTCCAGCTCAAAGCTCTTCCTCACATACTAATCTGCTGACAAAATCCTCTTCGCTTTCTCCAGAGCACCCTTAACCAGTACGAATTTGAAAATGGCATCAAGACCCCAGTCTGCCCGCTGCCCTCATTTCCATCCCTGTTTCTCTGACATCTTTCTTTCCTTTATCCCCTCTCCACCACACCCTTTACCAGTATGAATCTGGCCATGTCATCAAAACTTACCCTTTTGCCTCGCCTTATTTCCATTCCCCCCCTTCTCTGGCGTCTTTCTTTCCTATTTACCTTTTCCTGATCGCCCTTTACCAGTATGAATTTGACCACCTTCAACAGTGTCATCAAACCTCTGGTCTCCCAGCTACCCTCATTTCCATCCCCTTTTCTCTGACATCTTTCGTCCTATTTTCCATCACTGGAGCACTATTTACTGGAACGAATTTGACCATCTTCACCAGTGTTATCAAACCTCTGATCTGCGAGATGCCCTCATTTTCATTCCTCTTTCTTTTCTATTTACCTTCTCCAGAGCCCCCTTTACCAGTATGAATCTGACCAAGTCATCAAAGCTCTGGTCTGCCAGCAACCCTCTTTTCTATCCCCCTTTCTCTTCAGATCTCTAATCTGCCAGATGCCCTTTCTCACCCCCCTTTCTCTGACATTGTTCTTTCCTTTATTCCCTCTCTACTGCACCCTTTACCAGTATGGATCTGACCATCTTCAACAGTGTCATTTGATCTCTTTAAGATCTCTGACGCACCTTTTACCAGTATGAATTTTACCATGTCATCAAACCTCTGGCCTGCTAGGTGCCCTCACTTCCTCCCATTTCTCTTCCTATATACCTTTTCAGAGCATCATTAACCAGTATGAATTTGACAGTGTCATCTGGTCTGCTAGCTGCCCTCATTTTCATTCCACTTTCTCTGGCATTTTTCATTCTTATTAACCCTCTCCAGAGCACCCTTTACCAGTATGAATTTTCCAATATCATCAAACCCCTGGTCTACTAGCTGCTCTCATTTCCATTCTCCTTTCTCTGACATCTTTCTTTTCTGTTTACTCTGGAACGCCGTTAACCAGTATGAATTTTAACCATGTCATAAAAGCTCTGGTCTGCTAGCTGCCCTTATTTCCATTCCTGTTCCTCTGACGTCTTTCTTTCCTATATACCTTCTCCAGGGCACCCTTTAACAGTATGAATTTCACCTTCTGCAACAGTGCCATCACATAAGGTGTTTTTCATTATGCCGGTAGCCCTTATTGTCATCGGCATGCTTCTTTCCGTCTAACCCCTTTTAGAGAACCATCCTGTCTATCGCTCTCCTCTGTCTCTCGGCCATCCATCCTGAGGCCCTACATGCATCCGTTCCACTCTTGCCTAAGCTGATGAAGTGCTGCGGTGAGGTATTTGGAGAATTCTTCTCCCTGACCAAACCAAAAGTTTCTTGGCTGAAGTTCTCTCTCACTTCCCAAAGCTCTTCCCAAATAAGGCTTCCCTTCTTCAACGGAGGAGGAGGGGAAAAAAAAAAACCAGAACGGCAAAGCGCAGGGTGGACGGTGGGAGGGAGAGAGCACAGAAGAGGAAGGGTTAGAGGAAAAAGGCCATGTCCTTTTAAGGCTACGGTTTCCTTTTCTCTCTCCATCCGCAGTGCCACTCTGTTGCTAGTTCTCTGATGGTGAAGTCATTGCGGCTCTCCTACTTTTGAGTCGGCTCTTCTTAGAGGGAGGACTCTGCGTCCACATAAAACACACACGCCCAGAGCCGTGCGCACGCATACTTACAAACCCACACCTTCCGAACCGCCGGACTGCGTGGAGTCTTTATCCTAACCCTTGTCCACAGTGAGTACGTCTTTCTTATCTTCCAAAAGCCTCCCAGATAGAGATGCTTGAACAGTTTTCACACTTTGTGGTTTATAATCTTTACAAAGTTTACATAAGGTCACGTCTGTCCAGGTTTTATGTCAGTGACCGATCCACTCTCTACAATATAAAGGCACTAAAAAGGACTCATAGAAGAACTGCTTTTGGTTCTGTGAAGAACCTTTCAGTGGTTTTGGAGGGGTTTCTTGAAGAACTATCTCACAGGAGGTGGTTCTTTAATGGCTTCACCCCAAGGACCCCTTTTTGCCACCTTAATTTTGAAGACCTTGGTTGTCCTGTTCTGCAGTTGTTGATGCATCATGTCTACGATCCCTTATATTGTCATGTACTGTGATGTGGCATAAAAGACCTTCTTTGAAGATGTAACTCCTGTTCCCATTAAATGTTAAGAAAATGAGTATTTTCTGATGATGGACCAGTGGCACAACAGAATAAATTCATCAAAGGTTGCATTTGAGCAAGAGATATTCAGCTAACCTTCTTCACCAAAGCTAGACCTTGGCTATGTTTAGACCTTTGAAGACGTGGCTTAGAGCTCAAGACTTTGTGAGTGAATGCTGCTGGCCAGTTAACTGAAACAGCCTCTAAAAAAACTGACCACATTGATTTTAAGTGTATTTTTCTTCACATACTCCTTCTTGTATGTAACCGGACTACAATACTTGGAACACTGACAGCTCTCCGATGTTAGAACTTCACTCTGGCAGCTACTGTTATAAACACGCCTTTCAGCACGGACGCAAATGACTGCCATAAAAGGGCCTTAACCAGGAATTCATTTGCCACTGAGGACCATTCCACTTTACCGACAAGCAGTGTTGATGCTTAAGACGCACGCACACACACACACACACACACACACACACACACACACACACACACACACACACACACACACACACACAC
>JBBIGA010000040.1:27627813-27653604 GCA_037576975.1 Alestes dentex | reverse complement strand
AGAGAGAGAGAGAGAGAGAGAGAGAGAGAGAGAGAAAGAGAGAGAGGGAGAGAGAGAGAGAGAGAGAGAGAGAGAGACAGAGATTGAGCGAGAGACAGAGAGAGAGAGGGAGATAGAGAGCGAGAGAGAGAGAGAGAGAGAGCGAGAGAGAGAGAGGGAGATAGAGAGCGAGAGAGAGGGAAAACAGAGTAGACATACCTTGAGGCTATTGGAGGTAAAAGGGCTCACTATCTCTGGAGGAATGTCTAAGCCAGGAGGACAGGGCAATGAGAAACTGCTGTGCAGATACTGCCCATTCATCGCCTCCTCTACGAGCCTGTCAATCAACCAATCGGAGCTCAGTCATTGCGAGCTAAAAATGCAGCCTGGAAACACTTGGAAAAAAAACTATCCAGAGACATTCCTTCTATTAACGAGTCTAGATGCAGAGAAAACACATCTAAAAGTGCTTTTTTTTTTGGCTGTCAATTGGAAACGGGTCAAGTATTTGCAGCAGCAAAAACAGTTCTGCCCTGATGAACTGGTTCAGGAAAATGTGAATACAGGCAAACACATTTAACAGTGGTTTATAACAGGGAATGTCTGAGGTAGAGCTGCATACGAAAGAAATAACTTACTGGAATTATATTGCTTCACACTGCAATACAGAGTAACTTGCTAAACACATAGTGGTAAACATCTGTGTTTGGTTAGAGTTCATGAACATGGACATTAAGCATAAATAGAACAGAAATAGAATGAAAGTAAATAGTGGTGTTTTTAATAAAATGTCGGAAATGCCTGGTTGGACTGGTTAAAGCAGTGTTTCTGTACAACAATACAATATAATGTGTAGTCCAATGGTCATCTATATGAAGCGAAACTGACGATTAACAGTCTGTAACTCACCTCTGTCTGTCCAACACCTCCTGGAAGGACAAAGACGAGCCGTACAGAGTGAGTTTCCAATGCTTCAGGGTGCCCAGAGAAAGAGCAGCCTCTCCTGGAAAAGCAAAAAGAATAAACTCTCATAAACCCCAGAGCAAAACGCAGGAAGAAATGTCTTTTATAAACCCATAATGTTAAAAAAAAAAAAAAAAAAAGAAAGAAAAAGAAAAAGAAAAAAGCCTTACTGTGGTCAGTGATGAGGAGGCTGTACTGGCCCTCGGCTCGTTCTCCCCAGCACCGTACAGTGGAGAAAGTCCAGTCAGTGAAGCCGGTGGCATCTCTGTTTGAAACAACAACAATGCAGTTCAGAGCTGGAGGGCTGTGATAACCAGTTGGCTCGGAGCATGCAGAATGACTGACAAGTGTTGTGTGGGCTTTTTATTTAATATGTGGAGCTCTAAGAGTCTTGCCCAAGAGGGCCCGTCCCTGCTCTTGGAAAACAACCGCCCTGCAGTGCACAGTTTTAAACCAGACCAAGTTCATGAGGTCCCAAAGAGGCAGTGCCTTCCGAAAGAGAGGAAATGGTATTTTAGTGCACGGACGATAAACAGGCACTAGCAGGTGGCAGGTGTGAAATCAGCGCCCGAGCCGAATCAATGTAATAACCTGGCCCTGTGTACATGGGAATGGGGAAAAAAGTGAAAGAGGCAGGGATTATACACTCACACGTCCAGGACCCTCCTGGCCCCAATGAGTGAGGTCATTCCGCTCGGGCAGAGCAGCACAATTTCCACATTGCCACGTCGAGGGTGGGTTATCGTCATGGTAACAGACACATGTTCTAGGGTCTGCATGCCTGACTGCTGAAGGTCTGCAGCTGTGACTGTGAAAGAGAGAGACAGAAGGAGATCTAGTGCGCAGTTTCAGGCTTCAACCCTTAGAACTAAGAGTGTATTAGTAAAATTTGATTCCGACTGGTATAAATCAGTCTAAAAACGGTGTTTGTTCTCTCTACAAACTCGCCGTTCGCTGCTTTTTCACTCTCCGGACTCCCTCCCTCACTTAGGTGGAGACTACCCTGAAAGTTCTCTTGGGTTCTTGTGTTTTTTTCTGTTTGTTTCTAACCCCAGTAGCAGTTATTATTAATATTATTATTATATTTTTTTAAAATTACAATAACTTTGGATCTACGTGACATAGGAACACCAAACAAAGCTAAGCATGATGTCGGACATCTCAAGCACCGACACAAATTGAAGGAACCTCCATATAAGGAGTTATTTTGCCATATGATGACAATTTACCACATGTTGTACTTCTGGCATGGATCCGTGCTGCTCAGGATTAAATATTAAATAGTTATAAAATATGAACTATTTTATCCTAATGACAGCTGTGACCATTTTTGCTCAGGAAAATGGTGGTGTATACGGTTAACCAAACTGAATGACAAAGTCACGCCAATGTAACTTGGAGCAAGACAATCCATCTGTATAATGGTTTGCTTGATTCTTGAGTCTAAGTTGATTACAGTTCAGCGAAACCAACTTCAGATTTTTTTCTCTTGTACAAACCACTGCCAACGTGAGGTGAAAATACAGCCATATGCACCACATCAAGGACATTTTTTGCATGATCATTTCCACCAGTTAAAGCAACACAACCTCGTCCAGCACATCAACCAGTTGCTTCATGAATGGGGTCGTATCTGGAGCTCTAGTTATATAATGTGAGGGTACTGTAACTGACCTCTCTGTAACTAGAGACGTCTGTCGTAAATGTAATGCACTGTGCCTTACCCAGCCCTTTAAAGTTTTGCCTTTGATCTTTATTCACTTCTTTTTTGGCTATGTGTGCACTGAAATGTGGTCAGCTCGGAATTTCATACCATGACTTTCCAGCGCATTTAAACTCGATCAGAGTCCCGTGCCTTGAGGAGATTTTAATAGTGATCAAGATCTACAAAAGAAAATGTGTTTCCCATCACATGCACCGTAAGCCAAACCGTTTATTTGCCAAACTGTGGATTTTGGTTTCGTCACACCATTATTTCTTTATCCTATTCGTGTCACAGCCTTAATGGTATGTGGGTGATTCAATCACTGCCTTTACTTCACTTTTTAATGGCTTCTTCTGTTCAATATAGACTGTTCAACTTCAATATACTACTGAACGTCTATGAAAACGTCAGGACCTTTTACAAACACACAGCAGAACACACTGAACCCAGAAAGTGATATAATGCAACTGCTCAGATCACAGGCTTTGTTTTCAAAGGTTATTAATGTCAGAGCAGCACTTTCACAACTCATTTTTCAGTTCGTGCAGTTTTATTTATGGCCGGCTTGCTCAGCTGCTCCAACACAAACTTCGGAGTATGTTTGGGAAAGACGTGCAAGCGAGCTGATTTGGACCAAACTGTTCCTGAAGCAGGACGTGGGGTTATGGGAACCAGAGAAAATATGTACAAAATACCGTACTGTAATTTTCACCAATTTAATGTAATTTTGTACCAATGTAACACACACTAACATGCCACTGCCATGTCAGTGTCACTGCTGTGTTGATCCACCATCCAAATAATCCCTTCTCACTGGTGGTCCTGACCACTGTAAAAGGGATTAAAAGGTGATGCTGAGAAACACAGACTCCTGTCTGTATTTGTAAACTACAAAGTGCACCTGTATGGTCAGTGGGAATGACAAAATGGACAATGAGTGTAGACACAAGGTGGGCGTATATAATAAAGTGGCTTGTCGCTTTTGTATGCAGTGTTGTTATTGGTAAAAAAAAAAAAGAGGTAAAACACTCTGAACAACTTTATTTACTCAATGGCTGAATTATACAGAAATGTTAGCCTTTTACCACACCGTTAAAATGAAGAGTGACTCCTTTACACCACGTAATAGTGACACAAAAATAATCAAAAATATACACTACACCCACTTTCTCTTGCTTAATGGGTTTAAGAGCGCGCACACACACACACACACAAACACACACAGACAGACAGACAGACACACACAGAGTAAAAGGCTACTGCAGGAGAAAACACACTGTCGACCTCTCCTCTCCTTTATGAATTCCTGCCTCCGTGTCCAGCACACTGTAACTCCCTGGCATTTCCTCAAACACTGTTTGCTAATGCGCCCCACACACCATAACCATATAGGGAAGCGGAGTTCCCTAAGGAGACATGACAACAGGATAAAGAGCACATATCTTTCTTTTTCATGCTTCATCTGATTTTACACTTTCCTTGTTTACAGCGAGCCACAAAAACAAAAAAGCACCTGAGAAAAATTTACTTAAAAACTGTTGACTACTGGGCAGTAGTGTTAAATTAGTGTTAAAACACTAAAATTCCAATAAATACAAATAACATTCATGCAGTAAATAGTGGTTTTTTGTATGGCAAAGAGTTCCATTAACCATTTCCAGACCGCTTTTTTCATGGAAGCCCAGTATTACTTGTAGCTCTGTCAAATACCTGGGTTGGCTCTTTTTACTCCAGTAGATTAAATTAGATTTGTTGATTAAGGAATTTTATGAATCCACACAATGACTGGAGGCATCGAGCTGAAATCTGACACCAAACCTGTGTCCCTCTA
Organism: Alestes dentex; assembly: GCA_037576975.1. Lineage (NCBI taxonomy): Eukaryota > Metazoa > Chordata > Actinopteri > Characiformes > Alestidae > Alestes > Alestes dentex. The sequence goes on along the minus strand of JBBIGA010000040.1, from coordinate 27,649,126 downwards.
ACCAGCTCATAAAATATCAACTGCTTCTAAGAAAAAAAGAAATCTTGATACTTTTTACTGCTTTCTTGTTTGTTTGGGTTTATTCTAATGCTCACTTGTGTCTTTGTGAGCAGAAAGAAATCCACTGCCGATTTAAATGGCTTTAAACAATTTGCCAAAGTGCCTAAGACTATGTTTTTACATGGCCACTCTTTATCCCTTAGATTTAAACTTTTTTGTAACTATGTCCTGTTAAGATATTTGTAAATGAGCTTTGTTCTGATTGGCTGTCATGTATTCAGTCCAGGCTGAAACATTCCTCATTACATTGTGAATGGGTGGAGATAAACCTCTGTAGACTGCGTACGGGCATACATATGTAAACATGCTACTTTCTTGTGACATCACAAAAACATTGCGTTTATGTAGCCTGGTAGTCTCATAACGAGAAAATCTGCGGATGACCGTGTGAAATTTCTGAATAAAAATCGGTGTGGCTTATCAGAGCAGGAACAAAGTGTAAAATTTCTAAAACAATCCAACAACTCATGGAGGCAGAGTTCTGAGTAGCAGGTGATTCTGCACTCGTCAACATTGTTTAATGAACAACAAGCATATCGTTCTCTTATGTGCAATATTACTTGAGTGCAATTTTTCTGATGCAACATGTGCAATTTTTTTGGAAGGAACTATTACTACTGTGCAAAATGTGCAATTTAAAATTTCTACTGTTGTGTACCTGTGTGTGTGTATGTATCTTTGCTCATATATCCACTCCGTGTGTGTGTGTATATAAATATATATATGTAGATTTTTTTTCATTGTGTATATACATATAACTTGCCTAAGTCTACATTTAGTTTACATATACATATATGTATATTTTACAATACAGGTGTCCATACTTTATATTTCTAGATTGTATAGTGTAATGAGATTATACTTTAGCTTTACAACACGACACAAGTTACTTCAGTGGTTCTTAAATCGTTTTCTGGTGGCTCCTGAATTATCTTAAGAACAAAAGCTAGCAAATGACAGCGTTTCACTCAAGAACTTATATTTTGCTTTATTACCAATTGTACTCCTGTTTAACGAAAACACTTATTGCTCTCAAATACTGACAAGGGGCTGAGGGATTTTTATTCAATTGATTTAGGCTATTTAGGTGCTGGTGTTAAGTATATAAAGTTGTATAACGTTCTATATATATTATTTAATATATATATATATTAGTTGATACATAGTTTATAGGCAATATATGTTTACAAGTATTTCATATGTAGCTTTATACTATAGGTATAGCTTTATACCATATAGCTATACTATAGGTATCATTTCAATAATTCATCTCCGAAGGCCTTTGTGTATTTAATTAATACTAATACATTGCAAAATTAATTTTAATAATACAGGCTGACATTATAACCCTGACAACCGCACATATTTAAGACCAAACAAAACAGTTTCATGGCAAAAGTCTACTGCTATTAACTGCACAATTATATTTATTGCTGTTCTGCATTTTTTTGCAGATGTAAACTGCATCTTTGCACATCTCTGCTGCTAGAATACAGTACCGGTCAAAACACAGTATCGTCAGTGTAGCCATCGTCAATTGCGCTGAACGTTGTCTTGTCTCGTCTGGTTTAGTTGTATTGTTGCGCTTTTGTTCTTTTTTCTAGCTCTTTGTCCTGTCTGCACTTGTGGTCTTGTGTCCTATTCTGTTCCGTTTCCTGTGTTGCACCATGGTCCTGGAGGAACGCTGTTTCGTTCTTACTATGTACTGTGTGAATATGGTCGAAATGACAATAAAAACCTACTTGACTTGACTACTGCACATTCTAACAAGCGGACAAAACAGCCTCGCGGCAAAACAAGAAAAACACAAACTACAGTGCTCATACCAAGCCAGGCATAAACAAGTAAAGGGCTTCTGATGAATTCAGAAATCCTTGAGGAGTTCTGTCATGTAGTTAACTGCATGCTGCAAATCCCCTGTGACTCTCTAACACAAACACTCACACACACACACACACACACACACACACACGCGTGCGCGCACACACACACACAAGCACCGCATGTAAACATGTCAGCTGTTGAGGGAAAATGATGTTAAACATCTCGGACTGCTTTTCAACCAATTTTCTTTCTCAGAATGTAACTCAGCCCACTGACATTTCAGACTTTTTGTTAATTTTAACTGCTGCTGTTTTTCTTTTCTGCCTCATCTCCTCGAACGTGACTCTCCAGAGGAAAACAGCCCCTCGCTGGCTTTCACACAGGCTGGACTGACCACACCATCTAAGTACTACTGGACCTCCTGCATGTGGTCTAATAAGCTTTGCAGTAAACTCTTTAACACAATTAGGAATGTATCCCTATTCCTTCTTGTTTGACTGAATACTCTCTATTCTGATCTGCAGAAAGATCTGCTGCAGCTTTGGGATGGTGTGGCTAAGAAGGGGCCTAAGAAGGGGGAGCCCACATTACTGAATAAATTTACTGATGATAATACTCACAGCTAGTATAAATAAACAATTATTATTACAGATGGCACTGATCCAATAGTCAGTCAAGTTAAATGAATTTACACAAATCACTGTTTTGTGATTTACTCATATTCAATTTGCATACTTGATTACATTATGCACCAGTTCTGACTTCTCTGGTGACCCTATGCACCAGTTCTGACTTCTCTGGTGACCCTAATTGCTGTTTCTAACATTTATGCCTCTCCTAGTAACCTCAAGAGGTTACACTTGCACCCTGGTTACTTCATGCTTTATCAAGTTTTGCATCAACGTCTGATTCTAATCTGCATTTTCCTACATTTACTCTGCCCTTATACAATGCAACAGATCTAGTCATTCCTAGATCACTTTGGACCATAACTTGCTAAATTCGATCTGTCATTGTTTTCACAACGAACGGCTGTAATAAATTTGTCTGTTTAATGCATGAATCTTATATTACCAAAACAACTCCTACAAACTGGAGCTAGCCAGAAAGGGTTGGGCTCCTCCTCCTGATGCCTTGTCCATCCTGAGGTTTCCTCCTCGTTCTTTTTATCTCTGGATGAAACAACCCCTCTCTGGTTTTAAAGTATTTGTTATGCAACATTCTCCAGTACAATACATGATCATCTTTTTTTTTTTTTTACATGATTTAATAATACCAGATGCCCTTTACATTGCCTCAAAATTTCAGGATGAACAGATATATAGAGAGTCCAAAGTGGATTAGAAAAACATCTTGTTACATTAATTCACATTGAAATTTGGAGATATTTGCCTCCTCCTCGTTTAAAATGAAGGGTTTTTTTTTTTTTTTTAGCTTTTATTCTACCAGGAAATTGGTAGAATACTGATATTTTCATCATTTCCATACTAACTGTATGCAACTTCAGTCAAAAGGCAAGTTGAATGAGAAAAAGATATGCTGTGTTTTAGGGTGTAATAAAATATTATATATATGCACACACGCAGACCCTGTGGACTAAGGAAATATCTGTAGTCCCTCATATTAATGAACACATACAGGGCTGGCCTAGGGCTTAAAAAAGAAAGACGTGTACTCTTACTCTCCACACACTACCACTCTTTCCACAGCTACAGAAAACAGGCCCAAAACAGAATCGATACACAGTTGTCTAATTTTGAAAGAAGTCTGGACAACAGAGTGGAAAGACAAAGTCAGTGAGTGAAACAGAGGCAGAAATAAAGAGAAATACAACTACATTTTCATTCGTAACTGAGCTATTGTGTGATAGGCGGGCAGCGGTAAGGCGGAAATGAACAAATGGAGAGAAAGAGATAGAGAGGAAAAGGGAGGGAAGAGATGTCTTGGTTTCCTTGTGCATTCAATGACAGAGACGTTGCAAAACATTGCCTAATAAGGGCAAGTTGCTGATTGCCAGTTGGCAGGGTCCTACCAACCCCCCCCCTTCTCTTTCTCTCTTTCTCTCTCTCTCTCTCACTCGCTCTCTCTTTTAATCTCCAACAAACACTTGCAGTGCAACCAGCCTCCTCAGTAACAAGAAGCAGGTTCTGGATGACAAAAATCAAGTCGAATTTTAACTAAAGGTCTATTACTAAAAAGCCGCTATCGGCAATGACAGAGGTCCAAGGACTGAATTGAAAGGCCAAGCAACAGATATACTCGCTTGAATGGTTGACAATAAGTAGAAATGTCTCTTGTCTTCGAAAGAGTCTGGCCAAAGAATGAGTCTGGTTATGGTAAATACAAAGCAAAAAATGAAATCATAACAAGCCAGAAAATCTTGAAAAGAAATAACTAATCTTGTTAATTACGGATCTGACTTGACTGTGTATGATAATCTAGTCTTCAGACAATGTTTCGTTTTTAAAGCTTAAGAAGTGAAATGTTCTCACTATGCTGGCAGATCATTTTGCTCCATTCTAATACTTCTTTTGTTTTCATTTTACTTATTTATCTTACAGTGATTTTTTTTGCAGTGTATGGGCTGTCCTGCTTCAACACAGAGCATCATTTCTTGTTTCCAGTTTTCGAAGAGTAAGATGTTTTTCATTCTTATGGTTGGTCAGTGGTTTTGGGTTGTGAGCCTTCCATTCATTGCTAAATGCTTTGGCTTGTGATGTCACCACGTGTAAGACACGGATGGTAAACAGCTTGGTTTTATTAATGTTGAAGGATTTTGTCCCCTTTTGAAAAGCCAAGCATCCATGTAGCCAGGACACATTTCCATGAACAAGAAACAAAAGAGAAATGATTAGGTCCCATCCAGACAGCTCTTACCATTCCAGGTGAGGGTGAGTTTGTTTGGATAGGCCGGGATTGTCTCCTCTTCTTTTAAAAACGGACTCTGGTAGGACACCAGGAATGGCACAGATTCCCAAACCTGCCCCAAACAGCACATACAGACGGTTACTTCTGCGTCCACATATCTCTAAATGTGAGGGTACGGTAGTGAGGATATGCTATACCTTGGCTGCATTGACCAGTCTCCAGGCGTTGAGCAAACCAAAGCCGTGTTTGTGGCTGTGGTGGAATCCAGCTCCATTGGTCTCCCAGTCCCCCTCGGAGTCATACTTCAAACACAAATATTCACAGATATGAATATGCATATAAAGACAGACACACAGACAGCAATAACCCATAGCGAACGTAGTTATAATCTAAGAGTCATTATACATTCTCATTACTGTTTATTTGCTGAATGTAACATATTTGGGGAAAAAAAAAAAAAACCAAAAACACAATGCGGCTTGTGCAAACGTTATGGCACATCTAATATGTCAAGTTTTATTTTTTTTCAATATTGAAACTTCAGCAATAGATTGTGTATTCTATACTTTACAGACAAGTGCCATCTTCAAGTTTCGTTCCTATAGTTTCACTCAGAAAATCAGCAACAAGCCTTAAAATGATTAGGAGCAGACATTTTTTGCACAAAAATATATGTCCAAAAGTTTGCAGACACCTGCTAACGCAACATTTTCGCCACCATCAAAGGGTGTTAATATCCCATTTGCCCCATTTTTCCTGCTGTAACAGCCTCTGCTCTCCCGGAGGCTCTACTTTTAGACAGATGTTGGAACACTGCTACACGGCATTCAGCCACAAGAACTTTAGTGAGGTCTGGCACTAAATGATGTTGGAGGATTTGTTCTGAATCACAAATCCCACTCCAGTTCATCTTGGAGTTACAGAATGGAGCTCCATCACTCTAGAAACCAAAAGTTCGACTGCTCCAAAACCCAAAGCTGGGGAGCTGCTGCTCCCGAGCATCCCATTATATTGGGCTGTGCTTTTCTATGGAGATTATGCAAGCTGTACTTGTTCAACTGAACCTAGGCCAGCAAGAAGCGCACCTTAAAAGTAGCTGAACCTACTCATTAGAAGGATTGTCTTGATACTTTTGGACGTAACGTACAGTTGTGCTCATAAGTTTACATACCCTTGCAGAATTTGTGATTTCTTAACCATTTTTCCGAGAATATGAATGGTAACACAAAAACGTTGAACTTTAAAAAGAGTAAACACAGTTGTTTGACAATAAATGGCTTCAGCCAACCACTAACCATGACTGAAAAAAGTTTTTGTGTTATCATTCATATTCTCTGAAAAATGGTTAAGAAATCATACATTCTGCCAGGGTATGTAAAGTTATGAGCACAACTGTACGTGTATCCGCTATTCAAACATACAAAGGATTATTGTATTTATATATAAAAGATATAGGAAAAGCCATACCCGTGTAGCCGTATAAGTGATGATGTGCTGAACGTCACGCCAACTTAGACAGGGTCGCACCTGCAGCATCAGTGCCACCATACCAGCTGCCAGCGGAGCTGCCGCAGAAGTGCCTGTGTGTCCCTCAGTGCAACCTGTTCCATGCTGTAGCGACCAGTCTGATGTTACCTACACACACACACACATCAGAATAATTATGGTTAATACACTGCCCTGGAAAACAGGCTCTAAACCTAACAGTTTCTTTCCTCAACAGGTACACTACTATCAAAAGTTTCTGTACCCACTGAGATTTTCTACATTTGTATGTTACTCACTTACTACTTACTACAAATACACTCAATTTAATTAGGTAGCAAATAGATTTACAGTATGTTCACCATATGTACCTTTATTAGCCAGAAAATGTCAAAAAAAATTTGTCATATTCCCCACTACAGACCTACAAAAAAAAAAAAATCACCTAATTGTCATGTTCATCACCAGACAACTGTTTTAACAAGCTGTTAAGTGACAGTCAGTGTGATGAAACAGTTAACTAGAGGCTTTAAAGTCTACAATTTGACTCTGCATCAGAACAACCAGTTAATGGGAGTCAGACGTGCACTGTTACACATTCTTTCCGTCTTATAAAGGAAACTTTGTTTTATTTGACATATTTTCATCTACAGCCGTTCACTTTCCAATGTTTAAGAAGAATAAAAACCTGCCGTTTATGAAATACATAGATAAGTGGTAAAAACCTTTGACTGGTGGTATACTGTATTATGCTGGTCTCATGTATGCTATTACAGCGTCACAACAGGCTAATTCAAAGTGCTCATATTCTATATATTTTCAACTTTTCCGGGAGGTTCATTTAGGACATTTTTCTGTGGGTTTGTTGCAATATATTGAACTATATTAACTACTTCAACATGATTGGCTGCCCTGCACTGTGCTTAAATCAAAAGGCAGCCTGGGATGAAACACCCCATATAAACATCCACCTGTGGCAGTACAATCCACTGGAGGCTGAATGGGCAGATATATGTAAATATGTTTTTGTTACATCATAAAGTCAAATTAAACCGTTTTCTCTGTTTTGTTTTCAGGGATGGACCGTGAATAGTTTCGAAATTCTAACAGTGTTTACATACTAAGACTTTACATACATTAAAGTCTTATTAAAACATTTTTTTTCTTTTCCATGGCATGTGCCCTTTAAGCAACAGTTTCCCAGACCCATTCACAGGCATGTGAAAACTCTCAGTAAACTCTTTACTGAGAGGGCAGTTCTCTGAAAGATATAAAAAAAATGAACCTTTGGGACAGCAATAACATTTTTGTTTCATTAACTTACACAGACTACTAGACAGAAGCATAGAAATAAATATAGCTTTATCCTACATAACGCTTAACTGGCACTATAAAGCCTGAGAGAACAAACGAACTACAATTCAGGATGAAAAACACCAAAACAACAAAACCTCATGGGAAACGGAGGTGTGATGTGTTAAACAGCACTTTTTACAGTAGCCTATGATGAGTGAGGCAGCTGGGAGGTTACGCTAACAAACAGAAGAACCTGGCACATGAAGTATGTCTAAACAACTGTCGCGGACTGGAGGTACTTTGTTTGTAAATGTGAGCCAAAACGCCTTGAGTGAGATCAGCGAGAAGCCTGAAGATTTCTTTTGGTTGAACACATGCACATAAAGTGAAGCGTATGAGAGCATAACATTAAACTTCCAGCTATTTGTGCCTCAGAAGCAGCTACTGCGGTGGTTCCACAGAGACAACTTCTGTGAAACCTCGGAGTTATGGGCTCCTGCTTTAATTAAAATGAATGACCATGTCCAAAACTACTCAAGAAAAAAAGAAAAAAAAAAAAAACAAAGCTGGGTGATACATGTTATTGACACAATTCGTTGCTGTTTTTTGGTTTTAGCAGAATTTCTAGTCAACTCTCATTTCTTCATATTTTACTTCCAGACTTTCTTGTATTTTGAATGTAGCCTCGATGAACAGTTCTCCAGGCTTCCTGAAGGACTTTCAAAGACTCTTTGACCAGTTTCAGAGGAATGTTTTTATGAATCATTTAGGCAGAACAAAGCCATCTAACTTAAGGCCAGAACCAGTGAACAAACAGGAGCAGATGATTCCAGATGATCAGGCGGTGATCAGTATACTGGTGGTGCTGAATGCTGAGTGACTGGAAGTCCTTTATCTAGGCTCCTTATATCTTCAGACTTTGCAGCCTGTCACAGTAAAACATGTGTTCCCATTTCTTTTATCTTTAATCTTTATTTTAATCCATTTTATTTTATCTACTCAATGTGGCAAAGACAAGACAGTCTGACAGGCACAAAATAATATTTTTGCACCAACAAGATGATTCAAAGCAAAATATAAAGAAATAAGGGATGGATCTAGTACTGGATGGCGTATGCATGATAAAATGTCTGATATAATGCTTTTATTATAGCAGTGTTCTTGTTGCCATGCAGTTGTACTCTCAGTACCCAGGAGGTGACAGTTAACTGCTAAAATGTTTGGAATTTGCTGCATTCTTGTGTGCAAAACACTAACAAACTAAATGAACTGTAAGTTTCCATTCCGCAAATGTGCCTTCTGTCAGGTTAATGTTAACAAAAAAAAGAACACGATTTTCTTTGGTGTCATTTTAAGAGACAAAAACAGAGCAACACAGCCGAATTAGAAAAGCCTCTCATATTTGTAAGAAATTCCTTTAACGTAGGGTAGCATGGAAACTAAGGAAAAATACGTTAATTTACATTACTGACACAGATTAAATATCAATGCATACTGTAATAGCCTGACACAGTCCTGATTCATAGTTATATTGAATTTTAGCAAAAAAAAACAATACTGCTCTTCATCCTTCTCAAGCAAGGAGTATGTAACAATCCATTCACCAACACACTTATCTCCTTTCTATTGTTTCGGGTTAGTAACGCCATGAGTATAAATTACAGCACAAAAGTAGGGGGAAATCTCCCAAAACATGGATCAAACTCATCCAAGTCTACTACAACTGCCCAGAGCATTAGCGCACATATTAGTTTCTATCTTGGTGTGGGTCTTCCACTTCAACTGCCAATTCTCTGGCTTTGCTCTGTTACATCAGCATTTCTGCATTTAATCAGCCACCCAGCGACTTGCTGACATATCACACACATCCAAAGGTTTGTGTCTGCTGTTCATCAGACATTTATAAAGAACAAATGATCATTCTCCATGTCAAACTCAATTCTTTAAAGGAACAGCCCAACCTAATCTCTATCTGGGGCATATGTAGCAAATGGGCGATTATCATGGAGTATTATTTTGGCTGTACTTAATACAAGGACAGATGACTCCAAACTCTTCTAATAGAAACAAATGGGCATTTTTTTTTTTTACATAGGCTTCTACTGTACATGTGCTTACCCTTTGAAAAGCACTGCAAAAGAGTTCACAGAATGTCCCCTAACTTTTTTGACTTATAGTTTAGCAATTTACACAAATTTCTACTTACACCAAATGTAGTCAAACAGCCGTGTTCAGACTTCTGGGCTGTGGCTTAGACACTCACAGTGAGCTGTAAAATGACCAAAACGTCACTGTGCAATCGAACACTATAGGCATGATTGAGGCCATCTTCATGAATAGGAGAGCTGATCTAGGAATAGGAGAGCTAATCTACAGTTTTTTGTGATGACAATCACCCTAAATGTCTGATCCTAAATATCTCCCTTACAACTTTGTGAATACCAACCTTTAGGTTGGCTGTAACGGTGAAGATTTTTACAGCTCACGTGTCCTAATTCACACTGACAAGTTCAATGAAGAGCTGGATGTGGGTTGAGAGACGTTTTAGTGACACAGAAACGGGTGACTATTGACTTGTAGTGTCAGCAATGTTAGCCGCACAGATGCAGTCAGACATCTAAGCAAGCGTGTCTTGGCTGATCGACTGCATCTGGGGTCAGTGGAAAATTGTGTCATTTTACAGAGGGGATTAGTGTGCAGCAATGAAGCAGAGACTTTAACGAATACCTTGTGGCAACCAAGTGTAAATACATGAACCTGCAAGTAATTCTTAAAGACTAACTTCTGAAGGACCAGTTCTGCTTTCTGAAAGAGAGACAAATACGGCCGCGCTGCCTTGTAATATAAATCTCATTATTGAAGATAAGTAGAAGGCAGAGACCAGCCCTGAATACCATTTTTCAGTCTGGTTGAGGTTTTGGACAGTTGGCAGTGGCTCGAACACATTTGAGGTCTGTGTATTAGAGCTGCCAAACCGTGTCACCAAGGACACAAGGGTAAACAATGCCAAACACAGTGTTCCATTACAAGCTTTTCTAATGTTCTCCCCACAGCTATTCGCCTGGCTCTGTGTGTGTATGCGTGTGTAATAATGATCTAAACGACCTCTCTCGAAACATATACACTTTTCCAGACCTGTAAGACACACACGGTCTGTCTGCACTGCCCTAAGCTATGCTACACATTCTACAGCGTGAGTGGCCCATTTGTAAATATTAGCCTTGTCATACAAACTCCTACCAAGTGTCAAAGCTCCAACGAAGTATGCAAGATGTGTCTCAGGTTGTAGAATGTCAGAAGAGGCCCGGTACACACATTTCACTCTCACTGTGGTGCTGGCATGGATGAAAAAAAGCCCCCGAGATCATGTTGATTTCCTGCCTGCCTTATAACCACACACATTCCCAAGCGAGGCCGCATAAAAGCTTGAGCATGGATTTGATTATGGTGTCAAAATTACACGCTGCCAGTCTTGCCACCTAAACTGAGAGGCCAAGCGTCTAGCTGTCGACTTGCAGACCTCACAGTCCTCGTTACGTCTGGTCAGAATTAGTTCTATAACAAATGGTCAGGCAGCTTGAACATGTCCAACAAAAAACAGTCAGAAAGGCACCACAACAAATGAATATACAAGCAAAATCAATGCATTGTTGCATAATGCAGAACATGTGGAACACGTGTAAATAAATGACTAGATTCTTGTTCCAGTTCTTTAATGGAACTCACATTTGAGTTAATGGTTTAGGTCTGAGAGCTATAAGTCACCTAAAGTGGAAAGACAGCGAGGTTTTAATTGCAAGTTCAGTGAAAAACAAAATAATAATATAAAAAAAAAAATAGTCTTGGTATTGTTACTGATGCAACAGCAGGATGTAGTTACTCACGATGCTGCGTAGTTGTCTTCCTCCACTGCTGAAAGTAACAGCCAGCATCGACGCGCACTCTTCTGCATAGAAGGGTTTTCTGCCATTCTCATCTACTGCTCCTAAAGCATGAACATAAAGAAACTCACAATTACTGTTAGAAAGGTTGTGGGTAGTACTCAATAAAAAAGGAAGATATATGCTTGAAAGTAAAAAAAGTATCTATATATAAACCACACACAAATATCTAATTAAAATAGAAAATATTTTCACAATATTAAGAACTGCAGCACTACACCTCATGCACACAAGCGAATTTACATTGTCTTAACCATAATGAATGCATTATATTCTGCAGCAACACACTGCACTCGTTCACCTTTATCAGCAATGTAGCAACTAGTAGGCAATACTGTTTTTCGCACAAAGAAATATTATAGTTGTGGCCATTTTACACTAATAGGAAGTGTAAGTGTGCTGTCTTTGATTTTTTTTTTTTTTTTTTTAGTTTTACCGAAGAATTGTGATGGTCTAAATGAAAATGTAAAACATCAATTTCTGTAAAAACAGCTGCTATCAGTGTAAATAATATCTTAGCAAGGTACAAACTCCATTCATTTTCCAGCTATAAACTCATTTTAATGACACTAACAGCACTTGACTGATTATGTGGTAAAGACACAAATGTATTCAGTATAACGTCTAAACTGCTGGAAGCAGCTGGTGGCCTAGAGGTTGGGGAGTTACTCCTGCAATCATAAGGCCATGGGTTTGAATCCCAGGACAGCTAGTGTCACCACTGAGGTATCCTTGAGCAAGGTATTGTCCCCACACACTGCTCCCCGGGCGCCCCTCGTTGGTGGCCGCCCCCTGCTTCACTTTGTGAATGGCTTAAATGCAGAGAAAGAATTTCACGTGGTGTGGTGTGGTCATGCGAGACCATACGGAGTCACTTTACTTTATAACTGCCATTTTTGATGGAAAAACGTAACTTTCAAATCTGGTTGAATAAACCAGAGAAAGAAATGGTGAGAAAGAAATGGTGTAGTGCTCTTACCAATAGTGACAGTGTAGATGGAGTTAGCATAACCATCATAGTTGCAGTTGTCATTATACTGGCCCCCATTGCCACTAGCAACAACGAAAATGCTTCCAAAGCCTTTTCTCCCTGCTATAACTCCATGTTGTAGAGCTGCCTGTGGACAGAGGGCAAAAACATGTTCGGTAAAAAAAAAAATAAAGAAAAAAGAATGACTTTAGTGGGATTGGACAAGAAGACAGAAAGCCAGAGCTGACCATTTATACAGCCCTGCTGATTCTAATCAACATAGACATGGAGATCGGGGATCGTTTCAAAGCTAATAAACATGCCATAATCTTTTAAAGCCTTTGTTTAGCATCTTAAAACACGCACAGTGAAGCAAATGAGCATGCTGGACTACGTACTTTCACGCAAGTCTCCTGAATGGTATGTCACCTGAGACGGTCATGGCATCAGCTAATGCCCCTCTAGTAACTCGTAATATTAGAGGGATGAGCCACAACATTATTGGCATTCCTCAAGGATTTCCTTGTTTTTCCTTTCCTTGGAACATGTCCTGTGCTAGTGGCTATGAAGGGGGTGCTGCGGAGGCACAGAACAGTTCTGACAGATCTATTCTTCAGCGTTTGCACTATAGAGATTAAAAGAACTATCATCTTATTAGGTCCATCTATTTATGTTTATAGCTATATGTCCCTGCATGAATGTACCACTGACCAAGAGCAAATATCAGTTGGGAAACATTTGGTCTTTTCTGTGTCAGAAGCAAGGAAAAACCTTCTAAAACTAGAGGAAGAAACCTCAGGAGGATCAAGGACACAAAAGGGGAACCCATCCTCCTCTGCATGATTCAGAGAGTATGGGAGAATAAAAGAGATGTTCCTACAGAGATAACTACCAATAAAAGGCCTTAGTGTAAAGACTAAAGCGCAGCTGAGCAGTTTTCAATCTATAGCCAATAGAGTAGGAAGAGAGTCAGTAGTGGCAGTTTTTGGAGGACGTGCGGGCAGTCCAAGCAGCCGGACCAGTCCAAGACAAATAAATAAATGCAGAACTTGCCTGAGACCGCAACATAAATTTGGACGCACTACAAACACAAATTCTTAGCACTACTAGCGACGAGCACGCATGCACAGCCAGAGTTATTCTAGAAAAGGACGGTAAGCTGCATGAAAACGAGTGGGAAAGACAGAGCAAAGCAACGGAAAAAGGTGAGGACAATTAAGGCTTCGCGTCAAAGAGAGGAGCTTCTTCAAAAAGACTAATGTGAAGCTAAAAATCACACATTACAATACATGGCTGGTTCTAGAAACTCCATCGACCTTTTATCATTCAGTTTAGTTTTTGCTTTTTTTATACTAGTAAATATCTTATATGTACTTCAGATATGGACATTTGTAGTAAAATAAGCCAATATTAACGTAAAATAGACTTTCTATGAACCAGTGAGTCTTTATTTGGAAAAAAAGTCCATTCTTAATTTTTTATTATACCGTGATATAAATTTTTGCCACTACTGTAACCTACATCTTTACTTTTAAAAGTCTCTCTCTCTCTCTCTCCCTCCCTCCCTGCCTCAGTTTCACCTTTTACAGCCATCAAAGCTAAACATTACACTTTCGCAAATGCTAACACTGTTGAGATGATAGGCCAAATTCATATTTGCGTCTATCACCAACACTTACCATTGTGGTTAGTTCACCATAATCTGATAGCAGACTTAAATTCAAAGTCCGACTTCTGCCAGAAATGCAGATTTTCACTATGTTTTCACAAGCACTTCACTCCAGATATTGCTTTGAAGTTTTTCCCAAATCTGTCTTTGGTTAATTACCAACAGGTCCCATATCTTCAGCAGTACTGAGACAGTTTTAATATTTGTGTATGAGTTGTGTAAAAGAAAAAAAAAAAATCAATATATTCACTTATATTCTAAGGCAAATCAGTACATTCAGTTTGTGATTCTTACATTTGAATGATTCTTTCTTTAAATACCATATTAATGTGATTCTGCTGACTAATGATTAAGGTTGTGAAGCCACGCCTGAGCCGCTTAGGGCACAGTGACATGATTGTTATTTGTGCAAACCCTATGTTTTCTGTCTAAAGGTTTTTAGATAAAGTGTTTTGCTCAGACCTGAAAGGCAACTCACAAGGCAATAGCCATGGAGTCTTGACATGGAGACGCAGGGGAGGCGCCAGGGTTTCAGCCCATTTTTGATAAGGTGCATGTTCTTTTTGCTACTATAAGAAGTCCTTGGCGCAGGACAAGTTTGGAGAATCTTCAACCTGGGACCGCCCCGGGACGAACGTTCTCTCCTACTTAAAAAGAAAATGAAGTCTTTGTTCTGAGTGAAGAATCTTTTGTCAGTTTGCCGATTTTCTCACCGCCGTTACAGCTGGCACCCATTTTACAGTCTGAAATTCCAATAATTTAAGTCCTGCTTCAGTAGACGCCTCTGACCACCGGCCTGTCTTGAACCACACTTTGGATTTACCATCTTCATGTCCAAATTCATCCCGAAATGTAATTATAGGTACAAATAATTTGTAACATCAAGCTCCCTACAAATCTGCATAAGACTGTGCAGGGGCTGCTGGGATTTAGTTTATTGGGCCATTGAGAGAGACTGAAATAACTGGTACTGAACTATCAGTGAAGTTTCCAAAGCGCATGCCAAGCAGATGAAAGGATGCAGGAGGAACATCCAATCATAGATGAGTACAGATGGTGTGTTGAAGTACTAACATCCAACTTAACGAGTAGAACTTCAACTGAAAGTGTTGACTGATGTCAACGCATTAACCTTTTACGAGGGAGAACACGTACTGCGGCCTCTTAACTGCTGTAAATATTATTATTAGCCTTACAGCCATGTTAAATCAGTGGCTTGTAATGCTTGAACCAAGTGTATTTGTTTTAAATCCTGATTTTTTCATTTTGTCAACACACATGCTCATGCAGTGGAACAAGAATGTGGCGAATCAGAACAGAAAAGACCAGATTCCATGTGTTTAGACAAAGGGGAGATGACGGAAATGTGGGGAAACAAATCAGATTTGGCTGCACGCCTAAACACAGACACTGCAGCTTGTAATCTCTTGCCAATCTGTAGACTGATTTATTACTCAAATTCTTAAGACCAATTAAAAGCTTAACCCTCAATATGCCAGTGTGTTCCCGCCACATACATTATCAATTGGACTCAAAGCTCTATGCTTCTGGGAAAAAAAAAACCCAAAAAAACTACGAACTTCTTCCTAAGTATCAAATCGCAGCATTCTACCCCAGAAAACATCTGGTTGTGCTATAATTTCACAGAATAACTGAGTGGACGGGAATCTGACGGCTTCCCACCAGCGTGAGATCCATTAGGATCCAAACATTCTTGACTGACAGCAATAAAATCTGTCCTCTGATATTTAACAAAGCCAGTAACAACAAAACAAGAAAGGCTTTGGAAATCGTCTCACTTGGAAATCAAGGTTATATGGCACTGAGCAAAGCTTCAAGGCATAACTTATTAGATGAAAAAATACAAAATACACCCCCCCACACACACAAGTCTTTTGAGTGTGCATTTTGATTAAAGGGCATTTTTTTCAAATAAAAGAGTTTCACGCAGTGTGTAAACAAGTTTCAAAATGTACTTTTGACTTCCCAGGTTATTCATTTGTCTATAGAGATCTTAAAGGCACAGCAAAAAACTGTTTCTAGGGAGTAAGACAGGTTTCCAAACAGCCATGTAAAAATTCATAAAAATACATTTGTCCATAAAACCCCAAAAATATAACAAGTATAAAACAAATACAGGAAAATGTAGAATATGGGCCCTTTAAGGATTATATAAACATGTAAAAATACAGAACAAATGTGGAATATGGAACCTTTAAGGAATACATAGAAATATATAATATATATATAAAAAAGAATCAAACTGCATGAACACATAGTGGTCCTCTTTCATTCTGCACTGATTTTGTTTTGTTATTCAATATACCATCTAAAATGTTCGAGACAGAACGGTTTCTGTGGCTCTACCAATGTATTTGACAGGTAACTGAGAACACAGGTGAGGCTTAATGATGCTGCCCTCTGCAGGAGGAATAAAAAAGCACAAACAAGACAGGCCATAAAGTACAATTACTAATTATACACTGCTAGAACCCAAAACCCGATCAATATTAGCACTGACCTTGCCCAAGGGATGTGGTCCATCAACAGTTCGTCCATCGTCATCTGGACCCCAACTGCAACAAAAATAAAAGCCACTAAGCTACACAGAAAAATGTTTAGCAAAGTCCTCCAAATGAAATGACTCAAACTTGCAATATCTTTCCAAACGCTAGCAAATCTAATTAGTCACCAGTCCTTTGTCTCTGACTGGAAAAGAAACCAAATGCGTTCATCATTTAAGAACAGTTGTGGTGGTACAAGTTGTCCTAGAACAGGAAACCTCCAAGGCATAAGTCATTTTAATAAGATTTGTGATCTCATATGGTCTTGTGATTGCACTTTTTGTTACAGCGAAGAACCAATAACCCTACCAGAATAAAAAGAGAAAAGCAGATAACATTTACTCTACAAGAAAATAACAAATAATACCTGCAGCTATAAACATCATTGATCTGGTAATGTTTATTGAAAGCCACAGCCTCCATGCTGTCTGTGAGGGGACCATCCAGAACTCTGATACCTGAAAAGTAAAGCGAAAGGCATGATGGCATCTATCTTCCTGCATTAAGAAACAGTCTGTGGGGGAAAAAATGTTGTTCGTTCTTTTATTTACCGCTAATTGTACCATGAAACCATTTTATCAGTTGAGAAATTTTTGGAGAAAGCACAAGTCCCTGAAACCAATTCCTTGGCAACACAATGCTCTCTTTCTGTTCTGACCTTCATGAAGGGCTCAGTTAGAGCTCATTTACACTCCGTTACTTTACTGGGTGTAATATTTTGTCTGAACAGGCAATGATAAGTTGGTCATCATGCATATTTGAAATTATATTTGAAATTCATGAAAGCCCCAATGTGGAGATGAACACAACACATTACTGACCTGCCACTCTGCTGCCGTACGCAACTCCTACGGCACAGAAGCTGTTGTTGGACACGGCAGCGATCTCGCCTGCACAGCGTGTTCCGTGGTGGTTATCACTCCGGGCATCGGGGTGGGGCATGGGATCCGGGTCATTCGAGTTCAAGTCATAACTGCCCTCCGGACACTAAGACAGTGCAGGGTTTGATGAGTGAACATGTTTTTATTATGATAAAATCATGCAATAAGGCTGCACAACACTGCTTTGATATTAGTCTTCAAAATACTGATATAACAAACGGCCTCAAAGAGACTTACTGTCACAGAATGCGACCATATAATACTGTCTGTTATTTACGTCTACATACATCAGCAGTAACTAGCACGCTACACTTTACAGTACATACCCCATTCTGTTACATTTACACACTTCAGATCTTGTGTACACTTGTAAATGTTTGTTTACACTTCTAATGTTATATTTTTTCGAGATTTTCTTCATGACTCAATTCTAGCCTTTAATTTTCTCTTTAATTTACTGTAACTAAACTGCAGTCTCACAAATGTTTCAGGGGCTCATTTCACGACATGTACTTGTATAACTGTGAATGTGACAAATAAAAAATCTTGAAATAAAAGAATTTCTAAACAATACTAGCATTTTATCCTTATCATAGAGCCCAAGAGTAATATGGGAGAACTCACATAGTTGGGCTGAATATCTTCCAATGTGTGCTGCACACCATCATCCACTACTACCACAGTGACGCCTGCTCCTGTGATATTATGTTCCCACACCCCTGTTACGTTGATGTCCATACCACGTTGCACATCATTGTGCTGAAGACAAGAGACAGGATTAAGCAGAGAATACATCAGTGAGAAGAACTCCCATTAAATGACCATAGGGAATGGTTTTATACACCAATCAGCCACAATATTCTTGAATTCTTGAAGTTGATGTATTTGTAGAATTAAAAATAAGCAAGTGTAAGAATCTGACGGGCTAAACTGTCATGGTTAGATGGCTGGGTCAGAGCATCTCTTGTGGAGGGTTCCCAGTATTCAGTGGTCAGTACCAACCAAAGGTGGACCAAGGAAGGACAATTGGTGAACCAGAAACAGGGTAATGGGCACACAAGGCTCACTGATTCACATTGGAAGTGAAGGCTAACCACTCTGGTCTGTTCCCACAGAAGAGCAGCACAAACTGCTGAAAAAAGTTAATGCTACTCTGACAGAAAGGTGTCAGAACACACAGTGCAGCGCCCCCTGCTGCGTATGGGGCTGCAGACTGTTCAGAGTACCCATGCTGACCCCTGTCAACCACCAAAAACACCCACAAAGAGCATGTGAGAATTATAACTGGTGCACTAAGGAGGAGAACAAAGGGAAGGAAGCGAGGCAGTGTGGTGTTCTGGACAATGCTCTGCTAGGAAATCCTGGGTCCAGGCATTCATGTAGTTGTTTATTTGTTCCTACCTAAGCATTGCTGAAGACCAAGTACACCTAAGGGAATGTCTCTTTCAGTCGGATAATGTGCTGCAAACATTGTTCAGGAATGGTTTGAGCAGTTAAAGATGTTGACTTGGTTTGTAAATCTGATCTTGTTCATTCATAAACATGATCCTAAGGTAAGTCCAAAAGGGAAAATTACTTTAATTTGCAGATAAAACCGAAATCTTTACAGTAATACGTGGATTCTTCAAACACAGACTAGAAGCTGGGGAGGCAAAAATCGATATACTACGGCACTTCATGTATATATTGAATGAGGAGAAATACTGAATGAAATGTTTGCCGATTAGTGGGACGGAAGGTCAGAGTCTTTTGTTTTTGGCCTGAAACAAACCCGTAAACTTGTTATTATTCAGTTATGCATCTTTAGACGCTTGGTGGCTGTGTCTCCTTTAATTGGATCCAGGGTATATGGCGTCTTTGCAGATCGACAGCATTGAGAAATCCCATTGTTAACAGAGTGGATTAACTGGAAAACTTGACTCATTTTAGCTCTTCCATTAAACGGAGGCTTAACTCACCAAATGCCACTGGCTTGGGTATTCTGGATCGTTGAACGTCATGCCTCGCTTAGACCTGCTGAGAATGTTCTCCTGTGAGTACCAGAGCACTTGAGGGTGGGCAGAGAGAGACTCATCCGCAGCTCGCCGGTCCCGCTTCGCTTTCCTCTCCGTGTCCACCCTTTGGCAGAGCAGGTAGTGGCCCTCAAGTTGGCCGATCTGGCCGTGGCTCTCCAGTCCTGCGTCCTGGGCCACACTCTCCGCCAGCTCGTCCAGGGAGCTGCCCTGCAGGTCGGAGTCGTGGCTCAGCTGCACCGCCCAGGACTGGCCTGGCTCACAGGCTGGCGAGCGAGGGAGAGGGCTGCGGGAAAACAGGGAGTGCAGGGTGGGCAAGGTCAGGAGAAGCAAGGTGATGAAGGGAGGGAAGGGGGATGAGGCCATAGCAGCTGGGTGGGACCCTCAATGCAGATGCACCACATTAGACCTATGGCTAGAAAAAAAAAAAGACAGATACAACAGATAATGTAGAAAATGGAGAAAATATACATTAGTTCCTAGATGGTCACTAAATTGCTCATTTAAAACTCAATCATCCATATTTCAAACGATCAGATATTTCTCTTCTAAAACTTGACATACAGTCTACAGTGAGAGACATACTAATTTATATGCATTTTTGTCACACACACACACACACACACATATATATATATATATATATATATATATATATATACACATATCAGGGCATTAACAGAAAAGTTGACTAGTCGACTAGTGTAGGTCTGTCCTACAAAGAAATTGCAGAGAAAGTCAAGGTGTCTGAGTACAGTCTCCTTCACCATCAAAAGGCACTCAGAATCTGGGTTAAACTTTGACAGGAAGAGGTCTGGCAGACCCAAAGCCACAACAGCATCAGAAGACAAGTTTCCGAGAGTCAAGAGCTTGTGTGACAGGCGGCTCAGAGGACAACAGCTTCAAGCACAGCTTAGTAGTGGTCATAAAAAGCAAGTCTCAGTTTCACCTGTAAGGAGGAAACCTCCAGTTGCAGGTTTGTCAGGTCCGAGTTGCAGCAAGAAAGCCTTTGCCAAAACTTCAGAAGAGGCTCGCCCACAGCCAATGGATTACTAAAGACTGGAAGTTATGGACTGATGAATCAAAATTTGAGATCTTTGGTTCGAGTAGGCGAAAGGATGGTTCCTCAGTGTGTGACATCAACTGTCAAACATGGAGGAGCAAGTGTGATGGTCTTTTGCTGGAACCAGGGTCGGTGATTTGAACAGAGTGAGAGAAACCCTGAACCAAAGTGGCCACCAAAGTCCAAGCTACGTCAGAACCTTAGGGAAAAAGAACAAGATGGTAAGCTGGAAAACATGGAGTGGCCAGCGCAGTCTCCAGACTTAAACCCCCATCGAGCTGCTTTGGGATGAACTGGACAGAAGAGTGAAAGAAAAGTGACCCACAAGTGCCACACATTTCCGGCAACTTCTGCAAAAGAGTTGAGAAGAACATTCTGCAGAATATTTGATTTCCATTGTAGAAACAATGCCACAAGTGTGTTCAGCTGTTACAACCACGAAAGGTGGCTACTTTGATTAGTCAAAGATTTAGAATACATTTTGGATTATAAATGGATTCCATGATTTCTTTTTTTTTAATGTCAATTGTTTATTTGTTCTATGCTTTCATTTCAGAGCACAGTGAGACATTGAACTGCTTGAATTTCAATTAAAAACAGAATATATATATATATATATACACACATACATACACACATACATACATCTACACACACACACACACACACACACACACACA
>JBBIGA010000040.1:27613373-27627713 GCA_037576975.1 Alestes dentex | reverse complement strand
ACCTGCCTCTCTACCTCACTGTACCTCACCTGCCTCTCTACCTCACTGTACCTCACCTGCCTCTCTACCTCACTGCATCTCACCTGTCTCTCTACCTCACTGCATCTCACCTGTCTCTCTACCTCACTGCATCTCACC
This sequence comes from Alestes dentex, assembly GCA_037576975.1. Taxonomy (NCBI): domain Eukaryota; kingdom Metazoa; phylum Chordata; class Actinopteri; order Characiformes; family Alestidae; genus Alestes; species Alestes dentex. Next base: position 27,627,575 of record JBBIGA010000040.1, on the reverse strand, counting down.
TGCCTCTCTACCTCACTGCATCTCACCTGCCTCTCTACCTCACGGTACTTCATTTGCCATCTCTCACTTAAGTCTATTTACATCAAACCACAAACCAGCACACTGCATATTTCAGCACACATTCTATTCTATTACATTTGCATACAGATCTTGTTTATAACTGTAATGTTTATCTGGAATATACACATTTTATATATTTTTTTTTATTACCTTACTCTTAGTCTTCAAATTTCTCTTTATTTCAGTAAATTTGTAAATGTAATTACACAGTCTCCTGTCCAATTCAGAGGCACATTTCACTACAAGCTATACTTTTATAACTGTGTATGTGACAAACTATCTTGAATCTGTAATATGTCGCTCAGCACGATCACTGACCGACCAAAACTTGACGAGAACTGAGAAACATTTCTCCTCTGACCTGCCTAAACGTCCCTGTCCCAAAAAAATGGTTATTATTAGAGTTGCACAATATATTGTCCGCTAATCAATATTGTGACGTTAGTTTCTGGAACACTAATATCGCAAAAGACTGCAGTATGCAAACGAGCCTATAAAATGATCACAGCTCCAGGTGAGTTACTGGGTGTTCTCATGAATCGAGGTCTTCATGTAATCCAACAAATGTCTCATTTTTAGCCATTAAAGGTGTTGGTAAATCTGTGCACAAACAGGCAGGACTGGACTGCTATAAGTAAAGTGGCCCCTAATACTCAAACGTGAACTCGCCACAGCACACGGTGTGAACAGTTTGTAACTCTTCTCTGCATTTAATCAATTAACCAAGCAAAGTAGTGGGCAGCCAGGAAAAAAGCGCCCGAGGAACAGTGTGTGGGGATGGCACCTTACTCAATGATAGCTCAGTGGTGCCACTGGCAGTACTGGGATCCGAACCCACGTCCCCTCGACCGCAGGGTCAACTACCTAACCACTAGACATACCTTAAAAGGCATCGCAAATATGCAGTAGTACAATCGCAATACTGACATTTAGTCTATATCGTGCAGCTCTAGTTACCATAGAAATATTTTGGCAGTATTCAATTTGTAAAAATGAACGTCCTACAGATGACTAATCTCTCACTCCGACATTCACATCAAGCAGCCTCTCAGAAAACAAAGAACCACCTGACAAGTTGCACTACTAACTACTAAAAAAAAAAAACAGGTTAACACACCGAGAAGGTCTCTCCTTGTTATTTTACAGACATTTATGTGAAAACCTGACCTTCATGTTTACATCCTGAACTTACTGGAACGCACCCTCAACACGGAGCTAGGCTAGTTAGCAGGCTGGAACAAACAGCCTCCTCACACGGACAGGAAAATATTTCACACCTCGGCAGGACAGTCACGAAAGCGAGCGATAAGTGGCAAATGCTGTGTTACCTTCCAGTCAACTTTATGTGCAGTCGGGCAACATTAATCTGGCCATTTTCTCTGGACCCTTGACATGCTACCTCCCTGCTTCCGCGACGATCACCTAACATCCGGGCTATCGCTGGGGTCCGGGGCGTGTTCCATTACGCAAGACCATGCCTACGCCCTACTCATTACAACGACCCACCTCCATTGGACCTCGTTTATGAAGTTTTAAAGCCGTACTTACAATGGACTGTGTGGAGAAAAGTATTTGGACATCTCTTGTTCAACGTTTGCGCCTTACTTCCACTGAAGGGCGTAATCTTAATGCTTCTGCATACCAAGACATTTTGGACAACGCATCCAACTTTGTGGACACAGTTTGGGGAAGAAACTTTTCTCTTCCAGCATGGCTGTGATCCAGGTCCATAAAGACATGGTTGGATGAGTTTGGTGTGGAAGAACGTTACTGGCCCCCACAGACACCTGATGTCAACCCCATCCAACACCTTTAGGATGAGCTGGAACGGAGATTGCAAACCAGGCTTTGCATGCAATGATACTAAAGTCCCCGTTTGTGTAATGGTTAGGCGTCCCAATACTTTTGTCCATATGTTGTACATTGGAGGGGGGGGGTGTGCTAAGTTACAACGGAACCACGCTCTGCCGTCGGAAATAGTGATAAACAATGTAATCATATCTGTAATCACAATCTAAACTCAAAGACCCGTTATTATTATTGCTGGTATTATGGTGTAGCTGAACAGAGTGTGATTTTGTCGAAACACAGTGTGTGGTTTGTCCATGTGGGAACAAATGCTTTGCTGTGGGTCCAGTCAATACAAGCACTGTGCTGTCCATTACATTATTTGCAAATGTATTAAGATGTGGAAAAACTGGAATGCAGTATATGCGTTACTCAGACTGCATCATGGTGCCTGTCTTTTGTATCGTGTTATGAAAATGAGAAGTTCATGTCCCACGGTGTAGCTAATGCTAAATTCCTTAACTTACTGTCATATACAGCGATATAGTTTGTGATTGTGCATTTATTAGGGGTTACACGGTAATGAGACACCCTGGCTTGTTTTTCCTTTGTGGGTATTTGTACATTTTAAAAGTATTTTAGAAAGGTTATTTATGGGGGTTGGGGGTGTTGTTTGCAGCAGCGTTGACTATGATATTTGTAGCTTCCTGTAATAAATTCTAACCAATTAGTTAGCCTGTTATACTATTATTATTTACTCAATAATATCATAAATGTGTGTGTGTGTGTGTGTGTGTGTGTGCCCGCATGTGTGTACCCCCTGACCATTCTTGCAGGAAGTGAGAAGAACTGGGATGTAGCAATCTGTGAGCTCTTTGGGAGTCCTCTGCATAACCCCATGTACAAGGCCACTATGTCAGTTGGAAGATTTGAAGATATTCGCTGATTCTTGAGCTTTGATGACAAGAGGATCAGAGCCGCCTGACTGGAAACAGACCACGTGGCAGCCTTCCGCTACGTATGGAACCTGTTCGTGGTCAACTGATTCATCTTCAGTAACTGTATTACAGTGGATGAGCAACTTACTCTTGCCATTCAGGGGGAGGACCAAGTTTATGCAATACATGAGCAAGCCTGCAAAGTATGGCATAAAGATATTCTGGGTTTGTGATGCAAAACCCCCTACGCAATTGATGGGATTGTGTACACTGGGAGACAACCCGGGTAAGGAGTCCATAAGTATCTGGGTCTTAACATTGTCAGTCAGTTGTGCAGTGGATTCAGACACACAGGTCGCAACATCACCACAGACAACTTTTTCACCAGTGTGCCTCTTGCAGGGCATCTCCTGGAGAAGGGACTGACTATTGTGGGAAAATTGCGACAAAACAAGCCAGACACCCCCCCTGTGATGAAGCCTTCCAAGACCAGGGAGCTCTTCAGCACTGAATTCGGCTTCAGTGGCAGCATGACCATGCGCGGCTGTGTTGGAAAGAAGGAAACGGCTGTTCTGCTCCTCAGTACAATGCACCACAGCAAAACAGTGGATGAAAACACCCAGAAGAAAAAGCCAGAAATGATCCACTTCTACAACCAGACGAAAGGAGGTATAGATATTGTGGACCAGATGGTTGGCACCTACACCAGTAGATGCCAAACACAGAGGTGGCCCATGCTGTTGTGGTACAACATGATTGATATCGCCACCCTGAACGCCTACTCGTTTTTCAAGGCTCAGCACCCCTGAATTCTGTACAGGTATCACTAACGCCTGGCGGCGCTTTCTTACAGGACTCTCACATGAGCTTGTGACACCTTACAGAAGAATTCGGCTGGAATGTAACCCATGCCTTCCAGCCTACATCACTGCAGCAGTGGAAAGGTGCGGGGTGACAAAAGCTGCAAACCAGCCAAAGGAGACAGACAGGGCCAACAGAACAGGAAGAGGTGGAAGATGTGCCCAAGAAACCAAGACTGCAAAGCCAGCAATAGTTGTTGGACATGCAATGACCCTGTGTGCAGTGCTCACAGCCAGAAAAGGGCACTCTGTAGTGGCTGCTCAAAAGTGAGAAGAGACTGTTTTGGTGTTTTGCTGTATTTATAGCAAGTTTGTGTTCAAATGAAAACGATGAGAAATGAACATGTAGTTAATGTTTTGATGTTTTGCTGTATTTATAGCAAGTTTGTGTTCAAATGAAAGATGATAAGAAATTAACGTAAAATATGAAATCATTCTCTGGGGTAATGTGCTTGAGCACGTGTATAATACAATATCATACTGTAAACTAGTGATGTCATTATGTCATTACGGTTTCTCTCATCACTCATCACAGGAGAATATGTTATCCTCTGAAATGCTCCTATACAGAGGAGCACACACACACACACACACACACACACACACACACACACACACCTCATTTATACACATACACACATACAAACCGCTTGAATTTCAATACAAAAAAACAGAAAAATCGGGGTGTTCCAAAACTTTTGACAGCTTTTGATATATGTGTGTATATATAAAATTATATATACACACATATATATTTCTGAGCTGAGTGCGTATGAAAGCGCCCTCTGCCGCCCAATGCAAGAATATAATTTAAACACAATCAGCACTTCACCATTTTGGCCACAAGGCGGCACTGTTGGGCTGAAAATATTCTTTCATTACCCGCGAAAGGCCAGCAGACCGTTCCAGCTTCAGCTCAGACATCCAGGTGACGTTTAAAAAGATCCATTATTGTGATATTTAGCATTAGATTTGCTCCTCAGTCATTTTTCGGGACGATGACCAGCCACTGTGGGGAGAGAATTGCGCTGCTAAGCCATCAGAAACTACGTAACCAGGCTGAGATACACTGGAAAATCAAAGTGTGTTAAGAGTTCCAAGCCATCTCAGCATGGGCGTCACCGCCATTCAATCAGAAGGGGACGTGTCCCCTTCACATTTCATAATTATTCGTTTGGACCCCCACACATTTAACATAAAATATTAGTTCACCCATCGGGAAAGAATCCATTTCACTTAATCGATAGGAGAACACATACATCACTGGAAATCTGCTCCGGGTTTGCCTCCAACTCACCGCATGCACGTGAAGTGAATCATCAGTGCATAGACAGGCTGCTCGAAACTGGAGCAGGTAACGTCAGCCCCACTGTGCGCAGAAAAAAAGTTTGGAAACCGCTGCCCTAGGCCACGTCAATGTGGTTTCCAAACTTTTTTTCTGCCCCAAAAGGACAGAGACTTTGCACGCACATAGCAAACCCCACCCCCAAATCTCGCCCCTCACGCGTAGACCGATGCGTCCCCCTCACATTAAAAATGCTTCCGGCACTCCTGCGTCTCAGTACGGTTTAAGTACAGCACGCTTCTTGTTTACCTGCGGAAAAGTGTCTGTAGTCTTATAGCAATCCTTGATTTTAAGTCTAGGTTTACTAGTATGACGGACCTGTTTTTTTTCTGGATTACAAAGAGTGTTTGACAAATGCTGTGAATGGAAATGTCACTTCTGTCAATTTCTGTGGCTCTGTGTTACTCAAAATCCAATCCTGGAGGACCAGCATCTACTCTTAGTTCCAAGTTTGGTGGTTCCATTACTTTTACAATTAACAGGTGAACAGCTGAGCCAGGTATGTTTGAGCAGCTAGAGGTCACTGATGGAGTATTTACTCAACTGCACCTCAAGTGAGAGATGGGTTTGTATGTTTGGTGACCTTTCCAACATAGTACCTGACCTCATTAACGCTCTCATGGCTTCAATCAAATTTCACAGCAATGCTCCAATATCTGAGGGGGGGGGGTTCAACATAGTACCTGACCTCACTAATGCCCCTATGGCTTCAAACAATTTCACAGCAGTGTTCCAACACCAGGCGGCCTTTCCAACATGAGTACCTGACCTCATTAATACTCTCATGGCTTCAATCAAATTTCACAGCAATATTCCTACATCTGGTGGCCTTTCCAACATGAGTACCTGACCTCATTAATGCTCTCATGGCTTCAGTCAATTTTCACAGCAATATTCCTACATCTGGTGACTTTTCCAACATCAGTACCTGACCTCATTAATACTCTCATGGCTTCAGTCAATTTTCACAGCAACATTCCTACATCTGGTGGCCTTTCCAACATGAGTACCTGACCTCATTAATGCTTGCATGGCTTCAATCAGATCTTTACAAGCAATGTTCCTACATCTGGTGGCCTTTCCAACATCAGTACCTGACTTCACTAATGCTCTCATGGCTTCAATCAAATCCTCACAAGCAATGTTCCTACTTCTGGTGGCCTTTCCGACATAGTACCTGACGCCACTAATGCTCCCATGGCTTCAATCCAATTTCACAGTAATGTTCCAACATCTAGGGGCCATCCCAAAAGAACTGAGGCTGTTACTGGAGCAAAATGGATTCAAATGTCCATGATTTCACAGGAAACAATGGTATCTACAAACCTCCGGACATCTATTCTGCTTGTTTTCAGGCGGACTGGAGCTGAAGGAGGCGGCGGGGGAATGGAGGGAGTGAGTGGAGAGGCGGATGAGGCCTGCGGATGAGTGCTGTGCTGAAGGACGGGCCGAGTGAGGTGGTCGCTGGAGGCTCAGCGAGGCTCTTTATCCGCAGTGTCTTGAGTCATGCCGCTCTTCCGACTTCACAGCTATCAGCCCTCGAGCTTCTGAGAGATCGTCTGATCGCCTCTTTTGTGGAGGATTGGAACGCAGATGCCGAAAGATACGCCCGAACCTTCCAGGTATGTTTGAAGCGCTTTGTTTTCGAAGACTGACTATGCAAAAAGAAGAGTGATGCCTGGCAACTGGAAGAGCTGTTTCAAGCAACAAAAAATTCATACCATCTCATGAAATGACTCTGTGTCTCTCTCTCTCTCTCTCTCTCTCTTTTGCTGCAGTGTATCGCGAATGGAGGATAGAACGGGAGTGCCATTCATCATTGGCCGAGAACGTTCTCCAGGTGAGATCTAGAGGAAGAAATAATGGCGCTGTCAAAGGTGCAGAGGCCTGAAGAGCGAGAGTTTCATTTACTTTTCCCCTAACCATTCTGACCATATTTCTCCAGAACCTCTTCGGCACTCAGAGGGCAGCTGTAATGGTTGAGGGATGACGAGGACGCTGCCCCCGTTCACCCTCCATATACCTCCCATTCTGTGGTCGGTGGAACAAATATAGCTCTCTCTTGACCGCCTGAATTCGATTAGTCTGCAGACTCATTTCTTTAGCGGGAGTCCCACCTTCTCTTAAAGGCCTTGTTCCGACATGTGGCTCAAATGGGATTTTTCGGCGTATCTGACTTGGGCAGGACTGACGTTCTGCATTCTGAATGTGAAACCTGACTTTTTCCCAATCAGATTAGGTGGTTTCAAATCGGATGCAAATCTGATTCCCGGACACATGACTCAGTTTGCGCAGTCGTACTGAACGTGGAGTTTTTCGCAGTTCTTGACGGAAGAAAGTCGGTGCTGCATTGCATGTTATAGCAGAAACATTTGCAGACATTGAGGAAGCTCATTTTTACTTTGTGCTGGAGATTTACAGTGACTTTTTCAGTAAAGTTTTGCATTTAACAGGAGAGTCTGTTAGCCTCGATCTGGTCATCCTAATCCACTCTGAAGGCGAACAGATTAAAGTTTGGTTCATGCTCTGGTGGCCGTAGCCCAGTGCAATCTTTCTGCATGCTATGGTTATTAAGAAACGACCCATAGCAAGATCTTAAATGGGACCAGGATGGCCCGCCCTAGTCACTGTGCTCACGACTGCATTGTTACTGTGGCACCCGACGTGGCTCTGCAAGCAAATGTGGCTAAGTCTGACCGTATGAATCAGACTGGGTCATTTGTAAAATGAAATCAAAAAATTGGATTTAAGAAACAAATGCGAACAAAGTCTTGTTGTTCTCCAGGGTCAGACCGCTGTGGTCAGCGCTGCCCTTTGTCACAGCATGGCAGTAATGAATGACAACAAAGGGCAAAGGGCACTTTGACAGGTTGTGGAACAAAGTTGATGACATGCAAAGCCTTGTCACGATTCGATCGCCCGTGGCTTGGATTTTGAGTCAAATTTATGACTCAACAAAGACAGGCGACCCAAAATTGAGACGCATGTAGAGTAAATTTGACTAACTGGCTGAATATGTTGTTAAAGCCGATGGGGAACCATTTCTTCTGAATATGTACGCATGTGTGCGTGTGCGTGCACTGATGATCCAATCTAGTGAACTGTTTTGATCCCAAACCATTAAGAAACCACAGTAGTTGATCAAAAAAGCTGCACAGTGACGAACGAATGTGCCCCTCCAGATGGGTTATTGATTCCTAATTCATCTGCTGTCCACACAGGCCAAGTTAATCTTTCTTAAACTCGGGTTTCGACGTGGGTGAAATCAGTCTGCAAAGTCTTAGTCATAAGTTTGCTCAAAAAGTTTTTGTAGCAGCTGAAGAATGATGATTTTGTGTTGTACGGGTTTGAGGTGACTCAACTGAGGAGTTTTATTGTGCGGAGTGAGGAGCATTCAGGCAGTCCTGAGCTGCATATTGGCTTATTTATTTATCGGCTTACATGTGCCAAATAAAACAAGTTTCCTTGATAAGATCTAAGGATATGTAACATCCTATTAACTGGCTGTGTGGTGATTTAAATTCTAGACTGTCCTTTAACTTTAAACGCGCATTCAAATCTTTAGAACAGTAGTGATGAATAAAAATATGACATTTTCTGGCTAGTAAAGGTACTCAAATGGTGAACATACTGTAAATGCATTTTGCATTTGAGTGCAATAAACACAACTATTTAAAATCATATCTCAGTAAAGTGTACTTCATCCTTAGTAAATCATTGGGGGGGGGGGGGAGATTTGGTATTTGGTGACACTTTGGGTTCTGTTACATACCGCATAGAAACCATTTATACAGAGCTTTATATAGAGAGAGATACATAGAGATATATTCACAGATAGTATTTTCCTTAAAGAAAAACATGCTTGTATCACTGGGAAATTGAAGATTTAGGCATAGTAGTCCCATATTCTCTAACACGTGAATTCAGATGCCGAACTGACCACAAAATTGTTATTTTGACAGTTTGAAAAGAAGTCATTTCCAGCAAGCTGGCGGCATAAGTATTAGGAAGCAATTGTGATCTGAAAAAATGGTGTCCAATTAATTTCTTTTGCCTTTAGAGTGAGGTAGATGTAAGATGGCAGGCTGATCCTTCTACCGCCGATTGGGTCAGACTTTGTAATAATATTTTATTCCTATTCCACTGTAACGAACATATGCAAACATGCCAAGTTCATGTGTTTCGGGGTGGTGGAGGTGTACATGATCAAGATTTGATAAACCTCTTCACAACTGAGCAAAGCAGACTAAGTAAATTAATAGATTATGTAGAGTGGCCTCCTTCTGAAATCTCCCTCCTGTCCATATGGTGGCCCTAGAATCTAATCTCTAACCTCTATGGAGACCACTTGCACACATCTGCTCCATAAAAAGTGAGTGTATGTGTTCCCCACACTACAAGGCCTCCATATCAAACCCTCCCAATCATCTGCATGTATATTGAACACACATCTTCTTCAGTGTTAATGGGCCAAGCCCATATTAGCCTCCACACTCAGTATTGGATATGGGCTCAGACATTAATTCCTCCTTAAGTCAATACAAGCTATACATACTAAGCCAGTGCGATATAAATAACTGTGCTGTCCACTTGGAAAACTCTAAATGGGTCTCAGCCTCCAGGCATGACCTCTGTGGTCGGGATTCCTAGTGGCTACTTCATGCAACATCTAGACTTTTTAAAGTAAAAGTGTCAAAATGGGTTCATGGAGACACAATATAAAACACACTCGTGTTCATAAAGAACCTTCCATTTGGTTCTTCAGTGATGTATTGGTAACTGATATGTGCAAGAGTGAAGAACCTTCTAAAAGTCCTTCTAAAAATGTCAAGGTTATATACATTCTTACAAACAAGGGCTCCTAAACGGTTCCTGGCATGTACTTAAGGTAGTTCATATTGTATAGAGGTTTTACATCATTCATCATCATCAGTATAGCAAAAGATGCTTTATGGAACTATAGTTGGTTCTTCTCTGGCATATACATGGTTCTTTTCTCAATTCTGCCTAAATTTAGTGATTGAGATGTAAACATTTGGTGTGAAATAGTCAATTGCAGAAAAACTTGGATATACAGTAGCAGAGAAACTCCACTATAGACAGTGGACGTGAATGGAACCAGAGTAAAGAGTGCTATGAAATGGTACAAAAAAGTATGAAAATATGTTTTTTTTCTGGGCTCCTGAGTCAAAGTACATATTTAGTTGATTTCCTAAATGTATTCTGCTCTAAACTTAAATTTCTCTAAATTATAATGAACACATAATATATACATTTTTTTTTATCTAAAGTGTGACACGTGCACAAATTTAAGCAAGTAAACTCTGGCTAAAACCACAGCCTCCAAACTGTTGTTTTAGGAATTTTTTTCCTGATATTGTCTTGCGTGGCATATTTAGGATCAAAATTTGTAACAGATTTGTAACAATATTCAAGCCTAATGAGGGTGAAGGCCATTTCAAAACCTTAAGCTTTTGCTTCATAAAGTAGCTCAAGGTTGATTTTGATTTATGGTTTGTGTCTTTGGTATTCCTCGGTTTCTTCACTGACTGCAGGAAAGCTTGAAATCAACCAATCAGAGGGCTCGCTTAGGTCATGTGGAGCACCGCCACTGTTCACTTACTTTTTATCCAGGACGTAATGAGCAAATACAGCTTGAAAGTAGTAGTCCGAGAAGAAAGGAAGGAAGGAAAGTACCTATAGGGTCGTTAACAGTCTTCCATGCAGCATAATAATCAAACGGGTGACAGTTTGTTTTGCAAATCCACTTTTATTTAAGTTCATTTATATATTTTCATTAGATCTTTTTTTCATAACAGCAAGAATGAAATCAAGCATTAAAAGCCATCTTAAGGTCTTTGTAATGTAGCATTGCGCTCCAACAATTTCCTGCGTCGTCAGATTTTGAGATTGACCTATTTTTTCACTTGAACGGCGGACGCCCGCCTGTGTTGGTTTTGATGGCGTCACCCAACCTTCCCATGTCAAGGTCGGACGCTTCTGAATCCATAAAACTGCTTATGGCTTAAGACTGTACTGTCAGTAGTTCGATCGCAGGCCATTGTGAGTGGATGCCAACATTTGGCTAAATTACAAAAACCTTTTTTTTTTTCTTTTTTTTTTTTCCCCAGAAAGCACTAAATAATAAAATTAGCCGAAACAAATCGCAGCGTAGGACAGAATACATTATTTATCACTACAAGCAGAAACAAACCATAAGTTCGGAGATTACAATGTGTTATAAACTCAAATGTGCACTTCGTAGCCGATGAAAAAGGACTCCCTCTTGTGGCTGTCGGCGACGACCGCAGTCGAGCCGCGAGAAACGAGCAGGAAAATGCGTAAAGCACAATCAACTTTGGTAACACAGAATCCGTTCGGCGACTCGGACGCAGAAACTTCGCCCGACTTCATACCACAGGTATCCATAAGATTCATGAGCGCCAAAGAATTTGGTTGTTGTTCCATCATCTACTTAAAATACAACATATGAAAAGAAAAAAAAAACTTACTTATAGCTATGACGTACACTTGTAGATGTTGTTGTTTGTCGTTTGAAGTTATTATTCCGTAAGAGCGAGTGTACTCTTTACGAATTTTTTTTCTTCAAAAAAAAAAAAACACTTTTTTTGCGCTTTTTTAAATTTTTAGTCCATTACATTAATATTACGATGTATACTGTAAATAGGTTTCGCTGTATAACATGTTTCTGTTTATTCAGTATTACTCGGTGAAGTTTTCTCATGGTATATGTTATTTCCTTTAACATGCAAATCCTCACTGGATGAAAGGAAAGAAACGAGACTCGTATTCATGTATTTCGGACCGGCCGGTGGAGAAAGGGGGAGGGGCCGGAACCTGCCTCTCCCTCCACCCCCCCCGGCGGGACCTTCCTCTGGAGGACGAGGGTGGCCTCCACCTCCGAAAGATTTCCTGGCAAGCTACAAGCCGCTGACAAAAAAAGCAAAGCGACGGTTTTCGCCTTTTTATTTTGTTTTTTTTTTCCGAAAGAGATTCTTTTTTCAGTTCAGAATCCTGTGTCACTTTTCGCAAGCGGTTTTGTTCAGCCTGACCTTTTTTTCTTTATATCGTTAACAAAATTCCTCATATTTATAGACATTTTTATTCAAAATAAGATCTCAATATTATACACGATTCTTTCTTTTTTGACTATGTACAGAAGTGCAAAAAAAGTCAACCTTCGTCCCGTTCCCGACGTTCCCGCCGTGTGGCGCATCGCTAAAACGGGCGTTACCCGTTTCCTGCCCTGCGGCCCACCCACCTGACCTGATCTCCCATCACACTGCCCCCTATTGAGTGATCATATATGCAGCTTTTTTCTTTTTTTTTCTTTGTTTTTTCCTTTAACAAGGCCTGTCTTCCAGGGAGATTGGAAATATTCAAACAATGGTTACTATTCGAAATGAATACAGTAGAAAACAACTTTAACATCTAAGAACTAGACTCTCATCTTTTTTTTTTTTTTTGTCGGTTTTTTTTTTGTCTTTTTTTTCTAATTCGAATGACTAATTACAAACCAGAAGATCATTAAAATATTATTCCAATATTAGATGTCGTTGATGCCAGCGGCAGCAACTCAGTTCGTCTCTTGGCAACTATTTTCCTCGTCATAAGATATCCATATAAAAGATGTTTGAAGATTTTCAAACAAGGAAAACAAAAATAATAATAATAATAATAATAATCATAATCATAATAAACAAAATTCTTACCTTTCACTAAAAATAAAAATCATTTAATTTACAATTGTACTACTAATACTCAAATCAGCACTACACAAATGTTTTGTTTTTTTTAAACTGAGTATGGTATGAAGAACACAAAAAACAAAAACAAAAGAAAACATTATTTCTAATAATATACTACAAAAGTTAGCGGTAAATCTTACTTGACACAAATGAAATACTAAAACAGTATCCAAGCTTAGTTATCTGACATTCCTATGTTTCTTTTTCTTTTTTTTTTTTTTTGACAGATAGAAATAAAATGGACAAAATAATGAAATAAAACAAACACAAACACAAACTGGGCGGGAGGGTTGGGGGGGGTTGGGGTTGTAAAAAAAACAGCTATAATTTAAGAAAAAAAAATGGGAGTAAGTGTCTGAATGGCGAACTGTGCGGCGATGAGCTTGTGTGGACTAAGGCGGTTACTGTTGAATAATACAATCATTAAATCATGCCCTCGTCGGATGTACTTCACTACCGAACAGCGCTCATCAGCGGCCCTATGGAACGCCCACGGACCCACCGCACCGGAGAGCGGGCGCGTTGTTTATCCGGCTCTTTCCATGAGGCTGCGGTGACCTCAGCCCTCATTGTCCACCCACACGGGGGCCGAGAGGAACTGAGGCAAAAAAAACCAAACACACAAAAAAACACCCACAGCCCTGATCACAAAATACAAAAAAAAAACAAAAAAAAAAACATAAGCTTGAAAAATAATTTTTACACAACTCTGCTTTTCAATTTCCATTCAGTGGGATTTCAGTCCTTATCCTTAAACCTACAAATAAAACTATGGTTTAGCAGGTGTTAAAACCACACACACGCACACACACACACACACACACACACACATTGCCCACCATGACTGAAAGTCTTTGCTGATTGGGTAATTCAGTGGGAGGGTCCGTTCCCATTGGCCCCCTCTGTAAGACCACAGTTTTCTGCAAGTCTGCAAGAAGTAGGGGACCCTCAGGAACACCCTGCCTTGGGACGAAATGAAAAGAAGTGTCGAATGAGAGCAAAACGGAGGGATAAAGCAGAGCTAACGGGAGCAATAACGTCATTCTCCTTCGCTTTTCGGGACACATCTCTCTCCTATCTGCTGTTTGTGCGCAGGTTATCTGGGGGAGGAGGTAGGGCAAGAAATGTTCAGGAATACTAAACCATCGACAAAAATACTGGAACGATAATCAGGATTTAGAACAAAAATGAAATAAGACATCACATTAGAAACGTGAAGGCATTAATAACACAAATGCGTAACCTATAATAATAATAGTAATAATATTAATAATAGTAATAATAATAAGTCTAATGTATCTTTTTGGATGCAAGTACTGTCTATGGCACTTGATGTGGAGTCGGCAACATGAAGGTCGAAACCTCAATGTGCTTAGAAAGGAACACTGCTGTGTCTTAAAACTAGAACATTCATTGTTGTCATTTTGCAAGTGTTCTCATAA